>OV815288.1:30436225-31636225 GCA_929108145.2 Limnephilus rhombicus | reverse complement strand
CCAAGTTTTTATAAAACTTATAAAGGAACAAGCACCGCGGAAGAAAATTCTTTAAAGATTCAACCAAATGTTAAAAATTCTGTTGGCATCAGAGTGTTGGGAAGTAAAGAAGACCTTGAAAAGGATAATGAAGAAATCGAAAGAGAAAACGGTCCAGTGGGAGTTCTTCTTTCTTCTAAAGCTCTGGTGCAGCTATTTCTGAATCCAGTTATTGGAATTTGGACTACAAAAATTGGATACAAGGTTCCCATTTTCTTTGGAAGTGTTAATTTGCTGCTGGCATCATTGTGTAAGTATTTTATTCTTCACAATTAGTAGTCAAGCCTAGATACGTACAAAATTATAGCACGTTGTAATAATTGTGGGATTTTTGAGACTGAAATTAGGTATTCATTAAATTAGTTAAATATTTAATTTTGAGGGGGATTTTATTATATAATTTCGGTATATGTCTTTTGATACTTTGTCGTATTGTAAATAAATAAAAAATATTAACAAAGATTGTCAATTTTAGAGACGGTCAGAAATTTACCTTTCCAGTGAACACCGTTAAAAAATTAAGACATCTGTCAAAAATTTAAACAAAAAGAAATAGGTAATCATTTCAAATATGGAATCATCAATAAATCAATTAAAATAAAATATTTTTTTTTGTCATCTATTTTATCGCTTTTCTGAATTGTTCCCATAATCAGTTCCAATTTGAAAATGACATTTAATTTCAAAGCAAATCCAAGTTTTATAGTTAATTTAACCGAAGTTGTGGACATAATCACAACCGAAGTATCTAATGATAGTTAATACGCCTTTTTGAAAAAAAAAATACATTTTCAAACAATGGTAGTGTTTTATCGTGATTATTTTTTTAGGTTATTATGTCGTGTTGCGCCTACTCCTTCCTTAGTCAACGTATCGGACAGCGTTCCAGTGTCCATAATCAGATCAGTGGTGCAGATTGTGGTGAAGTTTGAATTTATGTGTGTAGAAGTGATACGGTATGGTGCGTGTCAATTTCCTTATGGCCGATAATACAGTATAATAATTAGTTTATAATAATGTGGTTATAGGGTTTTAGTTTTGGAGTAGCCGACAATTATCAGATACCAAGATATAAACTTAGCCCCGTCGTATCTAAAAATATGTTTTTTTTCAGTCGCAGTGTTTTATTGATATAAACCTGGAATGTTCTGCGTAGCTTCTCAAAGCACTCAAAGTCACTGGAACGGTCCGACAAATAATCAATTTCACCCTTGAGCGCTCGATTTTTTTTGCGTTAGGTTTGGTAATTTCCAGTTTTTTTCAAAAATTATACCTAATCATTTTAATGTATAGACCAGGGCTTCCCAAACTTATTTGAACTGTGACGCCCCCCCCCGTGTGATTAAAAATCTAAGCCCCCGCCCGCTCATTTGTACCAAGCGTGTTATTTTGAAGACCCTCCCCTGAACGGGTCACGTAGTATGGGTACATTCCCTAATAACAGAAAATAATTTGTCAAAAAACTCCAAAAAGTATCTAAATTTTTTATTAGAAAATAAAGAACACAACATAAAACCAAAAATGGAAGCAAACATAAAAATGCAAATGCACCATTTTTTCTTTGGTATTAATGAGAATGATGGATTTTCTGAGCATAGTTTCTCAAAACGAGGTTGAAGTTTCGAAATTGCCACTCTAGTCTCTGCCTCCAAATTTATTTTCGATCTGTACTTGTTCTTAATTACTGCAACTGCAGAGAAACCTGTCTCGAACAAGTATGATGTCGCAAACGGTAATAAAACCCTCAACGCTGCAGTGCTGATGGAACGGTATTCTTGATCAATAAGTGGCGCGGGACTCGGCCGCTCCGAAGTGTGCGTGTGGGAGACGCTACAAAGATTGCCTCACGACGCCCCTGGAATGGACTCACAGTTAGGGGAGCCCTGGTATAGACATACACACTGTGTATAGTGTTACTTAGTCATTGAGTACACCTGTGTTTGAATGTCAATAAGAAGTAATTCAAAAGATATTGCAAGACACTCAGTAAAAACCGTTATTTTTTTAGATCAATCGAAGATTTCAATGCGCGGAACCGTTTGTAATAATTCCAATAAATGTTTTAAATATCTCTTCAAATTGCCGCATTTTGACCAGCGGACGCTCGGGGGTGTTTGCAAATTGGCCAAAATTTATCCAAAAAAGCTCAAGGGACATAAGGCAACTTTCCTAACAGTTTATCAATAGTTTGACCTGATTTCTTATACAGTTGTCATTAGGAATTTGTTTTGACTTGTCTCCAAGTCCCCAAAATAGCTCCCCGGGTATCGGGTACATCTTCCCATTAATCCATTACGTTTAAATATGTTTAAGGTAAGTCGACAACTTTAAAATTGCACAGCTTTATTTGTAGGAAATTGTTTCAGTATTTGCATATGGAGAGTCCTACATGTCCATGCTCCTGGCTCGATCTGTGCAAGGCGTATCATCAGCCTGTATAGGCGTCTCGGGGATGTGTTTGGCTGCCTCGACCTTCAGAACTGACTCTGGACAGAGGTAAAATATTTCTGACAATTTTTTTTTTCTATACAGAGTGTCCGGGGGTTAAGTGCATTAACTTCGGGAGGTGATTCTGCATGATGGTAGGAGTAAAAAAGATTAACAACTTTTTTCGAAATTCCAACATTTTTTTCCCATACAAAAAGACGTACCTTCTAAAAATCCTTATGTGAGGTACGATCTTACTTGCTGAGAGCCTGAAGGGCACGATTGTGGCAACATTGCATGGTTGTGATTGGCCCGAATTGTAACAACGTAAAGTAATTAAGCTGGCCGCACTCGCCGATCTAATTTCATCTTTTTACCAGAAAACTACCCCCAAAAGTTAGAATTTCGAAAAAAGTTATTTATCTTTTTTACTTATAATATCAAGTAGAATCACCTCCCGAAGTTAATGCACTTTACCCACGGACACCCTATTGAAGTGAAACTTCTTTAGCGCCATTAGTGATTTGAAATTCCGGTGAAACGGAAATGCGTCAACTCAGTTCCACACAAACACTCAATTCTAATATAATGCGGTAAATTCATCAAGCGAGCGGAGGTTTGAATCCTACGAAATCCAAAAAAAACATTTTTATTTATGTGGAATCAATATCCAATCTTCAAACCACTTCAAAATAAACAGGCAAAAGAAAATAAAGCGACACCTAGCGACTTTCTAGTTTCACTTCTATCGCGTGTGAATTACACGCTCTGATTTTTTTTTTTTTATACAATAAAATTTTTCCCATTATTTGATAATTTGGGCCTCATTGGGTGCTTGGTGGAAATCACTAAAGAGACCATTGCTTTTGGGATGGTGTTCTGTGTGAAAAAAAATTGTTTTTAAAAATTAAAAACATGCAATTTTAACCAGTTTTAAAAAACAACATGTTTTATAAGCAATACTTAATTATTTTTTTTATTTAAATTGTGCCACAAAATAAATTTGAATAAACATGTCATCAACATTGTCGAAATCCATATTAATTTCAACTGAATTAGTAAACATCGGTATGCACTCATTATTTTGGGCATTTGCAGGGTAAGAGGGGACTACATTCGGGTGGTCCAAAATAGTTTGAAATCTGTTTTGAACTTTCGATACATCGGCTCTTATTCCCATCTTTTCGATCGGTCAATCTGAGTCTCCGATCAGTGTGATTTGTTCACGGCCGTTGTTCCAAAGCCAAAAATTTGGCCCAACACTCCTCAAATTCACAAATACGCTCTTTCCAAAGCAACCCTCTGACCTCCGACCAACAGGCGAATCGAACCTTACAAACATCTTTTAACCTTAACCTTACAATCTTACAAATCACTTAATTGATCGGAGGCTCAGATTGATCTACCGAAAAGTTGGGAACAACGACCATTAGTAAGGCTCGGTTCACCTGTTGATCGGAGAGTTGCATTGGAAAGACCGTATTTGTGCATTTGAGGAGTGTTGAGCGAAAATTTCGGCTAAACAGTTGATCAGGAGGATTGGGAACAACGGCCGTAACTAGCCTCTTTAATTTGATTTGCTTGTACCAGAAAGTAGAATGGTGTAATTAAATCTTTATTACAAGACTCTTGTTGCTGGCTTTCCTTATTTTCTTATGATGTGTTGTTTAGATCCCGAGCGATGGGAATTCTGCTGGGCGGAGGAGCTTTGGGAGTCACCACTGGATATCCGATCGGAGGATTTCTCTATGAGTTCGTCGGGAAAACTGCACCATTCTTCATCATTGCAATTCTCGTATCGCTTACACTTGGTAAGTTGTTGTTTAAATTATAGGTGTTTTATTTATTTCCATGGAGATTGTGTACAAAACAATAACAATAATTCAATGCGGGAGGCGGGCGGTCGTGGCTCGTGACTTCTGGGTGTATTAGAGTCAAAGGTATTGAAATACAAGAGATATGCTATGATGGCCGCCCGACCGTCGGCGGACTACCGTCTAATGGGAGTAGTTGAATACGGAAAGAATTCGTTAATTTAGTTGATGTTTTAAGGTGTGCAGTAGTAGTGGTTAACAATATTGGCAACGCGCGACGCCAGAAAACACACTACCACCCAGTAAAAATCGCCGATAGCACATCTTTTATATTTCAATCTATGTAAAAGCCTCTACGGGTGTATAACAACAATAAATAAATAAATATCTTTAGTTAGGGTGCTAATATTTTTTTTAATGGAATTATTAATGGGTTTTTCGAAAATCAGATTCTTGTATGAAAATTTTCAAAAATTTTCAGTCTGGCACTTCACATGTATTTCCTGAAATTCTTCATACAAAAATGGAAATTTAGCAAAAAAAACACTTTCGGCCACAACAACACTAGTAATGCCAATTTTTTTTTAATATTAGCGCTCTAGAACACCTTAAAAAGTCGCAAGCCGCCACTGGAGGCGGGTATGGGTACCGCCGCCCCGGGAATCATTTATTGGATAACCAACACCCCTGCCAAGTAGTTCACTATGTTTGGTGACTTAGAAGGGGTTCCCGGATTCATGGGTGAGGTTTGTAGAAAGAGCACAGAAACTCTGGAAATTTTAAAGCGGCCTGGAAGGATAATGCTGGTGGGAAAACTCCAATTTGAAAACCACATAATATCATGCTTGTGATTCTCAAATGGAGAACAATCTCTGAATGGACGACTTCTCGCACACCGAAAAAACAAATCAGCATTGTATGGATGTTTTGAAGTTTGTGACTAGAAAATGTTTTCATGTTTCTTGATAAAGAAGTTTTCTATAAATTTAATTTATCTTTCTGTGTTTACAGTTTTGCAGATCATATTTTTGGACTTCAGCACTTCTTATGAGGTATTTCATAAATTATAAAGTCAAATTACATTGCAAATGATTAGCTAACAACGTATTTTATATTATAACGTAATATATTATGTTTTTCGCTTTTAGACAATAGAATCTGAAACCAATACAGTATGGTGGCCGCTGCTGTCAGATGGTGTCATCATCGTGGTGACTGGAGCCATCTTCATATCCACTTCCGCCATGGCTATCCTCGAGCCTTGTCTTCCTATATGGCTGATGACGCACTTGAAACCAGAGGTGAGGATAGGTTAAGAGGGAAAAATCAGACACAACTTGATTTATGTCATTTTGAAATCAAATTCTAGACGTATCGACTTTTTTCTACAAAAAAAAAAATGTAGATTCTGGGCGTTTATTGATTATCCAACCTTACTGAATAAAATAATATTTACAATTGTTGTGAAAATGCACTATTTTCATTTTCTTTCGTAGCAAGTTATCTAAATTATATAGATAAACTTTGGTTCGTCCAAAACACCATTATTAGTTCAGGCACGAAACTCCCTTGGTAAGTTTTCAGGCGTTTCTTATAAAATATGTATTTAAATGATAAATGTGAATAATCTGGTTCTACAGGATAATGCCCTATTTAGTCTTCTTTAAACTGATTCGATCCTTATTTTGTGAATTTCATATTGTTTTGGACTTTAAACTACAAAACCGAACTCAAGAATGCTGCGAAATGTGGATGTTTATAGGTTCCAAAGTGTTTGAGAGATATTGGATTTTTGTTTTTATTGATTCTTAATAAAAATCCAAGAAGACGTTATATCC
Source organism: Limnephilus rhombicus (assembly GCA_929108145.2). Lineage (NCBI taxonomy): Eukaryota > Metazoa > Arthropoda > Insecta > Trichoptera > Limnephilidae > Limnephilus > Limnephilus rhombicus. The sequence goes on along the minus strand of OV815288.1, from coordinate 31,630,107 downwards.
TGAACGTGAGCATCAAAATTAAGGTTACTATCGAATTCAATGACCCTTCATATTCTCAATACAATTGTAATGATATCTTTCAGAAATGGCAGGTGGGCACCGTGTTTATCCCTGACAGTCTGGGATATTTGCTGGGAACCAACCTGTTTGGAGCGGTGGCGATTAAAGTGGGTCAATGGAAAGTGTCGGTGATTGCTCTGCTGACCATCGGGATAGCTGCCCTTATTGTAAGAGATGAACAATTTTATAATTCTCTGCACTATCACCCAAAGATCAAAGTTTAGGTGTCCAATAGCTTTGTATCCAATAAAGATGTACTTTCTACTCTCTACTCTCTGCAACAAGCACATTTCTTTTTTTATGTGAATACCTCGCAAGAATCCCTGCTGCTCCCATCTGGATCCAGTGATACTATATGGCATCACCATTTGGGGTGTGTTGTAAGGCTGATGAGGAGGGGAAGGATTTAGGAAAGACGAAGGTGTGTAAGTACCTGGCTATTCAGATCTGGTCACCAAACACCGCTAAAGCTATTTCAAGCAACGTTTCAATTCTGAACGGTGGTCTTATACGAGGGCGATTCTGAGAGTATCTTCCACTCTGAAACTCAAATATACTATAATATATTATTTTAAATAAATTAATAGAGAAATAACCCAAATTAATCAAATATTATCTTTCCCCTAGACCAGTGATCCCCAACCTATGGGTCGCGGGCCGGTACCGGGCCGTGGACCGAATGGTACTGGGCCGCGCAAGGACTTGCTTAAAAATCAAAATACCTTTGAGAAAAAAGTTCAAGTGGTTATTATCGTTGTTCTTATGTAAATTTAAAATTCAGGTGAAGGTTATTAATGAATGTAAGAAAATTCTTTAATTGTCTGTTGCTACTAAGGAAGCAAATAAGGAAGATATTTTCAACTAAACATAAGATAATAAGGAAAGTCCACAGTCGAAAAGTTTGTTTTCAATAGAATCCATAAATATTTCAGCAAACAAAGGAGAAGCGGGATCACCCATCAAATCTTGTTAAGTATTGTTAAATGATAAGTAATTTTGGGTTTCCAGGAAGCGTGGACGACTCTTGTTTGTCAATACAATGTACCACAATTGTAATTTTTATTATTATATATTGTGCAAATATTTTGTTATTAAAAAAAACTGCATTCAATGTGTGTGTCCCCTCCAGTGGGCCGTGGTAAAATTATCAAACTTTGACCGGTCCGCAGCGACAAAAAGGTTGGGGACCACTGCCTTAGACTGCAGAGGCGTCCTTTTATGAACAAATGACACATGTAAATGAAAGAGAGGTTGCTGCACTATTATACTACGTTCAGGTCGCTCCAGTCAAACCTTTTTGGTTTACAAGCATCATTCTTGGCATGTCTTTAGCTGCAGAAACCGAATCAAATGAAAGGCCATTTTTTCTCAATGGATAATTTTATCAAATCACTAATTTCAAATTTGCATTTCTTGTCCTTTTTGAAAGTTTTGAGTTCATCTTTAATTAATTTCAAGGAATTTTCCAGATTCCAACAGCCACATCTCTCGGCCAGCTCTTGCTGCCCCACTTCGGTCTGGGATTGGGTATTGGGGCCCTGGATGCTGCCCTGGTCCCCCTACTCGCCACCTTGGTGGAATCCAGACATGGCGCTTGCTACGGAGCCGTGTTCTCTCTTCAACAAACTGCAGTTAGCCTGGCTTATTCTGTCGGTTAGTGGGGAGCATACGACATGTCGATGCTTCTTTTGAATTAACTATTTTATTACTGTCTTGTCTTCCTCTCCTGTTTACTGTGCATAGATAAAATAAATCAGAAGAAGGGAGTTTTCTCCAACACCATTTGGTGACGATTTGGCGATTTAAGTACCTGGATTGCTCTCTATTAGGATTACCTCTAGCAGACAAAAATTGAAACATTTTCAATTAACACATTGTTATGCGTAGCATATTAGAAGTAGTTTTTTTGTTCCCTTTTAATTACTCCTCTCAAGCCTCGGAAGGATATTACTAACCACAAATATCATACTCCATTAGAGCCTCTGAAGGATGGATGTGACCGGGGCGTCCATACATCATTAAAGTATTTGTGTTTTTTTCTACAACGTCAGTAATTTTTCTTTATTTTTTAGACAAGAGGTTCTGGGTTCAAGTCCCAGTTACGACCATTATCTTTTTCTATTTTCAGCTTCATGTTCTCTTTCATATTTTCGTTTTGATTATTACCAGTGGCGACCGGTGGTGAAAATTTGTGGGGGTTCACCAGAGTCATTAAGTTAGACAATAAATTTAGGAAAGGTACATACCTAGGTACTTATAAAGAAGTTCTATTCCCCGTTTCGGAAAACGAAAACATATAACACAGTTTAAAATACAAATTAATCAATGCATTTCGAAAAATACTTTAGGAACACTGAAATAACAACCAAAGAAAGTTTCTCACTTGTACTTTTGTTCCAATTAAGGGTCTGTTTTCCCAATTTTCATTCGAACGCAAATTCCCAAAATTCATATTCCTAGTTATTGCTTCGGAAATGTAAATTTCAAACGAAAATAAACCAGAGAAATGCAACAAAAAATGAAAAATTCCTGAAAAAATTCCTTAAAAATAAAGTTGGTTGTTTTCAGTTGGAAAAAATATAATAAGCAGTAATTGTTGAATGAAATATTGAATTATTTGGCGGGTATTTGATAAGCCCCCATAGCTCAGTGGTCAAGAGCAGCTGACCGGCAATCAGAAGGACACGGGTTCAAGTCCCGTTGGCGGCAAGTATCTTTCTCGGAAGATTTTTCAATGTTGATGAGTGTTTCAGGCTGATAATTATTGCTTATAATAATTTCTACCATTTCTGCTATGCATAAAAATCTTGTCTAAACGTTAGTTTATAAATTAAAAATAATAATGAATAAGTAACAGTTCACAATGACTAAGTGTTCTTAATATATTCAACGCCAACTGTTTTTGTAAGTTAGCGATCTGCAGTTGTCCTAGGGAACGATAAGAAGTTACCGAAAGTTATCTTATCAATCCTTATCGATCAACCGTGCTAGGGGGCCAGGGCTTAAAGGGATCTATCTTGTAAATGGAAGATAATTACAGAAGCTGAAAATTCAAGTCCCAATCGCGTCGATTAGCATTTTTCATTCTTGTTTATTATTTTTTTTATATTACATGTTATCACTATATTGTTTTCCAAAAATGATCAAATTATATTTAATTTGTTCCTTTTAGCTCCTCTAGTAGGTGGTGCCCTAGCACGAGGAATCGGCTTTGCTTGGACCTTGCGAGGATTGGGCCTCTTAAACGCGCTGTACAGCCCATTACTTGCAGCCCTGGCTTGGAAGCTCAACTCTTCCATTCAGGTAACTTTAATCCTTTAGTTCACCTACTAAAATAAACATAACAGTACCTACCACTGCAACGCTGTCCGAAACGTTGGCTAAAGAAGGAGATACCATAACACCCCAAAAATAGAGACGGCATAACACCCCAAAAATAAATAACGAAAAAGGATTATAAGTTGATTATTCATAATATTACTTGTACAATTGAACAAAATCTAGGTTTATGTTGTGAATTGGAAAATAGAAGAGTTTAAATGGAGGAATCAGACAGCGGGTGACATTCCATACTCATTACCTATAATGGCACAGTGTGACGGTAAGATAAATCTCAAATGCTTTTTGGTACTTTTAATGTTTGGGTATTATTTTCTTTCAATTCTATGTTCTGTGGGATAAACAACATTAGGCTCTAGATAATAAACTGGTTTATTATGATTTTACGTATTTACAAATGCTGCAAGTCACAGTACCCGTCTATACTCGTGGATAATTGAATCTGCTGGACTCGCTCGTACCCCTGTCGGCCATCGATACAAGCACTTCCCTGCTGGCATCTGACGGCATCACTTAGAAGCTTTTTCAATTCATTACAGTACTTACTTAATCTATGTTTTTGGTTTTTTAATTACACAGAGTACGAGGCTTCTGGATTCCCACAGCAGTGATTGTGAAAACCTGAACCAAGCTATCAGCATGGCTACCTATGGAACGGCTTATGAATAAATTGATCTCATCAATTATTTTAATTGAATATTGTGCTGTGTGGTTGTTATTAATGTTAATCATTACTTTCTGTGTAATCTACACAACTTACTATGTATCAAATCTTTATGAATTTAAGTAATGACCAAGGGTTTCAAAAACTAATTCAATAACTAACACACATACATATACATACATATAAAATGTGGATTTTTCTGGAAGTGTTATTGTACATCTTATTTAGCAGGTACACTAAAATCAAAAATAAATATTTACAAACAAATTAAAAGGTATTTCTTTATTTAAACTCTTAAACCGCCTGCAGATATTAGCAACAATACGCAATGCAAAAAAGTTGCAACGCTCGAGTATGTGGAAGAAAATAATTCCCCTCAGGGCTATTTTTGGGGATAGTCTTTTTAGGAAAGGAAGGAGAGGAGTGAGAAGGAAAAGGGTATGAGGGGTGGGTAGGAATCGGGGGATCAATGTGTCCAGGAGTGACGGGCGTATGAATCCATCCCTCTCACTGTGGTGCGAAGCAATGTTCCGAGAAAGTACAGCTGGAGAAGTCAAAGGACTCTCTCAACCATTCTCTCCCTACCTGGTCTGCCATGCAGCTGGTGCGGAGAAGCATCCGCTGCCAAGACCTAGACAAATCTCACCCCATGAACCCGGGCACCCCTGCTAAGTCACCAAACGTACCGAACCACTTGGGGTGATCTATGGCAGAGGTGTTGGTTATCCAATAAATGGTTCCCGGGGTGGTGGTACCCATACCCGCCTCTCAAATGTAAAATATTAGTTTACCACAATGAAAATTCACTGCAAAAGTGTATACAACCGTCCAAGAGCTTTGCTCTGCGCACACTGCGAATCCTTTGTGTTGGAGATTTTCAATAGATCATAGCGTGCCACCTGTAATTTTTTTTTTAATTTTTTCTTTATTCTTAGCTTTTATGGTTACATAATTTGTGGATTTTTTGACCACCATGCCAGGCACATGCCCATGTTATGGAGGTCGAATGCTCAAGTATATTCGTTCAGTGCGCAGTTTGTGCATACACTATGTTCATTTATGTTGCTTGCATGTTATGCTTCTAATATCTGTACGTAGCTTTACAGGATGGGTCGTTTCATGATATCCCTGTTCTAAAGTATGTCTAAACACTAAATTATGCATTGGAATAAGAGTTAAAAAAAAAAATTATGTGATTCTGTAGGTTTAAACTCAAAAAAGTTATGTTTACTAATGAGGTTCTTCATCAAATGTCCAAAAATAGTGAAACATATCTGGCTGGTGACTAATAATTATCACTTATTGACATATCGGCTGCCATTCGCAGCCTGGGCAGTCTTCTGGCTTGAAGAGTGTGCAGGACATCTCCGGAGGGCAGTAATGGTCTCGACAGAGATCAGTCAAGTCGTAGCAAGCTCGATAAGCTAAAAATAAAACAATAAATTTATATCAGGACAAATGCATAATAAACAGATTGTTTACACAAACCAAGCTTTACAAACATTAGGATATAAGACAAAAAGATATTAAAGATATCCATGTGGGTTAAGTTTTTTTAAGAGATGGCAGTACTGTATTGTTAAATGCCATTTATTTGTACAGATCTTCAGTTAGCTGTGTCGCTACTGTAAATAAAAATGATTTTAAAAAATTGTATGGCACACTTGCCATGGTATACATGCCCTAATGCAATATCTGGATATCATTTCGACGGGCTGGAGGCAAACCACACGACAATCTTTTAGGCATCAGGAAGTTTCCATCCAGGAGCGTATATCTCCGCTCCAACCTTGAAACTCAAAAAAATCCTATTTCTTATAGACAAAGCTAAATTGTAGATAGTAATAAATTTGGATATCGCGCCATCTCTCACTCACTACCAGAAGCTCAAACCTCCTACACAATGTTTTTTTTAATTTTTTTATATCAATTATGTGTTTTTTGTGTTATTATATACATTTCCAACAATTTTATCCTGAAAATTTTTAATCGAAAAATCATTGTAAGTACATTGAATTCCAGAGGTGAAAAATGGTTAAAATGTGTCAACAATTCGTCAACGAATGAGGTAATTATATAAAACAATAACATTCAATTAATTTATCCGTAAATCAATTTGAAGTTAAGTAATGTTTGATATTCCCAGATCACTTTTCCAATTCATCGGTGGAACTGACCCAGTTCTATGTATTATTATCGATAGTTTTTCTGTAAATAAAAGTATTTGAGTTTTTAATTTTTCTTATGCAACCAGAAAAATGATAATTTTCTGTTTTCGAGCATTTTATTTTTTTTAAATCACTTGACCTACTCCAATAATTCATTAGCCCAATAAATTCAGTAGGTCGAGTGCAATTATATTGTCTATGGTAGACAAAAGACCTTGAACTTCCTTTATCTGTAGAACCGTTTCGGTTTTTCTATGGTTAAGTTGAAGACAAAATTTGTCCCTGGAAGATATCGATCTAGGGATCGGTTTATTTATGGTTCGAGCGTGTCTTATAAACTATGACATCGTTCGTGCCTTGACCGTTGACAAAATTCACACTGAAAAAACCAGACCCTGAGTAAAGTTTGCCAAAGTAAGGTAACGGTTTGCTGCGCTGTCCTTATGTGGCTTTTCTGCGCAAGGCCATAATGTTTTTTTCTAACTGAACCATTAGGCGGTCTCTCATATTTTAAGTGTTCATTTTTTCAAAAATGAGTAAATTATAAAACATTTGTAAAAGTATCTAACTAAATACTGTGAAAAAAAATCGATTTTGGAAAAAACTTTCAATAAAAGGCGATATGTAACTCAATTATAATTTTAAAAAAACATTTATTGAATAAAAGAATAAACTTGTAGGTATATCGTATTTCTTCCAGCAAACCCAACAAATATCCTTCCTACTAATCAGTAGCGTAGCGAGGTGGGTGCGGGGGGGTGACACTTCACCCGACCGTTAAGCTCTGGCATTATGAAGGATATTGTGGCAAAAATATTGAATACGGTGTTATTTATATATAGGGAGAATTTTGTGTCAGACGGTCTTTTTACTGCCGAAAATAGCCTATTCCCCCCCCCCCCCCCCTAGGATGGACCAATTTTCTACTCATTTGTGAAGTCGAAATTGGGGGGGGGGGGGGGGGGGGTGACACCACATTATCCGCCCCGGGTGCCACCCTTGCTAGCTAAGCCACTGCATTAATATTATAAAGATGAAAGTTTGTATGGATGTATGTATGTTTGTTACTCATTCACACAAAAACTTTTTTTTTTTACATTAGCTCCACACAGGAGGCACCGAGGAAAACAATTTCGCTAGGGGCCTATGTCATCTTTGAGGATGCTGTGTGGAGGGTTTTTTAAGGGAAAGGAAGGAGAAGAAAATATGGGAAGGAAAAAGGTATGAGGGGTGGGTAGGAATCTGGAGTCAGTGTGGCCAGGAGTGACAGACGTATGAATCTATTCCTCACACTGCGGTGCAAGGCGAAGGGTCGGGAGAATCCGGCTGGAGAAGTCGAAAGGCCTCCCTCAACCTGTCTCCTCCGATCCAGCCCGCCACACAGCGATTGGACAAACGTATCCGCCACCAAGACCTAGACAAACCTCATCCCATGAACCCGGGCACTTTAATGAAACTTTACAATAATATAGCTCATACATCAGAATAACATACAGGCTATAGCTCAGAGCTCTGGCATTATGAAATTTGTATAAAAAAATTGCAATAGATTACATGATTAGTAAGATATCTACAATTCTTTATTTGATTCAAATTATTAGGGGAGTACTTCAAATAAATGCGGGAAGGGGGTGGGGGAGGGTGGAGGAGGAAGGGGTTGGAGGTCGGTGGGGAGAGGGGGAGGTAGAGGGAGTGGGGGAGGAGGGGAGTATGGGGAGAGGGGTAGGGGGAGGGGGTCGAGTGGGAACCCCCCTAATACCATGCGAGCGAAGCCGCGGGGCAAAAGCTAGTATGTTATATTATAAAACCCAACAATTACATGATACATTATGCGCAAATAAAAAACAGATGTATTTAATTTATGTATCGTATTCATTTACAGTTTAATGACATTCGTTTAAAAAAATGTTTTTAGTAATGATTTAAATTTGAGTATGTTGTTTATTTGTTTAATGTTACTTGGAAGGTTGTTATATACTTTATTAATGACCATGTATGACGCATAGGATCCTTTTTGAAATATGTATAGTTTTATTTGCTTTTGGTAATAAGTTTTCTGTGAACCTTGTAGTGTGTTTATGTATTGAGTCACATGGTCATAGGTCACCACAAGTGCTTCACTATGTTTGGTGATTTAGCAGGGGTGCCTCGGTTCATGGAGTGAAGTTTGTCTAGGTCTAAAAAGAAATTCTACAATGTGAGTTGCTTGTGGACTGCCATATTCATTTATTGAGAAATTACTGAAAGGCCCACGCCACTTTTTTTAATGGCGTGGGCCTTTTTCTTAATAATTTACCCAAGGGTGGATCCAGGATTTTTTTATGGGGGGGGGACACAAGGGGCGGATGTGCAAAAAAATCAACAATTACTAGATAGACTAGACAATTACTAATTTGAAATAAACTTGAAGTATCATACTTCAAGTTAGTTTTACAAGCTCAAGTATGTATAGGAAGGTTTATGAAAGTGTCAAAACAATAGAAAAATTAAATGTTTAATAGAGACAGTTTTCTGTACTGTCATGGAATCTCCACAGTGCACAAATATACCTTCTGGTGCCCCCGTGCTCCCCCCCCCCCCACCCCTCCTAAATCCGCTCCGCTCTTGTGTATACCTCACAAAGATAACAGCTGCTCCCCTCTGGAGCAATATGGCATCCCCAATTGGGGTACGTTGTGAGGCTGAAGGTAGTGGTGAGGGGTAGGACAAGGGAAAGCGGAAGTACCTGGCTATTCAAATTTGGTCACCAAATCTGATCTGGGCTAAATCCATTTCAAGCAACAACTCATTTCTTAATGGGGATACTGAGACTATCTTCCTCTCTGGAACGTGCTGCAAATATACCATACACGTACATAAAATCTTAAATGAATTAATTGTGAAATAACACAAATCAAATTCGGATTGTGAGTCAAGAGCCTTAGAGCTATTTCCCTTGGTCACGCCATAACTTCAGAACGACTTTACCTATTTCATTCAACTTTTTTTTTAAGTTTTCTAACACTTAAAGAAAAATTAAGAAAATTGCGCAGAAAATTGTATAATTTCAGAAAACTTAACGACTATTTCAACTTCGCACAATTCATAGTTCGCGCATTTGATGAATGTGAATTTAGCAGGCAGCTTTTTTTTGTATCAAAAGAATTGTCAATGGATTTTTTAAAAATTGACAGATGTCCGCTCAATTGACACTCATCGTATTTGACAGTTCGTGCGCCATACGGGAAGGTGGTAGGGTGGTTGGCGGAACGGGGGAGCGGGAGAGGGCAGAGGGAAGTCGGGGAAGGTGAAAGGGGAACGCGGGAGGGGAACGGGGTGGCACAGGAAAGGACATGCAGGGAGAAACAATTTATTTCTTTGAAAATGGCATTGCAACTAGGGTTCCCAGATCAAAAAATCAAAATCCCGGAGAAAATTCCTGACATTTGATAAAAATTCTGGAATTTCGAAAGTTATGAAATTAACAAAGATATGCTCTTATATATTTGCGATGCGGGCACAAAATGCCAATATTGAAAGCGTCTTTTCCTTAATGGTAACCCAATGGTCAAAAAAAAGGAACAGTCGATTCTCTTAACACAGTATAATTTAAAAAATATGACTTGCGAAATGTTCTACAAAACTATTATTAAAGATTCGGAAGTGTTGAACAATATTTCTAGGAGCATCAAATATCAAAGGTGATGTTTTTACTTTGATTTGTAATAAAAATAATTTGGTTTATTTCATTTTTTTTATCAATCTCCACTTAATTGTGGAAATTTCGGACTGTTTAGGATTCCCCCCGCATTCCGGACAAAGACCTATATTTCCAGACTTGTCCGGAAAATTCCGGACGTGTGCCAACCCTAATTGCAACACACGCGGGGAACCAGCTAGTTATTCATACAAAATGGAATGTGGTAAGGTCTCTGATTCATGTAGAAATGGATATATTAATAAATGACATAATACTGTTCACTACTATAACAACAGTTATTGGAAAAAGTTGACGCTCAAGGTAACGACACTGACTGAAACATTTCTGGAGAGTGAGATGTAGGAATTTTTAACAAAACATCACTTTGGTTGGACAGGCTTCTAACTTCACGTTACCTTGTTCAAAGATACGATGTGTCAAAGTTTGCAAAGATGATTTCTCATATTCTATTTATTTTACCAATTTCTGATTTGGAGGTTGAATCTTGTGAAAGTATTTAAGTTTAACATATTTGAATAAGTCATGTACTCCTCATACGTTGTACATATGTCTGCTAATGTTATATTATCGTGAAAACAAGTTTATGGGTCTTAAGGAAAAATATTTAACCTCAGAACATGGTAAGATGAAGTCAGAACCTAATCCAACATGCTGCGCATCGTAAAAATGATCAACTGTCAGATACAAATAAAATTGCAATTGCAAAAGGTTCAAAGTGATAGTTATAAGTTTCATAAGTTACTTACTATCGATACACTCTCCTCTAATACAGCAGCCACCACAGCATTGTCCAGTATCGGCGCACTGGAAAATAACAACAATGAATAAGAACGTATAACAGGTTACACAACAAGATTAAATTAGTAACAATGCTCATGGTAACATAATATAATATCCTACAACTACAAGCATATTCTTAGAATCTTGACCAAACACATTAGCATACGACTTGATGTTGCTACACTGGATTTTGTGAATAGGTAGGTACAAGTCGATTTAAAATATGTTTTGTTTATTCGTTAGTTCCTCCTTTTTTCACATTAACTCCACACAGCAGAGGACAATACACAACCTGAGAAAATAATTTCCTTGAGGGCCTACATCATTTTTAAAAATGCTGTGTGGAGGATCTTTTAGAGAAGAGGAAGAAGTGAACCATGAAGGATGAAGTGAACTAGAAGAGCCCACGTTGTAGGAGGGAGGAAACACCGAGGCCGGCAAATTCATTCACAGCCGAGCTGTTGAATTCAAGAATGAGTAATAGAAATTTATTTATTTATTTACGGACAAAAATATTCCATTATTAATAATATAACAATAACACAAATAAGATACGGAGATGACAGTGAAAGGAGAGTACATATAAATGAAGAGCATTGACAATACATAATATAAAAGTACCTACATATGTAAATGAACAACAAGTCAACTCTTAAAGATGGATTTAAAAAGCTTTAAAAATTACATATCGACGAAATGACCCATTCTCACGCGACTCAAATGTCACCCGTGTTTCAGTGAGCTAGAGCTTTTTTTTTTTCAAAATTTCTATTTTTTGTATGGGGTCGTCCATTAATCACGTGAGGCTCAAAAGGGGAGGGGGGGGGTTCGGAAAAAATCACGAAATATCACGGGGGGGGTATAATGAGATATCAAGTGTATTTATTTTTCGTGATAATATTCTGAAAATTTCAAAATACTTTGTACTAAAAAAAATACACATGATTTTCGGGGGGGGGGGGGGGGGTTAGTCTAAAACCTCACCACATATCACCAGGGGGGGGGGGGGGTTAAAAAATTGCTAAAAAACATCACGCGATTTGGACGACCCCTATGAAGATTTTCATTATGTCTTCATACAAAAAATGAAAATTGTGTAAAAAAGTTAATTTCGTTTTCAGCTACAACAACATCAATACGGTCGTATTTTTCAATCTTAGCACTCTAGCTCACTGAAAACTCACGGACTGCCTCTTCCGTGTACATATCATCGGTCAACCACCAGACTGGCGAATCCGCATTTTTGTCATTTTTGAATTAAATACTTCTAAATTAAGTATTTCTTATATGCCTTCTGTACCTATCTATTGGTAGAACTGAGTTATGCAATTACACATTTTAAAGTGTTTCAGAAAAATAAATAAATATATCTATATTATAAACATTCAAAATGTTCAATTATGTTAGCGAATTCTCAGATATTTTTTTTACCATCTCTTTTAATTTTTTTAAGTAGGTAAGTACCTGTTCTGTGGACATATTCCATATACAGGTTGTTAAGAGATGTACTTGACTTACTTTAACCAGTGATTCCTGTCATTATTTGGATTTAAAAAAAATTCAGAGTGTGCAATTCACAAGAGGTAGAAGTGGTAGTTCATAAAAAACAAGAAGAACACAAGACAGAGTGAGAAGGCACCGAAGCACCACATAAAGAGGTGACTTTTTTGATGTCATTTTTTTTCTTCAAAATCAAACAAAAATAAATCTTCCACAAGTCCACACTAGTCATTCAGTGGAGTAACCACACAAACACAACAGTGGAGTAACCACACAATGATTTTAAGTTTTTAATTTTAAAAAAATATATTTACCCTGGATAGCTAACCTCCGTCGATTCGACGGGCAGCGCTAAGAAATATCGCTGTCTCTTTTTAACGCCGCGTCCGAATGTGTTGTCTCGGCTAGCCAACTAAGTCGCTGGTGAGCCTTTTGCAGTAACACAAGCAGTGAACAGGTAAGCATCACAGATTTTGAGATACTTGACCTTTGCCCGTCGTTTCGACGGATGATTAGCTTTAACGTCAGTATTTTAATTCGAGTGCGCGTGAATATTTTACTCTAAATTTGTAAATCTAAAATTATCTATTTTACTCTAAATTTGTAAATTAGAATATTTTAGATAAAGAAGGTGAAATAATTAATCTACTACATCAAGAACTAAATAGCGATGCCATGGATGATAGTTCTGCTAGTGAGACCGAAGATTTAGTGTCGGAGGATGATGTGCAGAGTGATGAAAATTATGAACCATTAAATTCCGAGAAAAGCTATTTTTTTTCGGTTTTCTCGACATGAAACATCTCCAGGTGGAGAAAACCGCAAAAGGAAAATGCGTGGAAAGTGCCACTATAAGAAAAAACGAATGACCAAAAGTATGTGCGCCAACTGTAATGTTGCGATATGCGGTATACAAAAAGTTGATTTTATGTCACTTGCGGCAAAGAAAAATGATTTATTTGACGTTTTAATTACTTTTTATGTTTTTACGTGCCATATGAAGCCAAAAAACTGATGGTTTTATTTTCATTTACTAATTGATGTTGCATGCCAAAGTAGTTAATAACTATTCCATTAGAGGTCTAAGGAAGATTAAAATAATTTAATTAATAAATAAATCAGCTTAAATTCCAAAACATATATTTATTTACAATCATATCTAAGAATAAAACTATAAAAAAGGAGACGATTTTTATAATTATATCATCCAAAAAAATATAATAATTAAATACCCGTCGTTTCAACGGATGGTTAGCTTAAATAGAGTATACCAGAAGGTTAGCTATCTAGGGTTAAGTATCATAGTTCACCGGAAACCAAAATTTTATTTACATTTTTACTCCAATAATGACAGGAATCACAAATTTTTTTTTTTTTTTTACAGTGAATACCGCACAAGAATCTCAACTGCTCCCGTCTGGAGCCAGTGAGACTATGGCATCCCCAATTGGGGTATGTTGTGAGGCTGAAGGTAGCGGGGAGGGGAAGGAGGTGGGGAAGAGGAAGGTTGGGAAGTAGCTGGCTATTCAGATCTGGTCACCAAACACGGCTAAAGCCATTTTCAAGCAACGTTTCAATTCTGAATGGTGGTCTTACACCAGGGCGATACTAATAGTATCTTCCACTCTGGAACATGCCGCAAATATACTATATATTATTTTTAAATTAATTAATTGTGAAATAACACAAATTAATCAAATAAAATTTATTTGCGCATGCCGGGTTCGAACCCGCGACCTCCGGAGTGTGAGTCAAGAGTCTTACCCACTGGACTACGGAGGTCGTCAATTAAAGTAAGCCAAGTTCATCACCTAACACCCTGTATAATCATTAATTCCTATACTGCCTGACATTGTTCTTTGCGATGATTTGCTCATTTACTTTAAATTTACACTTGCAACGATATCAATTGTAAATTTAACCATGCAAAGCTGTACATAGATATTACAGATTATGGAAAAAAAAATACTTATATAAAGTCAATGCCCGCAGATACATACCCTATGTCCATAATCAATGCAGTCTTGACCGAACACATTAGCAAACAATAAGTTGACACAAATAAGATATATCAAACAAGGCATTGTCAACAACATTGCTAAATCAATAATTCACAATCACCAAGTAGGAACTAAAAATAACAGTTTGTAACACTTGTGTTATGTACAATAATTACTCCTTCTAGCAACAGTATATTATTATCAAATATGTAAGACTAAGTGAAGGTATCACTGGTGATTTTAATTCTGTTATTCTTTTGTGAATCTGAGCGAAATTTGCAACTGCTTCTTGTAGACTGAGAAAACTTAATGTTTAACAGAAACCTATTTATGTTGTACAAGGCAGAAAGGTAATATGGAATCACCTGGACAAATAATAACAACTAGGTAGTATAATAATGGATATGGTATAACATGAACTCAATTGCAGTTTGATGTAGGTGACAGAACAGGGTGTTTAGGTGGTTAGTATCCAATAAAAAAATCTATGCTTATAAATAAAAATGATCGCCGAAATACATGTACGCGCATAACTTCTGAACGAATGCACAAAATTGGCTAATTTTTTTTTTTGTGTTTGTTATTGTCAGGATAAGATTTTTATATAACTATTGACGAGCTCTGGCATTATGAAATTTATATAAAAAAATTACAGTAGAAGGCACGCAAGCTGTTTGAAAACTGAATATACCGGGACTGAATGTATGGAAGGCGGAAGGGGGGAGGGGAACCTGGGAGGGGGGAGGGGAACTCGGGAGAGGGTTTTACGGGACGGGGGAAGGGGGGAGTGGAGTGGGGAGAGGGAAGGTGGAGGAGGCGGAGTGGGAACACGAGAGGGAAGGAGGACGCGGGAGAAGAAGGGGAAACGGAAGGGGAATGGGACAAATGGGAAAGGACATGCAGGGAAAAACAATTTCTTTATTAAATGGCAGAGCAAAGCATGCCGGAAACTAGCTATCTTTTATATAAAAATCAATATTTGTTTGTTTGGTTGTATTTTATGCCCCGCCATACCGTTCATCCGATTGCGATGAAACTTTTATGATTTGTTGTGCTCACACCCGCGAAGGTTTCTACATATAAAATGGTAAGCTCTAACTTTATGAAATTTATAGTTAAAAAAATCTGTAGGTGGTGCGCGTGAAAAAGTGTATATTTCATATATTTTAGAAGGAGAAAAAAAATAATGTTTCATGTGCCCTTCTGGCATTTGAACCCACACTTCATTGTCAAGAGTCAAGGAGGCTGCAGCTCTACCACGAAAGTCGTTGAATATTTATTTAGTATTAACGGTACAATTTCCATTTGCGTTCAGGATAGTTATTGACAGTTATAGTACAAATATAAAAAGAAAATAGGTACAACCAAAAATATAATACAATAAGTAGTACAAAAGTTAAGGAAAGAAGAAAAACAAAAACAAAAAATTTCTGTGAAGTTTTTTTTTTACATTTCAAGGAGATCTTGAGGAAAATAATTTCCCTCAGGGCCTATGTCATCTGGGATGCTGTGTGGAGGATCTTTTTGAGGAGAGGAAGGAATTAACATTGGTCTTGAAGAGAGCCTTGTTGTAGGAAGAAGGAAACACACTGGTCTCGTTAAAATATGCGCTGTTAATATGTTTAATAAATACTACAGCTTTATACTTCAATAAAGGCATATTAAAACCTCTTTCCTCTCCTCAAAACGACCTTCCAAAAAGCATCTTCAAAGATGAAATAGGCCCTGAGAAAAAATATTTTCCTCAATGCCTACGTGTGAAGTTAATGCGTTAAAAAAAAAATCAGCTGCTTTAGCAAAATAGTTACCAATTTACATTGCATAGTTTATGTAATTATTTAACATTTCCTACACACTACAACGGTAGTAGATTTGTTCAAATTTATCAATAAAAAATAAGATTTTAAAAAATTCTTATCGAAGTTGAATAATCTAATTGCCATGCATGTTTGAAACATACGGTACATGCTAATGTAAGAAAATCTATCATAGCAATTACTATGAATACTTTACTACTGTACTGTGACCACCATTTCATAATATAATACATAATAAACAAATAAATTTACTGAGCCGTTTGGTAATAAAGTCGCAGAAATTCTATTGTTTTCTATCTAGGCCACTGCAATTTATTTTAAATGTTATGAAAGGATGTTGATGAATTATTTTCTGTCCTAAAGAATGTTATACAAACTAAAAGGTATTTAATTCAACGTTTTATATAATTATGTAACTTTTTTTTTAATTTTTATTTTAACTTTATGAGTAAAACCTCAAATTGTAATATTTAATTAAATGAAGACAATATAAGCGAAACTCAATCGAAAATCTGAAAACAGAAAAATCAGAAAAAGATATTGACACATCTGGGACACGAACCCAGGACCTCTCGCTTACCGGGCGAAGTCCGAGTCCCAGATGTGTCAATATCTTTTTCTGATTTTTCTGTTTTCAGATTTTCGATTGAGTTTCGCTTATATTGTCTTCATTTAATTAAATTATGTAACTTTTCGGTAGGTAATCGAATGACCGAACATGTTGCAATATAATAAGGCAAATAATAGTAGACACTTAACATTACAGAAATACATGAATATGATACATTAAGAATTAATTATGCTTACTTTGATGCAGGACAGAGAGGTTTTGAATATGTCGAAAAGGGGTTCCACGCCAACCCAGAACCAAGTCAAGTCAACACCTTTTGAAAAGTCATTAAAAGCTGTGAAAAAATAATTTTCAAAAAGCCCCCTAAACTAATTTAACCTATTTAACCATTTTTTCATCACTTTTAATGTACTATAAACTATAAGTAAAAGTATGGCCTAAGCATAGTTTAATATATAAAAGTAAGCTTTTCAAAGGAGGTTCTGAGTTGGTTTCATTCTGAGTTGTCCGGTCACCTCGAAAAGGCCTGTATAATGAAATAAATATATTACTTAAATTTCAAACTCAAAATTCCAATAGAAAACATTAATTATTTAAGTTTAATGAATCGACTAAATTTAATTACGCTGTCTGACAGAAGAATCATTTCAGACCTAATTTTATTGTACAGAGTTATGAACAACCTAATTGACAGCCCTGCCATCGTTTCTAGTATTAAACTCCATGTACCGACAAGGAATACTAGACAAAATATAACATTCTTTTGCAACACATACACAACCAACTATCAATCACACTCACTTACCAATAGGATGCATGATTTAGGCAACAAGTTTGGTGGTATTGTAGATATATTCGCTGATTCCCTTTACATTCTAAAATGCAATTTAAACCAACACTTTGTGGAATCCTACAAATTATTGTAACGTGGGTATAATATATTTAACGATTTGATGTGTTATTGTAATGTTTTATATTATATTTTGTTCTATGTTATTGTTAAATATTACATTGTTTAAAATATTTCACGGTTTTACGTAAGAATATACAAGTGGTTTTTTCTTTAAAAACTACTTGTATATTCTTAAAGTTTTTTCACTTTTATAACTTTTGGTATAAATTCTATGTATGTGTAATCCTCGATAACTTAAATATTATTTTATAATCTATGTAAAAGCCCTTACGGGCGTATAACAACAATAAATAAATAATGTGTGTTGGTAGTTCGGTGAAAATGCACTATTGGTGAGTTATGTATAGGAATAGTTTTTGTAATGGTTGTCACAGTGGAAAAGATTTTGGAGTCACCATAGGCACCATAAAACATTAAACTGGGGAGGGAGTAAGTAGAATCATGTAAATATCATTTTAACGTGGCCCAACTACAGTTTAAAACTTTGTCTAACCACAGTTTGAAAATCGCCTTGAATGCCGAAACAGCTGTCACAATACTAATATACCTGCAGAACTCAATAACAAATATTATTAAATTATTTAATTGGGTTATTTCACCATCTTGAAGCAGTATGCATAGAATTAAGTATTTTTTCGATTTCACCATCCCTCAAAGACACTTGTACGCAAATAAAGTTCGTCAATATAACAATGCAATAATTTTTTTAATACTTAACATATTATTGGAGCTATGATCTCAGATAAATTATATTTGATTTAATTAAAGTGACATAAACCACACCGACAAATAATCGAGGTGTAATAATTAGGACAGTCCTATAAAAATCGTGAAATTTATGGTCACCTTATTGCAGAAACATCTTCTATTGTTATTCAATAAAAACCATAATTTTTTTGTACTTACCACTTTAGTTTGTAAGATCAACAACAGATGTCAATCTATCGAATCCAAGGAATTATTTTTTTAATTTTTTACATGTTTTGAGATAAAACTTCCTCCAACCATTTGTGAAAAGAAACCTGCAAATCTGCCATTGTATTGGGAGGCCTTGATTGAATAGTGCATTGTGCTACATAACAATAACAATACAAATTGTAATCAGGGGTGGGCAGTATTTGAATTACTTGTAATTGAAATACGTATTTGAAATACAAATTCGTATTTTTTCGTATTATTTGAAATACAAATACGTATTTTGTATTTGTATTTCAATTACTTCCTAAAAATGTATTTTGTAATTGGTATTTCAATTACCTGATGGTGAGGTATTTTGTAATTTGTATTTCAAATACTATTTTGTAATTTGGCTTCAAAATACATATTCAAATACAATTATCGATCTTAATGACAATGAAAAATAAACTGACATAGATAAAAACATAGACTAAAGACGCTACAATCCTGTACTATTGTCCTATGCTATAGCACTCTTCCTAATGATTATTTTTAATTTTTTTTACATTAACTCCACACAGGAGGCCCTGACGAAAGTAATTTCCCTCAGGGCCTACGTCATCTGAGATGCTGTGTGGAGGGTCTTTTTGAGGAGAGGAAGGAATGAACATTGGTCTTGAAGAGATCCATGTTGTAGGAAGGAGGAGGCCGGCAAATCGTTCCACATCCGAGCTGTTAAACACAAGAACGAGTCGACGAAGCGACCCGTTCTCGTGTGACCAATGTCAACTGTGTACATATGTTGGGGACGCGTTTGGCGTGTTTCCCGACTATGCACCAATGCCGAAGGGATCAATGACGCTAGTTCCTCGGAGCATCTTCCAGATAGTATTCCCACCCGACGCCTGTGCACTAAAGATTGCAATCCGTCTGTTAAATTAGGAGAATCTATCAGACCGGACCGCCCGTTTCTGCATAGAGTCGAGGATTTTTTCAGGTATTTTGGGGCTCCAGACCAGAGGTGGATGCCAAATTCAACCGTGGGGCGCACTTGTGATTTGTACAGGGTTAGCAGTTGTGTACTATTAAAGTATCTGCGGGCCCTGTACAGTACGCCCAGTTTTTGAGAGGCTAACTTAACTCTGGCTTTTATGGAGCCCCCCATATCTGAGCTGGTCACTTAGATTTATACCAAGCAAATCAATGGAGGGCCTGTTCGGAAGATTGCTTCCGTTGAAGGAGAATAGATTTTCATTTCTATCCTCTTTAGACGTAATCAAACATGATGGGGTATTTGAAACATTAAATTCAACGGGATTATTTTTACCTCAAGACAAACCACTCTCGAGGTAACCGTCCATTCTTTGCTTCAAAGCCCTCCGAGCCGTTGGAATTTATGAGCCCTTTGGGGGCTTGTCAAACAAAGAGCTATCATGGACTGTACTGTCATCCGCGTAACAATGAATTGGTGCACATTGTCAAAAGGTCACTGATGAGCAACAAATACAAGTCGGAGATAAAACCGATCCCTGTGGGACGCCAGCATTTATCGAGTGCGAGGAAGAGGTGAAACCATCAGCAACTGTCTGAATCGACCTCTCCCTCAAAAAGTTGGCAATTCACGTACACAAGGATGCGGGAAGTCCTAAGATGGCGTTTGTTGACAAGTCCTCGGTGCCAAACCCGGTCAAAAGCCTTGGTCTCACCAAAATGTTCCAGGTATCACCACCAAACATGCGTCACATACGCGAGAAGATCGTCGCACGAGCGGTTCCGCCGGAATCCGTATTGACGGTCGTTAATAATTTTGTTCTTCTCGAGGTATGTGAGCAGTTTGTCGTTGATCACATGTTCCATCACCTTGGACAGAACAGATATGATCGTTATGGGGCGGTAGTTGGCCAGGTTGGAGCGGTCACTCTTTTTTAGAATAGGATATATAACCGCTTTTTTCCAACCAGAGGGCACAGTGCCAGACTTCAGGGACATTTTAAAAAGCTTTGTTAAATTTGTAGTTCTGTTATCATTGCTTTATAATGTACTGTACCTTTTGCCATGCTAGTTATTATTATTGTCCTGTGCTATAGCACTGTTTTTGTGCATTTTGTATCATATTATTATTTTATACTTGTCGTTGCTTTGTATTGTACATTTTTGTATCATGGTATTAGATCAAGCACTATAGGAATAATTTGACTGAATACTAGATTATTTTTAAGTTAATTACTATAGAGCGCACTTGAAGTGAAATAACACAAAACTGCGCTATACAGATGTCATCTATATATATATAAAAATTAATCCCTGTTTACTTCCCTAGGTCACGCCATAACTTCAGAACGACTTTATCAATTTCATTATTTTTTTTTAAGTTTTCTAATACTTTGTCTTGCGGAAATTGCTTAATAAATAATTTCTTACGGAAAGAAAAATTGAGAAAATTACGCAGAAAATTGGATAATTTCAAAAAACTTAATGACTATTTTAATTTCGCACGTTTGACAGTTCACGCGTTTGATGAAATTGAATTTAGTAGGAAGCTTTTTTTTGTAACAAAAGAATTGTCAATTAATAAATATTTTAAATAGGTACTTACGTTAGATACCAGATTTGATTTATTGTTCTTATAATAGACAAAAATGATTATTTGTAATACATGAAAAATTAAAATTTAAAAGAAAATTGTATCAGCTGGCATGCGAGGTGTTTAAAAACTGATTTTTTTTTTAATTGTCTATTCCAGATCTCGGGGAGGGTGGTGCAATCCCACGAGTTCCATATGAATGTACTGGAACCTTCGATCATGGATTGACGCGGGAGGGGGGTTGGCGGGACGGGGGAGCGGGAGAGGGGAGAGGATAAGCAGGGAAAGTGGAAGGAGAACGCGGGAGGGGAAGGGGATGCAGGAGGAGAACGGAGACGTACGGGAAAGGACATGCAGGGAGAAACAATTTATTTCTTTGATTATGGCGTTGTTAACCAGCTAGTGTTATTACAATAATTATTATTATTATCTAAACCTGGGTCCCATACCACAAAACTTTACAAGTAGAGCGGAAACGAGATGTGTCTTCTGAGCAATATGATTGGTCAATTTTTGCACGACTCTGTTTCACTCTGCTCAGCTTTGTTTTTTGTGGAAACGCACCCTTAGATAAGCAAGGGCACTTAAGACAATTTATTGCAACTAAGGGTTCTACCAAAACCAAATGTATTTTGTATTTGAAATTAAAAAATGGTTAAAATACTGTATTTTGTATTTTGTATTTCAAATACACCTCTTAAAAGTATTTTGTATTTCGTATTTTAAATACATGTGAAAAAGTATTTTGTAATTTGTATTTCAATTACAGCGAAGCATGTATTTTGCCCAGCCCTGATTGAAGTGTTGTTTGTCATACTCCATTAATTTATTGTTATATTGAAATGCAAAATTCAAATGAAGCACGAAGGTTGATAATAAACAACTTGGTAAATTGAATATAAACAATAATATTTGTATAGTAATCATATAAGTATCAAATTCTTAGGCATGGGTTCTGTTCAGGGTTCTATACAATATCATATTAACGTATCCAAATTACTATGGCTGACTGGATTTCATTTTAAGTAGATGAAACAATTTTTTTTTAGAGTGGAGACGGTTTACATGTAGTTTCTTTTTTTAAAAGGGAAAATCAACAGATTTTTTACAATTATGATAATCATTAATAGTGCACATAAAATCCAATAATAGATTTTCACATAATTAAAATTATAATAAAAACTAAGGGTACCCATAAGAAGTTAACAAAAATATAACCTTGAATATTATAAAGAACTAGCTGACCCGGCGAACTTCGTACCGCCAAATTTTTTTTTTCATGTATATTTTTGAAATTCCTGAAAGACTTGATTTACTATTTAGCCCGTCTCGGCTTCACAGGAGTGGGGTACAGTCGCGGATCAAGGAAATGTAACACTTCCGGTAAATTCAAATCAGTTGGATTTTCAATAATTCCATATGACGAATGTTACACGTTTAAGGTACTTCATGACAAAAAATGAGAAAAAATTTTTCGTTTTCAATACGACCATATAATGAAATAAACAATTAAATAATTCGACCATAACTATTGTAATGCCTTGCAATGAAAATATTTATCATTGTTCCTTCTGGAGAGAAAACAAATAGCGCCGATGGTTTGCCGACTCTCGAGTATGCAACGTACACTAACTGCCCATGCAAAAAACACGGCAATTCCAGGTTTATTCCACACACTTCTAACGTTTGGTCTTGGGATTTATTAATAATAATTGTCATTGCTAATGCAAGGCGCACTGGAAACTGGACGCGTTTAAATTCAAAGGGAAAGTCAGTTGGCATTAGTTGAATTCTTGGAATAAGCATATTTTGGCCTTTCAATTTTCCTATGATTACAGTAGCTTCAATCAAATTTTTCATATTTTTTTAACAGCGAGTCTTGTTCCGTTGCACAATTTTGGCTGATTCAGATGCAAAACATAATTATCGCAGAGCCAACCTTGAGTTGTAAATTGTTTGGCGGTAATCCTGGCAAATCCAATAAATTTAGGAATTCAGTAGGATAATTGACTTCTTCGTTTGGATCGGTAATGGAATCGATTGACTGAAATGAATGCATTTATCTTGACTATGAATTTTTATATTTAAATCTTCTACGTCCTTATTTTTCGCTGCTAAAATGGTTCGTTCACTCAACGCATGGTTTTTATAATTCACAATATTTGGGATCACTTTCGATATTATTTCTTCCTTTGACGTTGTGAATTGACATAAAATCAGTGGAAACGAAATGAGGTCAGTAGAAGTGTCAACAGGAATTTTCCCATTGCCAATGTCTACTAATGCATTTACAAACTCTTTGTAACGCCACTCGCATATTCATTGTTAACTTGAGATTTTTCACGTATCTCCATAAATTTGATACCTTCAAGCAATCATTTATTTAATCAACAGTTGTTGATCTGGATATAACTGGCAGCGTTTGGCGAAAATTTTCGACCAGTAGAACCATCGCGCCTCCGAAGACGCAACGCAAATCTCTTAATGTTCGATCGAGTGCCTCTAATGCTCGTTTGTGCGCCATCATACACTCATCCCAAATTATTAATTTACAATTTTGTAGCACATAGGCTTCTCGATATGTTGCGCACAATTCACCATTGATCATTCGTAGAAATTCTAATAAAGTTGGTCTACGAACATTAATTAATAACAAACGCAAGTAAAAACATTCGTCATTTTTTAAAATTAAATGAAGACAATATTAGCGAAACTCAATCGAAAATCTGAAGACAGAAAAATCAGAAAAAGATATTGACACCTCTGGGAATCTAACCCAGGACCTTCTGCTTTCATGGCAACAACTCTATCAACTGAGCTAAAGTATCTATATCCAATTCGGTCACTTTTAACTGTATCATACTTCGACTAAGAACTAACAACATTGTCTTCATTTTCTTAACGCACATGTTTTTGGCTGCTATCTTTATATATGATTGCACGATTCAAACCCGAATTAAATGCTATCTAGATAGTGTCTGGATAAATTTATAACCATTTTATTTTTAACATGTGACATCCAGTGACTTTTCTGCAAGTTAAGGAGGAATTTTTATTTTTAACTTTATGGGTAAAACCTCAAATTGTAATATTTAATAAAATGAAGAAAATATCAGCGAAATCAGAAAAAGATATTGACATCTCTGGGACTGGAACGTAGAGCCTTCTGCTTCCATGGCGATAACTCTACCAACTGAGCTAAGGTGCCTATATCCAATTCGGTCACTTTTAACTGTATCATACTTCGGCTAAGAACTACCAACATTATCTTCATTTTCTTAACGTACGTATTATCAACCGAATTGGATATAAACACTGATAACACTTGTGCTGTCTGTAATTCCATTAACATCTGTGGCCACAACCTAAACATCTTTTTAAAATTTTTGCCTTGATACATACTAATGATTCACAATTTGGGATGCGGGCATGGGTACCGCCGCCCCGGGAACCATTTATTGGATAACCAACACCTATGCCATAGGTCAACCCAAGTGGTTTGCTATGTTTGGTGACTTAATGGTGCCCGGGTTCATGGGGTGAGGTTTTTCCAGGTCTTGGCAGCGGATGCGTCTGCCCACCTGCTGCGTGGGCAGACTCGTGGTAGCCGTGGGTAGCCGGACTCTCTCAACCCATCGCCTTGCACCCCAGTTGGAGGGATGGATTCATACGTCTGTAACTCCTGGGCACACTGACCCCCAGATACCCACCTACCCACCCACCCCTCATACATTTTTCCTTCCTACGACTTCCTCTCCTTCCTTTCCATTAAAAGAACCTCCACACAGCATCCCCAAAGATGACATAGATCCTGAGGGCAATTATTTTCCTCAGGGTCTCCTATGTGAAGCTAATGCAAAAAAAAATACCTTAAAAACTAAGTTGGTTGTTTTCAGGTGGAAAAATGTAATAAACAGTAATTGTTGAATGAAACACTGGTATTTATTGAATCATTTGGCGGGTATTAGATAAGCCGCATAGCTCAGTGGTGAGAGCACCTGACTGGCAATCAGAAGGACACGGGTTCAAGTCCCGTTGGCATCATGTATCTTTTCTCGGAAGATTTTTTCAATGTAGATGAGTGTTTCAGGCTGATAATTATTGCTTATAATAATTGTTACCCTGTGTGCTATGCATAAAAATCTTGTCTTAAAAAACGTTAGTTAATCAAAAAGGAAAATTTTTATTATCGCAAACAAAAAAATTTGCTAAAGACAGTAATTATAAACACTATTGGTCCACCGGAGGGCGCATACTTTTGAGACAAACTGATACCTCCAAGATAATTTCAATAAATAATATTGCTGACCTGGTCCGTGAAAAACGTCAATTACTGAATTAATTTAGTGACTGACGATACAAAGTACTGTGCTGCTACATCACTCCACTATACTGGATACTAATGTCTGCATTATATGCTTTTATCCGTTATTCTATTATACTCAATGTGTACTACTTAAATCTGATAAACAAACTCACTACAAAATCATTTTCACTTTTCCGTTCGCATTATGGTATGTTTCGCTTATTAATCTAGTTCCATGCTTATGTTAACTTATTTATCTCACCAAACTATTCCCAACAGATATACTTACCTTGCTATTATGCATTATATTGTTTTAATATACTTTAATATTGTTAATTCTATAATCATAACTTTTTTCCCTGGTTTTTTCATGATTCATACCACGATTTTCGACAAGATAACACATACTCAAAATAATGTACTATCCTCCTTCTTATTATTATTATTTAGATCTATTGTTTTTTGTTTTTGTCTCATTAGTCACACCACCACCATGATATTTTACAGATATTTTACGATAAAATGTGTTAAAATGTGTTATAAAATGTGTTATTTCTTATAATATTGCCCAATTTTCTCAGATTGTAAACAGGAATCAATTATACCACACACGCATATACTATCTACTAGCAACAACATTTACAGTAATATATATCACAATAATAATAAAACTTGGAAAAAATATAAGTACTGCAAATTCTCAATTCGGTTTTTATCATAATATTGTAATGATTGTTCTTGTTTTAAAATATTTATTGCATTCAGTTTGCTCCAGTACTTACCTAGTTCTCGTCTATTTATCACACTTCAAACTCACATACTCTCTTTATATTTACTTAGGTTACATTTAGTTCGTACTTAAAGAAATATTGTTTTTTTTTTCAAAAAAGATTTTTGTCATAAGAAATGAATGATATTAATTTATAATTTTTTTAAATAATTTTACTTAAATATGTTAACACTTAACTAGACTTCACTTCGAAATAACTATCCTCCATTGGTCACCATGATACAGGCAGCTGCCTAGTATGGTGACCTAATGTATCTTCCCAAGCAAATATACTAATTATGTAACATGTAATAAATAAATAAATAAATAAATAAAAAATTAAAAAAATAATAATAAAATTTTAATGCGTTTAATATAAATATTATATTGAGGATTCCATTATTTGAGAAGCAAATTCAAGATTACTGCAAACTGAAAAATACAGTATTTTAAGTGTTTGAATGTTCTTGAATTCTTTTCCAATACGGAATAAGAATCCTAACATTCTAAGGGCTTTTGTCACAATCATATTAAATGCGCGCCTCAAATGTAAGTTTACTGTCAAGTAGAACACCTAGATCACGAATTTGAGTAACCCATTTGAGTGATTGGCTGGCTATAAGGTAGTTATGGTCAAATTTGGTATTATTTCTAGTGAAGGTAATCACATAACATTTAAAAGTGTTCATGTTGAGAAGATTAATAATACAGTAGTCTTACGCCTATACAGATCTTCTTGTAATTTAAAGCAGTCAATGATAGAGTAAATAGGAAAAAATATTTTCATATCAACAGCGAAGATTTAAAGCAGTCAATGATAGAGTAAATAGGAAAAAATATTTTCATATCAACAGCGAAGAGTAGAACATTTGCATAATTAAAGCATTTTATTATGTTGTTGATGAAAATTGTGAATAGTAACGGTCCCAGGTGAGATCCTTAGGGTACCCCGGAAGGTATAATTACGAACTCAGAGATGAAGCCATTAATCGTTACTCCTTGAGTGCACCCATTAGAATAAGAGACTAACCATCGATATACATCCTTGTGAATTCCCAAAGCTAATAATTTGGATAAAAGAAGACCCAATTAAAAAGTTCCCCAGGATTGCTATTGGAAATGGAGCTATATCTTCTGGTTACACAATGTGTCTTCTCAGATCTCATTTTTCCTCTTTCCTTGGTTCCCTGTAGGCCCGGGAACCTTTATTGGATAACCAACACCTCTGCCATAGGTCACCCCAAGTGGTTCGCTACGTTTGGTGATTTAGTAGGGGTGCCCGGGTTCATGGGGTGAGGTTTGTCTAGGTCTTGGAGGCGGATGACCGGGACACGCTGAACCCCAGATTCCTACCCACCCCTTAAACCCTTTTCCTTCCCAGAACTCTCCTCTCCTTCCTTTCCTTAAACAAACCCTCTACACAGCATCCCCAAAGATGACATAGGCCCTGATGGAAATTATTTTCCTCAGGGCCTCCTGTGTGGAGCTCATGTAAAAAAAAAAAAAAAAAAAAAAAAAAAAAAAAAAAAAAAAAAAAAAAAAAAAAAAAAAAAAAAAAAGGCCCCACAAGGGAAGAAAGCTTCATCTCTCCTCTCCACTCCTTAGTTCCCTGAAGGCTCCACGACGGAGAGTTCGGAGCCTTCAAAAGGGAAGAGTCCCCAGGAGGGAAAAGGACTTCATCTCTCCTCTTCACTCCTCTTTGGTTCCCTAAAGGCCCCACAAGGGAAGAGTTTACAGAGATGGCCTCATTTCTCCTCTTCACTCCTACATGGTTCCCTGAAGGCCCCACATGGGAAAAAGACATCATCTCTCCACTTCACTCCTCCTTCCCTTTGGTTCCCTGAAGACCCGACAAGGGATGGAGGTGGCTTCAACTCTCCTCTCCACGGCTTCTCCTCTTGGTTCCTCCTGCAGGCCCCACGAAGGAAGTCCACAGAGGTGGCCTCAGCACTCCTAGGTTCCTCAAAAGCCCCTAGTTTTCGAATGGTCCAATTTTTTTGACCCACGAGTGTCTAGGGAAATAGAAGGTCCACTCCAGCAGAACACCGAGTGCTGGAGTAAGGTCTAAATACTTCGAGATGTGATCTTGTTTCTTGGAGGCACCGTTTGTGACACTGTTCCCCAGGACATTCAGCCTGAGCATGGTAGCTCATGCCTTGGTTTGGTATGGCTATTGCAGGTTTGTGTTTCCACTTCCTGAACGATGGGTTCGCTGTACTCCCTACGCTAACGAATCAATTTAAGTATTCAAAGAATCAATTCACAATTGATTCCGCTTAATTGTATAGCAGGGGTATTGGTTATCCTATAAATGGTTCCCGATGTGGCAGTACCCATACCCTCCTTCCAAATTGTAAGGCTCTTAGGACAGTTGTGCAGCAAACACATAAAAACGGTGGGTTCTACGGATTAAAAAAGTTAATTAATTCATTAGTTCCTCCTATGACCGCCTTAAAAAGTAAGCATGTCAATATACAATATATGTGGGTAAAAATTATAATATGCGGCTGTGAATTTTAAACTGCAAGTTATTTTCGTATTTACATGGAAGAATGGTTGTTACCTACTTAGTCAAGAATTCAAGAACTTTACAAATAGTTTTTAATAATCTACTAATGTTTTAAAGAGGAAAGATTTGATTGTTTGTTTGTATTGAATAGGCTCTATTAAGCCGATTTGAAAAATTCTTTCACCAATAGAAAGCTACATTATCAGCGAGTAATATAGGCTATATACAATGGTGAGCTCTGGCGTTATGAAATTTGTATAAATGAAAATGTGTATTTCATATATTTTAACAGCAGGGAGGAAAGGCAGGGGGAAGGTGGGATTTGCGAAAAGAGAATACACGAGGGAGGGGGAAGGTGGGGAAGGTGGAAGGGAACGGGGATGCACGGGAAAGAACATGCAGGAAGAATCAATTTATTTCTTTGAATGGCGTAGCAACGCATGCCGGGTACCAGCTAGTACAATATAAATTTACTATTCATCAAAATCTTTATTTATTTTAATAAGCCTCATATTTAATGGCGTAGCTAGAGGGGGGGCGGCCCGCCCCAGGTGCCACCCGATGGGGAATGACACCCGACCGAGTATCACTCCCAAGAGCACGGTCTGTAGCTCTATGGCTCCCCGTAGGGTGCCCTGAAACGGGAGAATTTTGTGCCTAACTGTCCTTCAGCACCGGTGTGCAGTCGGGAAACACGCCAAACACTCGCCCACCATTTGTAGAACGGTTCGGATTTATGACTCGTTCTTGAGTTCAATAGCTCGGCTGTGGAACGTTACGCCGGCCTCTGCGTTTACAGAAACCACATCTAATATTAATTGTACGTGTTCGACCCTCAAATCATCATAAGTAGTTAAATATTTGGAAATAATCATAGACAACCAACTACGTTGGGAAACTCACCTCGGTGACACAGTAAAAAACTCCGTAAACTCTGCCATATATTCTGCTCCCTTAGGTCTATCTTAGATTTACAGACTCTAAAAAGCGTATACTTTGCCCTTTTCCAATCCATTGCAACATACGGTATAGTGGGATGGGGTGGTTGTGCTGAATCCATTATTAGACCAACAATTATTATAGTTCAAAAACTAATTCTGAGAATTATATTTAAATGTCAACCTACCCATCCCTCAAATGAACTCTTTGCCAAAATCAGGGTCTTAAATATTCAACAGCTATTTACTAAAACAAGATTTTTTTACATATGAAAAATAACCTACTAATCGTTCCACAACATCAATCACACACTGCACACACCTGCTTTTCATCAAACCTGGGTTGCGTGGTCCCAAAAACTAATACTTCATTCGCTCAACGACAATTCTGGCTCATCGCTCCTAAAATATATAATGCTCCGAGTACTGACATAAAGTCAAGTAATTCTAAGTCTCTTTTTATAGCATGTGTACAACATTGGATTTTCGAAAGGGACGAGCGTACTTTAAAAAATACGTCAGTTCATAGCACTACAATTTAATTAATAATTTTTGCATTTCAAAATTTTTATTTCCATTTTTATTTCTATTTTTTTTAAATTTTATTATCTTTTTTCTCTTAGTTTTTCACTTAATTTTATTTAAGTTTTAATTTAAATTTATATAAATACCTAAGTATATGTTTTAATTTATATATTTGAATAGAACACTCGAGTTCTTAACACTTTTATTATTAGTTTATGTATTTCAAAATTTTAATTTTCATTTTTATTTCTATTTTTCTTTACTTTTAAGTATTTCTTAATTATTATTTATATCATCTGTTTTAATAAAATAGTATTTATTAAATCCTATTTAAAATATTAAATGTACGACTACCACAACATGGGCATTAGCCTAGTGTGGTAGCCAAAAAAAAAACAAATATCTGTAACTAATAAAATTTTACGAAATAAAAATAAATAAATAATATTGTAAAAATAGAGATGCAGAAACTTTCATAAAAATACATTATTATGTAAGGCTTGCTACAAAATTATATTATAATAAACGAATAAGTTTAAAAATACCATTGAAGAAGAAGAAGATAATATGAAAGAGAACAAGACACAGAAAAAAGTTTAAAAAAGTTAAGTGAAACATTTCAAAATAGTTAACATAAAAATGAAAGCAAAAAACAAAATTTGAATGATTTTCAATAAAATTAAATAATAAGCTCACTTCGCATCCGACTTTACTATCCATCCATCATAAATATACCAAACCAGCCACCCATCCATAGTATTCAGTTCCACCATCTCTTTATTTGGAATGTTTATGTTGGTTTATGTTGTTCTGACTGGCGGCCTTAGTTTTCTTCAGTTGCCGACGTGTTTTCGTCGAGGGCGGTTTTGTCTCCCGGCCGCTGCGCGATGCGCTGTCAGATCCATCCGCTATCAGTTCACGGTCTAATTACTACGATTTGTGATATATTAACCCGGTGGCAACACGTTTGCTTCATTGTAAACAAATAATGTGATACTGTTGATTATAATCAAGTGTTTACATGGTGGATAACGCTGCACGAATCATCTCGAAAGAGATGAATGGATTCGTTTACATATTTTTTGGTGAGTTTCAATCGTGTATTTTCTATTATAAACTACGTTCTAAATATCCAAAATACTTAAAAAATAACTAAACAACGCATTATATTATCAATTCTGATAAACCTAGCGTAAAATGTAAGGATAACTATGCAATTTTAACTATTATTAAATAATGTCCCATATAGAATTGTCATTGAATCTTACAAACCCACATGCCCAAAATATTATTCCATTTCCTGTCACGATTTTTTTTATCTCTCGCCTCTCGATTGGTATTCATTTAGTTTTTCTTAAATTTTGCCTAATTTAATTTATCCTGAACCTTTCCTAATGGCTAGATTTGTTATACAATGTAGTTAGAAGGTCAACAAGACTGTATTAGATACGAATTGTCAAAAATGAAAAGTGATTAGTAAAAGTAGAAGTGGTAGGAATGTTTATGTAAATACGTGTTTAGAAACGATTTTTTATTCATTCTATCGGATAAAGTGATTCATATTTTATTCTCCTCTGCTTTGATAATTTCGAATGTACCTACCTACGCACTACAATAAATGTTTGTAAGATATCCTAGATATGGTTGTGAAAATGACAGAAGTTTAGCAATGATTCAGTTGCCAAGATCATGTTTTGGTTATTCATTATAATTAATTGTATATAATATGTTATTTTGGTAATTATCGGTTCGGACTGGCCACGCTTATTACGAATATTTTTTTGAAAAACTTTAGATTCGCCTTAATTACTATAAAAGGAAACTTTTTGGCTTTGGGGCGGCGGAAAATAATGTATTTTAATTTTCAATTGCATAAAACCAAAATTCACTTCGCGAACTGACACAGCGAAAATCCGCGGCCGTACCTGTCACTGTTATGTTGGTATCATTGATAAATTAACAAGAGCTAATACGACTGTCGGGATACCTACATGAAATACCGCGAATCACAAACCATGTTACACAAACCTAGCGTAGCCGCTAAACTACTTGAAAACTGGGATGTTTTTCTTGCCTTGACGCGAGTAGGCTTTATAAAGGGGCACTTTCTTTTGTATCACAAACCATGTTACACAAACAAGCCCGCTAGACAAATTTCATAATTACGCGCCTTATCCCACGAAGTCGGCTACAGTCGTATTAGCTCTTGTTAATTTATCAAGGATACCAACATAACAGTGACAGGTACGGCTGCGGATTTTCGCTGTGTCGGTTCGCGAAGTGAATTTTGGTTTTATGCAATTGAAAATTAAAATGCATTATTTTCTGCCGCCCCAAAGCCAAAAAGTTTCCTTTTATAGTAATTAAGGCGAATCTAAAGTTTTTTTAAAAAATTATTCGTAATAAGGGTGGCCAGTCCGAACCGATATTTACCGAAAAATATATTAAGTAAATAACTACCATATTTTTTATAACAGCGTAGGTGTCAAAATTTAGTCAAAATAGTATTTATGGGGTTCTAACCTCTCTCCCTCCTGCTTTAAATAGCGTGACAATAATGATTTGTTTGGTAGATGCTTTGAGTATTGCCCCAGTGAAACACTCAAATCATCTAGGTACATCAACACATTTATTTTTCCAACCTTACTTGAAATTTTGACCAATAAATTTTGACCAACATATGTGTTTAAACCTCTCTGATTAATATATTATATTTACAGTGAATTATAAAATGCTTTCATTGTAGCGTAATTCCTTAATTCAAAAGTTATTCATATATTAAAAAGTTATGCTACATTCACACCGAAGCCAAACTTCCAACTCGAACTTCCAACGCAAGAACTACCCTTCTACGCAATCGTCCGAAAGTTTGAATTTGGAAGTTGACCTCAGTGTGACCGTACCATAAGACAATTAAAGAATGTGTGTTTTTTCTCAAATGACGTACAAAATTGTCGGACGGGGAACATGAAAATTAATTGTATTGCTTATAATAATTGATAATAATAAGTAATTTGTGTGTACATATAAATTAAATGTTATTTCTTCACTGTTGCTAATGTTTGCCGTGTAATGGAAACATTTTCTCATCACACAGGAGGGCATTTTGGCGCTTTTTAAATGCAATTTTCCTATTAATTAAAGTACTAGAAATCGACAACAGTGCAATTGTCTTGCGTTTGGCTTCCCACTTTGAGATTTCTATTCCACGTCTAAAGTAGTAACGTCTTTGACTTACAGTGATTGTAAATTATCTCAATTTTGCCAAAAAGTATTTTCAAATATGGAAAAAAAATTGTAAATAAATTAACAATGTTTGTATAGCTACTAAAACTTTGTTTTTCTTTCAAGTGCATTATCTGTGGATAGATTGCAATCATTCCCTACCACAAACCAAAACAATGAATTTCTAGATATTGTCCAATCTGTTGCTTTGCTTTGTTCATTGTTTGGCCCTTCTACATAAAAGGTTTGAAATAAAGTGAATTCATGGTAGGTACTTAATTGCATTAAAACAGATTATAAGTATGGGAAAATATATAGTGTTGATAGAGCGCTACACGAGTTGCGTTAGCATCTACTACTCGACAGAAATGATGTCTGAACATAATTTGTATGTTAAATTTGTTCTGGAGGTGGGAAAATATAACTATACTTTACTGGAATACATTCGAAAGGATTTAAAAGGAGTAATTTGTCATCAATCATCATTTTGCGGTGCTCTACAAATTAATATGTATTTAGTTGTATGGGTGAACCCAAAATCTACTTTTAATAGTTTTTTTTGCTTGTTTAGATGAAGAAATATATTATTATTGTCTTCGTCGTCGCTAGATTCACTTCAAATTATATTAATTCCATGAATGGACTTGAAAAATGATCAAGTTCAGTAAGATTCAGGTAGCCCCATGTATAGAAACCATCTTAAAAGAGTAGCATATCGATAGGTGAGATTTTGTAATTTTTTTTTATATTAACTTCCCACAGGAAAATAATTTCCCTCAGGGCCTATGTCATTTGAGATGCTGTGTGGAGGAGAGGAAGGAGTGAACATTGGTCTTGAAGAGACCTATGTTGTAGGAAGGAGGAAACACAGAGGTCGGCAAATCATTCCACAGCCGTGCTTGAAGAAGAGACCTGTTCTCACGTGACAAATGTCAACCGTTTACATATGTTGGGCGCGCATTTGGGGTGTTTCCCGACTATGCACTGGTGCCAAGGGGATCATCAATGACGCTAGTTCCTTGGAGCATTTTCCATTGACATACTAGTAGAACAAGGATAGCATTCCCACCCGATGCCTGTGCTTTTAATGATTGCAATCCGTTTGTTAACATAGAAGAATCTATCAAATGGACATCGGACTGCCCATTTTTACACAGAGTCAAGTGTTTTTCCCAGGTATTTTGGAGTTCCAGATCAGAGGTGCCTGCCAAATTCAACCGTGGGACGAACTTGCGATTTGTACAGGATTAGCAGTTGTGTACAAAAATATCTGCGGGCTGTACTGTGCGCCCAGTTTTTGGGTCATAGTTGCTTTGACAAATTTCACAATGCTCTTCGTTAAAAAGAGGTTTTTGTGCTTTGTATGAACAGATTTTCTACTTTCTTCATTTGTGGTATCTATTGTGTTTGTTAGTTTACAATGGCATTCACATACATAAGGATATTGGAAATGAATGCATTTCTAAAGTGTTAAATTGTTCAGTAATCCGCGTTCAGTAATGTTATATTTTGCATTAGTCAGAAGTACACTGGAATATGCCTCGCCAATTTGGAACCCGCAGTACAAAGTATACGTAGATAGCATAGAACATAATATTAGAAACAAATTTATAAAATATCTTACCTTCAAATTCAACAATAACTTTAAATGCATATTTCAAACTTTGCAACAAAGGCGAGCAATAGCTGATTTAACATTTATACGCAGAATTTTAAATAATAACATTGACTCTACCGAACTTCTTTCCTTGGTTAATTTAAACATACCATTAAGACATACACGCTATACAGAACTATTCCACATGCTTAATAACAAGACAAATGCAGCAACTAATTTGCCAATCAATCGTGCTCTTCACATGTTCAATAATATTGATCTAAATTCTAACATCGACATTTTATCCGATTCACTGCCCAAATTTAAAAAGAGCATCATGTCGATATAAATTGTTCAATGCGCATACATACACACATACTCACACACACACACCCTTCCACTACACACATCACCCGGTTTTTACATAATATGCATACCATAAATAAGACCCTACAATGAACACATAATAGGTACCTACCCACCATGAAATATACTTATTAATTGTAAATTTTTTTCACCTATGTAACTAATGTACTGTTTTGTTTCTGTTTATAAATAAATAAATAAATTACTAATGTATTCTACTTTTTGGTATTTGTTACCGCTACTATTCTCATTAAATTCTTGTTTTCAGTTATGTTCAACTACTATGAAAAACTAAAACTTGTTTCTACCATGTTATTAATACTGGGTGGAGCAGATGGATCGGGTGGTTTTGAAGTGGACTGTACGTCTGGAGTGGGGGAGCCAGGTGTTCGGCGGTCTTCGTGCTGTGGTGGGGGGGACGGGAAGTTTCAGTTGCAGACTGGCAGTCAGTCACAGACTGGCAGTCAGTCACGATGGCTACGTGGTCCGTTGAGCATCGTGTTTTCGCAGTGGAAGAGTTTGTATGCAATAACCAGTCAATTGTTGCTGTGATGTGTGCCTTTCGCCGGCGTTTCAACATCCCACCTCGCGATAGTGTTCCTAAGCGAGACACAATATTGTGCTCCAAAATGGACGTTTAGACCTCGAACAATAAGAACGCCTGAGAACGTGGAGCGTGTGAGACGTGATGTCATTATGAGCCCACGTCGATCAACGAGACATCGTGCTCAAGCTCTTGGAATGTCACGTCGGAGCCTTCAAAGGATTCTTAACAAAGAACTGAAATTCCACCCCTATAAAATCATGGTGGTCCAGAAGATTCTCCCAACAGACCATCTTCAAAGGCTTGAGTCTAGCCAACGGATGTTGGAGTTATTGGAAGATGAAAACCTGATTATCATGATGTCTGACGAGGCTCACTTTTACATTAACGGCTACGTCAACAAGCAAAATTGCCGTTACTGGGCCGACACTAACCCAAGAGACCTACACCAACGGCCTCTCTATAGTGACAAAGTGACGGTTTGGTGTGGGGGTTTCTAAGGTAGGGATAATTGGGCCTTACTTTTTTGAAAATGAAAAGGAGCAGGCGGATACTGTTAATTCGCAGCGTTATGTGAACATGATTGAAGAATTTCTTCTCCCACAACTTGAAGAGAACAATTACGACATGGACAATATGTGGTTCCAACAAGACGGGGCAAGTGCACATACCGCTAGGATATCAATGCAAGCTGTACGCGCTCTGTTCCCTGGCCGTTTGATTTCCCGTAATGGAGATCTCCATTGGCCCCCTCGCTCACCGGACCTCACGGTATGTGACTTCTTCTTATGGGGCTATTTAAAAGCAAGGGTGTACGTGAACAAACCCCGGACCATTCAGGAGTTGAAGGCAGCAATTCACAACGAAATCACATTAATTCCTGGTGATGTGCTTGAGCGGGCAATGCGGAACGTTAAGGACCGACTCCAAGAATGCGTTGCTCGAGAAGGAGGGCATTTGATGGATGTAATTTTTAAAAACTAACTTGACAATTTTTTTTTAATAAACTTCCATTGTAACTACACGTTTTGCACTTTATTTCAATCCAATACCTTAAAAATTGACAGTTTGACAAGTATTTTACAACCACCCGATCCATCTGCGCCACCCTGTATTAATTGCAACACCCAGATCTAAATGCCAGTAATCTTCCTAGAAATAAATCCTAATCACCTTAGTATGACAGCATTGCAACTTTGCTTGTGTAGCCACAACAGAGGTAAAGCAACATTAATTTAAATCGAAACTGGTTTAGGTGACCACTTTAATTAAATGACCACATAAAATTGACTATAACTGCATTTAACGACTGCACTTTATATTCTTGAAAATCTTTTGAACCGCTTGAAAGTTACTCGCAATATAATATAATACAACTAACTATTATATTGTATACTAGCAAGTTCCCGGCTTGCATTACAATCCCACTTAATAAATAAATTATTTATCCCTGCATGTCCTTTCCCATTCGTCCCGTTCCCCTTCTGCCTCCCTTTCCTCTCCCGTCTTCACTGCCTTCCTCTTACCTTTCCCCACTCCCGTTTCCCTGTCCCGCGAACCCCCGTCCCATACTTCATACATTCAGTCCTGGTACATTCAGTTCTCAAACAGCTTGCGCGTTCCACCTATTGCAATTTTTTTATACAAATTTCAAAATGCCAGAGCTCACCTGTGTATATATATGAATATAAACCTTTGTAGGCGTGCTCACACCAACTCACCAAAGTTGAATGGTGAAGGAATTAATTTCATCATGCCAGAACTCACTATTATATTAAGAAACCTTCAAAGTCATGCGCACATCAAATCCCCAAAGTTTCATAGCAATTGAATGAATGGTTTAGCAATGCATAATTTCATGACACCAGAGCTCACTATTATATTCAGAAACCATCGCGGGGATGCGCACATCAAATCCCCAAAGATTTATCACAATCGGATGAATGGTTTAGCAATGCATAATTTCGTGACACCAGAACTCACTACTATATATAGAAACCATCGTGGGGATGCGCACATCAAATCCCCAAAGTTTCATCGCAATCGCAATGAATGGTTTAGCAATGCATAATTTCACGACACCAGAGTTCATTGTTATATTTAGAAACCATCGCGGGCATGCATACATCAAATCCCCAAAGATTCATCGCAATCAGATGAGTGGTTTAGCAATGCATAATTTCATGATGCCAGAGCTCACTATTTATTATATTTAGAAACCATCATGGGTATGTACACTTCAAATTCCCAAAGTTTCATCGCAATCGGGTGAATGTTCCAGAGCTCCCTATTATATTTAGAAACCATCACTGGCATGCGCACATCAAATCCCGAAAATTTCATCGCAATCAGATGAATGGTTTAGCAATGCTTAATTTCGTGACGCCAGAGCTCACTATTATATTTAGAAACCATCGCGGGCATCCGTATATCGAATCCCCAAAGTTTCATCACAATCGGATCAATGGTTTAGCAATGCATAATTTCATTACGCCAGAGCTCACTATTATTTTTAGAAATCATCGCAGGCATGCGCACATCAAATCTCTAAAGTTTCATCGCAATAATACACATAATTTCATGATGAGCTCAACTAGAGCTCACTATTATATTTAGAACCCAATAGGGCAAGCGCACATCAAATCCCCAAAAGTTTCATTACAATTGAATGAATGGTTTAGCAACGCATAAAGAACAAACATGCATGCATGCAAGCATATATACATTCATTTTTATACCTATATATGGATAAAGTCCATCATTCAGAATTGAAACGCACTTGTACAAATCCGTGTTGGTCAGTTGGATGGGTATATACTAATCGTAATGTAATACACCATATTCTTCTCGATACATGCTAATTGACTTGTTCTACAACTTCTGAGACATGTATTAAAAAGTACCTTATTTGTTTAAGCACTACTTGCAATTAACTGAAGGGCATTCCACTTGTAAAAGGGCACTATTAACATCATGGTGTCATTATCTGTACAAGGCTTGGATAATTTTGTATGCTGTTGATATTAACTACACTAGACTGGCCCTACACTTGATGACCTCCAAAATGAAATTTGGCCTCTGACATTTTGTGACACAAGTATGTGAAATGAAACATTCATTGTTTACATATTTTTTAGCTTTCTATATAGTGACTAAAGGATTTGGTGTAAATATATCTGGCTATGTTTACTTCTACTTCAAATGTCTAAAGGTTCTAGTATCATGCATCACTATATCCTTATGGTACAAATACCTTTAAAAACAGAATAAATTGTACCAAGAAGCTAAGAATTTTCTTATCTTCTCTCTCTCTCTCCGATGGCGCTACAGCCCATATCGAGCCTTGGCCTCCTGCAACATTCTCCTCCAACTCCTCCTGTCCTCAGCGACTGACTTCCAGTTTGTTACCCGGAGAAGCTGTGCTGCATCCCCTCTTATCTGGTCTTACCACCCCAGTCTGGGTCTTTCCACTTTTCTCCTTCCACATGGGTGTCCAGTCATAATTCTTTTTGGGATGCGTGTTTCCGGCATTCTCTGTACATGCCCAGCCCATCTCAACCTGAGGACTCTCAAATGGGCTGAGATATTAGGGGCCTGATATGTATATTATACAGTTCTTTGTTGTTCCGGATGCGCCACTGTTCCCCCCTCTTTCGCGGGTCCACATATTCTATTTCACAGGTTACTTGTTTTCTAATCTAGTTACAAAATTTGCTCTTATTATGTTCTGAACACCTTATAATCCAGGAACCTTAGAATTTGGTTTCAGTATTATTGTCAAGCATATCCAGGGTATTTTAATTCATTCAAGTTGTACGCCACGTAACTCCACAATTTATTTCCTATTGATAGATGAATATCTGACAGTCAACATTTGTACATTAGCACTAATACCACCATCATAATTCAATATACATATACTCAATAAAATTCAATAATAGCAAACTTATTGTGCCTTGCAGCTTTTATTTGCTATTAAAAAGGGGCGTTGAAAGGTTATCATAATATTTATGCATTATGAATCTATTAATGTTTTTGTGGAAATTAATAATATAATGGAGTACTCATAAAGCATCTGGTGCGATAATTTATCTAAATTATCGAGTTACTTCTCTCTAACACATAAAACTGATGTGTGCATCCTGACTTTATGTAAATTCTGTTCTGTTGATTGCCCCCTTACTTATAATAAACACTAATCTAATCTGTTGTAAGATAAATAGGTCGTCTCCCTTTGAAATGCTTACTTATTTGCTCCAAGTGTACCTATGACATGCTACTTTACACCACTGTATTTTCAGTGTGGCAACTTCCAATCTTATTTTATAATTATTCAACCCGTCTGTATCATAGTATCGATTACATCAACCCGTCAAAAAACTCATTCAACTTTAGTGACTTTTTTTTTGTACTTCAATTCGTCAGACAACCTAATTCAACCACTCCGCTGTGACATAATTTCTTTTACGTTAACATGTCAAATACCTCATTTAACTTCAGTGACTTAATTCATCATTATCCTTCAACTCGTCAATTAATCTTATTTTACTTCAGTTTCATAATTACTTCTATTTCAAATGTCAAACAATCCCATTCTAGTTCTGTGACATATTGCTACTTCAACCTGTCAAACAATATGATTCCACCTCAATGACTTAATTTCTCTTACATCAACTTGTCAGACAACATAATTTACTTCAGTGTTAATTTAATTCTATTTTAGTGGTCAAATTTCCTTTACATGAACCTGTTATATATATATCTTCATTCTTGTTTAGTTACCATGATTTCTATTTCATAAACCCTTCAAACAACCTTACTTTACTTAAGAGTGAAATAAATTCTTTTAAGTCAACCCTTCAAACAACATCATGCTATTTCAGTGACATGATTTCTCTTTCATCAACCCTTCTAAAAACATTATTTTACTTCTGTGACATAAGTTCTTTTGCATAAGTCCTCCAAACATTCTCATTTTATTTCAGTGACATAATTTTTCTTACATCAAACGTTCAAACAACCTCATTCTACTTCAGTAACATAATTTCTCTTACATCAACCAGTCTAAGAACCTCTTTCTATGTAAGTGATCAAATTTCCTTTACAAGAACCTACAAAACACCTCCATTCTATTTCAGTGACATAGTTTCTCTTACATCAATCAGTCTAACAATCTCATTCTTTTGTAGTGACTAAATTTCCTTTACAAGAACCTAAGAGTATGGATCATAGTTCCATGACAAGAACCTATAAAACATCCCCATTCTACTTCAGTGACATAATTTTTCTTACAATCAACCAGTCAAATAACCTCATCAGAACTTGTAAAATCATCTCCGTTCTACTCATTGGCATAATTACTCTTACAATTAACCCGTCAAACAATCTCATTCCATTTTAGAGACCAAATTTCTTTTACACCAACCTGTAAAACATCCCCACTCTTCTTCAGTGACATAATTTATCTTACAATGACCCGTCAAACAGTCTCATTCCATTTTAGAGACCAAATTTCTTTTACACCAACCTGTAAAACATCCCCACTCTTCTTCAGTGACATAATTTATCTTACAATGACCCGTCAAACAATCTCATTCCATTTTAGAGACCAAATTTTCTCTATAAGAACCTATAAAATCATCCCCTTTCTACTTCAGGAACTTAGTTTCTCTTACATCAACCAGTCTAACAATCTCATTCCATTTTATTTTATTTATGAATTTTTATTTTAGTAATTTGTACATTTAAGTTTACAAAATTTCTAATTAATTATAATATTTCATATTGCAACCTAAATTTTATGTAGCTCCTACAATACATCTTGAACTTTCCAATTGGTGTGGACTTTAATGTTTCTGGTAGCGTGTTATATAACTTCATTCCTTTGTACAGTAAACTGTTGTGCGTATTTGCCTTATCTTTTTTTTGAAGCCTGATTTCCTTGCACGTCCTTGCGTTATGTCTGTGAATGTCCTTGTTGAATATAATTTTATTTGAGAAGTATTTTGGTAAAATGTTGTTTATTATTTTATGTATAAAAATCATCGTATTCAAGGTCAGCATCTGTTTCATGGTTAGCCAATTCAGTTCCTTTAACATTTTGTTTACTTTTGAAAATCTATTTCGCCAAAGTATTATTCTCATTGCCCTGTTTTGGAGAATTTGAAACTTATTTTGTCCTCGTTCGTTACATAGGAAAAGTATAGTAGAACAATAGTAATGTGGAGCAATAATTGAGTTGTAGATAGTGATTGCAGTTTTACTAGATACGTTTTGCCAAATTCTTCCCAAAAAAGATATTTTTTTCCCAATTTTCTTTTGCGTATATTCTGCATGCTCATTGAATTGACTAAATTTCCTTTGCAAGAACCTATAAAACATCCCCATTCTACTTCAGTGACATAATTTATTTTAATCAACTCCTCAAACAATCTACTTCTGTGACATAATTTGTACAGAATTCCTCTCTTTCAAAATAAAACAAAGAGAACCTAGAGAAACAAAGTTGTGCAACTACAAAAACAAACAATGTTATTTAATTCAGTGATTTGGTGTAATATTATCACCTTGACAGTGAATTCCGACTTCTTTATCAGGAGGGAATTGCTTCTTTTTGCCTGTCATCCGATACTCAAGTGGCTTGTTTATTTATCTTTATTTTATTTGTGTTAACTTACAGATAGCGATTGTGAAAGAACGTTAGAGGTCGTGTTACATTAAATAAGAGTTAATTGATACGTTTTATGATGACAAGTTTTATGTTTTTTGATCGAGATTTGAATTAGCAAGCCTCATTACCTACTCTCATTAGTAATTATTTTCTTTCGCTTTGATAAGTTTTTTGTGATTCTGAATAGAAAATTCTGGTGCCATTCTACAACATTCCCCATTACGGGGAAATTTGTAAATAAGTACTATAGAAGAAGAGGACGGTTGGACCAAACGAAATTTAGATCTTTGTCTTTTTATTTTTTTTTATTGAATTTTTTTTTGTGTTTTTCTTATAGTTTATTACTCAAATGTGAATAGTATAACATAAATATAAATTGAAAATATTCTATCAAAATGTTCGAGGTCTTAGAACTAAACTTCAGGATCTAAAATCAACCCTACCCACTTTGAATCACGATTCTTACGCCTTCACCGAGACATGGCTAAATAATAATATCAACACTTCAGAACTAGGTTTCTATAATCATACAGTGTACAGAAAAGACAGAAATGAAAAAAATAAATCCAGGGGAGGTGGAGTGTTAATATCCATAAACAACAAACTTCATTCAAGAAAACTTAAATGCATCTATACACATCTGGAGCAACTTTTCATCATGGTATCCACTAAAAAGGAAAAAATTATTATCGGCTCCGTCTACATTCCCCCATCTTCTGACGCTCAACTATACAAAGACCACTACCATGAAGTTGAAACGATCCGGAGAAGATTTCCTGGCGCCACTATTATTTTGACAGGAGATTACAATCTGCCTAATATTGCATGGGACGTAGAAAACAACAAAACTTCATGCACGGACAACATCCACCACGGTTCTCATGATATAATCGAAATGTCAAATTTTCTTAGCCTCCGACAGTTAAACTGTGTTTTGAATATAAATTCTCGTCTTCTCGATCTAGTATTTTCCAATTCTTTATCAGTAAAAGTGTCCGCATCTGTTGAATCTATTCTCCCAGTTGACAAATACCACCCACCTCTAATAATTGAATGTAACAGTTCAATAACTAAAAAAAATCCATCTGCATCAACTAAGTTGAACTTTTTCAAAGCAGACTATAATCAAATCATTAATTTTTTATCTTCAACCGACTGGAAATTTTTGGACACTGAAGAAAACATCAATGTAATGGTTGACAAATTTTACTTAATTCTAAATAATGCTATTGATTTATTTGTACCCGTTTCAAAAATGTATACGCATAATTACCCAAAATGGTTTAGTACCGATCTTATTAAAATAATTAGAGACAAAAAAATCGCTCATAAAGCTTACAAATCATCACATGATCCTATTGATTACGCAAAATTTTGTGAACTAAGAACGAGCATCAAAAAAATTTCCAAGTTATGTTACAAAAAGTGCATCGATAACTGCGAAGAATTGGCTCTTG
Source organism: Limnephilus rhombicus (assembly GCA_929108145.2). Taxonomy (NCBI): domain Eukaryota; kingdom Metazoa; phylum Arthropoda; class Insecta; order Trichoptera; family Limnephilidae; genus Limnephilus; species Limnephilus rhombicus. Next base: position 31,586,208 of record OV815288.1, on the reverse strand, counting down.
CCAACCCTCAAAATATCTATAAATTTTCAAACCTACTAAACAATAATGACTCCGGTGTACCCTCTAATATGTATTTAAATAACAAAATGGCCGATAATCCCCAAGAAATCGTTAATTTGTTTGCTGAATTCTTCAGCAAAGTCTACGATTCTGCAAACAACTCTCCATTATTCAACGCCACAACATCTAATGATAACCAGATCGTTTTCAATCAATGTATATTTGAAGAAAGTGATATTAGAAATAAATTAAAGTCCCTAGACCCGAAAAAATCGGCTGGTCCCGATAACATTCCTACAATCTTCTTATCTAAATGCTTATCAATCTTAACTTATCCTCTTACTAAACTTTTTAATTTGTCAATAAAAACTGGCATCTTTCCGAATAAATGGAAAACAAGCTTTCTGTCTCCAATTTTCAAGAAGGGTGATAAATCCGATATATCCAACTATAGACCTATCTGTATCCAGTCGTCGATCCCGAAAATATTTGAATCTGCTCTGCTCTCTAAACTATCTCCTGAGATTAATAAAGTAATTTCACATAGACAACACGGTTTCATGTCAAAAAGGTCTACTCTCACAAATTTGATGATCTATCAGGAATACTTATTTAATAATATGCACAATCGTCTTCAAACAGACGTGGTATACACTGACTTTAGCAAAGCTTTCGACAAAGTCTCACACAAAATACTTATGCACAAATTAAAATCCCTTGGAATAACGGGGCATATTTTGAGATGGTTTGAAAGTTATTTATACAATAGAAAAATTTCAGTCAAACTCAACTTGCACTTTTCAAATCAATTCGAAATCTTCTCCGGAGTCCCCCAGGGGTCACATCTGGGACCAGTGCTGTTTTCCTTGTTCATCAACGACATAACTACAATCTTTGATGGAGTTATGATACTTTTATTTGCTGATGATCTTAAAATTTACAAAACAATTACTAATCTCAATGACTGTTGCGTATTACAAACAAATCTTGTGAGGCTACAAGAATGGTGCATCCATAATGAACTCTTCCTCAATATTGAAAAATGTCAAACAATAACTTTTGCCCGAATTAAAAATCCTATTAAATATGAATACAGCATCAACAACATCTTTCTAAAAAGAGTTGAACAAATCAAGGACCTAGGTATTATTTTTGACAATCAATTATCTTTTGTTTCTCATATAAACGAAATAACTAACAAGGCCATGAAAAGCTTAGGGTTTATATTGAGGACGGTAAAAGATTTTAAAATAATTCATTCATTTAAGTTGCTGTTCACTGGGTTAGTGAGAAGCCATTTAGAGTACAATTCAACAATCTGGGCTCCTTTTTATAAGATTCACCAACAAAAAATTGAGAGAGTGCAACATAAGTTTTTGAGATTTATAAACTATAAATTAGGAATTCCAATCGAAGAACTTAACTACACATTTTTAATGGACTTACTAAAATTAAATGAATTAACTTCAAGACGAACAATGAGTGATTTAATTTGTCTTTTCAATATTTCAAATGGCAGACTGGACGCCCTGGATTTAACCAAACTAATCCAACTGCGAGTACCTACCCGTAATACAAGATTGAATGCGCCGTACTTCGTTAACGCGCCTACTAATAATTACTTCGAAAACTCGCCTATCGAAAGACTTCATCGACTGGGAAATAAATATAACTCAATCGATGTTTATCGTCATCTGTCAGTGTCCAAATTTAAATTCAGTATATTGGAACAGTTACAATAGAACTATAAATCCCCATCTTGAAATTTTGTGTGCACAGTTTATTGTAAACCCTCATAGTTAAGTTCCGTCAAAACACCTACAATATAGGGCGTAATAAAGGTTAGTAATTTATAATTTATAAACAAACCTTTTAAAAACTGTTCTTGTTTATCGTTGTAATAGGTAATAATAACAAATTTACTTTAACGACTTATACTTTGATTAACATTTTAATTTGATTGTAATTAGATACTCTGTTATATTATATTATCGAACTCATTTGTCCTCTCCGTGATAGTTTACTGAAGTATCTGACATTATTCCATGGTTTCAGTATAAAGGGGATTGGTATATTTATGGTATAAAGTATTTCGTCTTCGGAAATTGAATTCCTTGCAGAAATTCTGACGATAAAGTAATTGGTCAAAATGCAATTGTTTTGTATATTAATTTTAGTGCGGTGCAAGTCGGTAGTATGTATTTTTGTTTAAAATCAACTTCGCTATGTATTCAACACATAAATTGCACATATATTAAAAACTCACCATTATTATTATTTGTTATATACGTATATACATATAAAACTGATTTTTTTCTCTTTATTGTATAATGCTATACTTTTTACTTACCAGCTTTATTTATATGTACCATGTGTAAAAACTATTCATGTTTTCTTTGTATTCTAAACACACCTGTATGCACTAAAACATAAAAATGTAAATGTATGTAAAAGCCCATAAGGGCGTTAATGATTAATAAATAAATAAATAAAATAAATGAATTTCAAATTTTAAATTCTTCTCCGGGTCTTGAGGTGCGCAATTAATTGGCCATTGACGTTATAAACATACAAATAGGTTGTATTCATACTAATCGAACAAAAATGGGTGACCGGGCAACTCAGAATGAACTTAACTCAACATCTCGTTTAAAAAATCATTAAAAGTTATGAAAAAATGGTTAAATACGTTACTTTAGTTTAGGTTACGGGCTATTTTTCAATATTTTTTCGCAGTTTTTGACGACTTTTTAATGACTTTTCAAGTAGGTGTCGAGTTAATGCTGAGTTGTCATGGAACCCAAAAATGTACTACTGCTTATAAAAAGATAGCCAATCAAAGAATATGTGTGTTCGAAAGAAGTAGTTATATGAATGACCCGCTAAAATATATGTCCACCAGTAATGTATCTTCACTCTATTATTACTTTAGGCCATTGGGTTAAAATTTTACTAGCCTTAAAACAATTCCTTAAACTATGTCCTAGATATTAAGAGCATACCCATAAATGGCACTAGATAGTAGTCTATGAGGTTACCCACAGAAGGCGCTTAGATGTTGATATTGTAAGGATCGAGTGTATAAGTCTTTGAGGTGATTTTTTTACAAAAACGACGCTGTACAAATCATCCAAATATTATTATTATAACACATAATGTGGCAACCTCAAGGTCGGGTCCAGAATAATAATGCCTGCTATTCGCCCGGCGTTTTAATTTGAAGATAGTTTTTGTGACAAACTCTGACTCAGAGCACTTATTTTATTATTATATGGATTTATTACCAGCTTTATTGCTCGGTTTCGATTCGAGTTCAAACTCTTTTGATACGTTTTAAGATTTTCACGGCCAAAAGTATTTTCGTTATTTGTTTTTGGGGTGTTGCGCTACCTCCTTCTTTAGCCAACGTTTCGGACAGCGTTGCAGTGTCCATCATCAGGGCAGATCCGGTAGAAACACTTTTTTCTTATTTAACAACGATAAATATGGACCAAACAACAAAGGGTCTCGTATTATTTTTTTTGCCATGTATGAATGGATATTTCAGGTTCCTAGCGTCCAGAGTTCGTAATGGGAAGAAAGTCGGGAGCTGAATATCTTTAAGCTTCCCTAGATTTTTTCTAAAACGAAGAGAAATAAAATTTACCTGTTCAATAATTTTACTGCTTCGTACAATAATATTTCTGCTTTGTAGTGAAGATTTTTTTAAAATAAGTCTCTGTAAATTTGTCTGTTGCGTTCCGGCTCCGGTTAAAGATAGTGGCCATCGTCGTGTTAATTAATCAAGTACCAACTTACAAATTTTACGATTTCATAGGAAATTTTCCTTTCAATTTATTAAGAAAGAGAATAGAAACATATTTTTTTGACGTGAGGTCTATACTCTATACTACTGTTCACGATACGACCTCTCTACCTCTACAGTTATATTGTATTTGACACTGTCAATTTACTACAACATTTCTTATGAATGAACCGAATAGTGACTCAATTACTGAGGTTACTATCTTCTTCCAGACGGTTCAATGTCTGATAAGAACACCATAAAACAGTTGTTATGGTAACTAACTTGTGTATTATTTATTTTATATGATTTATTACCTTCTTATGTTATCGTGACCGCTGACCGCATTAATAGCTTATTTATTATTATTTGGTGTGGTTAGACGTTTAGTTGTTGACATAATAATATTGACTAGCAAATAAAAACCTGCAGGTGACATTTTGATGGGCTTTGCCCAATTGGGCGCGAAATTGAGTAATCTGAAAGAATGTTGCCTATTGTATGATGAAGATGAGGTATGGAAGATCTACAGCAGAGGTTCTTAACCTGGGTTCGATCGAACCCAGGTTAAGAACCTCTGCTGTAGTCTCGCGGGTTCGGCGGAGGTCAAGAGCAACAGCAGAAGTCACTGATTTGCAGTAAATATTCATTAAGTATTATGTTTTTGTGTGAAAACATGTTTAAATGGTTTTGTTCTCTGTTCTTAATGGTTTTGTTCTTTTTGTGCACCTATGTATAAATATATACCTATGTTTTGAACTTGAAAAAATCATATCCAATTAAGAAGGGTTCGGTGAATGCGCCTATGAAACTGCTAGAGGGTCAGTACTCAGTACCTCCAAAAAGGTTCAGAACCACTGATTTACAGTCTTTCGTGTCTAGGATGAACTAAGTATGTATGAAGAATGAGTGTAAGTACCTAAGTCTAAAGTCATGTTATTTGAATGAGAGAGAACGAAAACAGTGTGCAATATAATTGTGAATGATGAAAATTTGGAGCAGGTGGATGAGTTTGTGTATCTTGGTAGTTTGTTTACGAGAGATAGAGATATTGAAAGATGGGTAAATGCATGTATCTCCATTAATGGAGTACCAAAATATACCATACCAGTAGTAAAAAAAACTGTCAAAAGAAGCGAAGCTAGCAGTCCACAATGGAGTGCTAGTACCTACCCTGATGTATGGCAGTAAGGCATGCAACTGGAAGAGGAAGGATGAAAGCAGATTGAATGCTGTTGCAATGAGATCCCTGGGGCGTATGTGTGGTACAACCATGTATGATCGTGTGAGAAACGTGGATATCCGCAAAGAATGTAAGCCTAATGAGTAAGATTAAGAAAGGGACCCTCAGATGGTTTGGGCATGTGTAGCGAATGAACGAAGAAAGTAGTGTCAGAAGAATATATGACGCAAATGTGAATTGTAGAGGAACTCGGGGACGCCCGAGGAAGACATGGCACAATCAAGTGAATCAGTAATACTTGAGTCGGGCCATGTCAAATTCAAAATCAGAATAATAGAAGAGTATGCATGAGACGATGTATGAATGTGAGTGAGGCAAAGAGTATGTGCCAAGACCGAGTTGTTTGGCGGTCCGTCCTCTCTGCCTACCCAGGCTGGAACGTTAGTTAGTTAGTCGTAACAGTTGAATTTTGCAGCATTGTACGTACAACAGTAATTATTAGAATGTGTGCAAAAATGTACTTATCACAAAGGTATCTATTCATTTTTCTATCTAACCAAATAAAAACCACAAAATAATGTCTCCATAGTACAACTTCGTCCATTTGATATTCACTGGACTAATGAAAACTAGTTTTTACTAAGTAACAAACTCCCATTTAAGGTGAACGTCCATCTGTCCGCGACGGCCGCAACGCACGCACGGCACGCAACCGATTTTTCTATGTCTTTATATATAGAAAAATCCGTTGCCCGCACCGACCGCCGGTATTTGCCGATAGTGGACGCAGTGCTGTACATTCATATAAAGATATAGTAAAATCCATTGCGGCCGGCGCGGACAGACGGACGTTCACCTTTTCACCATCGTTCACTCGGAAATTTACTGCTAATCAGAACTCAAAAAATTAAAGAACGCCGTCGGAATTGCGTATTTTGATATAAAATTCGAATTTCTCCCCCCTACCCTCTCCCAAAGCAATGTTTAAGCAAATCGATTTAGAGTTCTCAAATTTCAAGATTACCATTTATATATGTATAGTATATAATCATTAATTATATATATAAATGGTTATAGATACATTTTTTTGAACAATTTTCGAATTTTATAAAAGGATTCCCATCTCCTTCCCCTCCACACTACCTTCTGCCTCACGACATACCCCAATTGGGGATGCCATAGTCTCACAGGCTCCATACGGGAGTGGCTGGGACTCTTCCGAGGTATTCATATAAAAAAAGTTTCGTCTCTACATTAATAGGATGTATTTCAATTGAATCCATAACCAGGCGTGCTCGATGCGTTTTGGGTCTTCCCAGGACTTCAGGGAACAAATTCAATTTTTTTTTGGTTTATTCTAAATGGAATAAAAAATGCATATTTGATAAAAATAAGTGTTTTATTATTATTAAGTATGACGAACCACAAAGTGATTGCTTTCTTCACTAATAAAAATACATATCTCCGAACAAGAATACGTTATTTTATTTTTTTATTTCGAAGTTGTTCAAGAATCGCTGAAGGCTGTCGGGTAAGTTCTGGTACAGCCTGTATACAGTATGGCTTCACTTTCAATTTCAAAAGTGTTCATAGTGAAAGGTAGGCACCTATTCTCAACTCTAAAGACCTATCTCTTGGTGAAAGAGCAACGTTCAATAGTTTCAATACTTTCCTAAGATTGCTTGAGAATGGATTTGTTATTTATATCCTCCCTCTTTCTTTCTAAAATAGACTTCATTTCAGTTGTTGTTTATTGTTTTATCTTCTCACAATGTTTGCACTGTGCACATTTTATTTTTAGTCCTGAAAACGTTGCTAGAATTATTTATGGCGTGACAATAATCTATCTATGTCTACAGATTCTCTTGTTCTGTAAGCAGTGTTTTTATAAGTGAATTTTCTATAGCCCCCTTGTGATTTGGAATTCCGATGAAACGGAAATGACGCATTACTGCACCTGCGAAGCAAATATCTCCTATTAAGGCTCCTATTGGTTGAGATATAAAACGGAAATGACGATGGTCTGCGCTCATTGGCCGCTTTAATTATGACTTCACTTTTCAAGGCTCCTTGGTTCTTCTTTGGTTGAGATTGTTTTGGTAAAGTTTCTGTACTCGATTTTTACTTGTTAACTGTACTCGATTTTTTTTTCTTCTTATTTTTACGATGGCTCCACACGGGAGGCCCTGAGGAAAATAATTTCCCTCAGAGCCTATATCATCTTAGGGGGTGCTGTGTGTAGAATCTTTTTTAAGGAAAGGAACGAGAGGAAGTTCTGAGAAGGAAAAAAGTATGAGAGATAGGTAGGTTCAGCAGGGATGGACGTATGGATCCATCCCTCCAACTGCGGTGCAAGACGATGAGTCTCCATTAATCGTCCTCTCCCGATCCGGTACGTGAGCAGGTGCATCCGCCACCAAGACCTGAACACACCTCACCCTGCTGAGTCACTAAACGTTGTTTTGAAACTTAAAAAAAAACTTTTTCATGCAGGCAGGTAACATAATATTTTTGAAATGTCAATAAGTCCAAATAAACAGCGCGATTTCACAACTATGAAAAAATAATTAAAGTTTACTGAACCATTGAAACGGCCACCATCTTGAAACGGAACGTACGAACGAATTTAATGCGTAACGGTAGAGTTAAATTGGATTGTTTTTTTATGTGAAAACTTCTTTAGCACAGTTGTTATTTGAAACTCGATGAAACGAAAAATAACGATACTAAAAAGAGAAAAACACCCACATCTATAGGATTTAGCCTGAGAGAGAAAGAGAATAGCATATTATGCGGTGCATATATTAGGAGGGAGGAAATACAGAGGCCGACAAATCGTTCCATAGCCGAGCTGTTGAACTCAAGAAGTTCTCATATGACAAATGTCAACCTTGTACAAATGTCGTACATACGATCGTGTGAGATGTGGAGATTCGCAAATAATGTAAGCGTTTTGAGTAAGAATAAGAAATGGTTTAAGCATGTATGTAAATGGTAGAAATCGGGGACGATCGAGGAAGACATGGCATGATCAAGTGTACCAAATACTTGAGTCGGGCCATGTAAAGAATATGACAGATCAAACGATGTGTGGATGAGAATGGAGCAAGGAGCGTGTGCTAAGACAGATTTGTTTGACAGTCCGTCCTCTGCCCACCCTTGCTGTAAATGTTCAATACATTTTTGCTGAAAGATATAAATTATTAAAATAATCTTTTTAACCCGTTTAAAATCACAGGAGACCATATTTGTCCCAGCTCATATAAATCTCATGGAAATCGTTGTCTCCCTTACTATTATAGTGAGAAGTATAAACGGTATTAGAAAGAGTAAACAACACGCATTATATTCATTATTTAAAATGTACAACTTTATGAAACCAAAGTTTCCGGCTGCAATTTGAAAAAACATTATCGCTCTTTGTGAATTTTTTATGAATTTTTTTTTCATGAAACGACAAAAAAGTGAGATGACTAAAACTTTTATAAAACGTTTGTCTAATAAAATAGTGTGTTTTTTTTCGTTATAAATGATTTTAGTTAGAAAAAACATAAGGGGAACCATTTTAGAGTTTCTAATAATATTTTTGAAAGCGTATTATTGCATCACCTTTCAAAAACAGTTTTTAGTTTTCTGATAAGTTCACAAAAATATTCCATTTATTTGAATTCACTTACGGCCACCTGGTATGGTTGCTAAACGAAATAACACGCTCTAGAGTCCAAGCTACCGAAATGACGTATTTGAGAGGAATTGCAGGGGTTACGAAATGGGATCATATAAGAAACTCGACTATCCGAGTCGATCTAAACATCGAACCACTGCTACTCTTCATAGAAAAATCGCAACTGGGCATGTACTAAGAATGTCTGATGACCGAATTCCTAGGAAAATACTGAGTTATTCCAGAGGGTAGACGTCCAGTGGGCTGCTCCAGACACAGTTGGGCGAGGCAACTCCAGAAACCTAAGAGTATGGATGCCAGAAACTGTGTGAGGGGAGGATGGGACTGGACGGAGGCCGGACAAGCAGCACAAGACGGGGACGCATGGAGGAGCCTTGTCGATGCAGTGGGTCCCCGACCCGAATAGGATAAGGCGAAGAAGATGATGATGATGTTGATGAATTTTATTGCAAAGCGGAAATATTTTTATCTATTAACAAAATACGCCCGACTTTTTAAGTGTTAAGACGATAAAGCTGGCACGTCATTTGGATTCGGAGTTTGGAGAGTTTAACATTTATTTGTCGTGTAGCATGAAAAATGTTCAATTTCATTGGTGGAATCGCAAAGCGTTATGAGAATGATCTTGACTTTAATATGAAATTTCATCACGTCTACCAAGTGTCATTTTACTGACATTTTTTCAGGGTTGTTCAATTGCGGACCGCTCATTGTCAGATCCGGTCCCGCCAGCTGAGTAATCAATTAACCGGAATTAGAAATAATTACAAAAGTAGCAAAGTAATTAGCGTATTGAGAATACTTGGGTAAACAGGCACTTTCGTACAGACAGGGCCGGATTCACCGATACGCCAATGAAGCTACTGCGATGGGCCTAGCTTTCTAAAATGCCTAAAAAATGAACTGTGATAATTTCTACAATATGTTTAATTTAATTAATTTTTCGCTGAGTTCTTCAAGCCCTAGAGATTTACTTGAAATTCTACGTGAATTTGTTAATTTTTTAAGTGAAGCAATTTGACTAAAAAGAGACAAACACATATATCTATAGGATTTGGCCTGCGAGAGAATGAGATAGTATAATCTGTCTCCTCTTTGTGCGGTGCTTCGTAGCCTCCTCACTCTTGTCTTCCTTATTTTTCTGAAGGTTTCACTTCTACCGCGTGTGAACCGCACACTTGTATTTTTAAATATCTTATTTTTTTATGTGGCGTAACAGCCCGTACGCGAAGAATTTTAATTAGCGATTCCAGAGCATATTTGGAGTAAAAAGCGTAGATGTCATTTTGCTGTCCGATGATATATATTTTTCTCATTAAAAACCTCACACATCGCCTTGATCACAATGCTTCATGTCGCGACGGGATCACGAGATACGCCCCCAGCCTATCTATTACTGGAACGAGAAGAAGTTTTATTTTTATTATAGCGACTATATAAAAAAAAATTACATACAAAATGCAATGTGAAATTAAGTATAAAATATTGTATTTCTTAGTCCTTCTCACTAGGGGGTCCTGTGCCGAGGCGGACTAAAGTTATTTAAATATAGTTCATTTGTCTTCTATGTCGTTTTTAGCGTCTTCGCTACGGTTTTCTCATTGACCTCTTTTATCCATATTTTTATTCTTGATTTGTATTCAATTGGATTTTTTATTAGTTTTATGTCTTGGGGAATGATGTTATGGAGTTTTGTTGCAAAGTATGTATAGTTTCTTTGTCCAAATGTGGTTTTATAACTTGGAATATTTTTTATATCATTTTTATTTAGAGGAGTGGAGGATTCATTATTTTTGAAGTGCGTATCACTTGATCCGCTTGGCTGTACCCATATATTCAGTGATGGAAAAATATTTTATTGTTTTTAAATGAAAAAAAAATCATCGGGCAACAAAATGACATCTACATTTTTTACTCTAAGTATGCTCCGGAATAGCTGGTAAAAATCTTTCGGATACGTGCTGTTACACCGTGTACCTATATATAATTTTAATCCAGCATTCCATACTAAATATCGCCTCATTTTTTTTTTAAATTAAAAGAATGACAAACATTCCCGGGTTACGAATAACCTGACAATATTTGAAAACCTCCTACCATCACAGTAAGCGGAAAATGTTGTTTGAGTCGTGATGGACGACTTCGAAGAGCCAAGGAATCGAACACGCTACGCCCGGGTTGGATCAGACGCGATGCCAATTCAACCGCTGGCTTTATTAGAGATACATAAATTAAAAATTGACTCAGATTAAATACTCCCAAAGAAAGCCTTAATTTTATGATATTTATAACAACGGATATAATAATTATTACAAGCAATAATTGTCAGCCTGAAACACTCATTTACATTGAAAAATCTTCCGAGAAAAGATACTTGCCGCCAACGGCCGCAAGTATATTGCAATATATTGCTTGTAATAATTGTTACCCTTTGTGCTATGCATAAAAATCTTGTCTAAACGTTAGTTTATAAATTAAAAAATAATAATTAATATTTAACAAGTTTAAGTATTTCCCCAATAAATGCAGACATAATTTGTCTCGACGCCACCTAGCGAGGGATTTAACACTAACAATGTCTTTCTCGCAAAAATAAAGTTGGTTGTTTTCAGGTGGAAAAAATATAACAAGCAGTAATTGTTGAATGAAACACTAGTATATATTGAATTATTTGGCGGGTATTTGATAAGCCCCCATAGCTCAGTGGTCAGAGCATCCGACCGGCAATCAGAAGGACACGGGTTCAAGTCCCGTTGGCGGCAAGTATCTTTTCTCGGAAGATTTTTCAATTATTGCTTGTAATAATTGTTACCCTTTGTGCTATGCATAAAAATCTTGTCTAAACGTTAGTTTATAAATTAAAAAATAATAATTAACGGATATAATATTTTTTTTAAATACTTTTATTTGAATTTCACTTTTTTCTTCTTGATTAAATGAATGTATAAGTAAAGTGAAAGTGGAAATTTACCCACTTTCCGACATCCGATCAAGCTGAAACACGGCAGATAAAATCGTTGTCGATGATAATGCTTTTGGCGGCACACGCGGTCGTGTGCGCATTTCTCTGAATTTCGAGGACATTGTCGATCTTACCCGATTGGGATTTGATTCGGTTGGCGACGTGTTTAACTACATTTCCTTAGTAGGAAGGTTCAATCCTCGGTCAAACCAATTTATTTAAAAACATTTGAAAAAAGATTTATAATTGTAAAAAGGGTTAGTGTTATTACAAAATGTTCTATCAAGACGAAAAATGATAATCCGGCACTGGTATTGGTGGGCGTCCATAACTTGTCAATTAACCATGACGTGTATTGGAAATTGTTAATCGAAGAACACCTACGAGTTTTTAATCCACATACTTTTGGAAATCGTTAGCAGACGATAGTCATAATTTAATAGTATACAGCGGACCTGTGGTAATCCGGCCCCTGGCTAATCCGGCGCCCCCTGTAATCCGATACATCAGGATCAGAATGTTATTCAGTTTGTCAAGCAAGATTACAAGAAAAACCTACTTATGAGAGCCGTATCTAAGGACCAGCCTACAGAAAAAAATTGTGGCGAGGCAGCGAACAGTCATAAAATATCATTTTTGTTAGACTTTGCTAAGGCATCCCCGGTGACGGGACAACTCAGAATGAACACAACTCAACACCTCTTTTGAAAAGTCATTAAAAAATACAAAAAAAAATGGTTAATTAGGTTATGAGTTATGGGCAATTTTTTTATAGCTTTTAATGACTTTTCAAGGTTGATTCTGAGTTGTCCTGGAACAGGCATCCCCAATATCGGGACTGGCTAGGCGGAAGGCAAAGAAATATAGAAAGATGGGAAAGAAATATGATTATTTATGACTTATTATTACACAGTGACCAATAATCACATTTCTTTCCACTGGGAGTTCTATGGCCTCCGTGGTCGAAAGGTGAGGCACTTGTCCAGCAATCCGAAGTTCGCGGGGTAAAATCCTGGCGTACGTAAATAAATTTTATTTGATTAATTTGTGTTATTTCACAATTAATTAGAAATTAAAAAGCTACTCTTAGTATTACCCTGGTGTAAGGCACCATCCAGAATTTAAACGTTGCTTGAAAAGGCTTTAGCCGGGGTTGGTGACCAGATCTGTGAAGCTAGGTACATCCACGTCTCCTTGCCCTGCCCATTACCTTCAACCTCACATTACACAACATACCCTAATTGGCGATGCCTTAGTCTCACTGGCTTCAGATGGGAGCAGTTGGGACTCTTGTGCGATATTCACAAAAAACTCGGTGAAACTGAAACTGAAAAAACTGAATTCATAATTTCTGAAAATGAACTTGCTTGTACTTTACTTTTAATTTATAATCAAAATCAATCAAAATAATGAGTGCAGTTCTGCGTTTTTCAATGTAGTTTTCGCATGATTATCTCGCAAGAGTCCCAGCTGCTCCCGACCGTCTGGAACCAGTGAGACTACAACATCCCCATTTGGGGTACGTTGCGAAGCTGAAACTTAAAGGGGGAAGGATTTGGGATACCTTGCTATTCAGATCTGGTCACCAAACACGTCCAAAGCCATTTAAAGCAACGTTTCAATTCTGAATGGTGATCTTAAACCAGGACGATACTGAGAGTAGGTACCTTCCACTCTGTAACGTGCCGCAAACATACAGTGCAATATTTTTAAATTAATTCATTGTGAAATAACACAAATTAATCAAATAAAATTTATTTTTATTTTTAACTTTACGAGTTAAACCTCAAATTCAAACGCAGGACCTTCAGTTTGAATTTTGCAATCATAGGTATATAAAGATAGCAACTAATGATATGTGCGTTAAGAAAATGAAGATAATGTTGGTAGTTCTTAGTCGAAGTATGATACAGTTAAAAGTTAACGAATTGGGTACAGACACCTTAACTCAGTTGGTAGAGCTGTTGCCATGAAAGCAGAAGGTCCTGGGTTGGAGTCCCAGAGGTGCCAATATCATTTTCTGATTTTTCTGTCTCCAGATTTTCGAATGAGTTTCGTTAATATTGTCTTCATTTAATTAAATATTACCAATAAAATTTATTTGCGCACGCCGGGATTCGAACCTGCGACCTTCGGATTGTGAGAGAAGAGCCTTACCCCTCGACTGCGGCTCCAGTATGGAGGGTAAGAATACTCCGATGAAAACCAACCTCCGATAAGCCAACCTCCGATCATTGTAACCCCCTACCCTGACATTAAGTTATTTCGTCGAAGGACAAAAAACTATTTTTCTTTCTGAGTCATTCAACATTTCCATCTAACGAGAAGTATACGGATGCAAGTTCCTAAATTTAAAGAAATGCGTTTTTGATGCAGATTTGAGTAAATTATCATGTTTATCAGTAGCAGAAAGATACAGGTCCTATCACGAAGAAAAATAGGATTTTCAAAAATGTATACGGATGCAACTACCTTTGATGCGACAACTATCTTAGAAGCAGAAAGATGTACATGGACTTGCATCTTTATGATTTAGTTGCATTTTGAGTATTATAACTCAAATCCTTTTGCATCCTTCCGAGTCTAACATTACTATGCTTTCTATGGAACAAAACAATTTTCAAACACTGATCCTTTCATAATACACCACTTGTCATAACAAGTACATGGAGTTGCATCTTTATGATTTAGTTGCATTTTAAGTATTTTGACTCAAATCCATTTGCATCCTTTTGCCTCTAACATTACTACGCTTTCTATGGAAGTAAACAATTTTCAAACATTGATCCTTTCATAATACACTACATGTACTCAAGTCCGTGTTTTTATTTTGACTCAAGTCTCGTTTTTAAAACAAAACTAATTGATTTAATAATTACTTTTTTTCTACCTATATGCATGGATATCCGGAGAAGTTATGAGACCATTGTTTCAGAATTAATAGATTTTTTGGCTCTCCTGAACATTTACCTTTTTGGACTTGCATCCGTATGCTTCTCGGGTACACAAATGTATTCAGCTGTTCCCAATACTCTAATGTATTTTGCCATAATATAAGTTGGCGTAGGTATTTCTTATCTTCGCAACTAATTATCTATAGTGACAGCTGTTGCGCAGTCTGTCAACTAGACGTACGATACTAATTAATTGCATATGTTAATTAGGCGACGTGAAATGTATGTGTTCTGGAATTAATACGCTATTAATTATCTTATTATCTAGAGGGAAATCTTTGTCGCGGCGGATGCCAACTAGTGATAGTGGCATTTTCGTATCTTCACAGTCTAGGATGAACGAAGTATGTATGAAGAATGTAAGTCTAAAGTCATGGTGTTTGAAAGAGAGAGTTCGAAAACAATGTGCAATATAGTAGTGAATGACGAATACTTGAAGCAGGCGGATGAGTTTGTGTATCTGGGATGTATGTTTACGAGAGATGGGAGGACTGAAAGAGATATTGAAGGAAGGAACTACATTAATGGAGGACTGAACGTCGTCGGCGCCAACAAAATAATACGGAATAGTGCTACCTACCGTGATGTATGGCAGTGAGACATGGAACTGGCAGAGAAGGATGAAAGTGGACTGAATGCTGTAGAAATGATATCCCTGAGGCATATGTGTGTAAAACCATGTACGATCGTGTGAGAAACGTAGAGATCCGCAAATAATGCGAGGCTGATGTAAGCGTAAAGAGTAAAATTAAAGAAAGGGACGCTCAGATGGTTTGGGCATGTAGAGCTAATGAACGAGGAAAGGAGTGTAAGGAGAATATATGACTCAAATGTGAATGGTAGAAGTCGGGGTGGCCGAAGAAGACATGGTACGATCAGATTCTTGAGTCAGGCCATGTCAAGAGTCAGAATAATAAAAGAGAATGTATGGAATGTGGCAAGGACTGTTTACCAAAACCAAGTTGTTCGGCGATCCGTCTCTCTGCCTACCGCTGCGGCAAACGACGTGATAATTAGTTAGTTATTTATATTTTTGAATGTAGCTATTACTTTGTGGTTATCCATTATAGAAAAATGCAACAATATAACTTTGTAAAAACCACTTATATAGTGTGCAAATCCGACCGGTTTCGGAACAAACGTTCCTTCGTCAGGGAAAGCTTATACTAATTTGACAGTTTCGAACAATGTTTTATTATGGTAGGGGGTGGAGCCGTTGTTAGTTAATAATGTAGATTGGGTGGGTAGGTATTAGTGTAGAGTGGGTGGGTAGGGGAACAAATCCATGATTGGGCTATATGACAATATTTTTTGTTTGTTGATAAAAGATTCATTATTTTTAAGGGATTTTTTAATTTCCAAAACTTCTAAGTTATCTAAACGTTTTCCTTTATGATTAATATGAAGAATATTTATCCCTGTATTTTTTTTAAACTATGGTTATTTTCAATGTTATGGTTAGCGAACTCAGAAAAATTATTATTAATAAGACACCTTAAATGTTCTTTGATTCTGATTTCAAAATTACGAGTTGTTTTTCCAATATAAAATGAGGGACAATCATTGCATTTGAGTTTATATATCCCGGAATTAGTCAATTTATGGTCTTTATCTTTAGTATTTCTCAAAAAATTACCGATATTATTTCTTGTATAAAACGCTGGTTTAATATTAGAAGGGAGATATTTGCAACATTGAACTGAAAAATTATTAATATACAAAATTTTACGCCATTCTTTATCATTAATATTATTAGAATTGTATAGATATTTATTTTTTGAAATTTTTAACCCACTCTACACTAATACCTACCCACCCAATCTACATTATTAACTAACAACGGCTCCACCCCCTACCATAATAAAACATTGTTCGAAACTGTCAAATTAGTATAAGCTTTCCCTGACGAAGGAACGTTTGTTCCGAAACCGGTCGGATTTGCACACTATATAAGTGGTTTTTACAAAGTTATATTGTTGCATTTTTCTAGTTAGTTATTTAGTTTTACTTTACGAATCGTATGTTTCGAAGAGATTTATAGGTGTAGGTCAGCGTAACTTTAATATTTTCAACTCCCACTTTTTTTACCGAGTTACGATCCTTTGAAGTTTCCATTGAAAACAACAATACATTACTGGGAAAAAAAATACGGGTTACGCCGGGTAAAGCCAAGTAATTTAAGTTCAATGTAAAAAGCGTAATTAAATAAGAGTCGGTATGTGTTCCTAATAAATTAGCCAGGTTCATGCGGGCATGATAAAATCTACATATATCGGTAACACTCCCATCGTCCTGTCAGCGCTAATTTTATAAGTCATTCGTTTGGAATGGGCGGGCAACCGTTAAGTACAGTGACTTATGCGAATTTTACACGTAAAACAACGGTAAAATAACTGGTAATGAAATTCTAAAATATTATGTTTTTCTAGTTGGTTTGTGTATTGAGGGAGGTATTGTGAAAACGGAATAAGTTGTTTTTTGTGATTTTATCGAATTTATAATGTGTTCATCAACTAAATTTAATATTTTTACAAAAAAATTCTGACGATGAAACATAAAATATTTATTATTTCTGATGTCTTTATGAGATAGAAAATAAACGAGGTTTTAATAATTAGGGGTGTGGGGATTTTTTTAAAAATAAAAGCATCCGATATCAATTTGGCTGGCCTAAAATTCTAAACATATTCGACAAGTGAGGTATTTTTTTGTAGTTAAATTTCACCGTCTCGCGCCGCGGTCAAAATAAATCAACTTTTTTTTTCTACATAATAAATGAAGTCGGTTTTATTTTCGAATATTTAATTTTATGTTAAAAATTTAATACAAAATTGTATTCAAAATTAATCATTTTTTTATTAATTTTATATTTCACCGCTATACAACCACGATATAGACAAGTTTGTGTTGGAAACCAGATGGTTAACGTAGTGTTACTAACAAAAAAATTACAATTTTGACCATTTTACATTTTCTATACATTTTACTGCTTTGTTTCGGACTCTTTTCAGACATGGGCCCCAGAGCATCTATCCACTATGCACAAGCAATCGATAAGTCAACGTCTGCAAACATTATTAACCCCACAGGCTTCGGGCCTATTGTGGAAGGTCAAAATATTTTCAATTTGCAATAAAATTCAAGCAATCGATAAGTCAATGTCTGCAAACATTATTAACCCCACAGGCTTCGGGCCTATTGTGGAAGGTCAAAATATTTTCAATTTGCAATAAAATTCAAGCAATCGATAAGTCAATGTCTACAAACATTATTAACCCCAAAGGCTTCGGGCCTATTGTGGAAGGTCAAAATATTTACAATTTGCAATAAAATTCAAATATTTCTGAATGTTTGAACAAATCAGTTTTTGAAATACGATTTCAAATTTTATAATTCGAAATAAACGCATAATTTTTTAAAGCAAATTTAAATAAATAAAAAAAATTGCTTACCTTACGGGTTTTGTAACAAAAAAAATAAAACACCCATATTTTATTAGGCAAATGTGTAATAAACTTTATTGTGAACTCACTCTTTTGTCGTTTCGTGCAAAAGTAAATAATTAAAAATTTCTAAAGTTTCTTAAATTTTTTTTTGAATTTGCTGCTTGGAAATTTTGGTTTCATAAAGTTGTACAATTTAATTATTTTGTGGTGTCCTTTTAGATTTGAATATAGTACCCTTCAGATCATATTTCTAACCATGATAGTAAGTGGGCATACATTAATTACGTGAGCAGTTTTTCATCCAATCTAGACCCCCCCCCCCCTTGGTGAGGTAAATTTGGGCCAGTTCATATATTCTTTTCAAGTAACGTGAGATTTTGCTGGACCCCCCCTCCTTTTGAGCTCATTAAGGAGGGGGCATACATTAATTACGACTCGACGATTTCTATGAGAACTACATGAGTATATCCGAAAAGTGAACAAATTAGCTCGAGGCGTTAAATGAACTCCTGCTGTTTTGCCCCAACTCTTTCAATCGCTCTGCTTTCAAGGAAGTGTTAGAAATATAACGTTTTATTTCATAGTAAATATTGAGAGTAAAGATTTGCATACCAAGTTGAATGTCATTGACTTTGTCGTTTTGTCTTTGTAATAGTGCGACCAAAATTACTAGGTAACCTTGCACGCACCCTGTTTTAGAAAATTACTAGTTATTAATTTATAAACTAGTATTTTTTTCTAAGGTCAAATTGTTAACGTTTAAATTTGTCGGTGAAAATAATAATCTATTGTGTAATTAGATGTTATCAAGTAGCAAAACAATGAATTCTGCAAACATTGTATGATGACAGATAGATACGTTTTTTAGATGTTCATGGCCAAAAGAGTTTGCCGTGTTGACCGTTGCCGTTGGGACTCTCAGATGGTTTGGGTTTGTTGAGCGGATGGACGAAGAAAGGAGTGTGGAATATTTCGATGATGATGAGTGGTTAACTGATGACGATGTTCCATTGTCAGATGTTGTGAAAATTCTGTCTTATTCATATGGTTTAGTGGGAAAGGGGGGAGGGGAAGGTGAATGCGGAAGGGAGGGGGGGGGGGGTGCGCGGGACGTGGCGACACAGGAGGGTGGAATGGGAACGCGCGATAAAAAAGGGACGCGGGAGAGGGGACTCAGGAGGCCCTGCGGAAAATTGTTTTCCTCAGGGCCTCTGGGATGCTGTGTGGAGGGTCTTTTCTCGGTTACTTTGTACCGGTGACTAGCGATCACTGAACGACAAGAACAGTTCTTTTGGAACAAGTTCTTATTATAGCACGCCTGATTACGGAGGCATGTGAAATCTACAACCATTTTGAAGTATACTGTAATATCAGCCCGTAGTGTAGTGGAGCTGGCAACACGGTATCGCTTCTAAGTAAATAACCACACATTTCACCACTAACAATTACACATCTACTGGATCTGCTCTGATGATCGACACTGCAACGCTGTTCGAAACATTGGCTAAAAAAGGAGGTAGCGCAACACGGCATTACACCCCAAAAACAACTGACGAAAATTGTATGATTAATTAACCTCCTGACTTTTAATGGGTAAATCTCCAATATTGGGATTGATACAGTCCCACTGGCTCTGAGCAGTTTTAGCTCTTTTATGGTGTTAATAAAGTAATATATATCATCTAAAATCTGTCGTTTAAGATTATCAAAAATATTAATTTCGGTTGTCTGTGACGTGCTTTAGTTATTCCAATGTAAAACCTGGTTTAGTGAACTCAAATTTGCTTCGAATTGAAGTTTTTATCATAATTGTAACCCTTTGTTTGAAGATTTAAAAAAAATATTTTATTTTATTAAAAAGATTTTTTTTGTACATTAGCTTCACACAGGAGGCCCTGAAGAAAATAATTTCCCTCAGGGCCTATGTCATCTTAGGGGATGCTGTGTGGAGGGTCTTTTTAAGGAAGGGAAGGATAGGAAGTTCTGGGAAGGAAAAAGGTATACGGGACGGGTAGGAATCTGGGGATTAGTGTGTATAGGAGTGACAGACGAATGAATCCATCCTTCCAACTGCGGTGTTAGGCGATGGGTCGAGAGAGTCCGGCTGAAAAGGTCAAAAGGCCTTCTTCACCCAGTCTCTCTCGATCCGGCCTGCCACACAGCAGATGGGCAGACGCATCCGCCGCCAAGACCTGGACAAACCTTACCCCTTGAACCCGGGCACCCCTGCTAAGTCACCAAACGTAGCGAACCACTGGGAGTGACCTATGGCAGTTGGTTATCCAATAAGTGGTTCCCGGGGCGGCGGTACCCTTACCCGCCTCCCAAATTGCATGCCAGATTTGGTCGAGAATTCAGATTATCCCGTGATTTTTCACGGTTCTGCGCTAGTTTTAATATAATAATGTAAAAGTTTCACAAGATGAATTTAAACTAAAAACATAACCTCAATCTTTCCTTAATAATAATGTTATTCTATGTCGTGATGGCTCTGCAAATTTTTTGTCGTAATTTTGCAACCATAGACACCGTGGCATTTCACGGAGTCAGAGACTACGTTGCCCAACCATAATGTTTCCATTCTTCTGGCGTTCTAGAGTGTGGCTTGATGATATTTCAAAGTGCTTTTCGAAGTGCAGCATTCTTGTGATGAACTCATAAAAATGTATGCTATACTTGTGATGGATGGATTAAAGGTTGAGCATCGTCGCTTGGAATACTAGTAGAATAGACTTCGCCCACGCTGCCTCTGTTATTCTAAAATTCTGGAGCGTGGCTTGTAAAGTGTAGATTTTTTGTGATGCAATCGTAAATATGCCTTTAATTATTTGTTAATTAATAAATAAAAATATATTGAATGCTGTAGAAATGAGATTTCAACTGCGTGTTTGTGGTAAAATCGTGTATGATCGTGTGAGAAATGTGGACATCTACAAAGAATACAAGGCTGATGTAAGCGTGGTGATTAAGATTAAGAAAGGGACCCTCAGATGGTTTGGGTTTGTTGAGCGAATGGACGAAGAAAGGAGTGTGGAATATTTCAATGATGACGAGTGGTCAACGACGATATTCCATTGTCAGACTTTGCGAAAATTTTGTGTTCTTCATATAGTTTAGTGACAGAGAGGGAAAGGAGGGAGGGGAAGGGGAATGCGGGAGGTAGGGGGGTTCGTGGGACGTGGAGACGCAGGAGGGTGGAAGGGGAACGTGCGAGAAAAAAGGGACGCGGTAGTGGTATGGGTGTGGGAACGGGGACGCAAGGGGGACACGCAGAGAGAAACAATTTCTCTCTTTTTGTGGCATTGCAACGCGTGCCGGGTGCTCGCTAGTTGTAGTATAAAAATATTTTTTTTTGCCTGATGTGAGCATTTCGCTGCTGATGGTAAATAATTGACTTTGCCGGTTTTGTGTTTCCTCCCCCTTTTTACATTAACTCCAAACAGGAGGCCCTGAAAATAATTTCCCTCAGGGCCTATGGCATCTGAGATGCTGGGTGGAGGGTCTTTTTGAGGAGAGGAAAGAGGTCTTGAAGAGACCCATGTTATAGGAAGGAGGCGAATTGTTTCACAGCCGAGCTGTTGAATACAAGAGCGAGTCGAAGAAGCGCCCCTTTCTCGTGTGACAAATGTCAACCGTGTACATATGTTGCGCACGCGTTTGGCTTTTTTCCCGACTATGCACCTGTACCGAAGGGATCAATGACGGTAGTTCCTCGGAGCATCTTCCATTGAAATACCGGTAGAACAAGGATAGCATTCCCACCCGCGACGCCTGTGCTCTAAATATTGCAATCATACGGGTGTTCTCATCTTCAAAACGAAACGAAACTCTCCTTTGTGGAGAAGTGGAGTTATATTACAAATTATAATGTTGTGAAGCGGGTTAAAGAAGGGGATGTGGGAAGAGATATGTTAATACGGTTATAAAAGTCTCCAATTTCCAATAAAATCGTTATTTTCCACAGTATGGTGGAAACATGAATGACGCTGATCTAAAAATGTCCGTTCCAAATCTACACCCAATTTAGAACTAAATCTATTTTGCAATAACCTACACCAAGAAAACATGCAAAAAGCTAATTAAAATAGAAAAATTAGGCCGTCAGAGATTTGAGGTTGCAAAACTAGATGCCGTTGTGATGCCATTGTCGCGAAATTAGTTTAATTTCGAATTTAGAACAAAACATAATGAGATGGTAAAAAGTAAGGACGAAAAAAGATTGAAGATGTAAGATTTACATTATTTTGCAATTAGGTGCGAAAATGCGGCCACTTCTAGTAAAGATTTCTCGAAATATTATTTAGCGTGAAGGTGAGGAATAATTTATTTTACTTTTTTTTTTTTTTTTTTTTTTTTTTTTTTTTTTTTTTTTTTTTTTTTTTTTTTTTTTTTATTAAGGAGAAAATACAGATACAGACGTCAGTTGACAAGAATATACAAAACAATTAATAGAGAATTCGCCTGCATCCAAACTATTTCTCACGAATTAACATTGACAGCAGATGAAAACATATACAAATATTTTTACCGTTAAATACGGAAAAAATACTGTAGATACTATTATTATATTGAATGCTGTGAAAAGTGACATCTATTATTGATATTAGCAACCTCCATAAATAATTAAATCGTTCGTGATCTTATTTCGAATTCCTGATTTACTTGTGCTGGCTTTTTTGTGATACAAGGTTCTGTTGTGGAATATATTATGTCTTTTCGAGGATGTAGTCTTATTTTTGAGTTGCTTTCAAGTTGAGGAAAATTGTTGAATAAATCCATAGCAAGTAGGGCGAAAAGCCGACACTCGAGCCCGGATAATTGAAAAACAAGTTTAATTCAAAATTACGTTTTTTTAGTTAAATAATTAAAATATTTACATAATATAGAAACATAAGATGAACATTTTAATAATAATAATAACGTTATATTTGTATAGCGCAGTTTTGTGTAATTTCACTTCAAGTGCGCTTAACTTAGTAAATTAAAAATAATTCTACAGTGCTCCATACGAGTCCATTACAAAATATTGATTAAATAATAATAAAGCGGAACGCAAAAACTCAGAAACGAGTGCCGGTACGATCAAGAGAGTTATATGGTATGGAAGATCTCTATCCCTCCTAGGGAATAAGAGAATTACCTTTTGGAGATATAAGGGCTGAAAATTCTAAGAAGACTCTAGAAATTTCAAGAAGAGTCCGGAAACTTCTTGAAAATTCGATAAAACTCTGGAATATTCTGGAAGAAGTGGAGGAATATGTCAGCGAGTCTAGAAGGTTCCGGAAAGTTCAAGAAGGTTCGATAAATCTGTAGAAAGTTCTGGAAGGAGTGGCGGAGTATGTCGGTGAGTCTAGAAGGTTCCGGAAAGTTCTATAAGGTTTGATAAAGCTGTAGAAAGTTATGGAAGGAGTGGCGGAGTTCGGCCATGAGTTCAGAAGGTTTTGAAAAGTTCTAAAACGTTTGATAAAGCTGTACAAAGTTCTGAAAGGAGTGGCGGAGTATGTCGGTGAGTCTAGAAGGTTCCGGAAAGTTCTATAAGGTTGGTAAAGTTGTAGAAAGATCTGGAAGGAGTAGCGGAGTTTGACCATGAGTCCGGAAGGTTTTGAAATGTTCTAGAAGGTTCGATAAAGCTGTACAAAGTTCTGAAAGGAGTGGCGGAGTATGTCGGTGAGTCCAGAAGGTTCAGGAAAGTTCGATAAAGCATTAGAAAATTCTGGAAGGAGTGGCGGAGATATCGGTGAGTCTGGAAAGTTCCGGAAAATTTTATAAGGTTTGATAAAGCTGTAGCAAGTTCTGGAAGGAGTGGCGGAGTATGTCGATGAGTCTAGAAGGTTCCGGAAAGTTCTATAAGGTTTGATAAAGCTGTAGAAAGTTCTGGAAGGAGTGGCGAAGTTTGATCATGAGTCCGTAAGGTTTTGAAATGTTCTAGAAGGTTCGATAAAGCTGTACAAAGTTCTGAAAGGAGTGGCGGAGTATGTCGGTGAGTCCAGAAGGTTCCGAAAAGTTTTAGAAGGTTCGATAAAGCTGTAAAAAGTTCTGAAAGGAGTGGCGGACATATGTCGGAGAGTCTAGAAGGTTCCGAAAAATTCTAGAAGGCTTGATTAAGCTCTAGAAAGTTCTGGAAGGAGCGATGGAGAGTGTCGGTGTTCTAGGTAGTTCTGGAAGGTTCCCTAATGCTCTAGGATGTTATGGAAGGAGAAAGTTCTAGAAGCTTTCAGAAATGAGTGGCAGAGAGTCTCGGTGAGTCTAGAAGGTTCTGGAAAGTTCTAGAAGTTTGGATAATCTTTATCTTCAATATATATAATTAAAAAAGTGTAAAATGTGCATGCCGCTAAAACTCGAAGACGAGTACCGGTACGATAACGGGAGTTATATTGTGTGGTAACCCTCTTTCCCCCATCTATAAAGGAAGTTCCTATTTTTACCTGAAGAGCGTGCTTTTAAAGATATAAGGACTGGAAGTTTCGCCCCCTTAAAATTATTAGAACAGTTCAAAACTTTCTACAGTATTCTTGAGCATTCCACCACATTCCAGAACATCCCGGAACATTCTGGAATATTGTGGAATTTTCGGGAATAGGATGGAACGTTCAGGCACATAACGAACATCCCCGATCATTGTGAAACATTCCAGAACACTCCTGAATATGTGGAATGATCTGGAACATTATTCTGGAACATTTGTTTTTTTTTTGTGCAGGGCTACCCATATGGGGTATATAAAGCAAGATCCGTCGTGGATTCGAATGTCAATTCAATCTTACATAAACTTACTGGGCGAAGCCGGACACCCCAGTCAAGAGTATTTGGGAGCATTCCACTACGTTCCAGAACATCCAGGAACATTCTGGAAAATTGTGGAATGTTCGGGAATAGGAAATTGGTAACATCAATGTGATACATTCTAGAACACTCGAATGTTGTCCTGAGCGAAGCCAGGTAACCCAGCTAGTGTGAAATAAAGAATATACAGTATTTACAAAACAATGACAAGAGAACAAAGAATAACAAAAACAGTGCTGTTATAGCACACACATACTTTCTATAACAATGGTAACTAACGTTTTACTATAAAAGTAAACATGTAAACATTTCCAATTATTATTATACAGTCATGTCAAGGGACGTACTTGACTTATTTTAACCAGTGATTCCTGACATTATTTGGAGTAAAGAATGTACCTACATGAAGTTTTTTTCTCCCGTGACTTTTTTTCAAATTTTTTTTCCAAAAAATCATTTTTTTTAATCTTTATTTCGCATCTCACCCCGCCTCCAACAGTTCAACACTTACCATTTTTTATGTTTTTGTAGAAAAATAAATACAAAATGTAACCGGAGACCAAAATTTTATTTCCATTTTTTACTCCAAATAATGTCAGGAATCACTGGTTAAAGTAAGTCAAGTACGTCCCTTAACACCCCCTGTATTAATGTGGGTCATTTAAAGTAATAGGTTAATTTTGAATTCTAAGAGCGATAACCTAAATGGGTTAATAACGACGTGTTTATTTTTCAAATTTCTGATACAGTTTTCTTCCTCCGGATTCACTTCAAAGTTTCGAAAGTATATAAAAGTTACTATGAATACTTTAAACCACATTTTTGTAGTCTTCCATAGCAAATGTAGTATATACGATTATTTACGAAATCATTTACAAAAAGTCACAAGATTGAGTCTCGCAAAATAATGCCGAAATTTGAGAGTAAGAAGGATTTAGCTGGTATTTGAATTCAGTGCCTTAAGATAATTTGAAATATATTCATATAATAAAATGAAACAATGCAACTTTGTATAAACCACTTATAAAATGTGCAAATCCGACCGGTTTCGGAACAAAGGTTCCTTCGTCAGGGAAAGCTTATACAAAGTTGCATTGTTTCATTTTATTATAATGGATAACCACAAAGTAATAGCTACATTCAAAAATATATATTCATATATTTTAAATCAATGAAAATATTGCCTCTATTTCTAGTTTTATTTAAAAATTAAAATTAGTTAATTATTTTTTAATGGTTTATCTAATATTTTTTAAGTTTTAACAGGGATGAGTTTTTCTCTATTACTTATGTGAAATTTCAGTCAATCTGGAGGAGGAAGATGATATCCAAATATTATTAAAAAAAATTGTGTTCTTCATTTAACACCCATTCATCACAAATTAGACAAATCAAACCAAGATTTTTTTTTCCCATACAGTCGTGACCCACCTTAATGTATATATTACCAGAATTATGGTAGATAGTTACTCTTGGTAAAGCGCCCTTGAGGTGATATTTCACCAAAAACGGCGCTCTACAAATAATCCAATTATTATTATTATTTTTGTAGTAATGCTTTGTTGGAAGATCCATTAAGAATCGATACGTTTAAATGGCAGTAGTCGTCTGTGGTCACCATATCTGAATAGCCGAGTATGTCCCATCCTTCCACTTCCCTATATCCTTCCCCTTTCCCTCCAGTCTCACGACGAACCCAATAAATCACTCTGACCGTTATTACACTTGTGCGACATTCGTAAAAAATCAATCTTGTACCTGCATAATTTTTGCATCGCGGTAATCGAACACGTGCATCCAACCTAGTGTGTTTGTAACACTCACCACGTATCCGCGAAGGTCGCCACTTGTATGGAACCAATAAAATTTGAACACCTGATGACTTTAGTGGGTTTTCCCAAGCGGGGTACTTACTTTATTATTTACTTCTTCATCATCCGCTTTGTCTTTGGGAAAATTCAAGGCATTTCGTTGCCAATTATTTATTACCCATTGTCTGCGAGTTGATTGTTATTCAAGATGTACTAACATACTGTACCCAGCCACTTACTGTAAACTGTTACGTTTTTATTTTGGCTCCTTATTCACAAATTCTCTGTTCATTTTCATTTGGGGAATCTCACTTTCCAAGGTTCCTTTTTTACGTTAGCTCCACACAGAAGGCTTTTTACAAAAGGTAGGAGAGGAAGTTCTGGGATGAAGAAGGTGTGGGTAGGAATAAAGGTTAAGGGGTGGGTAGGAATCTGGAGGTCAATGTGTCCAGGAGTAACGGACGTATGAATCCAACCCTCCTAATGCGGTGCAAGGCAATGTTCCGAGAGAGTCCTGCTGGAGAGATCAAAAGATTACCCCAAACCAGTATCCCCAACTGGTTTGCCACGCATCTGGTGGACAGACGCATCCGCCGCCAAGACCCGGACAAGCCTAACCCCTGCTAACTCACCAAACGAAATGAACCACTTGGGATGAACTGTAGTAGAGGTGTTGGTTATCTAATAAATGGTTCTCGGGGCGGCGGTAGCCATTCCAGCCTCCCAAATTGATGGGTTTGTGGGTACTTGCTTTTTTCCCACTTTAAAATATACCTATCTACATTATGTTGAGCGCGTATTTCTTTATAAAAAAAATTCTGGTATAGGTGATATAATAAGTGAATCTAGCTCCAAATTTATTTTCATTTGAGTTTTACTTTCCATTACCTTTTGCAACCCCTTCCTTTGCCCCTCCCTCGTCCCCCACCCCTCCCCTGCTTGTCCTTTCTCATGCGTCGCCGTTCCCCCCCATTTCCCCTCAAGTGTCCCCTTCCCCTCCCGCGGCTTCACCTCCCCCTCACTCCATCCCCCTTTGCCGCTAAACTATGTGAAATACACTAATTTATAAAATAACTCGCGCACCACCTTTTGTATTTTTTTGTACAAATTTCATAACGCCCGAGCTCACCTTTATATATAAAAACCTTCGCGGGCGTGCGCACAACAACTCACCAAAGTTTCATCGCAATCGTTTCATCATAAGCATTTAAACAAATATGGACAAAGAACGCTGGACTACATGATACCTAATTGCTTAAATATATGTTATAAATATGTTACCTGCCGAAATTTAATAAATGTACAAATGTAAAAACAATTTGAGAGGCGGGAATGGGTACCGCCGCCCCGGGAACCTTTATTGGATAACCAACACCTCTGCCATAGGTCACCCCAAGTGGTTCGCTACGTTTGGTGATTTAGCAGGGGTGCCCGGGTTCATGGGGCGAGGTTTGTCTAGGTCTTGGAGGCGGATGACCAGGACACACTGAACCCCCGATTCCTACCCACCCCGTAAACCCCTTTCCTTCCCAGAACTCTCCTCTCCTTCCTTTCCTTAAAAAACCCTCCACACAGCATCCCAAAAGATGACATAGGCCCTGAGGGAATTTTTTTTCCTCAGGGCCTCCTGTGTGGAGCTCATAAAAAAAATATATATATGTTGAAGAATTGGCTCGCTGAAAGAAATAGTTTGAAATTAGCCTCTAACACAAACTATTTCTAACTGCATAGTAAATTTATTTATTTAAGTTTTTATTCCAGCAGGGCTGGGAGGGAGTGCAATCCCAGTCTGCCATATTACATAAACTATAGTATAATATATTTTACAGAGTAAATAAAAATCTAAGAGAAATAAAATATGATAGCGTATTAGGTTAGGTACCTAACGAAAGCAAAAAAATGAAAATAAAATTCGAACATAAATAATAATAATAAAAATTAATCACAAAATTAAAAACAAAATTAAAGTAAACAAAAATTAAACAGAAATTGAAATAAAAAAAAAAAATTAAAATAAAATAAATTTAAAAAATAAATTAAAGTAAAGTAAAATAAATATTATTTTTAACTTCAAAGTAAAAGCACCCATTTACAAAATACTTAAAAGTAGTTTATTGGGACGTTTCTTTTTTCTGTAATATTATTATTTTGTATTACTAGCTGGTTCCCGGCATGCGTTGCTATGCCATCAAATAAAGAAATTGTGTCTCCCTGCGTGTCCTTTCCCATTCGTCCCGTTTCCGTTCCGCCTCCCCTTTCTCTCCCGCGTCCCCTTCCCCCGTCCGCGAACATCCCTCCCAGGTTCCCCTCCCCCCACCGGGGCTCCCTCCCCTTACCCCCTACCCGAGTTCCCCTCCTGTATTCCATACATTCATTACCGGTACATTATTAACGGTTTTTTATTTTTATTTTTTTTTATTCTAACTTTTAGAAAGGAAATTACCTTTGTTTTTTCTACACAGACAGTTTTTCAGTAAAACATCTGTTTACTGTGTTCTTGTTAGGGACTATCTATTACATGTAATGTCTACATACTGAATTCTCATTATTTATTTTTATCATTATTCAAAAACTTAAGCGCCTCTGCCAAAAGAAAAAACACTAATTTGAGAATGATGTAAAAAAGTAGCGATGGCATTGAAAGGTGCACGGAAAGAATTTAAAAATTAACGTATTGTACATTGGTTCTCTAATGTTCCTGGTAATGAATATATAATATTATTTTATTAAAAACTTAGGCATTTCTTATTACTAGACATCGTTTTATATTATGCAGAATTGATTTATAATAATTACAATAAAATAACTTTGTTTGAATACCATTTTCTTATATAACTTTAACCAACCGGTTTCGGTTCAACCTTAACCTTCCTCAGAGGTGTTTACTATTTTAATTACGTCATCGAATAGAGTGAGGGGGGTGGTGACTTGAGTTTGCTGGAGAGCTAAGATAAATGATTACACCCTTACTGATAAACGTGTTTTAAATTTTGCACAACTGATAAACAACCATTTACCCTGCATTAATAAATTGTTTATCAGTTGTGTAAAGTTTAAAACACGTTTAGTAGGAAGAACCTTGGACACTTGTAAATTTCGCCAAAAATAAGGAAATTATTTCCCTCAGGGCCTCCTGTATGCAGTTCACACGCAGTAGAAGTGAAACCTTTAGAAAAGTAAAGTAGACAAGAGTGGGGGGACTACGAAGCACCGCACAAAGAGGAGACCGATTATTCTTTCTAATTTTCTCGCAGGCTACAACTGTAAACCCTCGTGTTTGTTTCTTTTTAGTGTCGCTTTTTCGTTTCAACTAGTTTCAAATCATAACGGTGCTAAAAAAGTTATCAAAAATATCAGAGTGTGCAGTTCACACGCTGTAGAAGTGAAATCTTCAGTAAACTTAAGTAGACAAGAATGGGAAGGCTACGAAGCACCGCACGAAGAGGAGACCGATAGGCTAAGAAGCACCGCACAAAGAGGAGACCGATAAGTATATCTCATTCTATCGCTAGCTAAATCTTATACATGTACGTGATGGTCTCTTTTTAGTGTCGCTTTTTCGTTTCATAATCATTCAAATTACAACGGTGCAAAAAGTAATCACTTCAACAATTCCCGTGTGTGTATGTAACAATAATGACTTGAAAAGTACCTGCTCACCCAACTATCTCTATTAACGGGTTTTGGCTTGTATTTATAAAGTCTTTAGCAAAAAGCTAATTCGAGAGAAATGTATTGTGTTCAAAATTTTCACCTCCAAAACAGTTGTTTTCGAGCCATTGTCTTGTCACCGTGCTCGATGTTGCCTTTTGTTTTCGTACGAAAACAATCGTGTTAATTGTAGTATTTTCTTTCTAAATTAGAGTTTTACTGTTGATATTGAAGAGTGGTAAATGTTATCTCCAATCTACAGTATGGTATCATTATACGCGTTAATAAAGTCTGACGACCTCTGTGGCAGAACGGTAAGATTCTTGTCTCTTCTGTCCCTGAGGTGGCGGCCTAAAACCTCGAAGAGCACAATTTGACGACCTCCGTAGTCCAGTGGGTAAGACTCTTGACTCACAATCCGGAGATCGCGGGTTCGAACCCGGCATGCGCAAATAAATTTTATTCGATTAATTTGTGTTATTTCACAATTAATTCATTTAAAATAATATATAGTATATTTGCGGCATGTTCCAGAGTGGAAGATACTATCAGTATCGCCCTGGTGTAAGACCACCATTCAGAATTGAAACGTTGCTTGAAAATGGCTTTAGCCGTGTTTGGTGACCAGATCTGAATAGCCAGGTACTTCCCAACCTTCCTCTTCCCCACCCCCTTCCCCTCCCCACTACCTTCAGCCTCACAACATACTCCAATTGGGGATGCCATAGTCTCACTGGATCCAGACGGGAGCAGTTGAGATTCTTGTGCGGTATTCACTGTAAAAAAAAAAAATAATAATAATATTTATGGTACCTATATTTATACTTAATTATCTAGGTATCTATTTTCTGTTTATATAAAAATGAATCCCTGCTTCCCTTGGTCACGGCATAACTTCAGAATGACTTTACCTATTTCATTCATCTTTTTTTTTAAGTTTTCTAATACTCTGTAGAAGGTTCTTACAGAAAGAAAAATTAAAAATATTGCGCAGAAAATTGTATAATTTCAGAAAACTTAACGACTATTTTAACTTCGCAAGTTTGACAATTTAGCAGGCAGCGTTTTTTTGTTTTGTAACAATAGATTTTCTACGGATTTTTTAAAATTCTATATATTTTAAATATGTACCTATGTTAGGTACCAAATTGGATTGATTGTTCTTATAATACACAAAAATGAATATTTGTAATATATGAAAAATGAAAATTTGAATTAAAAAAAATGTAATAGGTGACACACGAGCTCTTTGAAAACTGAATATTTCGGAACTGAAAGAATGGAATGCGGGAGGGGGATGGGGATTTCGCGAGAAGAGGAGGAGGGGAACCCGGGAGGGGGGTTCGCGGGACGGGGGAAGCAGGCGAGGGTAGTAGGGAGAGAGAAGGCTATTAAGGCGCCGTATCCCGGTAAAAAAGATGGAGAGACATGTAATTGCGAATATTTAAAACGGTAAAATTGAAACGAAAATTGTGAAAATGTTTAATAAAACACGACTCGTTTAAAATAGAGCAAAAATCTCTTGGTGGCTGTCTAAAACAGCATTTAAAGAAACTCTTTTCGTACGTATAACTTGTAAAATAACTGAAACAGATGTGAAAATGATAATTTTCTGAGCGTACTTTGCGTTTTTATCTATCGGGGGTATTTCATATAATTGGCATTTCGGCGCGGCATGGGGAGTGGGGAATGTATTACCTATTAGCGCCGTTTACACGCACACTTCGGAGCGACCGAGTCCCGCGCCACTTCAGGCCGCCGCGCAGAAAAGTCTCATAGTGAACTGCGCTGTAAACCTATCGGTCTTTACTTTTCTGCGCGGCGGCCTGAAGTGGCGCGGGACTCGGTCGCTCCGAAGTGTGCGTGTAAACGGCGCTATTATCTTCAAAAATAACTTTATTTTTTTAAGAGCTTAAAAACTTCGAAGGTTTAAGGGGGATTTGTAAGAAATCGGTAGAAATTCTGGCAACGGCGGCTTCGACCTCCGTAGTCCAGTAAGACTCTTGACTCACAATCCGGAGGTCGCGGGTTCGAACCCGGCATGCGCAAATAAATTTTATTTGATTAATTTGTGTTATTTCACAATTAATTCATTAAAAATAATATGTAGTATATTTGCGGCATGTTCCAGAGTGGAAGATACTATCAGTATTGCCCTGGTGTAAGACCACCATTCAGAATTGAAACGTTGCTTGAAAATGGCTTTAGCCGTGTTTGGTGACCAGATCTGAATAGCCAGGTACTTCCCAACCTTCCTCTCCCCCACCTCCTTACCCTCCCCGCTACCTTCAGCCTCACAACATACCCCATTTTGGGATGCTATAGTCTCACTGGCTCCAGACGGGAGCAGTTGAGATTCTTGTGCGGCATTCGCTGTTAAAAAAAAAAAAAAAGTAGCATAGCAACGCATACCGGGAACTCGCTATAATCATATAAATGGAGCGACCGACTGACGTGATTCTTTTAAATGGAGATAATTGGAGGACTGGGACATAGGCTAATTTTTATCCCGGATAAAATATTTCATTCCCGTGGGAAAAGTCTTTATATAGTAATTTCCTCCTAATATCATGCGAGCGAAGCCGCGCTTAAAAGTTAGTTATTAATAAATATTAATAATATTAGGGGCCGCAACCCGGATTTCTTCCGATTTATTACATATCTCTTAAAAAATATGTGTTATTCTTGAAGATAATATATAGACTTTGCCCGCGCCGAAACGCAAATTATATAAAATTCCCTCGATAGAAAAAAATCGCAAAGTATGCTCCAGAAATGATTATAAACACGTTTGTTTCAGTTATTTTACAAGTTATATGTATGAAAAAATTCACAGTGTTTCCTTAAATGCTGTTTAAGATAATGCCCGCGAGATTTTTGCTCTATTTTAAACGAGTCATGTTTTATTAAACATTTTCGCAATTTTCGCATCGATTTTGTCGCTGTAAATGCTAGCGCTCTCCTCTAACATTCGTAATTTCGTATCTCTCCATCTTCTTCTTTTCAATCCCGGTTGCAGAGCCTTAAAAGGCGACACAGTACCCTAAAATATAATCGGAACCTTAACGACGTAAGTGAAGAAGTCGTTTACACAATATGCGACGCCCGACTCCGGTGTATTGGACGGACCTACAGCCGAATTTGCCCTAGCAGGCCTGGAAATTTTGTCTTTCCGTGGGTTTATTTTAACTAATTCTGATTTATTCAATTATTTATTCATTTTAAAACATTACAAAATAAAATTTCAATGCGTTTTAAGAGTATTAATTTAAAATTTAAACAGGTATAAGTAATTTATATTTCAGCACAATCATACTAACAACAACAAAGCTTTTTGTCTGAATTGTGCTTCATTGATATTAAACATATCGATATCCGAAGTGATTCTATTTAACAACAAGACAGCTCTCCCGACTGGCATAACCATATGGCAAGTTAGTTCTGCAAGCGGGGAGATAAAACAGTCTATGCTGTCGATGACGGAGATAACCATCGGGAACATAGAAACTAATGCTCTTCATGATAGCCGAGTTTTCGAACCTTCCACGAATCAGTTTGAAGAAATGTGTTACAATGAGCGCATCCCTTCTAACCTGTAGAAGGTTCACACCAAGCATGCCCAAGAGAAAGTGGGTGGGGTAGAGCCACGGATAGTAGCCATACTTCCCCAGGTAAAGAAATCTCAGAAATTTCTTCTGAACCCTCTCCAACATGAGGGAATACTTCACTTGGTGTGGGCTCCAAACCACCGACCCACTCTCAAGCCTACTCCTAACCAAAGCATTGTATAGTACTGTGAGAACCCGGATGTCTTTGAAGTTTCTCGCAGTGCGTAGGACGAAACCCAACATACTCAGTGAAGTACTTACTACACGTCATTATGATATGAGCATGAAAAGTTAACCTACTATCAAACAAAATACCAAGATCTTTCATAGTGGCGACACGTTTTAAATTTAGAGCCCTCATAGTATACCGGTAAAACCAGGTATGATAAGCTCTAGTGAAAGAAAGAATGAAACATTTAGAGATATTGAATTCAATCTGATTCCGTTTACTCCAGTCAACAATTCTATCAGAGTCGAATGCAGTCCTCTAAAGTTTGTATTTCCAAGAAAAGTTTTAGATCATCAGCGAAAAGAAGATAAACGTATTACCAAAATGTCAGATGTTTCTAAACGAATCCCTTCGAAAATTATTAATTCATCATTTAGAAAAATAAAATCTGGTGCTTACCTGCTTACCGCTGAATTTGTGGCTGAAAAGAGTTTTATAAAATTTTCAAACCGTTTTACATTAAATATTTTAATGGCAAGGTACTGTTTTTATTAATCTTAAATATAAACAACGTATACCCATGGGTATCGGTTGGGAAAAATAAATATAAACAACGTATACCCATGGGTATCGGTTGGGAAAAATGGCACATTCCGCCTTTATTTATTTATTTATTTATTTGATGCAATATTATTGACCAGGTATTGAATTGATTGAATAGCCAGGTACCTCCTAAACTTCTTTTGTCCCGTCTCCTTCCCATGTGCACTACCCGCAGCCTCCCAACACACTCCAATTGGGGCAGTGAGGACTGTTGTGCTGTACTCACTTCAAAAAAGATGAAGAATAGTTGTTCTAGTCGTGATATTTAGCAGGCATTTTGTGGAATATCTCCTGGAAGATATATAAACAAAAATGTCAAATTTTCTCTGGTAAGCGGAAATAACAACAAGAGTTCCAAAATTTTACATAACACGGTATCTAGGTTCGGAATCTAGAAACATTCTTGCGATAAAAGTTTAGAGATCACATAACTGAAATTTTCTTACACTGAGAACCGCATTTTTTAAACCGGCAAACACTGTTTTATTGAAATTATAATTATTATTTAGAAGAAATTTCCCTCTTTAGCTCGATCCTATGTTATGTAATGTCTTCCATTGTTTTGAATTTTGACATTTTTGAAGATTATATTAATAAAAGTAAATGTAATAAAACTAACTGCAATCAAGATTGTGCTATACTTAGTCCAACTCCCAAAATCAAATATCTTGGTGTATATATAGATCAACATTTTAAATGGAAAACACATATTTGTGAACTCGTCAAAAGGATTAGGAAATGTATTTATATATTTATTAGACTTAGAAATATTCTTAGCTTAGAAAACCTAAAAACAGTGTACTATGCAACTGTTCAATCTATATTGCAATATGGTATTATTGGCTGGGGAGGAACATATGACAATATTTTAAATCCCCTCAAAATTGTTCAAAGGTTGATAATTAAGGTAATCTTGAAAAAACCGTCTAAATTTCCTACTGAAATTCTTTTTTCAATATTCAATGTGCCTGTAATAGACAAAATCTATAAAAAATATTCAATACTTCAAATTTACAAAGAAATACAGTTAAATACTCGTAACTTCCAATTCAATACATCAGCAAGATACCAGAAAACTATTAAAATTCCTAAATTTAATACTAAGCACATTCAAAATTCCTATCTTTACCTGGGCATAATCTATTATAACAACCTCCCATTAAAATTAAAAACCATCGAAAATATGCAGGAATTTAAGTCCAAATTAAAAAATTACCTTAAACTGCTATAAAAGTCCCAAATATGTTTACTTTGTATCTTAAAGTCTGCTATTTTATAAATCATTTATTCCTTCTTTTTTCTTTCATTTCTTAGTTTCTAAATCTCTGAGTCTACTATTGTATAAATCTTGCGTTCTTTCTTACGTATCCTTTACTTACTTATTACAATAATTTTTGTTACTAACTTACATGATTCTTCCATTTATAATGATTTTTTAATTTACATTATGATTTTTTTAAACTCTTCAGTATTTTTATTTTTAAATTTATACAAGATTTTTTAACCTACTTATTATTTACAATAGCCGTTATTACTAACTTACACGATCATTAATTTACTAATTGAGCTAGAACTCCCTCACCAAACACAAGAGCATTGTCTCTTTATGGTGAGGAAAGGCAATTTTTTTATTTTTTTGTTAACCTTATGTAACTGTTATAACTTCATATGTATTTTTAATAAACATTGCCAATAAAAAAAAAAAAAATATAAACGAAACACGAAACAGAACACGTCACAGAAAAAAAAGGTAAAGGTCGCGACTGTTGGTCGATCCCAGAACCTCTTTTTACCGGGATAACCATTGACATATGAATATATCTGGACCTGCCCTAAGTGATAAAAACGTATTATTTCCCCCTCCCCATGGAGCCAGCTATGGCAAGGCGGAGGCCTTGGAGCCAGCCGGGCTTACGAGAGCGTCGCTTGAATCTAAAAAATGTGACGTCATCATTCTTGTCCTGAGGAGCGCGCTGGTCACATCTCACATTTTACGAACAAAAGTGAGAGCTTGTGCTATACATTATGCCCTAATATATGTGAACGTAGCGAATGTGGGCGTTTCTCCAGTGAGTTACATGGGTAAGTAAATTATGAAACATTTGTAAAAGTGTCTCAACTAAACACGGCAACAAAATATTCCCGCGTGAAAAAGGGCGAACTTTCCTTTGCCGATTTCGACTACGCAAATATGATAATAACGTGGCGCCCAATTCGCGCTCCCATGTAAAAAGGTCTATTCATTAAAAAGCAGTTTTGCTTTGAAGAACTAAATGGTGATATTATAATGCGAGATGCCTATATACTGTCAGATTGATTTTTTAACAAATCACAGTCATCTTCCCCTCTTCACCCTCCATAGTTTGGTTTTACCCCTCATCTGTAACTTCTGGTCTATTAAATTTGGATGTCTATGGGGATAACACTCTTAGGCTGCCTTTTTACACTTAAGTTTTTTACCGTGAGTCGCTCACGTAAGCGATTTATGGCCAAATTACCTATGTTCATGAAACCAAAACTTACCGTAATTTATAGCAATTTACAGTAGTTATTCTTACGTAAGTTTTTTGACGGGTCTTATCGCGTCCGCGTGAATTTCGAGCATTCTCTTCAGTTTGATAAGTTGAGACGCTTACGGCAAGGATTATAACAAAAATGCTCCGATGCGAGATATCAAAAGTTAAAATACAGTTGTTTTCGTAGAATTTTTTTCTATAAAAATTAGTATTTTTATTATTTTAGCCAAAGTCTGATTAAGTTAAGTGGATAATTATCTACCCTGATGATGGACACTGTTTTTTTATTACAAAGTTCTACCCGAATGTATTTGATACCTAGATGAATCTCAAATTTATTATATTTAATTTAAATTATTGTCCCTCTCTTTTCTTGATTCAACCATGTTTGCCTTCTTCTTTATTCGTTCCCTCGTTGCTTAGGATGGCCACCCACACAATATTCGGCTTACCGAAATCGAATTACACTTTTTTAGTTATCGCTCTCATTAAATAAAATACGTGGTGAATGTATGCAAATTTAAAAAAAGTGGTGTCTTAGAAACATTTCCATACATAGTAAGTTGATTGTGGCTCATTACTTCATGCTATGATTCGTTCAATGTCCCCGGATATGACATTGACCCGGTTTGGTGTCTCATTTGTACTCTATTCATTCTTCAGGGTGGCTACACTGGAAAATCACGGCAGCAGGGGAATCTAATTTAACCGGGAAATTATTGGATGGGTAGGTACATATTAAAAAAATAGTAAGCCCTGTAAAAGTGGTACAAATACTAATTATTAATTTAGAAAAAACAACATTTAGCAACATTGTTCAAGGTTTTCCAATTTCCAAAAATTGTAGACATCTATAAAAAAGACTCAATATTACAAATATTCAAAGATAATAAATACATTGAAACAATTAAAACTCTATTCATCATTAAGACAGATATATCATCCAAATTCCTATTTTCTATTTTCTACGCAACAAACTTACTAACATTATAAACGCGAAAGTTTGTATGGATGTATGTTTTTGTTACTCTTCCACGCAAAAACTACTGAATGGATTTTAACGAAACTTTACAATAATATGGCTCATACATCAGAATAACATATAGGCTATATTATATAATGCTTACGGCGTTTTACGCTTTTGACGCCTTGGCGTTATGAACTTTGTATAAATGAAAATGTGTGTATTTCATATATTTTAGCGACAGATAGGGGGAGGTGGGTTTCGCAGAGAGGGAAAAGACGAGGGAGGGGGAAGGCGGGGAAGGTGGAAGGGAACGGGGACGCGAGAGTAAGGACATGCAGGGAGAATCAATTCATTTCTTTGAATGGCAATGCAACGCATGCCGGGGACCAGCTAGTGCATAATAATTTATTAAGGGATAAAATATTTTAATGGTTTTCCCGAAAAAGGAAAAAAAATTACAGATTTTTTATTCAAGAAAAAAGTAAAATTATTTAAAAAACTGAACAATCAATCATCACTTTGTGGTTTGACGAATTTAATAAAAATAAAATAATTATTGACATGTTTTAATATTACCACATCCTATATTTACATCCTATATAAGATCCCAATCCCTAAGGCGTGTGAATGGTAAAACCATGTACGATCGTGTGAAAAATGTGGAGATCCGCGAAGAATGCAGGGCTGATTGATGTAAGCGTAATGAGTAATCAGATGGTTTGGGCATGTAGAGCGAATGAACGAGGAAAGGCGTGTAGTGAGTGACATTACATTTCTAGACGGAAAATACTGTACACTTCAGTATCTTCTGCTAGTTGATAAGTGGTTACCGCAAAACATTTTTTTTGCCATTTGCTAAATAAACCACTGTTGTTGTTTTTTTAGAACTGTTGGGGTAAAGGTGCCGTTTTAAACCGCAAGTTAATCTTATACTGTTGCCATTTAGTGCGGCCGATATCCACTGGGAAAATATAAACTTATACTTGTTATTTAGCGTTCTTCCTTGAATTTGCGGTTTATCTATCTGACCGTAGTATGTACCTCTGATCAGGGATGTTCAACCATTCCCACCGATTCGTTACACCACGTGCGAAATTTCAGAAATTTATATTTTTTACTTAAAGTACTCAAATCGCATTGAGGTAAAGGATCATTGTATTTGATTTGCCTTTATTTCTTTTTTTAACCCATCTACATATATAAAAAATGAATCCATGTTTCCTTTGGTCACGCCATAACTTCAGAACGACTTTACCTATTTCATTCATCTTTTTTTAAAAGTTTTCTAATACTTTATAGAAGTACGGAAATTTAAGAAAATTGGATAATTTCAGAAAAAGTATCGACTTCTTTAACTTCGCAAGTTTGACAGTTCGCGCGTTTGATGAGAAATTTAGCAGGCAGCTGTTTTTTTTTTATTAAAAGAATTGTGTATGGATTTTTAATTATAGATATTTTAAATAGGTGCCCATGTTAGAGGTACCAAATTTGATTGATTGTTTATATTATAAATATTATTAACATTCATTTTTGTATATTATAAGTAATATTCTATAATGAATGTTTGTAATGCATGAAAAACGAAAATTTTAATAAAAAAATTGTAATAGGTGGCACGCGAGCTGCAAACTGAATGTACTGGAACTGAATATGGAACGCGGGATTGGGATTTGCGGGACGGGGAGCGGGAGAGGGGAGTGGGTTGGCGGGGAAGGTGGAAGGGGAACGCGGGAGGGGATGGGGATGCGGGAGGGGGACGGAGACGCACGGGAAAGGACGTCCAGGGAGAAACAATTTATTTCTTTGAATATTGCATTGATCGCATGCCGGGAACCAGTTAGTATTCCTATAAAATGCCACTGGCGATCGTTATTTTTTAACACTACACTTGGCGTGACCTGCTTCATTCCAGTTGGACTGACACCATACGAAGCTATTAGTAAAATCACGCTTGTCGAAATCTTTACTACAAATCGGTTTACGTTATGAATTCCAAAATTATGCTTCGGATAAATTTGACTTTTTCTTGCGTCTTTGCTAGAGTAGAATAAAAATAAAATTAATTGTGTTATTTACGCCTACATTTTAATTTAATTTTAACTTAATTGCCGGCAATCCGGGCTTTATTGAGATAATTTTTTTAAAATTTTTTATTTGTAAGAAACAAACAGCTTTTATAATGCAGTGATAAATATACAAGTGAATTGAAGTCAAGCCACAGAAGTTTCTTATGCTAAAGTACATCGGAAATGAAATTTTAATATCTTAAAATTAATTTTGGGTTATTGGAAGGAGAGAAGAAGAGGAATATAGGAAAAGGACAGGAGATGCTCCCGATACATTCTTTACTCTGAGGCCTTGTGCGCACTAGCGGCTAGCCGCGTAGGCGGTCAACCGCGCGGCCAGCCGCATTTTCATTTTAGTATGACATTTTTCGGCGGTTGGGTGCGTACGGATATGAGCGGTTGCATACTAAAATAAAAACGCGGCTGGCCGCTAGTGCGCACAAGACCTTATATTAATAATCGGTCGTACGCGTTACTTCATATCGATATTTCTTTAGGTTATTACTAAAAATGTCAATGCTGTGAAATTTTGTGTTATATTGTGCACATACACGAGGAATTGGGTAATTTTTTCTATCATTTGTTCTACATGATGGTAAATAAAATAAATCGGATTGTCGGGTTGATATTGACGGAATATGAAAATTTATTAAATTGGTAAGTTCCGGCGAGTCCAGGCCATTATTTAGAATTTTAAACAATAGGATTTGATCAAAAATTAGACGCCGTGTTTGGAGGGATTTGAAATTGTGAAATTTAATGGATTCAGTATAATTTGAGAAGGGTAAGTTTAGTTTATAATTTATGTGTTTAAATTTTTTTTTTGAATTCTTTCTATTCATTCAATGTGGGCTTGGTATAATGGAGTCCAGATCGAAGCAAGTAAGTTACCCTCCTCACTAGACGATGTCTGCTCTGAGATATGGTACCAATTTATAAACGTCCTAGTGAGCTTTTACGTAGAATTTAATATTTGGTTAAGGCATGTATGTTAAGGGTGTTAAGGGACGTACTAGTGATTCCTAACTAAAAAGAAAATTATGAAGTTTGGTGTCCGTCGTCTTATTTGATTTTTATTTTATTTTTTCTCATCAAAACCAAATAATACTAATATTATTCCACCGGTCGCTCAGCCGCGTAACCGCGCAACTCCTCGCCCGACCCCACCTGTTGTAATACCTACTATTTTTTAGGTTTTGAGTTGAAAAAAGTCATTGAAGAAGAAGATAACAATAATAATCTAAACGAAAATATGAAAGAGAACAAGACACAGAAAAAAGACAATGGTCGCAACTGGGACTCGAACCCAGACCTCTCGTCTAACCGGGACGTGCGCGTTAACCAATTTCGCTATTGCTACCTTCTGTCGAGCCGTCATAATAGTCAAATCTCATATTTCAAATTTTAGAATTAACAATATTATCTTCAACTAATTATTTTTTTTCCATATTATGGGCAAGTGCCCTTATTTGAAACAGCATTCTAAGAATTGGTTTGTATCATGGATATAAAAAAATATATATATAAAAAAAATAAGGAAAAAAAATAAGGGAAAGAGATAGGGAAGAGGATGGTGGGAAAGTTACCTGGCTATTCAGATCTGGTCACCAAACACGGCTAATGCCATTTCAACCAACACCTCTGATATTGTTCACTGTGTTTGGTGAGTTAGCAGGGGTACCCGAGTGCATGGGGGTCAGGTTTCTCCGAATTTTAGCGGCGTATGCGTCTGATCAACTGCATGGTGGGCCGGATCGAGAGAGACTGGTTGAGGGAGATCTTTTGAGCTCTCCAGCAGCACTCTCGGAAAGATTTCGATCGCAGTGGAAGGGATGAATTCATTCGTCCGTCACTTCGTCACACTGACCCCCCGATTCCTACACACCCCTCATTCTTTGTTCCTTACCAGAACTTCCTCTAGTTCTTCTTCCTAAAAAGATCCTCTACACATAATCCCCAAAGATGACATAGGCCCTGAGAGGGGCTACTTTCCTCAGCGCCTCCTGTGTGGAGCTAATGTTTTTTGACGGCCGGTTTAGTCCAGCGGTAAGGCTCTTGACTCGCACACCGAAGGTCGCGGGATCGAATCCCGGCGTGGCAAATAAATTTTATTTTGTTAATTTGTGTTATTTCACAATTTATTCATTTAAAATAATATATAGTATATTTGCGGCACGTTCCAGAGTGGAAGATACCCTCAGTATCGCCCTGGTGTAAGATCACCATTCAGAATTGAAAAGTTGCTTGAAATGGCATTAGCCGTGTTTGGTGACCAGATCTGAATAGCCAGGTAACTTCCCCACCATCCTCTTCCCTATCTCCTTCCCCTCCCCACTACCTTCAGCCTCAAAACATACCCCAATTGGGGATGGCATAGTCTCACTGGCTTCTGACGGGAGCTGTTGGGACTCTTGTGTTGTATTCATATAAAAAATAATGTAAAAGAAACTGGCCTTTAATGATATAATAACATGACAACAGCAGTTGAATAGAACTTGCGCAGAACGTAAAAATTAACCTCAAATATTTAATGAATTTTGAAACAACCCGTCCTAAGTGTTCCTAAACCTATTACAGACTTGTATATTCCCCTTAATCAAAAAGTATTAATTTCATCATCATCATCACTATTGGCTCTACAACCCCTGTTGGGTCTTGGCCTCCTCAAGAGTCTTCCCCCACTCGTCTAGGTTTTGTGCCAGCTCTCTCCAGTTTAAAAGCTCCAAGATAGATATCTCATTGAGGACGTTGTCGCTCCATCTTAATCTTGGTCTTCCCAGGCTCCTTCGCCCTATTGGTCTTGAGTTCAGCAGGGACTTTGGTGCTTGATGCTCGGTCATTCTCGCCACATGACCCATCCACCGAAGTCTTCCCAGTTTTATAATGTTTAGCTCCTTAAACAAAGTGTAGAGCTCATTGTTGTAACGTCTGCGCCAAAATCCATTTTCTAGAACCGGTCCGAAGAAGCGCCTCAAAATTTTCATTTCCAAAACGTCCAGTGCTCGCTCATTCTTCTTAGTTAGTACCAAAGTCTCAGCTGCGTACGTAAATTCTGGTATGATAAGTGTTTTGTACACTAATATCTTCGTGTTTCTGGACAACAGTCTAGATTTTATTTGGTTTTGTAAGCGGAAATAACAGCGATTTGTTCATTATGCGCTTCTGGATCTCCTCTGTGGTATTATTGTCGTTTGTTATCAGGGAGCCTAGGTATGTGAATCTTGGTACCGTTTCGAAATTTTGGTTTCCACATGAGAGAGTTGGGATTTGTTGGGTATTAATTTATTCCTCTTTTAATCGCCTGCACATATTGGTACTATCTGTTTTGCCCATTAGGGCGATCGCTTGCTTTGGTTTTTATACTCCTCTTATCTTCACTTTTTGATTGGCTATTGTATAATTGGAATATTTTGTTTATAACCCCTGCTTTAAATAAACTACCGGGTGTTTCGGGTGTGGCCGGTCTCCCAGGACCGGTTGCATGTCTGGGACCGCCTGTACAAGGTGACACAATGTGTAGGTATTACTG
Organism: Limnephilus rhombicus; assembly: GCA_929108145.2. Lineage (NCBI taxonomy): Eukaryota > Metazoa > Arthropoda > Insecta > Trichoptera > Limnephilidae > Limnephilus > Limnephilus rhombicus. The sequence goes on along the minus strand of OV815288.1, from coordinate 31,542,491 downwards.
TATTGAATTTTGACACCGCGCCTACACGGTGGCCGTAATGTAACTGAATAACGACCAACAACACGCACAACGCACACCCTCCCATTCTCCCCGCTGGCGCTGTACAAGACCAGTCGAATTATGCTTGTTGGATTTGGAACGAATTATGTGGATTCTTTGCTAGAGTTTCTTTGTCAATAGAGTGGTATTGGTTTTGGATTGACCAGAAATAGGTTATGTTGCTTCCTCTGTTTATTTCACCAGTAAGATGTGTTATAAATGTGTTTGTGTGCCCGGTGTAAGGCCAATATTTCCTTACTTCGGTTAAAATTGATGAAATATAATTTTCAAATATCGAAATTATTTATTTTTTTACGTTAGCTCCGCACAGGAGGCCCGGAGGAAAATAATTTCTCTCTTATGTCTGATGCTGTATGGAGGGTATTTTTGGGAGGCCGGTATGGGTACCGTACCGCCGCCCCGGGAACCAGTTATTGGATAACCAAAGCCCCTGCCACAGGTCACCTCAAGTGGTTGGCTACGTTTGGTGACTTAGCAGGGATGCCCGGTTTCATGGGGTGAGGTCGGGTTTTCCGGGTCTTGGCGGTGTAAGCATCTTCCCGCCAGCTGCGCAGCAGGCCCGATCGTGAGAGAGTGGTTGAGGTAAACCTTTTGATCTCTTCAGTGGTACTCTCTCGGAACATCGCCTTGCACCGCAGTGGGAAGGATGGAGTCATACATCTGTCAACTCTGGAAACACTGACCCATAGATTCCTACCCACCACTCATACCTCTGTCCTTCCCAGAGCTTCCTCTCCTCAAGAGACCCCTACACTCAGCATCCCCAAAGATGACAGGTCCTGAAGGGAATTATTTTCCCTAGGGAAGGAAAGAATGGAAGTTCTGAGACGGTACAGGGTATGAGCAGGCGCGGCTGGCGCTAACGTGCAATGGGGCGCTGAACCGCCAAAAAAATTCAACATCATTTTACAACTCATCGTATTTCTACGTAATGTGTTTATTTATTAAATTGATAAAATTGAGCACAATCTTTAAATTTAATTATAATTATTTATCAATCTAACAATTAACAATGTATTACGGCCAAATAAACGCATTGTTCCCACCCGCCAGTTACGGCGGCTACCCGCTAGGAGCGAGGAACCGAGGTAGGTACAATGCCAAACCGCGCGCCAGAGCTAAGCGCCCCGTAATTTGAATGATCCTCGTAGTTAAAAATCCCAAAACGTCAGAAACATGTCATACTAAAAATCGGCTGACCGTGCTCTGCACGGCCGACCCGAGGAGCTTCGGCATTCTTCGGAAATATTCCGAAGCTTTGGTTCCAGCGGTAGTAAGGTTTGAACAAGATAATATTAAGTAATAATATTTCTCTTCTAAAATGTAACCATTAGTCAAAGGGTCAGCTATGCGTCTCGTGTGACATTATCTTGTTCGAGCCCTTGGGATGTACCTTTTTGACATTATTATTTGTTTGTCACCCATTGATCGAAGTTGTCACGACAGTAAATGGCGATATTGGCGATCCACGCCGCAGAGTGTTTCTTGTGTGTTAATTATTATTATTGGATTATTGCGTTATTATTATTATCTTTGGAAGGTTGAGTATTTTTAAATGGATATCACACCCACCCTTTCCACTAATCTTCTAATAGATGTAATATCAATAGTAATGGAGTGTAAAATGCTTCTAAAAAATTGATACCAGAATAATTCTATAATAATTGGATAATTACTAGAGCGCCGTTTTAGTTATGTTGCGTTGTACAATTTATTATGAGTTCCTAGGCTATATGTATTTTTATTATTTGAATATACAAACAGATACATAAAACATACCTACTTACCTGGCAGGTCAATTGACTATATTAAACTCTAGACATCAGCATGTTTTTACATCGCACGATATTTTTACTATTACAGTTACATGATATTTTTAGATACTGTATGTCACCGCTGTAAAATTATGCATGATGTCTAGATTTTTTTTTAAAAATATAATATCAACCTTTCGTTTTTTATGAATGGCTTGGTGAACCACCTATAATTTGAGGCACCGGCCGCGCCTGGGTATGAGGGGTGGGTAGTAATCCGGGAGTCAGTGGGTCTAGAAGTGACGAAAGTTTGAATCCATTCCGAAGGATCGAGAGAGTCCGGCTGGAGAGGTCAAAAGGTCTCCCTCAACCAGTCTCTCCCGATCCGACCCGCCACGCAGTGGGTTGACACACGCATCCTGCCCCTAGACATAGGCAAGCCTCCGCCCAAGAGCCCGGGCACACCTAAGTCTAAGTCACCAAATGTAGCAATCCACTTAGGGTGATCTTTTCATTTATCAAACAAACGATATCCCTTTCTTGACAAGGTAATTAATTTCATTGCCTTTGCTGGGAATTAGGAGACGAAAGGTCACAGAAAAGAAAAATGATTTCAGGTTCCACTTGGATTTGAACCAGAATCTTTCGCTTACCGAGCGACTGTGCTACCAAATACACCAAGGGACCCCTTGTCCGATGATTTACAAAAAAACGCTAACTAGTTAACCTACACACAATTTCTCCCCAGAGGTATACGATGGACAGCTCTATCGTGGTTCACGCATTGCTGCGTTCAAATTGGTACATCGTTTCATACATACCATTCTGTTGTACCGAGTCGTGGCACAAGAACCTGCGAATACACAATTTTCACATATTAATATTGTTATTTCTTCCATTGTTACAGGTAAGCCAGCAGCTGTCTATCATATCCCTGAAGGTCGCACCAATTTGAAAAGGTTTTTATGACAAGCTTTACTGCCCTGCTTCGCCCGAGTTGCAATTTTCCACATATGTTTTTACCTTGACTCTGGTCCAGCCATGCGATTCTGTATCTTTCGTGGATACGGATTCGATTCCATACGTAATCGCCTGTCAGATTTGTATGATTGCCTATGGCTTGCAATTGCTTTTTCTACGGGTTGATGTGTCAGGTGTCAGCCCTATCGCCGACCTCAACTAGTTTAAAACACGTAATGCGTAAGAATTATACATGATTATTTATTCATTTTATGTACGTTTAAAGTTATATACCATGGATTTGACCAAAGATATTCAAATACAGAAGATATATGCTATGGTGTCCGCGCAACTGTCGCCGGACTACGCGCTAATTAGCGTAGTTTTCATACAAAAAGAATTTGTTCATTTCGTTGATTTTTGAAAAATGTGCATTAATATTGGTTAACAATATATTTTGAATAAGGAAAGAATTCGTTCATTTAGTTTAATGTTCGTTTGGTTTATTCGTTAATTTGTTCTTTTAGTATATTTGTTAATTGGTAAACAATATCGGCGACACCCGAAAGCGCAGACCCACATAGTAAAACAGCAGATAGCACATCTACTTATATTTCAATATTTTTGGATTTGACATTTGCGAAGTCGGTGACAGCGCTGACAGCTTACCAGGGTTGCCAATTTGCGGGGAATTTCCTAAAATTACGGGTAACTTTTGGGGAAATTGCGGGAAATTTGTCATTTTGTCCTCCCCAATTTGGGAAATTTGAATATTTATTGCAGGTATTTTAGAACATAAGCTTTAGCAACCCTGCAGCTTACACATCAGTCTATAGAAAAAAAATATTGCAAGCCATAGACGATTACAAATCTGTCAGGCGATTACGTATGGAATCGATTACGTATCCACAAAAGATACATAATCGCTCTTCAGAATAAATGAGGGAGCAAAGGCAGATGCCAAAAGTACATCTCACATTCGTGCCATTTTACACATAACACGTCGAAGAAACGACCTGTTCTCATGAAGCCGACATCAACACTTCTACTTCGAATGTAATTAGCGAGTTGCCAGTCTTAGATGATCACCGGATGTTATATTATTATAAAGGGTGTTATTTTTTAGAGGTTTAGTTTTTAAACTTTCAACATTATTTCTATAGACTGTCAAATTTAAGTTTACAGTTGATTTTGTAGTCAGTACGTTTTGCCATTTCACCATGAATAGACTGACGTCAGAACAGCGCTTGCTAATTTTTAAAAATTGTGCAAAACATTATTAATTTATTGCGGGAAATATTTGGTGAGCGCATAATTTCGCATAATGGACCTGTGAACTGGCCTTCCTAATCAGAATACTTTCTTTGGGGGTATGTGAAGTCAATAGTCTATGCTGATAAACCAGAGACGTTAGACCATTTGGAAGTCAACATTCGCCGTGTTATTTCTGATATATGGCTCAAGTTGCTCGATAAAGTTGTCGAAAATTGGACTTCATGATTGTGCTTCATTCGAGCTAGCCGTGGCGCTCATATGCCCGAAATCGTGGGTAAGCAATAGTGGCATAAAATAATCCATTAAATGAAGCCATTATCATAGACATTAACATTATTTTTATGTTTTTTTCATTTTGTTTTTGCATAGGTACCTCTATAAAAAACAACCTTTAAAAGCATATAAATGCTGCTTTTCTAGCAGAGATCTCACCAGCAACGCCGGGCCATATCCGCGATAAACACGTAAAAGATAAACAAATAATAAACATTATTGAAGAAAGTAACGGCTTTACTTATTCTAATTGGCTTTCTAGGTATATTATCTCCCAGCGGATCTGGCTTACTTCTACCTGGTACAGATCGATAGATTGTTAGCTCATGGGCAACGTTCCTATTTAACTTACAAATATTTAGTTTTTTTATTTTTTTTTTTATTTTTAACTTTATGAATGAATCACACACACATCCGCCCGCCTACACTTTTCTCTTAAATTGGCTACTAGCCGGGACGAACGATCGCACGAAAATTGAAAAGATTTGTTACGGCAAAAAAATCGGAGTTTTCAATTGACATGCGGTAGAAGTGACACGTAGAAGTGGGGAGACCCGGGATCTACTCACTTAGGATGCCCGCTTATTAGATCGTATAACACAATTGTTGGTAAAATGTTATTTATTTAAAGTAAGTTCACAGATCACATATAGTAAAAATAGTCACAATGTATCAATTCACATTAATAATAATTAACTGAGCAAGGGATCGGAGGGAACCTTGCTGTTTAGTCTTTGGGAACAACAAAACTGACTGTGGTTCTGCTTAGAGGGTCGTACCATAGGACGAAGCGCAACTAAGGCAGCAGTCGGGGTCTGGTTGGTGCTTTACTTATGGTTGTAGAATACTCCTTAGAGGGTCGTGCCAAAGGACGAAGCGCAACTAAGAGAGCGTACTAGTCAAGAGCGAGCTACAGACGAACTGGTTTAATTTAGGGCTCGCAGCTCTTTATATAGGCCATTCCTTGTTGCGGGGCGTGGTTTATGTAGCGACTCGAGAGTAGGAAATGCGCAGAAGACGTCTGCGCAGCCTGGTTCGCCTAGTTTTGGGTGAGCAGGATGGCGCTGTACGGGGGAAAGAGATGGTGTAGTGGCAAGCGTAAAAACGGCGCGCTACAATCGGATAATTTCGTAACCGTTGGGGTATTTATTTATTTATTATTGGTTTCAATAGCAAGGTTTATACATGTATGTATAATGTATAGTATAAGTATAGATTAGTATTAGATCGTATTAGATCCAAATTTCGACGGTTGTCTTTATAATGCAAATACTACCAATGACACCTTACAACTACCTTAACCCTAGGAAGATAATCATATTTTGATGTACGGTTAAATCATACGTAAAATTGGCGCTTGAGTTTTATCTAACTAGCTGTAAAATTTTATTTTGAAGAAAAAACGAAACATGAAACTTCTTCAATAATCAACAAATCTTCAGAATATTTTTTTTCTGTAAATCACAAATTTCTTACTAATAATCAGCCATTTTGACTAATGTACTAAATAATTAAGCTATATTTTATTTAATAATAACATATCTTCTTCTATAATATAAAAATGAATCGCTGAATGTGTTGCTAAGCGCATAACTTTCGAACGACTGCACCAAATTGGATAATTCTTTTTTTGTATGTTCGTTATTGTCAGGACAAGGTTTTTATAAAACTTCAGGTGAGCTCTGGCATTATGAAATTTATATAAAAAATTGCTATTGGTGGCACGCGAGGAAGCGGCTATTGCTATGGAAAGTGGGAGAGAGGGAGAGATGAGGAGGGGAACCTGGGAGAGGAGAGGGGGACCTGGGAGGGGAGAGGGGGGTTCGTGGGACGGGGGTATGGGGGGGGAGTGGAGTGGGGAGGGGGAAGGTGGAGGTGACACAGTGGGAAACCCCTAATACCATGCGAGCGAAGACGCGGGAAAAAGCTAGTAGTTATATAAACATCAATCAGATCCATCTTTGGACGTATCAATATTATGCTTTTTGACTCATGCCGTCGTTATATCTCAAAACTGGTGACACCTACCCCAGCGACGCGCATGCCCCACGGAAGGTCCAAGCAGCGAGTGAGATGTCTGAAAACGCACAGCGACGGATTGGCAATAATTAGAACGAGAGAGCAATAATTCTAACACGCATGCGTAAATTTTACGTAAACTATCTGTCCAGAGTTAAAAGGCGTATGTTGAGAGACATTGAAACTACATATTCCAACGACATCTGTTGAGAGTTATTGATACTGGAACCTATTTATGCGGAACCATCTCCTTAAGCAGCCACATTTCAAAAGCTTCAATCTTTTTCTTTGAGCTTGCTTTGTTCATATTTCACGTATACTTATTACTACATCGCATGCGGAAAATTGGAACTGTAAACCAAAATGACTTATTTCCCGTAGCGCCTTTTTGATTAATCTTAATAATTGACCTTAATTTGGAAATTGGGTGCCTAAATTCGCACGAACGAAGGTCCCGCTCTTTTTCTTTGTGCCACAAAAACGTTTTGCTCGTAATTGCACCGACTAAAGAGGCAAATGTCAACATTACCACGCAATCCATTTACGTAGGAGAAACTAGGTTCGCCTACGCACCTCCAAAAATGTCCTACTTTATTACTTTTATTTAAATATATGAACTCGTGACATCACCTGTAGGAAAAGGCTTTGCTTATTTATGCAGTCTTCTGCAAAAAGTAAAGATTATCACTAGAGGATCAAATGAGTATGCGTTAGGGTGAGGGAATAGGAAAACACTGTAATATTGTAAGATGTTGGCACCAATCATCATTTTTACATAGTATAAAATGAAGTCGCTCAAAATGTATGTGCGCATAGATCTTTTAAACTACGCAATGGATTTTCATGCGTTTTCACCAATAGATAGAGTGTTTCATTAGGAAGGTTTATACGTATAATATATGCTCATTATAGTAGATAAAAGCCGAGAAATTCAAATATTCAATTCTGGCAGCGGGCAGCTGGCAAGCGGGTGGTGTGGATTTTATAAAGGTTGGGTAATGGCGTTGTGTTTCGTTAGCCACAGCAACGTGCGCCGGGTCTGCTAGTTATTAATAAATTGGATGAAACATATAAGTCACTAGCTGAAGTCCCCGCCGATTCCCGGGCTTTACACATAGTTTTCGAAAGCAAATGTAGACAGTGACCTTCCTCTTGTTTTGAAGGTCACACGTGCAAAATTTCATCTACCTCAGCATAAAACTGTAGATTTGCATACAAATCAAATCAACACAGCCCGCATCCACCACATACAGACATTCTCCTTTATATACTATTATACATTTCAACCAATTTTACACAAAACCTTGACAAATTATATTAGTACCTAAACCTTCCTTATGAATCATTCTACCTATTGGTGAAAACCGCATGAAAATCAAGTATCAGTAGTTTATTTTTAGTTTATCGCGAACAGACAGACAGACGCGGCGGTGGACTTTAATTTATAATATGTAGAGACATCGATATTGAACTGGGTCGTACTTGAAAAATTGTTTGTGTATCTACTCCAAATTTAGACCATTTGTGATTACCGTAAAATAATTGTTGATTTTCGTTAATCCCGTAACAACACTATTAAACAAGAGAGGCTTGATATAGTCGAGCTCTCTTCGTACGAAATCTCTCTTGTACGAAATCTCCCAGTAAAAAAAATCATTTTTATAAAATCTACAAAATTAATATATCTTAACGGATCCACAGATGCTGGGTCACGGGCAAACCTAAACCGAAAACCCAAAAGCTTATCATGCATTGCATTGCATTGCATGTTTTTTAGAGACCACACGAGAGTCCCAACTGCTCCCAACCGCCTGGAGCCAGTGAGACTGGCATCCCCAAAGATAGTTGTAAGTTGGGAGAAGGGGATTTTTTTTTTTACATTAACTCCACACAGGAGGCCCTGAGGAAAATAATGCTGTGTGGAGGGTCTTTTTGAGGAGAGGAAGGAATGAACGTTGGTCTTGAAGAGACCCATGTTGTAGGAAGGAGGAAACACAGAGGCCGGCAAATCATTCCACAGCCGAGCTGTTGAACACAAGAACGAGTCGAAGAAACGACCCGTTCTCATGTGACAAATGTCAACCGTGTACAAATGTTGGGTACGCGTTTGGCGTGTTTCCCGACTATGCACCGGTGCCGAAGGGATCAATGATGCTAGTTCCTCGGAGCATCTTCCATTGTAATACCGGTAGAACAAGGATAGCATTCCCACCCGACGCCTGTGCTCTAAAGATTGCAATCCGTCTGTTAAGATGGGAGAATCTATCAAACGGACCGCCCGTTTCTGCACAGAGTCGAGGGTATTTTTCAGGTATTTTGGAGCTCCAGACCAGAGATGGCTGCCAAATTCAACCGTGGGGCGTACTTGTGATTTGTACAAGGTTAGCAGTTGTGTACTATTAAAGTATCTGCGGGCCCTGTACAGTTCGCCCAGCTTTTGGGAGGCTAACTTTACTCTGGCTTCGATGGAGCCCCCATACCTGAGCTGGTCACTTAGGGTTACACCAAGCATATCAATGGAGGGCCTGTTCGGAAGATTTCCGTTGAAAGAGACTAGATTTTCATTTCGATCCCTTTTAGACGTAATCAGACAAGATTGGGTCTTTGAAACATTAAATTCAACGAGATTATTTTTACCCCAAGAGAAAACACTCTCGAGGTAACCGTCCATTCTTTGCTTCAAAGCCCTACGAGCTGTTGGAGTTTGTGAGCCCTTTGGGGGCTTGTCAAACAAAAAGCTATCATGAACTGTATGAAGCTATCATGAACTGTAACGAAATATTCGTATCTGGTCACCAAACACGCCTAAAGCCATTTCAAGTAAAGCCGTTTCAATTCTAAAATGTAGTATTACATCAGGGTGATACTGAGAGTACCATACACACTGGAGCGTGCCGCAAAAAATATCAAATTGCAAAATAAAAAAAATCCATCGAATAATATTTAATAAAAATAAAACATTTATTTTGTTTAAAGCAAAGTTTTAATTAATTTATTTACCGACCGGTTTCGCTGTGATTTAGCATCATCAGGGTACAAATTAATATTAGATTGATTAGTATTACTTAAATTAATCATTGTACCCTGATGATGCTTGAGCAAAGCTGGTAAATAAATTAATTAAAACTTAGTTTTACACAAAATAAGTGTTTCATTTTTAATAAAATAACATTTACTTTCACACGCCTGGATTTGAACCCGCGACCTCTGATTTGCTAGTTGAGAGCCTTACCCCTCTACCACGGGGACCGTCAATCTAATGATGACACAGATTTATCTTTATAAAATTATTCCTGGTATAGGTATTCCTTTCTTGTGATTTTATTATTTTATGTGCATTTTTATGTCGTGACAGACATCGGCATGCGATATTTCTCAATGCAGATCACCGTAGGCTCACCTAGTGCTGTCTATTTCAATGTCACCCTCTTATAAGTTCAGCATTATCATTATTGCAAATAAATTGTTAAAGCCGCGGGCGTAATCTTACTATAACAATATTAACTTTACTGTTTGTTGGTCGAGTTGGGTGCCATTGCCAGATATGGCACCCGAAGGCGATCCGCATTGTTGTGGGCCGTTGTGTCAGAAGACAGGGAAATGTAACAAATAAAATACATTGCACCAGCTTGTCGTAGTTCAGAAACAAAACTAATTTTGCAATATTTCATGGTCAAAAATACAATTTTATCAGTAATTGGTGTAATTACAATTCGTGACTGTAAAATTTCTCTTTATCTCCATTTAAATTTCTCTTTCTTCCTTTTGAAATTTCTCTTTCTTCCTTTTAAATTTCTCTTTCTTCCTTTTGAAATTTCTCTTTCTTCCATTAAAATTTCTCTTTCTTCCTTTTGAAATTTCTCTTTCTTCCATTAAAATTTCTCTTTCTTCCTTTTGAAATTAAACTTTTTTAGCTCCTTTAGTGATGTGAAATTTAGATGAAACGGAAATGCGTCACTGCAATTTATTATACGACGGGTCCTCGGTTCTAATATAATGCGTTAAATTCACAGCGCAGCGGTATAACGCGTCGCAAATCTCAGCGGCCAGAGAACTCCAGTGAACGGAGGTTAGAATCCTAATAAATTCAAAAACATTTGCAAAATCAATATTCGATCTTGAAACCACTTTAAAATAAACAGGCGAATGAAAAGAAAGCGACATCTAGCGAATTTCTAGTTTCACTTCTACCGCGTGTTTTACCCACTGATTTTTTTTTAAAGTGAAAACTTCTTTAGCACTATTGTGATTTGAAACTCGATGAAACGAAAAATATCGACACTAAATTGAGTCAAACACATGTACCTTTAGGATTTAGCCTGCCTCTTTTGCGGTGCTTCATAGTCTCCTCATTCTTGTACAATGATGTACAAGCTTAAAAATAACATGCTCCCTAAATATCTGCAAACTTAAAAATAACATGCTCCAAATCTAAAAATAACATAACTGCAAGCTTAAAAATAACATGCTCCCTAAATATCTGCAAACTAATATTATGTACCATGAAAATATTCACAATTATCCTACGAGGAGTTGCCGAGACTTCAGGCTTCCCAAAACTAAACTTACGTGTACACAGAACAGCCTGTTTTATAAAGGTCAAAAACTTTATAATAACCTACCAAATTCCATAAAGGAAGCCTCAAGTCTTGGCACTTTTCGTAAAACATGTGCTACATACATTAAGAAAAATTTATGAATTGTATTTATTTGTATTAACTGTATGTCTTAAACCCTATTGTTTGTATTTCTAACTGGAGTAACTGTATTTCTTTTTAAAACTGTATTCTTTCCGTTATAATTTTATGACTATATTTATTTTATTATGTATTTTATATGTTTTTTTAATACTAGATGTATGAAAAAATTTGCTTACATCTAAATAAAGTTACAAAAACAAACAAATTCTTGTCTACTTTAATTTTCTAAACGTTTCACTTCTACCGCGTGTGAACTGCACACTCTGATTTTTTTATTACTATTACTCATACATTCCGACGGTCTCGATGAACAATGTCGGGTGTGGAATTTTGTAGTTTTGTTGTAGATTTGTTTAAAGTTTCATTTCTGCGTTTCCTGTTTTTGAGATAAAAAAATACACCTAGTATTAGTCATTCAAAATTTCGAAAATACAGACTTTTAATTAATGAAAACGAAATTAAAATACGCTAACGAACGATTTTCAACTTTTAACGGATCCGACATTGTTTTTCTAGATCGCCTATTCATTGGTTAAATTTTAAGAACCGTTTAAATCTCAGGCAAAGTTAGGTACTTACTGATATTCTTTGGACTTACGTAATGGTACTATAACCGTGTAATAATTTAATTTAATGTACCTTATAACTTGGATCACAATGTACTCTGTATGTCTTAAGGTGATCCAATAGTCCAGAAAAAAAATGGAATCGGAATCCACGCCTCTTTTTGGGAGGGATTTAAAAATACTTGACAAGACTTTAAAAAAGCTTTTGGAAAGGTTGGAAAACGTATTTCAGAGTTGTTTTTTACAGGTTGATTTCGTAAAGGCCTGTTAAAAACATTTACTCCTTTCTTACGCATTGTTTATTGTGATAACAAGGTAATTTCACGGAACCAAGCGACGTAGAGTCTATGGACGTCTATTCCCCACCACAGACGGGGCGCCGCGGCGGGCAGAACTGGTACAAGATGGGTGTGACAAGTGCATAGTGCTTATGTCGATGGCATAAGGTTCACTTTTAAAATTCAAATTCGTCGAGTGCTGGCGTCTGGATTTATGTAAAAAATAACAACACGAAAATGCATATTTTATTTTATTTTGTGAAGTTCAAGCATAAATATTATTTTTTTTTGCGTTTATTACTTATAAAAAAAAAACAGAATTTGTCACATTGTACACTAAAACCAAATCCGAAAAAGGGTTTATAAGTGCCTAGTATAATTTTTGCATTTGAAAGTGTTTTTTTAAAAACCTAGTACTTTATTTTTTTCTAGTCTCACAAAAAAATTATCGATATTTTCTAAGGCAAAGATTTGTTCTACTTACAGTATTTCTATAATACTTCTAAAGCGATTAAATTTTAAATATAAAAACACACGATTTTTTATGATTTTGGATTATTTCGCATGGTTTAATCTTAATAAATAAACCATTATCACTGTTAAAAAATACCCTTTTTCAATGCTATCCATTGCTCGTGTTGGCATTGTCAGGTATGGCACCTGAACGCAGTTCGTTTATTTTCTCATAATATGACACATATGGTCACCCTTGCACCAGTTGGACATGTTTTTCCATCATACTTCGATATCTCGCTGTCATACATGATACATGACACCTGAATGCTATCAGCCTTTGTGAGGGACAATTGACACAATGTTTCATCAGATCTGCGTGCTTTAATTTCAAAGTCTAGGGTTAAATGACCATATTGACATTGACCGCGTTGCCATGCAGATATGTAATACCTCATAGATGTGTTTTTATTATTATCGTATCGTTTTTAGCTTTTCCATGGCCGGGTATGTCACCCAAAGATATTCTGCTTTATTGTGTGTGTTATTTAGACTGTTGGTGTAGGCGTGATATGAGATGTGATGATCCTAATGAAACGTGCGTGGACGAGTAGGTTATTTATTTTGCACAAAATTATACGTCTGTGTTGTAAAGCTATGTTCTAGCTAATAGCTGTCTGAGATTAAGAAGAGCGAGTAGGAACGTTCATCACCTTTTATATGCTGTTTCTGCCGTCTCGCTCTTGTATATTTAAAAAGCGGGAGTACCACCAAAACCATTCTCACAGTGTGCCTTTGTGTCAGACGACGAGGAATTAGTAGAAGTGAGTCAGCTGCTGAAATATCGCACCAGTTGAACGAGTTTTTCTGTCTTAGTTTAAAGTTAAAAAATACTGCAGTATAGCTGTTTGCATGTCCTCTTGCCCGATATGGCTCCTGAATGTTATCAGTATTGTTTCGTAAAATTACGAATTGCACAATAATGCAACATTGAGGTGTGTTCTATTGTTGTTTAGTCATGTTGCCAATGCCAGATATGGCTCCTAATGCATTGTATTATTGTGACAGTGCTTAATCGATCTCTACTGCACTAGTTAAACATGCAGCTAGGTAGCGTGATTGATTTTTGGGGTATTATTTATTTATTAATTTTCGGGAAATCGACAGTTTACATTTTTTTCAGTTTGTACAAAGTATAAAATAGCCAAAATAAAACCAATTTTGGATTTCCTCCCTGTGACTTTACTTCTACTGAGACAGACATTATGTCGTCTTGCGCTACCCCCAACGTTTCTGACAGCGCAGCTACACAGTGCCATCGTTATGGCAGCTGTGGTTTACACGGTTCACGACGAGTTCATCGAAAACGAATTCATCGAAAATCGATTCATCGAAAATCAATTCATCGAAAGCAAATTAATCGAAAACGAGTTCATCGAAAACCAATTCATCGAAAATCAATTCATCGAAAACCAATTCATCGAAAAAATATATTTTGTTGATATTTGAGAGAAATGCCGAGCGGACCGAGAAGTTAAAAAGGCATTGGTCAACCTAAACTAACCTAACCTAACCTACCATAACCTAACCTAACTTAACCAATTTTTAAATATTTCTTGTATCATCACTCTTAATGATCTTTCTGAGTTGTTTATGAGTTAGTTTCATTATGAGTTGTCTGGTTACCGTTCCTTAGATATCCATTTTTTGCAGTATCAGACAATCGGAAATCAAAGAGATAACCTATAAATTTTACATTGCCACTACGAAACTGATAGTTGCTAAACACATTTAACTCAGTTAAACAGACCTTTTTGGGTATTTAATTTTGACAGTTCTAATATCTACAAAAAAATGTTTTTCGATGAATTGGCGATTCGATGAATTGATCATTCGATGAATTGATCATTCGATGAATTGATTTTCGATGAACTCGTTTTCGATGAATTTGCTTTCGATGAATTGATTTTCGATGACCTCGTCGGTTACCGGTTTACACCGTCTCAAACGTTTGCTAGAAGGAAGCCGGCACAATACCCCAAAATCAAGGGATAGGTAGATATTATTACCTTATTTGATTGTGTAAAACTATAGTTGATTTTTGGGTGGGAGAATGAGTTGGGCAAAAAATTGTAGTTTTAAAAAATTATAAATACTTATAATCAAAAAATATTTACAAAAAGTACATAATTTTAGTAGTTTTATCATCACGAGTTTCAGCATTTTTGAATGTAGGTATTTATCATAGCAAATTTTGAATGAAATAAAATCAATATTTAGTTATTATGTTAAAATGCTGGTATGGAGAATAATTAATCTTTCTCATCGGAACCGCCCTGTACAGTTGCAAGGAAACGATCGCAAGATCATCGTTCGACAAAATTTAAATTCTCGGCCGCTGGTTAATGGTTCTTACATAAGTATTAGTTACCAAGCCTACGTGAACAATTGGGGAATGCAAACTATGGTAGGAAGGTATGAACGGAACTTGGATAAGGTAATATTTCATACAAAGACTACAGAAATTAGAAAAAAAAAATTGTTTAAAAAAAATTAATACCTAAATCAAGAAACATTATTTTTTTAAATATATATAGGGTGTCCGGGGGTAAAGTGCATTAACTTCGGGAGGTGATTCTACATGATGGTAGGAGTAAAAAAGATTAACAACTTTTTCCGAAATTCAATTTTTTTTCCATACAAATAGACGTACCTACTAAAAATCCTTAGTGTGAGGTACGATCTTACTTACTTACGCCCGACTCGATTGTGATTGGCCCGTATCGTAACAGCGGAAAATAATAAATCTGGCCGCACACGCCGGACTAATTTTATCTTTTTACCTCAAAACTACCCCTAGAAGTTGGAATTTCGAAAAAATTTATTTATATTTTTTACTTGTACTATCATGTAGAATCATCTCCCGAAGTTAATGCACTTTAATACCCCCGGACACCCTGTATACATATATTTAAAAAATAATGTTTCTTGATTTAGGTATTAAATTTTTTTAAACATTTTTTTTTCATATTTCTGTAGTCTTTGTGTGAAATATCACCTTATCAAATCAAGAAAATAATTTTTAACTATACTTAAGTCATCTTGTATCTACATAATAATTTAACTTGAGTGGTGAATCTGCGCCCAGAAAAAGACCATATTACAAAAGCAACGTTAATGAAAATTTCGAAATTAATTAACTCGGTTACTCGTGAATGGATTAATTGGATTTTGAGTGTAAAAACAATTCCTTTTCTGGAGCATTACATCATTATTTACATTTGCTTTAGCAACGCTTTCAAATTTAATTATTTCGTATATTATTACGAAATGCCTTGCTAATTATTTTATGATTGAGATTTTATAGTCAGTCTTCTCCGGTTTTGGCTTTTTTTAACTTGATATTATTCTAGATTTATGCTTTGTTGGCATTGACTTTTTGGTGAGTAAATAATTTTTAAATATACCTAGATGCAAATGACATCAAGTTTTTGCATTTCAATCATTTTTTTATTTTTTTTTATTTATTCATCTATAAAAAAAGGGGGTTTTTTTATGCATGTCTCACTAGGATATACCTGTTTCGAGACAGACGTACAAGTATATAAATGAATATCGTAGTTACAAGAGTATATACGATAAAGTAAATATTAATTTGAACCGAAATTAAAACAGAGGGGTGATTGAAAGGGTGGGATAATCTTTTAAAGAAAGTTTTATTATAATTGTTGGAGGAGATGAAGTTAAGAATAAAATTCTGTCTTATCTATTCATGGAGTTAAATTTGACAGGATTCTATTAATTTCATTTATTTTCTATGGGTTAGGTCGTATGTGAATAGTTATTTCTGTTTATGTGTGATTTATTTTACAGATGTTTGTAATAGTGTGGCATTAATTTGGTAATGGAGTATTTTCTTCTTAAGTCGGTTCCTCATTGCTGAAGATGGTGACCACTTCTCAGATTTTCGTGGTGCACTCCTCGCGCTGTGTAGAGTGCCAATTACACTGGCGTACTGGACGCCAACGATACTTGGTTAATCCAGCGCAGTGGTTCTTAACTTAACCTGAATTCGATCGAACCCCAGGGGTTCGGTGAGTCAGTTTCGCGGGTTCGGCGGAGGTCAAGACGCACCCCCGACTCATATGATTCGCAGTAAATATTTTTTTGAATTTGATGAATCAAAATATATTTTTCCTATTAAGAAGGGTTCGGTGAATGCGCATATGAAACTGGTGGGGGTCAGTACCTCCAACAAGGTTGTGACTGTGAGCTTCTTCAAGTTGGAGTCCTCAGGTTGGAGAGCAACGTGCCCAGCTCTTCTAGAATGGACATATTTGTAGGTCTGGCTGTCCAAGGTAGCACTTTTCTCTAGCACCACACTTCGAGGACGTCTATCCGCTCGCTTTCTTTCGCTGGCTCTAAGTGCCTCCGTTCACGGAGATACTTACAAGATACTCGATCCCCCGTATACTTAAGAAGCTCACATAAGTACCCCCCGTACGATTTTGCTGGTGCCCGTTCACGGCGCTACGCGGTGGCTGTCGGTTTCCAATCAATATCACGATACCGACAGTGCTGATCGCGCGCGACGCTCGATTGTGTCTGATACTTATTCGTTTGACGTTTGACAGAAATGGCGTCGGAACATGAATGTAATGTTAGATTTGTCCTGAAAGTGGAAAAAATGTATGTTTACACAACTATACTTTACCAGAATACGTAAGAAACGATTTAGTGGAGAAGGCATGGATTGATATTGGAAAAAAAGTCATATGACATCGCATGACAGCGTGTTCACTCCACGGCTGCACGTGAAAAATGATCAAGTTCAGTACATTTCGGATAGCGCCGTGTACGGAGACTAGCATTAAAAAGTGGTATATCAGCAGGCTACTTGTGGTTTCGTCACAATTACGTAGATTGTAAGTATCTCCATGAACGGAGGGTCTAAGAGTCCGCATGTTTCCACACAGTATTGGGAAAATAATCGCCCTGACGAGTCTCATTTTGGTGGTCTTCGTTGTGCCTCTACCACTCCATATATCTTTTGCATTTTGCTCGTGGCTTCTTTTGTCGTACAAATACTTCTTTGCACTTCTATTTCACAACCTTGGCATTCTAGAAATACGTTCGAAATATATATCTCAATTGCCCATCACTAGTTTAACAGAATTATGATGCGTTGGTATTTCTGTTGTTGTGAACTTCATTGTCATTTAATAATTCTATGGTTAAAAGTACATTGCCCGAAGACGGGACATTTCGTTGTGGGTAGAAATTACATTAATAAATATCAATAAATTATGCTAATAATATTTACTGTTCTTCTTCATTGTGAGTCGCAGACATTCAATCGAATCGGGGAAGTCCGAATAAATGCATTGGGTATGGTATGCTAATCGGGTAGAAATGCGGAAAATTGTCGATTAAACTGATTTTATTCGCTGAAATGCGGCGGGAAAACCGCCATTAATTGGTAACCAAGGCTAATAAGGACTTGAGGTCTAACCCTGTCACTATTGTTGTAAATTTTTGTTGTATTTACTTTTTTTTTTACATATTTTTTTACATATTTTTTTTATTGGTGACTCTTTTCGTGTTATATAGCGCTGACATTCTTCACATACATCAGCTGGTGAATGAATTAACTATCAAGTATTTCACATAATATATCGTTTATTTTTAACTGGCGTAGACGTAAACCATCGAAAAGTCACTAGATATTATAATTGTACGATTTGTGAAGCTACATCGATTTTAATGATTTTGAAGGCAACTTTGGAAATTTTTGTTAGTTAAATGGAAGCCCATCGTGATGCTTTGTTAGTAATATATTTATTTAAGTATATTATATTTGCAGTAAAGGTATAATGAAATATTTTTTGGGTCATTATTTTAACGTGGACTTTAGTTGTAAATATTACTATTGATGATTTAATCTGACTCCATTAGCACTACATCAAAATACACAGGTTTTAAATAACAAAGAGGGTAGTTATAAACTTGGTTAATTTGTTGCACGGTAGTTTACAATGAATACAAATATTTTTTAAGCGTCCTGTCGTGAGAGATTCAAAGAGAAAGAGAGATTCATTTTTTTTTAAGGTGAAGCATCGTATCAATTCTTAATGGATGGTCTTAAACCAGGGCGCTACTAAGAGTGTCTTCCAAACTGGATCGTGTCGCAAATAACTAAATTGTGAAATAACACAAATTAATCAAATAAAATTTACTTTCTTTGAACCCGCGACCTCCGGATTGCGTGTGAAGAGCCTTACTCCTCGATCACGGAGAAGTAAGGCTCGCCGTCCCTACTATAGTTGACTTATAAAAATGAATCGCCGAAATGTATGTACGCGCATAACTTCCGAACGACTGCACCAAATTGGATAATTCTTTTTTGTTGTGTTCGTTATTGTCTGGTGAGCTCTGGCATTATGAAATTTGCAGTTTGCATTATGGTAACCCCCGGGGTGGACACGGTATCATTATTGCATGAATCGCCGAAATGTATGTACCTACGCGTATAACTTCCCAACGACTGCACCAAATTGGATAATTCTTTTTTTTCTGTTCGATATTGTCAGGACAAAGTTTCTATATATACTGGTGTGCTCTGGCATTATGATATTTGTATAAAAAAAATTGCAATATGTGGCACGCTAACTGTGTGAAAACTGAATGTACCGGGACTGAATGTATGGAATGGGGGAGGGGAACTCATGTAGAGGGTTCGCGGGGAGGGGGGAGGGGGGGGGTAACTCGGGAGGGGGGTTCGCGGGACGGGGGAAGGGGGGAGTGGAGTGGGGAGAGGGAAGGTGCAGGAGGCGGAGTGGGAACGCGAGAGGGGAAGGGGATGCGGAAGGGGAACGGGATGAATGGGAAAGGACATTTCGCAGGACGCAGGGAGCAACAATTTCTTTATTAAATGGCGTAGCAACGCATGCCGGGTACCAGCTAGTATTTTATAATTTGAAAGACAAATACTGGATATTTGCTATCTTCTTCTTCTTTGTGTGCCGTATCAGGTCCCCCCGACGTTGGCGATCACTCTTGAAAATGTCTCTGTCTTGCGCTGCCCGGAATAGCTCCTCCACACTTCTGATGCCGGTCCACTCTCGTATATTTCGCAGCCAAGACATTTGTCTCCTACCAGGCCCTCGGCGACCCTCTATCTTGCCTTTCAATATTAAATGGAGCAAGTGATACTTCTCCCCTCGAAGTATATGACCCAGATATGAAATTTTCCGGATTTTTATTGATGTAAGCCGTTCTCTATCTGCTCTAGCCCGCCTGAGAATTTCTGTGTTCGTGATCATGTCGGTCCATGGGACCTTGAGCATTCTCCGGTGAAGCCACATAACCTGTTCATGGTATATATTTGATATACCTTTTGATAATTTTATTTTTTCAGTTTGGTTAAAAGTATTTTGGCTTCAAATTTTAACCAAATTCAAGTTTTTTATGAAAAAAGCCGCGCAGCCGTTCCTCATAATCATATAGCTTAAATTGAAATGCCTACTAAAACAAATTACATCCTCAATTCAATCCACTTAGGTATTTAACCCTCAACTGGTCGTAGGTATTCCAAAATTTATTCTGTCAGTCGTCTCCACGTAATTTACGACTTTATTACCGTGATTGCCATTTGAATTACAAATTAGACTATTCGCTAGATCCACTGAAGATATAAACCAACAGAAGTGTGTTGGGGGCGTGTCTGTGTATCTAAAACAGGACCAATTTTTACTTTGATTGTAAATGTTCAGCATTTTCAAATACCGAAATTATTTCTTGAATGTAGGTATAATTATTTTCATTGAGCGCTTTTATTATTACCGAGACGATCCACCATTACGGTACCGTGACAGCATAAAACGTACGTTCTTTATCCTAGTAATGCTGCAGCTCTTTCTTTCACATTAAATAATGGAGAGACAAAAGATGAGACACACAATAACTTACCTCCAAACTACCTTTTTCGTTTGGAGGAAACAGATCTATCTTATTACGGCTCAGCCACGGCGACAGGTATTGCGTTTCATTTTCTTTATACGTGTGAGGGAAATGTATGATAATTATTGTATGTTTCCTTTGGGGGAGGCGGGGGGTGCAGACATACGTTCACCGTTTGTCTCATTTTCGACTGTTGTTATTTAGTGTGCGAGAAAGAGCTGCAACATTTTATGTGTAAGCACAAAAGCAAAACCATCAGTGCATTGACGTTTACGTTTTTGAATTTTCGGACTCACTCAAACTTTAATATTATCCTTATAACTATATTCCATACTTTCAAATTATCGCCACGGCTAGTAGTTTAGTAGCGGTCTACGGAGACGTCACGGTGCTTTATGTGAGAGAGGTACAAGAAAATTTACTAGATACTACTGCTTTTTTTCCTTTGGAGTAACTGACCCACGTACCTTGTGTTTTTCATCATTTGAAAGAGCCGCAGAATTATTATGATAAGGGATGTATGCTTGTTACTGTTGTGTTTTATAAATGGGCGTCATCAGTTTTCTTTCAAACCAGTATTGATAATACTTCTAGGATTTAGCTATTCATTGGCTTGATCCTAGTGTTTTGGTAGAAGATCCCACAGCTGATCTCATTATGATAAGAATGCTTTTGCGAGAAATGTGCATTTACCGTAACCTTCGACCAAGTATATCTAGACAGGGCGTGTAGGTCTTAAAAATGACACCGGAACCAAAAATATTGGTTTACGAAAACATTTATCAAAAGGAAAGTCTATTATCTCATAGTCAAAAAATCGCAAGAAGCATTGGTTTGTACTTTTAGTTGGTCTGCGTGGAGCTAATTTGTTTTCCAGCAAGTTCGCGGTAACGGAATTACTAGCTCTGTTAAGATCATTTTTAAAACACAAATTTCAGGCAGTTAGAAATATTTTAGGTATGGGCTATGGCGGACTTTTTTAAACAATTTAATCAGTTTTATGAATATCTAAAAAAATATGTACATAACATGTGAATTCGAGGCAGCGTATCGAGAAAAGTAACATTTGATAAAAATGTTTAATTTCTTCCTAGTAAAACAACTACACCACGCAAGAGATGCAACGGAATTCGATGGTTAGTTGTATTATGAAATTTCTCGTAGGTGGTGTCACTTTGGGATTGGAATTGAGTATGGCAGGGCTAATCTATAGTTAATATATCGATGACCGTAACACTATTTTTTTGTCTTTTAAATGTATGCAGTTGAGGACTCTGTTGTGAATTCTTGCTCTTTCTTGTAAACGATACATGTAGTAGAGAAACAGAGGTTGTAATGGAGTTTTTAGTGGTGGAACAATATATCATGTAGGTAATAATTAAATTAAATTATTTAAGTACACTAATGTTCGTTCTTGCAGCCGTTTACTATCACGTGGAATATTATGATTGTGGGTAGTTATTACTAACTAGCTGACCCGGCCACGCGTTGCTGTGGATAATAAAACACAACGTCATCTACTGGATGGTTATCCAACATTTATAACCACCGCCGTCTTTGAGTTTATCGCAAAGAGACAAACTGATGCCGCGGAGGACTTTAATTTATAATACGTAGAGATTGTGTGAAAGATTATAAGCATAAAATGCTTGGGGTAACTAACGTTTTAAGTTAATAAGGATTAATACTGTATCCGTCTAAATAACTTTTCAATTACCGAAATGTACGTGACCATTTTTTTAGAAGATAGAATGGGTATAGTAAGCTATCCGTTAAAGATAGATATCGCGAACAGGCAGACAGACATATGCGATATATGCCTTCGCGGACTTTTTTGTAGATCTATAAAAGAGGAATATCCCACCATGCATTGTTTTGTTAAATCCCAAAAGGATTAGGCAGCGTTTTCAATGAAAGCTACCAGGCGGCTTGACTTTTTCCGACACTTCTAACAATTATCGTTATGTATCAACCAATTTACACAAATCCTTGATAAATTACATACCCAAACCTTCCTCACGAAACACTCTATCTATTGGTGAAAACCGCATGAAAATCCGTTAAGTAGTTTTCGAGTTTATCGCGAACAGACAGACAGACGACGCGGGGGACTTTAATTTATAATATGTAGAGATAGAGATATTGTTAATTCTCGGCTTTTCCCGAATTTCAACTTTATTTTTTCAAATTGTTTTTCTGTTATTAAGGCGCCGCAACCGCGCTCAAAAACAAGAAGATGGAGAGATATGTAATTAACTTATTACGAATGTTAGAGGAGGAAAATGTTTAATAAAACACGACTCGGTTAAAATAGAGCAAAAATCTTTTTGGGACTGTCTAAATCAGCATTTAAAGAAACACTGTGAATTTGTTCATGCATAAAACTTGTAAAATAACAGAATCGGACTTGAAAATAAAACATTTCGGAGCATACTTTGCGATTTTTTTCTATTGAGGGAATCGAACGTTATTAATAGCCTTGCGTCTGCGTGGTTGAATTTAAGAATCCGGCTTCCAACGCATGTCTTCCGCCGCGTTTTACCCGTGGCACCATATAAACATCCGTGTACGTGGATTTTCAGACAAAGCTACCGCTGAAATTCGGTTTCTAATTCAAGAATTCGTCACAACATGACGCCACTTTCGTCGGCAAAACGCAAAGGGACGTGCCCTTCCTAGTCTATAAATATTATCTTAAAAAATAACATATGTTTTTTTAAGAGCTTAAAAACTTCAAATGTTTAAGGGAGATAGATATGCAAGAAATCGATAGAAATTCGGGTAGCGGCGGCTTAAGGCTCCGCAACCGAGCTCGAAAAGAAGAAGGTGGAGAGATACGAAATTACGAATGTTAGAGGAGAGCGCTAACATTTACAGCGACAAAATAGATGCGAAAATGTTTAATAAAACACGACTCGTTTAAAATAGAGAAAACATCTCGCGGGCATTATCTTAAACAGCATTTAAAGAAACACTGTGAATTTTTTCATACATATAACTTGTAAAACAACTGAAATAAACGTGTTTATAATAATTTTTGGAGCATACTTTGCGATTTTTTTCTATCGAGGGAATTTTATATAATTTGCGTTTCGGCGCGGGCAATGTCTAGATATTATCTTCAAGAATAATATATATATATATTTTTTAAGAGCTTTAAAACTTAACGTGTTTTAAGGGAGATATGTAAGAAATCGGTGGAAATTCGGGTTGCGGGCCCTTAAACAATCAATTTGGGAGGCGGGGGTAAATAGAACTAAATAAGTCATCTCACAGCGGCCTAACCACAGTTTGAAATTACTTTGTAAGCCGAACAGTTGTCACAGTGATAAAAACCAAAATACTTGCAGAACTTAATAAAAACATGTGTCATTAAATTTTATTTACAATACATTTAAAAAATATATATAACTTGTGAACTGTGTTTGGAACACACACCGGTGTCCTCCATATTAAAATCGACGATTTTTTAACCACTCAGGTATTTTGCCACTGTGCAAATTTTTTGTCTTAAACGAACTGTCAGGTTAATAAAAACTATGTGTTATTTCCGCTTCGCAATTGAAGCTCTGTAAATGAAATATTTCTGAACGTAGCCGAATCCTAAAAACTGTTTTTGAAAGGTTATGAAATATGCTTTCAAATTGTATTACACAAATAAATATTAACATTTGTAAATTTATGTGAAAATGGTACTAAAATCACGGATTATTTAAAAAAAAAACTTATTCTAACGTATAAATGAATAATAAACAATTTTGTCACCTCACTTTTTTACCGTTTCATACAAGAATATTTAATAAAAAAATAACAATGTCTATCGGCGCGCAGGCGATTTGGCGGGTAAAAAAACTGTTTCTACAAAATAAGTCTTTTTTATGTATTTCTATGGACAACTTTGAATAGAGATGTGTAGCTTGATTTAATTTGGATCTTGTACTTTTTGTTTTAGGATTGTCACTAGAACAATAACGGAGTTTTAACGATTTCATTAACAAGCTCATTGTAATTAGGGTTCCCATATAAAAAAATCAAAATCCCGGAGAAAATTCCTGACATTTGATAAAAAATTCCGCACTTTCTTGTAAATATAAGGGAACGTATCCATACTACGTGACCAGCTTTTTGCAAATTTTAACCCCCCCCCCCCCGGTGACTAAAAACCTAAGCCCCCGCCGCTCATTTGTACCAAGCGTGGTATTTTCAAGACCCCCCCCCTGAAGGGGTCACGTAGTATGGGTATGTTCCCTAATATGAATGTCGTTATGCATCATGGCATGTCAAAACCCGCATCGGAGGGGAGGAGACCTTTGAAATAAATATTTGGAAAGTGGTAGGTATTCCTTTTATATATGATAAACTTTTTTCGTATTTTTTGGGCATTAAGTGTAAAAATTTCTAGACATTTTGTTTAAAATTAATTAAATATCAGAAGTGATGTTTTTACTTTGATTTGTAATGAAAATAATTTGGTTTCTTTCATTTTTCTCCACTTAATCTCCACTTAATTGTAGAAATTCCGGACTGTTTAGAATTCCCCCCGCATTCCGGACAAGTCCGGAAAATTCCGGACGTATGGCAACCCTAATTGTACTTGACTGTTATTGTTATATTGGCGTGTAAACAAGCTTAGGGTCCGGAGTGGTTAAAAGTGATTTAACCCTAAGTGCAAAGGACTGTATGAAGGTTAAGGTCAGAAAGCAGCTTCTATGACGGCTTTGAAATAAATTACCTATGATTTTTCGGCGTTTCTATTTTTCTCAAGATCATGCAAGGCCCACAGTCAACAGGTGTAAAGATTTCGGTGTTTCGCTTTCATTTGGGCTTTGGCCAACCTTTTCCAGCAGTCGATCTTGTGCGACAGATAATATTATCTCAATAAATCTAAATCACTCCTGTTTGAAACACGTGAATATTAATTTTTTTCTTATCGACAAATAAAACTGGCCCTCTCTATTTCGTGCATTTCACGAATTAGCATTTCTCCTGCATAAAATATCGTTTTATCATTTCTTATGTTACACTTTCGTTCTCGATTTATCGCTTTCGTTTTGGGCGTTTCTCTTTCCTTCCTACAATTTATTATCTACTCTTCTAAAAATTACAATATTATCTTCGATAGAAATCGATGTATGGTGTACTATAATTATTTTAAGATACTTATTCGATTAGTTAAAACATTGAACGCCTGGTGAAATGGGGAAACTGTTATAGACGGTAGCTGATGGCTGTTCTCTCTACTTAGAATTAAAATTATTATTGAATAAAGATTTCACTGGTTTTTTTTATTTATTGGGTTATCACTATGGTCCGAATCGCTCGGTTTTAGATATTTTTCTAAGGATGGTCGTAATCGAGTTATTAATTTATAAATTCACGCGAAAGATAAGTTAATACATTCTGTTTGTTGCTTAAAGATGGGGAAGCTTTTTTTTATTTTTTTATTGAAAATTTTTGATACAATACATATAATAGATACATGAAATAATGAAAAGTATATAAAAAAGCTTCATATGATAAATGTATGAACAAAAAAAATCCCACAAAGGCAATGCCTGTGCGTGGGTATAATATTGATTTTTTACTTTTATTTTTATTTCTATGGTTATAGTGAATATTATAAGTATACATAAAATGGACGTTTAAATAAATAAAGATTTGAGTTTGTTTATCGACAAAACTATTTATTTATATTCGTATTATATATGTACGGGCGCAAACAATTAATTCACCTCAATAATTTAAAGCAAAACGTGCAAAAAGTATTAAAAACCTAAAATAATTTAATTGGCGCCGTCTGTGAATGTATAGATTATAACGTACGTGTCGTTTAACCTTAATTGTATTATTTACAAGAATATACAGAAAACATACTTACCTGGCAGTTCACTTCCGATAAACACACTTTAATTAGAAAATCTACGCTTGGAGAAGATACGGCTTTGCACCCGGAGGACATTCTATTTAAAACACTGGATATCGCAACATTTTACGTTTGCTACGCCATCTGTTAGTAGGTATTACATTTATCAAAAGCTTACAAATAAGAATCTCTAACATTTGTATATAATTACTTATTTACAATGTCGCGTTCAGTAAAGGGGAAAATCAAAGGTTTTCGACAACAAATCAACAATAATGTTAATAAAAATTGGTGTTAACTCTTAACATAGTTTAAAATGAAGTCGCTCCCGCTGTCTGTGCGCTTAGATCTTTTAAATTACGTAACGGATTTTCATGCGGTTTTCACCAATAGATAGAGTGATTCATGAGGAAGGTTTTTCGGTATATAATTTGTCAAGGTTTTGTGTAAATTGGTTGAAATATAGAAAGGAAGCGGGCTGGCAAGCGGGCAGCGGTACGCAAATTAACAGATGACGTTGGTTGTAAAGGTTGGGTAATGCCGTTGTGTTTCGTCAGCCACAGCAACGTGTGGCCGTGTCTGCTGGTTCCTTTATAAAATAGATAGAAATGGTTGGCACATACGGCGCGGCTTTTGAAGTTTGTCAAGTTCAAGGGGGGAGGGTAGGAACACATTTGTTTCCACTTCGTTGGTTGGATAATTCCACAAATATTTTTAGCATCCAACAATTCTTTCCCTTTCTTTATGTATCTTTTGTTGTAGGTATTAAGCGTCTCCTTGTCCTCCCGCCGTCATCGATTATTCGTATTGGCGGGCGCCATTTCTCTGAAATTAAAAACGCAGACAGTAACAATTATCATTCCAATTGCGTTTCAATCAATTAGCATTCCATGGTAGCGGCCGGTTCAACAACTACTTCAATGCATCAAGAGGGAGGTACGATCGAGAAGACGGCCCCGAAAATATAAAGGTATCGCGGGTTGTTAAAAATAATTGATTAAATCAGCTGGAAATGACGTTCGATGTTTTTCTAAGAAGCGAGCAGGTTCATCTATACCTACCCACTGAAATTATTCTCTCCATGTGTGTTTACCGACGATTATTAGGTGGGTGTCTAATGTTTTGTTTTTCTTTTGTTCACAGGTAAGTCTTTCTGTGGAGACTTCTTTACGTACACCTACAACGATGAGTTTGTAAGTTTTTTAAATGTATGGTGTTTGGTTTTGAAATGAGAATACGCTTTGTTCCTACCGAGATGAAATTTGTCCAGTTCATACCTCTCCCTAACCATCACCTCGCTGGAAAGTATTTGAAATATGTAACAATGTAAAGAAAAATAATGAAAATTTATGTGCATTTGTTTTGAAAACAGAAGATGGACTGCAACCTGGAACTACCTTGGAAGCAGGTTGTTGGTGTGTTTCGTGTACACCATAGGTTCTCAATGTGGGCGGTAGAAGACCAAGAGAATATTGGGGGCGTTTCAGACTTTCAGGGGGGCGGTAGGAGACCCAGAGAAACTCATCCCATCTTGCCCCATCCCATTCCCCCCCCCCGTTGTGGTAGGGGAAGGTGGGGCGTTTTGTTATTAAATTACAAAACTGAATATAATAGAAAAATCTTTAATGAAATCAAAGGTTTGACATTTTCATGGAAACCAACAACTCTTTGGCTACATTATTGTGGTATTATCAATCTTTTTGACATACGAATAAAGTGACAAAATATTGTGTTACAAAATATGGGAATTGTCACAATACGCCCCACCCGTGGGGCGTGTTGTGACTGGGGTGGGACGAACAAATAATTAAGTAAAATAAGTAGGTAGGTACGTAATAAAATTGGTAAAAACTCATGACACCATCTAAGCCATTTTATGCACCTGACCCCCCTTTCACCACTAATATCATTAGAATAGGGGTTACGTCTAAAATATTTTTAATGTAGTTCTGTTTTTGACACCACCTTTAATTTATTGGGTGTTTGTTTTTTTTAGTTAGTTTTGTATTTATACTTTTTCTATTCCTTTCTCAGTTTGTCTTCTTATAGGGGTGTCCGTTAAAATTGCCCTCGAAAGTTTTTTCCTATTTGGAAAGTTATTTCTAGGTTGAGCTATGGGTAATGGCCGGATTTGTTCTGGTGTTTTCTGACACACAGGTTTATTGGTTCTGCTAGTTGATGGTTGTGGGCCAAAAATTTTTTCTTCAATGTCTGCATTCGTTATGCGTTGCAATGGTGTTGTGAGATCAGCAGCAGAGGTGTTTCCCTCCTCTTCGTCTTTTTTTTATAATTTCGGACCATTTTGCAAGCCTGAAAAAAAAGTTTGAATTACAAGTAGACACAAAAAGGAAATGTATATACGTAATACATATATGCATTCATAATAAGTTAAAAATATCCCTTTTTTACATAATACACATTGGTTTTATATAAAGGTAAATAAAAACTAAATTCTAAGGGCGAGTTGTGAGCGTCACAATACGCCCCCGCCTTGATGTCACAACTCGCCCCAACGGACGATTTTACATAAAAATGACCACGTAAGTAAACTTACTTGAAGTACGCATTTTATTTATAACTAATAACACAGTCAAAAGACACACTGTTTGGAGAAAAAAAAATCGATTTACCGAGTGTTCTGACTTCGAAAATTTGCAGGAAAAGTTCGTTTAGTACTAAAAAATCACATTTTATCGTATAGCTTTAATTATATCAACCGCACGCCACCACTGTTTTGACAGAAACTGGCAGTACGGAGTTCACACGAAATGGCGCGATGCGTCCCCTGCTAAGTTAGCTAGCGGGAATTTTAAATGCGATGTCACAACCTGCCCCCGTCACAACACGCCCCACCCTCCCCTAAATATAATCGTGACGACAATTGCTGTTTAAAATTCACAAGTTAGGGGGCGCTAGAAGAAAAAAATATTCTCAACTAGCTGACCCGGCCACGCGTTGCTGTGGCTAATACAACACAACGTCATCTACTGGATGGTTATCCAACCTTTATAACCACCGCCGTCTTTGAGCTTATCGCAACGAGACAGACAGATGCCGCGGAGGACTTTAATTTATAATACGTAGAGATGGTGTGAAAAATTATAATAACGTGCATGAAATGCTTGGGGTAACTAAAGTATTTAAGTTAATAAGGATTAATACTAATAAGGACTAATAACTTTTCAATTACCGCAATGTACGTGACCATTTTTTTAGAAGATAGAATGGATATAGTAAGCTATCCGTAAAAGATAGATATCCGTAAAGACAGCCTTCGCGGACTTTTTTGTAGATCTATAAAAGAGAAATATCCCACCATACATTGTTTTGTTATATCCCAAAAGGATTAGGCAGCGTTTTCGATGAAAGCTACCAGGCGGCTTGACTTTTTCCGACACTTCTAACAATTATCGTTATGTTTCAACCAATTTACACAAATCCTTGACAAATTACATACCTAAACCTTCCTCACGAAACACTCTACCTATTGGTGAAAACCGCATGAAAATCCGTTCAGTAGTTTTCAAGTTTATCGCGAACAGACAGACAGACGACGCGGGGGACTTTAATTTATAATATGTAGAGAAGTGGGCGGTGGGCAAAAAAAGATTGAGAATCTATGGTGTACACAATATGGTTTTTAAGTAAATGGAAGGAATTTTGTGTACCCCTTCCCACTCCCATTCCCCTCCCCCGTCCCCTTTTCTTCTCATCTTCCCCGTCTGCCAACCTCCTGTGGTCCCCGCAAACCCCCCCCTCCTTGCGTTTCCCTCTTGCATTCCTCTTTCACCTTCCGCTCTCGTGAATCCCCGTCTTCCTTCGTTCCCCTCCCCTCTCCTGGATTCCCCTCCCCCTCCCTCCTTCCCTCCCTGCTGCTAAACTATATAAAATACGCACTTCTTCAACAACTCGCGCGCTACTTATTTTTATGCAGATTTCATAATGCCAGAGCTCACTACTACATATATACAGAAACACTCGCGGACGTGCGCACGATAACTCACCAAAGGGTCAAAAAAAGAAACATTCCTTTTTATAATATATTAGAATTATTACGGCACCGTCCCAAACGCGACTTTCGAAACAAAATCATGTAGGCAATTTATTTTCCCGTAAACTTAATATTCTCTCCAGCAACATCCACCTCGTTTAACTTCCTTTCCCGTACCACATCCTTTTCCTACTTAAATATATTTGATTGATGTTGGTAAAAATTACATTCGCTCTATGGTGAAAAAATATAAATAACATTATTTTATTTCCTCTCTGGGTCGGCTGGAATATCTTGTCACTTGGCAATATTTTCAATTGCGAAGAACAAAGTAATTCAATGGATTTTCTATTCAGCATTGGAAGACCACCATTCAGAATCCAAACGTTCTTTGAAATGGCCTTAGCCATGTTTAATGGTCGGATCTGAATAGCCAGGTATTTATCCACCTTCCTCTTCCCATCTCCTACACCTTATGCTACCTTATGCCTCACAGTATATCTTGTCACTTGGCAATATTTTCAATTGCGAAGAACAAAATAATTCAATGGATTTTCTATTCAGCATTGGAAGACCACCATTCAGAATCCAAACGTTCTTTGAAATGGCCTTAGTCATGTTTAATGGTCGGATCTGAATAGCCAGGTATTTCTCCACCTTCCTCTTCCCATCTCCTACACCTTATGCTACCTTATGCCTCACAGTATACCCAATTGGGTATGCCATAGTCTCACTGGCTCTAGACCATAGAGCCTCAACGTGGACGATAATGCTCCCTTGGGGGGCGTTTCAAACCTTCAGAGGGGCATTAAAAGACGATTAGAAAATTGGGGGGGCGTTCCAGACTTTCAGGGGGGCGGTAGGGGACCCAGATAAACCATCCCATCCCATCTTGCCCTATCCCATCCCATTACGACCTCTCCGTTGTGGTAAATATAATCGTGACGTATAATATAAACGAGATTTTCAGATTCACAAGTTAGGGGGGCGCTAGAAAAAAAATATTCTCAAAGTGGGCGGTGGGCAAACAAAGATTGAGAATCTATGCTCTAGACCAGGGGTCTTCAAACTACGGCCCGCGGGCCACGTCCGGCCCGCCAGTGTCATCATAATTGGCCCTTGGAACTTACTGGAGTAATCAATATCGCCCTAAGGCTGGAAAGTTTGGAGACCCCTGCTCTAGACGGTTAGGATCAGTTGGGACTCTTGTGCAATGCTCATAAAGTTTGTCTCTGGCGGCCGATTTTTGTGAAAATCTTCAGTTTAATTCCAAGACTGATGACATTATGCTTACTTGACCTTCAAAACAAGAGGAAGGTCTGGGCGGGTGTAAAGACCGTGCAACGCCGGGACTTCATCTTTAATAATAAAAAAAAATCGAGTGCAGTTCACACGCGGTAGAAGTGAAACCTTCACTCACACAATCTCAACCTTTAGGAACCTGGAAAAGTGAGCGCGCGCAGTTTCATTCTATCTCATTCTCTCGCAGGCTAAATCCTACAGATGTATGTGTTTGTCTCTTTTTAGTGTAGTTTCTGTTTCATCGAGTTTCAAATCACAAGCGCTAAAGAAGTTTCACTTCAAAAACAGATGTGCAATTTACACGCGGTAGAAGTGGAACCTTCAGAAATCTAATGGGCTCTCCTCACGACACTGCATGTAGTGACTGCAGAGAGCGTGGAGTTGAGCAAACTAGCGCTGTCTCGTTTGTTAAAGGGCCGCTAAAACGAGACAGCGCTAGTTCGCTCAAATCCATACTCTCTGCAGTCACTGCCGCAGTCACTACATGCAGTGTCGTGTGTAGGCCACTTAAAGTAGACAAGACCGATTAGGTATACTATGTCATTCTGTCGCAGGCTAAATCTTATGTATAGTTTGTCTCTTTTTAGTGTCGTTATTTTTCGTTTCATCGAATTTTAAATCACAACGGAGCTAATGAAGTTTTCACTTCAAAATTAATAATAGACGGAACGGCCTACTCTCGTTTTCACCTCAAGTTTCTATGTATATTGTAGATGCATATTATCTTCGATCCAACAATCTCTACCGCATACCTCTACTCTCGTCTATGTTCCCACTTGGTTCATGCTTAGTTTCACTTTTTTCCCTTTTTCTCCTACCGCCTCCGGTTCTGCGGCGAATGAACGGGACGACCGCCACTTCTTCGACCTTCCTTCTCATCTCTCGGACGTGTCAATCAAATTGACAGGCGCTGATTACCATATAATGATCTCTGCTCAAGGAAAGCACGACGCGGACTTGTGTTTTACAATTAGCGTTGTTTTTTCTTGCTTGGCAGGTGTACCAACCGAGTTTACCGCTTGTTGCATGCATTCCGTAGACTAGAACTTGAGCATGGTTGTTTCATACACTGGCTAGAGCGATACCGTAAAACGGGGAGATTTTGATTATCGCTGATTTTTTTTTTACGTTAGCTCCACACAGGAGGCCCCGATGAAAATAATTTCCCTCAGGGCTATGTCATCTTAGGAAATGCTGTGAGTCGGTTTTTTTTAAGAAAATGAAGAAGTGTGTCGAGGAGTGACGGATGTATGAATCCATTCCTCCAACTGCGGTGGAGGCGGTGGGTCGAGAGATTCTGGCTGGAGAGGACAAAATACCTCCCTCAACCAGTCTCTCGTCCCTACGCCAAGATCTAGATAAACCTCACCCCGTGAACCCGGGCACCCCTGCTATGTCACCAAACGTATCGAACCACTTAACGTGACCTTTGGCAGAGGTGTTGGTTATCCAATAAATGTTTCCCGGGGCGGCGGTACCCATACCCGCCTCCCAAATACCGTATTTTCCCTTTTATTCACGAAAAAAATTATGTTAGTGAAAGTATTTTTATTTTATTGAAGTGAAAACTTCTTTAGCACCGGTGTGATTTGAAACGAAAATTAGCGACACTAAAAAGAGACATAGATCTATATATCGGTCTCCTCTTTGTGCGGTGCTCCGTAGCCTCCCCACTCATGTCATTTTAGTGTTTTAATTTTTTTTTCGGTTGCATTTCTCATTTTTTGCATGCTTATTCGTTTTTTTTTTTATTTTATTTTTTATTTTTACCTTATCTTATTATTTGTATTTCTTTTGTTATTTCGAATTAAGGAATATATTGCGTTGCACTTCCCCTGCATACATTCTGGAATAATAATAATACATTATTATTATTCCAGAAATTTTCTGCAGGTTTCACATCTACCGCGTGTGAACTACACGAAATGGCGCGATGCGCCCCCTGCTAAGTTAACTAGCGGGAATTTTAAATGCGATGTCACAACCTGCCCCCGTCACAACACGCCCCACCCTCCCCTAAATATAATCGTGACGACAATTGCTGTTTAAAATTCACGAGTTAGGGGGCGCTAGAAGAAAAAATATTCTCAACTAGCTGACCCGGCCACGCGTTGCTGTGCTAATACAACACAACGTCATCTACTGGATGGTTATCCAACCTTTATAACCACCGCCGTCTTTGAGCTTATCGCAAAGAGACAGACGGACGCCGCGGAGGACTTTAATTTATAATACGTAGAGATGGTGTGAAAAATTATAATAACGTGCATGAAATACTTGGGGTAACTAAAGTATTTAAGTTAATAAGGATTAATACTTATAAGGACTAATGACTTTTCAATTACCGCAATGTACGTGATCATTTTTTTAGAAGATAGAATGGGTATAGTAAGCTATCCGGTAAAGATAGATATATGCCTTTGCGGACTTTTTTGTAGATCTATAAAAGAGAAATATCCCACCATACATTGTTTTGTTACATCCCAAAAGGATTAGGTAGCGTTTTCGATGAAAGCTACCAGGCGGCTTGACTTTTTCCGACACTCCTAACAATTATCTTTATATTTCAACCAATTTACACAAATTCTTGACAAATTACATACCTTCCTCACGAAACACTCTATCTATTGGTGAAAACCGCACGAAAATCCGTTCAGTAGTTTTCGAGTTTATCGCGAACAGACAGACAGATAGACTGACAGACGACGCGGGGGACTTTAATTTATAATATGTAGAGAAGTGGGCGGTGGGCAAAAAAAGGTTGAGAATCTATGGTGTACACAATATGGTTTTTAAGTAAATGGAAGGAATTTTGTGTACCCGTTCCCACTCCCATTCCCCTCCCCCGTCCCCTTTTCTTCCCATCTCCCCCGTCTGCCAACCTCCCGTGGTCCCCGCAAACCCCCCCTCCCCCCCTCCTTGCGTTTCCCCCTCGCATTCCTCTTTCACCTTATTATTATTATTCCAGAAATTTTCTGCACGTTTCACATCTACCGCGTGTGAACTACACGCTTGTAATTTTTTAGGCGAAAACTTCTTTATCACCGCTGTGATTTGAAACTGGTTGAAACGAAAAATAGCGACACTAAAAAAAGAAAAACACATTCTTCTATAGGATTTAACCTGCCGGAGAATGGTATTGATGAATGGGTCTCCACTTTGTTCGATGCTTCGTAGCCTCCTCACTCTTGTCTACTTTGGTTTTCTGAAGGTTTCACTTCTACCGCGTGTGAACTGCCCACATGTGTTTTTTTTTTATCAGTGTCTATCGATATCTTATATAAGCACGTACTCGGATATCCGAACTAACATTTTTTGCATTTTTTGGGTCCTCAAATAAATACAATTGTTTTCCTTATATATCGATAGTTTAAACACGTGCAATAAATATGACACAGTACAATTTTCTGACGTTTGTATTTTAAAAAAAGGTATTTAGGGATAATTGTATCACAGAATTTGAGCAATTCATTAATTTTTAAAGTTAATTTTAAAGTTCTGTGAACCAACGGTCCAAAATGATTCAATGACAGAAATAAATAGGACTTTCACGGAATTTCATAATTAACTTAAACTTTAACGATTTGCTCAAATACTGTGAAAAAACTGGCTCTTTTTTCCAAGTTGAAAATTGATCAAAGTCTCCCCATTTTACTGTGCCTAGTAGGAATCTTCAATGATTTAATCATAATTTTTTTTAAATATAAATCAAATTCATTTTTGTCTTCGTAAGTGCTTCTATCGATGGCCGACAGTGGTACCCAAATAGGCGGGTGCCGCCGGGACTAGCTCTGCCGAGCAAGTCCAGCGGGTTTAATTAACCACTAGAGTAGGCAGGTCATGTGACTTGCAGCATTATTATTAGAAGTACGTAAACTCATAATAGACCAGTTTGTTAACAACAACCTAAAGTTATTGAGAAGTCCCCCAAAGAACTAAGAGTGTTGAATGTAAATAGTACCCAAACATAACACTTTAAAAATAACTTCAGAAGCTCTGCACGTGCAATTGTTATTCCCGATAATAATGCCATGACACGTAGGCCCGGTTTGTCAGTTGATTTTAAGCCCGGCTTGTGAACGTCAAGCTTAGCGCCGCTTGGAACATATTCCTTTTATAGGTCGCAAGCTTAGATCTCAATAGTGTTAAAAAAAAATGTCTGTGATCTAGAGTCTAGAGCAGTGGTGCCCAACCCTCACCCGGGACCACTTGTACGTTTATTTTTTCACAAAGCAGCTACTCTAGCCCCCCCCCCCCCCCAGGGACCAATTTTTTATGAAGTCGAAATTTAATGGGGCGTACCACCTTATCCGCCCTATCCGTCCCAGGTGCCACCCATGCTAGCCTAAGCCACTGCTTGTGGTCAGTGGACTAGAGCATGGGTGGCACCCGGGACAGATAGCTCAACGGGAGGGGCGTAACCGGGATTGGTGGGACAGGTTCTAGCAGAATATTTACCACACCGGAGGGGTAGAACGGGGTAGGATGGGGCGAAACGGAATACCATAATGGCCACTGATCACAAGGTACAATAATGATATACTGAATATTGTCCCGATTTTTTTTATTCAGATTCAGGGGCCGCCCGCGCGCTGGCTCGCTTATTGATCGCGGACCATCTTCTAGCCTCTTGCGGACCACTGGTTGGGAAACCCTGGTCTAGAGGAACGTGTTTATTTTTCATTTAAAAACAAAACTGCTGTCCACGTGAGTGTTGTGTTATATCTACGCATTATATTGTCATCGATCTCTGAATAAGTTGTGGGTAGACTAGTTAAGTTTATTCCGAGATTGTACAAAGTTTGATTGTACGAAGATTGTAGGAAGCCTGTAGGTAGAGAGGACGAATGGACAACAATCACACCCTTTTATACGTTACTCACGCTGTTTCACTCATACACGCATGTCTCTTTCATACCTTAAGACATACTTTCACCACACACTGCATCCCCTTAGATGACATAGGCCTTGAGGGAAATCATTTCGTGTGGAGCTAATGTAAAAAAAAACGCCTCAGATCTAAAATAGGAAAACTTAGCAGCAGATAAAGCCCGGTTAAATTTGAGTGAGGATTGTCGTACATAACGCACTGGCTAATATCTTCTATTCTATAAAAATCCTAAACTTTTTTTTGTTACCAGGTTTATCCTTTTTCCTGTCGGGAAGTATTTATACCACATAATAATAATATCCTACAGATATTTTCTCCAAAACAAATCCGGCAGCCGTTGGAAGGTACCTGCTGCCCGATTCGTGCCGAGAAAATCAATTAGCCGATTTAAATCTGGTCTCAGGTTTAACCTCATTAAACCTTGGCTTACGGTTAAGTTGGCGGTTTGTTCGCCCGAGGTTATAAGTTATTACCTTAGTTAAAACGGGTTCAAAATAATAATTTATTTTCCTCTCGTTCCATTTTTACTATGGTC
The DNA here is from genome assembly GCA_929108145.2 of Limnephilus rhombicus. Taxonomy (NCBI): domain Eukaryota; kingdom Metazoa; phylum Arthropoda; class Insecta; order Trichoptera; family Limnephilidae; genus Limnephilus; species Limnephilus rhombicus. Next base: position 31,505,612 of record OV815288.1, on the reverse strand, counting down.
TAGATTCCTACATAGATCCAGCCTGGTTCTAAATTTTTACAATGTTTGTGATAATTTTTTATTACTGCTCCCAACGTTCTGGAGCCAGTGGGATTATGGCATCCCCAATGTGAGGCGAAAGGGAGTGGTAAAGGGAAAGGGATGGGAAGGGGAAGGTTGGGAAGTTTACTCAGGTTTTGTCACCAAACACAGCTATAGCCGTTTCAAGCAAAGTTCCGATTATGAATGGTGGCCTTTCGCCAAGGCTATACCGAGAGTATCTTCAAATTCTGATACTGTGTAAAAGAACGTTGCTAGTTCCAGTTGCTAGTGTGTAGCAGAATCATGGCCATGAAACTAAAAGACACAAACATTCAGTAAGAAGAAAAACAAATATGATTATTTAATTAGTGTGACTTTCACGAGGAAATAGGAAATAGGAAGGAAGCAGTCTTCCCGTTGACGATTTCTGTAAAACAATTTTTGATAGAGTTCAACAATATTGTACTTTGTCATCAATGCTTCTAATTTTGTTGTGTATTAAGAGGGCATAACCAGAGAAAACCAGAAATATGTCATTTTCAAATCAGATTTTAGACGTATTGACTCTTTTCCACAAAAAATTATAAATGGATTTCGAAAGATTGTTCCTTTATCTAGCATTCGCATGTAATAAATTTTGAGTAATTATTTTTAATTTTTGGTATAATAAGGATATTCCATAGGTCGTTGGCAGATTTGTTAAATTTTCAAAAAAGATTTTGTATTATACTACACCCATTTCAAATAATATAATCATACAGTAAAATTTATCAATACATTATCTAGCAAACGCATGTTTTAGAGTTTTAATTTTAGTTTTAATTAAATCATTAAAAAATATGTACGTACATGTGTTTCTTGACAAAAATTGGTCCATTTGTGTATTTATTTGCGCACTTACAAACTAATATATTTCAGATTTTTTTAACATTCTTATTAAATTTAGACATTATTGAAAAATAATAAATACTTATAATCAAAAAATAACTACAAAAGTACATTATTTTAATAGTTTTATCATCACGCCTTTCAGCATTTTTGGATGAAGGTATAAATTAAAGCTAATTTGAATTGAAATAAATTGCTGCACGATCGTAAGAACAACTTTCGACGAAATGTGGATTTTCGTCCGCTGGCTGGTTAGACGCTCTTAATTGTGTTGGGAAAAAAATACGTGTTTAAGTCTATTACGATTTTCAGTTATGAAAGTGTATTTTTTTTCTTTTATAATTTGTATGATTGAATTCTTTACAGATAAGTTTTTAAATGTTGGAATTTTGAATCCTACGATATTTTTTTTGATTGGTCAGTATAAATAGTTTACGGAGACTGAATACTTTTGATTCTTTGTATAAAGCACCTGTAGAAAATGTTTATTTTCTTAATATATTATAATAAAACGAATATAAAACTTAATTCCACTTAATTTTATTTCACCGTAACCGGTTTCAGTTCTTTTTCTATTATTCGTATATTTATTTTATTTATGTAATACATGATACATAATTGTGACATTTAAATAGAGTAGATATATTAAATCACCATACTAGGCGGCTGCCTGTTTCACGGTGACCAATGGAGTATAGTTACTTTGTATGAAGTCTAGTTTAATCATATGGTTTTATTATAAACTAGCTGACCCGACGAACTTCGCACCGCCTCAGAATCAATAATTTTTGAATTAAATTAAGTTTTTTTTATTAAGTTAAAAATTGCACAATGAAGCAATTATCGATGCCCAACTGTCCGTGTTTGTTTTAGTCAGTATCAGAGATGGCGTTGTGTACGGATTTATATTTTATGTGATTTTCTTACGTTTCCACTTACTTACGGGAATTTTGAAAGGAAGCGGGTGAAGAGTCCGGCTGGAAAGGTCAATGTAAAAGGTCAATACCGGTCAAATAAATGGCCTTGCACCGCAGTTGGAGGGAGGGATGGATTCACTCCCGGATACACCGACCTCCAGATTCCTACCCACCCCTCATGCCCTTTTCCTTCCCAGAACTTCCTATCCTACCCTTCCTTAAAAAGACTCTCAACATAGCATCCCCTAAGATGACATAGGTCCTGAGTGGAGCTTACGTAAAAAAAATGCGTTTCATTTCAGATATTTATTATTATTGTATTTTTCCTTTGGAGGGGTGCAGAGACATACGTTCACCGTTTGTATCATTTTCGACTATTGACATTTAGTGTGTAAGAAAGAGGGGCAGCATTATATCGTCGGCAGAAAGGCTAATTGACGTAACCAGCAAATCCTCTACTTTCGGGAAAGTCGAAAAAAACAAAACAGAAAAAAAAATCAGAAAATAGTAATCCCTATCTCGTTGATTTTTGCAATGAACAACAGAATAACGTTTATGTTTCTACCAATATAATTAGATCTATATAATTATTTAAAAAAATGATGATTTTGGTGGTTACATCCATTCTTTTTTGTGAAAATTTTACGACTGCTTGGCTGTAACCAACAATATCTAGTAAGGGAAGCTCGGTGTGTGATTAATTTACGGAAAGGCAAAATGGCGTAACCTCTTTTGTATTATTTGTAGCTCCTAAAACCATGGTGTAACCCTCTTCGAAGGGAATCAGACTTACAATTAGTTGATGTAACCAAAGTAAAAAATAAAAAAAATATTTTTGTAATGGGAGGTACGGCGAAATATTCTTTTAACAACCATTTTTTTCATATCGAAGGCAATAAGTTGACAGCTCGCAACTGACATTTTTTCAGAAATAGAGTTATGCACATCATTTTTAAAATTTTTTTTAGCTCTATTTAAATAAAGTCGTCATTATATATCATTCCTTTTTTTATATGCATCACTTATTTATTTTAAATAGTTATAGAAGTTTTAATAAAAAAAAATAATAAAAATAATAAAAAATATATATGAAAAAATTAAAAAAAACATATCGAAAAAAAAAAAAAAAAAATAATTGTACACCAAAAACGTCCAGGCTGGTGGCCGGCCGATCAAAGAAATCTTCAATGGCGTTTGATCTTGTTGCTAGCGGGGCACGCGAAAGCACTGTGGAACGGACGGGTTTCGGAAGATTCTGTCGTTTTTCAGGCTGCCGGTCGGCAGACCTGCTTTTTTCTCATTTACTAATCGACCCCTATCGTATGAGACCATTCTCAATGACCATGAGCACAAATATTCACCCACGAATTTACGTCTTCACGTTCACCCTGCATGGTAATGGGTACCGCCCCATGGCGGGGATGGGTACCATCGCCCCAAGAACATTTATTGGATAACCAACACCTCTGCCATAGGTCACCCCAAGTGGTTCGCTACGTTTGGTGATTTAGCAGGGTGCCCGGGTTCATGGGGTGAGGTTTGTCTAGGTCTTGGAGGCGGATGACCAGGACATATTGAACCCCAGATTCCTACCCACCCCTTTAAAACTTTTCCTTCCCAGAACTCCCCTCTCCTTTCTTTCCTTAAAAAAACCCTCCACACAGCATCCCCAAAGATAACAAAGGCCTTGAGGGAAATTATTTTCCTCAGGGCCTCCTGTGTGGAGCTCAAGTAAAAAAAAAAAAAAAATCGGTCGGATGAGCACTGAACGCCGAAGCAGGATGCAATAACACGATGTTTGAGCGTGACGCATTTTCGATTAAAACAGTGTAACGTTCTCCACAAAATAAAAGTCTTCAAATCTGTGGTAGTTTTCAACTTTTAATAAAGTTTTTAAACTTATAAAATGATGTTACTAAAAGCTTTCGATGCGGCACAACTTATCAACATGTGTATATATTCATATATGTATGCACATATTTAAAAAAAAGTTATGTTCATTTTTATAATCTAATGCTTATCTACTTCTTTTCTCCTACCTATTTTATATTTTTTATTATAATTTTTACAATTTTCAAGCATCATCTATATAAAACAAAGTCGGGTTAGTTACACTATTTATAACTCCAGATCAGCTGGACCGATTTTGATGATCTTTGATTTGTTGGATTTATCTCCGCCCCGGATAACAGAATAACTATTAAAACATCGCAAAAAATCACAAAAAGAAAAGTTAAGAAGAAAATTAAATTTTATTTATACATTTTGTATGGAACGAATTCTCATATTTTGAAAGAACTGCAGCAGTATTGTGATAGGTATAATATTTAACTGTGCGTGAATTCCAAAAATTCAAAAACGTCAAATGTTAATCGCTGATTGTTTTGCTTTTGTTCTTAATCATATCGACGGCAGAAAGGCTAATTGACGTAACCAACATTTTGTCGATTTTCACTTTTTGATGCCATTTTACTTGAAAAAAAAAACTGCGTCGATCTGTATACTCGAAGTTTATATATTATGAAAATTTGAAAGTTTACCCCCTTACAATACCTACTGTTTTTCCTGGAAGTCCGACCAAAAATTGATGTAAGTGATGGAAAATCCGACGTTTTTTTAATAAAATGCGGGTTACTCCCTTTAACCCGGGCGTATCCAATGTTTTAGTTTTTATTTACTATGAAAAATTATATGGTTACGTCAAATAGCCTTTCCGTGTTTTAGGAAATATTTTCGCTTACGGTAAACGGCTGACTAAAGTTTTAAGTTTTATTTGGTTACATTAATCATAAAAATGAACATAACTTTTTTTTAAATATGTGCATACGTATATGAATATATACACATGTATATATTCGTAATACAGGTGCACACATCTATATAAACATATACATACATATACATAACTTTGATAATATAATTTTGAGTTAATTTTAAAGGTTTTATAAATGCATCAAGCGCCCCACCCCATCCTATTATACCGTACATGATTGAAGATTGCAGCAGAGTAAAATAAATCATTTTTAATTGGTCAATATTGAGTAGGTACTTTTTTTTGACGATAATAATATTTCTTGACAATAATTATTTCTTCGCAATCGGTCAGCTGTTCTAGTTAAGATTTGAATCGTTGGAATAATTTTAATTCCATGGACGGAAAGAATCATCAATGTTAAAGTTGCTTCACGCATAAATAATAAATGGGAGGTTATTATAGTTTGTAAATTTATCCGTGCGCTCACTATAGCTGCATGACATGTTTTATTACATAGATTATTTATTACATAGATTTTTTCTAAAGCAATGTGGAAAAGTTTGTTTTCAATAAGTGATAACGCCAGAGCTCACCGTTCGAGAGTTTTTGCCGCTTCAGTATCTTTGATATAGACCCAGTAAAAGTGAATGGTTGCAGTTAAATAGAATGTCGAATGGGTTAGTTCAGTGGATTGGCAAGTCAAACCACTGAATATAAAATCGGTAGTGTGTTCTAATCCGGTTTGAAAGAAAATTTAATGTCACCGATTTATATCGAGAATTAAGACTCTCGACTAGAAATCCGGAGGTCGCGGGTTTAAATCCCAATGTGCCCAAGTAAATTTCATCCGATTCATTTGTATCTAATGTTTCACAATTAATTCATAAAGTATATTTACAGAGTGGAAGACATTTTTAGTATCATATATAAAGACCACCATTCAAAATTGAAACGTTGCTTGAAATGGCTTTGTTTGTTGACTTCCTAACCCTTTTCTTCTCCATCTCCTTACCCTCATCACTACCTTCAGCCTCACATACCTACCCCAATTGGAGATGCCTCTTTAGATTGTGTATCTCTTTAGGCCAGTGTACCTACTTGACTGTTATTTGTTAAGTAAAGAATTATTCGACCACCCGGAGCCATAAGCTTGTTTTCATGATAATATAACATTACCAGACATAAGTGTGACGTATGAGGCGTATCTGACTTATTAATATGTAAAAATAAATTTTTCTTGTATCTTGTTCGTTTTAACCATTCATCCGATTGCGATGAAACTTTGGTGATTTGTTAAGTGCATGTCCTCGAAAGTTTCTATATAATATATTGGTGAGCTCTGGCGTAATGAAAGTTGTACTTTTTTTCGATAGGTGATTCGCGAGTTGCTTGCAAAAAACATGTGTATTTCATATAATTTTGCGGCAGAAAGGGTTGGCGGGAAGGGGACCAGATCGGAAAAATATTTTGAATCCAAAAGCACTTCAATTTGGGAGGCGGATATGGGTACCGTCGCGTCGGCCCGGGAACCATTTATTGGATTACCGACACCTCTGCCTTAGGTCATCCCAATTATTTCGCTACGTTTTGGGTAATGTTTGTCCGGGTGTCGGCGGACGCGTCTTCCCACCAGCTGCATAGTTGGCCGGATCGGGAGAGAGTGGTTGAGGGAGTCTCTTTAGATTCTTCAGCCGTACTCTCTCGGAACATCGCCTTGCACCACAGTGGGAGAAATGGAAACATTTTATTTATTTTTTATATGAATACTTCACAAGAGTCTCGGCTGCTCCCGTCTGGAGCCAGTGAGATTATAGCATCCCCAATAGGGGTTTGTTGTTAGGCTGAAGGTTGTGGGGAGGGAAAGGAGGTGGGGAAGAGGAAGGAGGGGAAGGAACTGAGGGTAAGATCTGTCACCAAACATGGCTGAAGCCATTTCAGGCAAATTTTCAATTCTGAATGGTGGTCTTACGCCAGGGCGATACTGAGAGTATCTTCCACTCTGGAACGTGCCGAAAATATATTATTTTAAATGAATTAATTGTGAAATAACACAAATTAATCAAATAAAATTGATTTGCCCACGCCGGAATACAATCCCTCGACCTTCGGATTGCGAGTCAAAATCCCTACCGCTAGACCACGCCGGTCGTCATACTTACGTCCGTCACTCCTGGACACACTAACAACCCTCAGATTCCTACCCATCCCTCATACATTTTTCCTTCCCAGAACTTCGTATCCTTCTCTTCCTTAAAAAGACCCTGCACACAGCATCCCCTAAGATGACATAGGCCCTGAGGGAAATTATTTTCCTCCAGGCCTCCAGTGTGGAACTAATGTAAAAAAAAATCACCTGAAGAAAAATAAAATTTCTCTTAGTTCAGGCGCACACTAAACTTGTGTAGGTGTTTTCTCTTCAGTGGGAGTCTAAGTCATGCTCTGTACACTGGTCTCGAAATGGAAGGTCGTTGTGCAGCGGTGACCTTCTGTCTGAGCTGATGACTGGATGGCTGTATGGCCGGTTACTGTACTTACTTTCGACTTGTTTGATGTGACGGGAACGATCATTTCGCCGGTGGCTGTACACTGTAAACTGCACTTGGGTAATGAATGACTTGCGCCTCTTAATACATCATAATAATTATGTACGTTGTACGAAGAGCATATTAAGAGGAACGCCTGTGCGGTTTTTTTCATACCAAACTTCAGTTTCTATTTTAGGTCAAAGATTAGGTTAGGTCACCCAACTAAACGTTTAACCTCTCAGTCCTCGACCATATTTCGTCAAAATATTTCCCCTTTGTCATAAAATCCAAATATCTTTCGTGGGATTGTTATTAGATAACGGACGTGATTAAAAGAATCGCTCGCCGAAAAATAAATATTGTTTTTTAAAGGTGATAAAATACTGTTTCTAATTTTATAACTCTAAATAAACATATCATTTTTGAAATATAAAATTTTTATTAATTTTTGGAGATCGCTGGCAACGGTTAATATGCACTTTAAAAAAAATAACCTTTTGATTCACCTTAATTACATTAAAAGGCAACTATTTGCATTGGGGGAAGTGGAAAATATTTCATTCTAAATTTCGATTACGTAAAATTAAAATTAGCTTTCGTCTTGTGAGATTGTACGCCATTAGCTATTAGCTCATTCGCTGTCACTTGGTATGTTGGTATTCCTGATACACTTGAATGTATAACGAACGGCTAGAAGATTTTGAAGGTACGGGGCACTTTCTTTTGAATCACAAACCATGTTATGCTACGTTTCCACGTTTGCCAAGGCTTGGCAAGCCTCCACAAGTGCAAACGTGGAAACAGGTCGTTTGGCTTGGCTTGCGTAGGCTTGCAAGAGCTTGCGAGAGTTTGCCGCCGATCCAGTCGGGGTCGGATCCAACGGCAAGCTTTGGCAAACGCTCAGTGGCACTTTCGAACTGGCGGCGAATGCACGCCGTTTTTGTTCCATGCGGTCTATGATAATATTTATAATATTACGAGACATATGTATGACGTATTAAAATGTATGGCAGACTTATTAAAATGTATAAGTACATAATTTTAATGCACTTATGTTATGTAATTTATTACGACTGGATTTACCTAAAAAGTCAAAATAAATAAATAATATTTTATTGATGATTTACTATTTATTATAGTAAAAAAATATATGATTTTTGTTAGAATAACTTTTTTTATAATACAAAATAATTTTATATAAGACAAGTGATCTTCGAGTTCGGGTCCCAATTGCGATCATTATTTTTGAAGCGAAAATTTCTTTAGCACCGTTGTGATTTGAAACTCGATGAAACGAAAAAGTGGTACTAAAAAGAGACAAAAATCTATAGGATTTAGCCTGTGAGATAATGTCTCCTCTTTGTGCGAAGTGACCTGGGACGATTTTTATGAATCTGTATCATCCATCATCCTCGTGGTCGTCGAGCTTTCCTTGTTTTTGTTACACTTTGCTTGTATTTCAAATAAAAGTTTGATAAACCAAACGCAATAGCCGACATAAGTTCGGCGTCCGCCATGCTCGGGTGTAGGTAGCGCACTGACTAGAGATGCATGAAAAGTAATCATTCGGTACTGAAGTAATCGGTACTCACCAAGTAATCAAAGTACCGACTACTAAAAACGAAGAGTATCCGTTACTTTCGATATGATTACTTTCATTGATACCTCAAAATGATTACTTTCGATGCGGATACTTCAGTACCGATTACTTGGTTGTTATTTGTGCCATTAGAGGCGCTCTACGTTAGAGCCAGCTGTTCATAAATAAACCACACTTTGTACCGATTACTTGGTCGTTTCTGTTTGTGCCGCTGGAGGCGCTACCACGCCAGAGCCAGTTGTTCGAAGCGTAAACGGTTTAGGAACGGTATTGCCAGAGACAAAAAATACTACGGTGTTTACATTTGTGTACCTTGCTATCTGATATAATATATTGCTTCCAATTTATACTAAGTATTCAAGTTTTTGACGGTAGGTAACTACTACAATTTTCGAACGGTATAAAAAATATGATTATTAGATATTATTACGACTATAAAAAGTTTTCGCAGTAATAATTTTTACATTGCTTTTTTTCCTTCACACATTATATGATTTAAATTTATGTGGAGTTTAAAAAAAAAAACTATATTATGATTATAAAGATGAATTTGGTTAGTAGAAAATTTCCGCTAAGTAAAAAGACCGCCTATAACATCTATTATCATAGGTATAATATGATATTATGTGAGATGTAAATAAATAATAAATAAAATGTATAAAAAATTACCATCAGCCTGTAATAGTGTTTTATTAACTTATCCCAAAGCTAGAAAAACAAAAAAAACCGGCATGTAAAATTACGTTTCGAATTTCAATGGAAAATGATACGTCAATCCAGTGTTAACATGTAATTTACGATCAAAATTGCCTACATAAACAAAAAAAAATAACCGGGATCTTGTTGTAACTACGGGGAATGGATTCCATTTCAGATTGTTTACTTTATTGTAATAAATTTTTTATTGTTAGTGGTGCGATACTAATGCTGTCCATACTTGTATTCATGACGGGACTCAAATTAATAACTGAAAATAAAATTGTTTTGTTCGTTGATTAAACGGTAAAATAGTGAAAGTTCATCAGTCGTACAGCTTTGCCGACGGCTAAATTAGCATGTTAACTTTAGTTCCTTGTTTACAAATTTGCGTCAGTTTTTATTACAATATTTGACTTTGCTTTAACGTAATAATATATTTAATCTGTGTGTTCATTTAAATTATTTATAAAGTATTGTGTTTGGGCCGTTTGTGATTGTTGAAACTTTTAACAACATTTTTTTCTGATTTCTGATTTTTGTGGTTTATAAGTGAGTATGATTATGTGATCGAAATTCTTTGGTATTATTTGTTTACGATGAAATAACAATAATATATACCCGATGATTGCGATTGTGCAAATAAATTTAATATTATCCAATCACGACTGATGAGAGATGCTGCAATATTTTGGTATGTACCTACACATAAAAATAATATATTATGTAGCTGTATTCCATATAAAATATCTTCTCCGGTATTCTGATTGTTTGTATAAAATCAAAAATAAAGTTAAAAAAAAATCTAAACACACAAAACTCTTCAAACATTCAAAGGACCTATAAATACCTAACGTAGAATCCTAATAATTCATAACCAAAGTACGCGCTATTCACGCTAACGAAATACACAAACGTCAAAATGTAACCAGTAACAATTTGTATCTACGTATTATAAAAGTTTCCGGCGGTATCCGGAACCGAAAGTAGTCAATTGTAATCAAAGCATTTAGTAACGAATTGATACTAGTAGTCGGTACTACCCGAAAGTAATCAAAGCATTCAGTAACGATTTGATACTTGTAGTAGTTACTAGTTACTATCCGAAAGTAATCAAAGTAATCAAAGTAACGATTACATAGTAACGATTACTTTTTGTGAGAGTAACGGATACCGACGGGTAGTAAAAGTACCGATATTGAACACTACTAGCACTGACCCATTCACAAGCATGTAAACGACTTCCAAACGCCAAGCGAGATTTGTGGACGCTTGGAGCTTGTGGAGGCTTGCCAAGCCTTGGCAAACGTGGAAACGTAGCATTACATAAACCTAACGTAGCCGCTAAACTACTCGAAAACTGGGATGTTTTTCTTGCCTTGACGCGAGTAGGCGTTATAAAGGGGCAATTTCTTTTGTATCACAAACCATGTTTCACAAACCTAGAATTCCCATGAAGTCTGCTACGCTTTGCTCTAGCATCTTTTCGTTCAGTAACAAGAATACCAACATAACAAAATGACATTTGAAAATAATGTTTGAAAATGGACGGTCTCGTTTCACAGAATGAAAGCTAATTTTAATTTTACGTAATCGAAATTAAGAATGAAATATTTTCCACTTCCCCCAATGCAAATAGTTGTCTTTTAATGTAATTAAGTTGAATCAAAAGATTTTTTCAAAAAAAGTGCGTATTAACCATTGCCAGCAATCTCAAAAATTTACCAAAATTTTGCTTGCAAACAAGCAAAAAGTTTTAAATATGGCTCACCTTAAAAATATTTTCAAATTAATTTTGACGATTCACCCTTCACCTTTCCAATGTAACGTCACACCTATTAGAAAACAAACACTCGCTAACGTTCTCCATAAACGTGATAAAGGTCATAAACTAGATAGAAATTACCCGCCGAACCAAAAAATAGACCCTAACTTTGTAATAAATAAATAACAAATTAGAATTATTTGCTCCGCCCCTTTATTCATTGTAATTTTCGTAATTTGTTCTAATGTAAAATACGTATTTTGTTTATATAACGACCATTATAAGATTATTCCCCCTACAATGTAAAACACGTGTCCCTTTAAAAATCAATCCATCTAACAAAAATAATTCATGTACCTAAATATAATAACGATTTTAATTAATAATAGACATGACAACAGTGGAGGTAATCCACCTCTTACCCGCCCTGGTATAAGTAACTGATGGTTACTCCTTCAAGGCTCTCGCAAGGTTCTAATTTTTTGATTAAACGAAGCTACATTTATTTATTTTGAAGGAATCTAGACCTCCAGTGTCCATGCATATGTTGGTAGTAAGCAGTATGCAAGTGCTTAACAGGAAAAACAAGACATGACAACAATAAAATCAGGTCGTTAATAATTAGTATTACTTGTAAGGTATTCTCCAAATAATATCAAAGTACGCTACAAACCCAAGTAATTTAGCCTTCTGGGAATAACCAAAATAATTAGAAATTCGACGAAATTAAAGACTACTGCAAGAAAACCCATATAATTAAAGTAAAATATTTTGAAGTGACAATAGGTACTAGCTGGTACCCAGCATGCGTTACTATGCCATTTAATAAAGAAATTATTTCTCGCTGCGTGTCTTTTTCCATTCGTCCCGTTCCCCTGCCGCCTCCCCTTCCTCTCCCGCGTCCCCTTCCCCTCTCGCGTACCCACTCCGCCTCCTCCACCTTCCCACTCCCCACTCCACTCCCCCCTTCCCCCGTCCCACGAACCACTCTCGTCATACAAAATTTCATAATGCCAGAGCTCACCAGTAGTTTTATACGAACCTTATCCTGGCAATAACGAACACAAAAAAAAGAATTATCCAATTTGGTGCAGTCGTTCAGAAGTTATGCGCGTACATACATTTCGAGCAAATAATATATCAACATCGTTTCCACGGTAACGATTTGTTTTGCTTTTCGCTGTTGGCAGGAAATTGATTTGACAGAAAACCTATAATAAATATAATATATTAATATTTATAATTTCATAGCTTACCACATTATAGTATACAGCCTATTTCACTCGCATATAATGTAGCTTTCTATTTGTTAAAGTATTTTTAAAATCTTTTTAGTTTAGGCGTGAAAGCGTAACAAACAAACACACGCACTTTCGCATTTATAATATTAGTATAGATTATTATTTGGAATTCCACTCGTTTTATTACTTTATAATTTCCCATCAGACTGCGGTTGACCCATTTATTGCTTTCATTACCAACGTGATGACACCTCAAAACCCAATAGTGTAATGATTCTCGTAATGAATTAATATTATCCTGTTGCGGTGACCTCACGTTATTGTTAAATACCTGGGCGGACCTCGGTACAATGAACGCAACACAATGCTTATAAATAATGTGCATCTTCGTTCTATCTATTGTTAGGAGCGGGCCCCCAAACATGTCCCAAGCTAGCTCTCAGGGGAGGCATGATTTACCCTCTATTCAGGTGGTGGGTCGCTCGAGGCTTCAGAAATTCCTTCGCATCTCAGTCGTCTGGCAGGATACTCCCCCTCTAGGAAACCCTCCTGCCGTAGCAGAATAATAACAGGATTGAGTTAACTAGATTCATGTATTGCAAATTTAAAACACAGTACATAGGTCATTACAGTACAATTCAACACAAGAAATACATACTACACAATCCTAGCTATCGTGTTTATAACCTCAAGATCCCTAAACGAAACTCTCTGAGTGATGGCTTTGCGCGGGAGTTTACAGTCTATCGTTAAAGGACACAATCAAATGAGGAAACAATTGTACAGCTTACATGATGTTGGGGGGTCTTCGTCTTCCGGCTTCCAGGGGCACCTCCCGAGTTTAGGACAGAACCGAAGTTTACACAGGCATGGTGAAATATCAGCGCTAAACCCGTAGGTTATTGAATTAACATTGCAGGTTATATTTGAGTACAATTCGAGCGATAGTACGCCGGGCGCGAACAGTGGGAATCAACGCGCGGGCTTAACGTGTGCCCGAGGCGGCTCGCAATTCTCAACTGGGGGAAGGGATCGCGTGCGGGTGGGCGGATGGGATAGGAAGTAGGAAGCAGGGAACAGGGGGGAGAGCAGGGTGTTGTGTAGTTTGCGGCGAATTAGGAGTTTGAATTCTTTGTCGTTTGGGCGTACCATAAAACTTCCCCCCGCGCTTGGAAAAAAAGCGACGTGGCAATGGAGCTGTAGGGAAAAAAAAATCCTCTTATGCTTCCATCGGGGTTTTTGAGAGATTCGTTGCTTGAGAGATTTCCTAGCTAGAACATACAGTTTTATGCTATAGTTTGGGTCACAATGTTTGTAGGGAATGGGTGGGGGTACATACAATGTTTGGAAAAGACAAATTTGGGAAAAGTACATGGTGTAAAACAACATACAAGGTTATGCAATTGAAAATAACAATACACATGGTTATGCAATTGAAAGAATGACAATACACATGGTTATGCAATTGAAAGAATGACAATACACATGGTTATGCAATTGAAAGAATGACAATACATTTGTACAAGAGAAGAGAAAAAGTGTGTGATTCTAAGGTTTCATTGGTCTTGGAGCTAAGTTTGTGAAGCGTGGATTTGTTTGGTTTCGGAGAATTTCGAAGAAAAGGACGTGACTTCACGGATTCTAAGGATTACATTATCACTGTAATCAGACCCATTTGAGACAACGCTCAGGAGTACACTTGGGCCTTAGAAAACACTTGGTTTTGTCGAAGACGTCGAAGTTCACGAAGTGGAGACTGTGGTTGCTGTGCCGCGACTATGGTTACAGAGGTCATTGAAGAGAAGAATCCAGTATCTGCAGACATGCCAGTGCGAATCCTAAGTGTTATTATGGTAAACACGGATCGTATATAATGGTTATTGAAGCATAATGTAGCTCAAGATAACTTGTATTGGTGCGCATTCAGCGAATACTGGTGGGTCAAGGTACTGATGGTTTACACATGACGATATATGCGTCACTGCATGACAGAGCAAGAGACGACAAGGTTGGCATTGATAGCAAGAGTAAGAACAAACCTAAGAGCTAGCGTGCCCAAAAGGTAGTTTAGAGTGTCATAAAGTATAGTGGGACAACTCAGCTTGCTGTGGCACGACAAGACAACATACGTATGGGCGGTATGGTCTGTGCTTTCAGGAACAATTGCGTAGAAAATGGCAGCAGGAGAGACCTTGTAACCACAGCGCGTGCTGTCAGGAAGTGAAGCTCAGCTTGGCTGTTGGTGATGACATCCGCCTGGGCTTCTTTTTAAATCCGGGAGGAATTATTATTAGAGCAAAATTCTTGAAGTTTACCTGCCTAGGGACCAATGAAGAAAAGGTTTGGAGAGAAACAAAATGTGTCCAGATAATGAAATAACGAAATTTTAACCACCGACCCAGAGAGTGACGAAGAGAGATTCCTAACTAAATTGTGATTACATGAACATTTTCCTTTGCCAGGATGACTTGGCGTTTGCCTAGTGACAATATGTCTTGGTTAAAAAACAACCGGCCCTCTATGGCCTATGCTAACATGAGATGGTAACATTTTCGTAGAATTTCAAAGAACGAGACAAAGAATCGTGAACTAGTCACGGCAAAGGGAAACCAATTCATGAATAAAGGTTGTCAAAAGGAGACAGACGGTACGCCAAGTGCATATCGTACATATCCAACATTCATGAATGTGTTTCGTGGAATTGAGAAAAGAGAGAAAAAACTGGTGAGACATATGCAGAGATTGAGGGGGAAAACCTGTAGATAACCGGACAGTTACCTATTCGAACTCCAAGTGAGGGCGAGATATGGTCAACGACAGATTTTTCACTTCATAACATAAGTCTGAAACATGGGGAATGGGAGGAGGAGGGGAGAAGGGAGACGAGTTGCGAAACTTGCTAGAGACTGGACCAATTTCCGATTCAAACTCTATGTGAAAATGAAACATAATCAACCAGCAGATTTCCTGACTCTTTACATTTATCAAAAAGGATGAGGAGACATTTGAATACACATTATATCAAAGAGGCTAATCTTTCGCGTGTATTGGGCAAAAGATTAGGGGTCATTTTAAAAACTTCTACATGATTGTGAGAAAAGACAGACCCTTGCTCCAATTTCACAAACCTGGGGGTTTTCTTGTTCGTTCTCCAGACAACGAGTTAGGTGGTTTTTTGTGCTCAATCGATTAACTCCCACAGCACTATGCCCCATAATTGACAGTGAAGCTGAAAACTAGTCCTTTTGGGATAGTAGATATTCCTGGGCTTCTTTCCTTTTTGCAAAGAAGTAAAAAAACAGGAAGTCCACGGGCATTGGCGTTGAATGACAACAAAGGGTTGTGGACTACATTTCGTAGATCGCACACAAAGGGTTTGATATTATTTCGTTCGCACGACTCATGGTAAGTGTTTTAACGTCTCCACGTATAGTGTACAAAATATGTAAGTACATACAAGATATAACTCAATTATAGACAGAAGTCAAAGAGTTTATACAATGCATCCTAAAGAAGATAGCAAAGCCGATATTATGTTGTTCACACGAATCACGGTAAGTATTGTTATTACGTCTCCACGTCTCGTGTACAGAGTTTATACACAGTTATACATAAAAGCGGTACTCATGACAAATAAATGACACACGACCGGAACAGGTTATACGAAAAGGGTGGTACTCATGGCAAATGAATGGCACACGACCAAAATAGAACGTACAAAATGGTTCTCATGACAAATGAATGGCACACGACCAAAATAGAATGTACAAAATGGTTCTCATGACAAATGAATGGCACACGACCAAAATAGAATGTACAAAATGGTTCTCATGACAAATGAATGGCACACGACCAAAATAGAATGTACAAAATGGTTCTCATGACAAATATGTCACACGACCAGCTCAATAACATTTAGCTATGAGAAAAAAAGTGATTATGACGAACTTCTCGTATCGCGGCAGGTATTTTAAGGATCCCTCCTATAATGGTGGATGTTCTAAGGATCTCTCCTATAATGTAACAGGGTTACGTTTAAATACAACACAATAAACGTTAACTATGCTTGTTTTAACACAGTTTATAAAGATTTGTTAGATTAACTAACTCCGTAGCCCAGGAGCGTACGATAGGATAACAAGGAGGTAAACAATTTAATGTCACTTCGTATGTTATAAAGGCGGGGTGATGACAGAGTACATTTCTGTTTACACCATGTGACAAACAAAGACAGACCTACATGGTTTTACATACTGTCTATTGCAGCAAACTTCAGTGGGGACAAATAAAAGGGACCAATTGTGGTTTTACATACCCTTTGTGCGGTTACAACATACCAGGTTATGTGCAATTTAGGTTGCAAATACTTGGTTAAATGGCGAAACAGGAGTTGAATGCCTATGTTTGTAAAACGATGATCAAACAAAACATTGATGATTTACGTTAAACTGCGGTTATTTATGTACGGAAATCAGGGCTGCCGTTAGGTTTTATTAACCTTTTCCGTAAGGGTTGAAGCATGTAATACAAGACATACATGTTGTGAAGAGGGACAAATCGAGGACTTCTTATAACAACAAAAGACCGAGTATTTGGTTTTACGTACTTTAGTTGAAACGAGTCCATGAGGATTTGTACAAGGATGGAAAGACCAATTTAAAGGCTTTTCCTTTATTTATATACATATGATTTCAAAATGGATGTGTCAAAATCCAATTTGTTAGCAAAGAGCTCGGGTAGGACGCCATCAATTTTTGACATTTGAGAAAAAATTGAAAACTACTATACACAAGGAATGTGATTATGTGAGTAACCACTTATCTTTACCATGATGGGTAAAATATGGAGCATGTTGAGATGGTTTACTAGTCCTGGGTCGTGATTTAACGCTTTGGAGTTTACCAAATCGATTTTAGAACGACGCTCCAGTATTTACAGAACATAAAAAGAAAAAAAATGAAGAGATTCCTTCCGATATGATGAAAAAAAAACAACAAACAAAAATGGTGAAAATTACAATATTGCATTACATGGCAAAGCGTGCCATGGCATGAACGTTGCGTAGTGTGAGGGGTTGAGAGGCAATGATTGGGTTCATGACTTCCCGAACACTGTCACTCGAGGGGTGTCTCTGCTCTAAAGTGATCAATTTTGGAACAGGTGAGAAAAAGAAAGAAAAAAAAATAAAAAAAACGTGTGAGACAAAAATTACGGTGGTTGCCAATTCACGAACATGAACGGGGCAAACTACACCGTGGATTGTACATAAATTTACAAAAATGATTTTTTAACAATATTCGTTTTATCAACGAAAGGGTGGGCATGTAATTGACACTTTACACGCCGGCCATTGTAAGACTTGGTGTGCTTACAAAAAGGTTGTGGTGATACACACTGGATCATTTTAAGTTTGCTGAGATAGTGGGGGCAGTTTTACTTGACTCCTCACTTCCAGATTTTGCGATATCCTTAATATGGTAATTACCAATGTGTTTTCCAGAGCAGTCAGACAAGGAGTACACTAGATCTGATATCTTTCTTAGAACTTTGGCCTTCACGAAACGTGGTGCCAGCTTGGCAGAGAAATACATGGCTCCTTGGGAAAGTGTGTTGTTCTTTCTCCAAACTATGTCTCCTGTATTGAAGGTGACATGTTTCCTACGTAGGTTGTATCTGTCCGCACTCTTTTGATGAGCCAGGAGCAAAGCATCAGTGACTTCACTGTAGATGGCCGACAGTTCTTCCAGACGATGGGCATAGTTCGCGGTAGGGTTGCTTGTGGTGGCAATTGACGTAGGAAAGTTAGTGTTCCTATGTAGAGAACCATGAACGACTTGTTCCATACCGTGTTTTAAGAAGAAAGGTGTGTAACCAGTGGCCAGATTAACAGTGTTGTTCATTGCAGCCTGAATTTTATCTAGGTTTTTACACCAAGTACGTTGATCTTTATCAACTAGAATAGCCAGAGCTGTGTTGATTGTTTGGTTATAACGTTCGACGGTGTTATTTTGTGGAGTATACAAGGTATTATAGTAAATATCCTTGATTCCGTATTTGGCAAGAAAATCTTTGAATTCTTGGGCAATAAATTGTTTTCCGTTATCAACAATTACGGTTCTGGGTGTTCCGTAAGGTATAAAAATGTGTTTTTCCAGAAGTTTGATGATGGCGGACGCGTTGGCTCTTTTTAAAGGAAAGATCCAACAGAATTTAGTGAAAACATCCACTACACTAAGTATGTGCATGTGTCCGGCATAACTTCGGGGAAAGGGTCCGACGAGGTCCATTGACAATGATTGTAGGGGTCTGTCGGCACGTTTGGGATTACCCATTAGGCCGGCAGGTGCTGCCGTGCTATGTTTATAGGCTTTACAAGTTTCACATTTAGAGATGTAATTGCGAATTTGCTTGAAGAGACCAGGCCAGTAATACTTCAAGGAGATCTTTTTATACGTCTTGAAATTTCCTGGGTGTATGGAGTCGGGAGCACTATGATTGTCAATAATTATTTGTTCTCTACCTTCGAGGGGAACGACAAGTTTCCACGAGTAGTCTTCGAGGATGGATAGTGGTACCTTGCAATTACGGTATAGTTGTCCTTCTTTTATGATAAAATTAGGAAACTTTTGTTGGTTATTTTTACAACCTTCGAAGATTTTCAAGTACCATTCATCTTTTGTAGATGGAGGGGGGGCAATTGTGTCAACATTTAATGAAGCCAGTTCAATTCTTGAAAGGGCGTCGGGAACAATATTGTCCGCGCCTTTACGGTGAACAACATCAAAATTGTATTGAGACAAACGGGAGGACCAACGAGCGAGCCTACCGGAGGGATTACTTAAAGA
Organism: Limnephilus rhombicus; assembly: GCA_929108145.2. Taxonomy (NCBI): domain Eukaryota; kingdom Metazoa; phylum Arthropoda; class Insecta; order Trichoptera; family Limnephilidae; genus Limnephilus; species Limnephilus rhombicus. Next base: position 31,486,359 of record OV815288.1, on the reverse strand, counting down.
GATCAACCATTTCAAACTACTATGGTCTGTAACTACAGTAAATTTGCTACCGTCTATGTAACCGCGGAAATGGTGAACAGAATCCAATACAGCCAATAACTCTTTCTCGGTAATTCCGTAGTTTTTCTCGTGTTTGTTTAATGTACGGGAAAAATACGCTACAGGGTGTTCGCCATCTGGGAATTCTTGAGTAAGGACTCCACCGATTCCTACATTGGAGGCATCCGTGTGGAGGGTAAAAGAGAGTGCAAAATCCGGGCAATTCAGAACGGGAGCTTTTTGAAGGGCATTTTTTAGAGTTGTAAACGCTTCTTCAGCTTCGACAGACCATCGGAAATTGCTGACACCTTTACGGATGCCGGTAATTTTATTTAAGGGGGCTGCGATAGTGGAAAAGTCTTTGATGAATCTCCTGTAGTAACCTGCAAGTCCAAGGAAACCTTTGACTTCCTTCGCGTTTTTGGGTCGGGGAAAATTTGCCATGGCTTCCACCTTAGCGGGGTCTGTTCTTAGACCTTTTTCGTCGATAATGAATCCCAAATAACGTAGACGGGACTTACAGAATTCAGACTTCTTCAAGTTGATGGTTAAACCAGCGAACTTGAGTTGTTGAAAAACTTTTTCCAGCATTAATAGGTGTTTTTCAAAGGTATCGCTGACGATGATGAGGTCGTCAAGGTAACAAAACAGGCTGTTATCGACTTCAGGACCGAAAAGTTTGTCCATCAGTCTTTGTAACTCGGCGGGGCTGTTTTTTAGACCAAAGGGTAATCTTTTAAAATGGAACATTCCCCTACCAGGTACAACGAAAGCAGTTTTTTCGCACGATTCTGCGTCCAAGGGTATTTGCCAAAACGCTTTGCTGAGATCGACAGAAGAGATGAACTTGGCGTTACGCAGCTTGTCTAAGGTTGCGTGAACGTGAGGTAAGGGATACGCATCAGCTTCCGTGCAAGAGTTTAAACGTCTACTGTCGAGACAGAAACGTGCAGAGCCGTCTTTTTTAGAAACCAAAAGAGTTGGGTTGGTCCATGCACTTCTGCTGGGAACCACCACACCCATTTTTAACATTTCATCAAGTTCGTTTTCTAAAAGTTTAAGTTTTTGGGGGGCTAAGTTGTAATAACGTTGCTTGATGGGTGGGCCATTGGTTTTGATATGGTGTTTAACCAAATTTGTCAAACCTAATCCACATTTTTCGAAAGATATTGACTCGAATTTATTGACCATTTCTTTTAGTTGGAGAGCCTGGTCCGTGCTTAAATTTTCGTGAGGTATTATTGTGCGGATCTCACTAATTTGAGCAGCAGTGGAGGTTTCGCCAAGAGTATTAAATACTTGGGGAGCAACATTGAATGCCTTCCAGAAGTCAACGCCAAGGATGAAATTCTGGGATATAGAGGGCACTATTAGAAAATTGATTGTAACTATTTTATTGTTACAATTAATTGGCAGGGCAAGGGCACCGATGACCGGTTGGGAAACATTATCCGCAGTCGTCAGGTGTGTTGATTGGGGCGAAATTCTAAAATCACTGTTAACAAAAGGCAGGTGAGCATTGTTGCCAAGACAGCTGACAGATGCACCACTATCAAGTAATCCGGAAAAGGGCACATTGTTAACAGAGAAAAAAGCGTAGGGTCTCCCATCTTTAGCTTGTTTGCAACAAACCGAAGAAACATTTAAGGTCTGGTTAAAATACTTAATGTGTGCTAACCAATCAGTCCATTCTTTAGACCTTGGTTCAGAATGGGTGCCTGAGAGGTTATTATTTAGTTTTTTGGCCTCTTCATGTAGAAATTTGGTGGGGGCTTGGAGAAATCCACCTGAGGTCTGACATCGCTTGGGTTTTGTAACCTTTCCATGTTGTGCCTTGATTTCTTGAAAATGTTGCGCAGTTCGTCGCTTGGAGGAGAGCGGTCCCTAGAGTGGTGCCTCTTGAAAGTTCGGGGTTCCTTAGATTCCAGAAACCTTGCTTGCTTGAAACAAGTAGTGGCCAGATGGCCTACTTTTTTGCAAAAAGAGCACACTTTTTTGTTGTTGAATTCTGGTTTTAAACCAGACGAACGGCTTGGCACAACTACATTATTTGACACATTCTTTATGTTTTTCCTATCCTGGTACGATTCCAGAAGGAGACAGACTTCGTTTAGCTGGGCTAGGGATGCAATTTTCTGTGAGGTAATGATGTTCTCGTATTTGCTTAAAAGGCCATCAGTTATGACTGGTAATAGTTCAGCTTCCGAAACGGGATGTGAAAGCTTGATGTTAATGGATTCAGCCCTTTCTATGAATGTTGCTACAGGTTCATTTACTAGCTGTTTAATAGATAGTAAAGATAATTTGATCCGGTGCTGGGCTTCCGTTTTTCCGAAGCTCGAGATTAGGGCAGATCTGAGTTTATTCCAATCTTTGCATTTAGTTTTTTGAATGCGGTGCCAGGGTATCAATTCTGGGGAGATGAGTTCTATGAAGTTTTTTCGTAGAATCTCGAATGGGATATTTTTGATTGTAGCCGTTTCTTCAATACGGTCAATGAAATCCAGTACATCGGAGACGCCATTATATTTGATTTTCCACGAGGATAAATCGTAGGTTTTATCTTGTGTCAAGGTGGGTGCGATGTCCTGTTTTATCATTACTTGTGGCATAGGTTCTTCGTTAGGAACAAGATTATTCAAAACTTGCGTAGCCGAGCGTGAATTATTTTCGCTTGAGGGGGCGAGGTTTATTCTCTTAATGTACTTTTTGTTGAATAAAAGTGCATAAGCCTTTAATGTAGGTTTAGATTTGCTTGATGGCGAGAGTCCTCTATCCCTTAAAGCAGTTTGTAAGTGAGTTTTGGATAAGTTGTGCACGTTGGGAATGATGCCCAAATTGGATGATGCCATAGCTTGATTGTTTTCCATTGTGAGTTTCCCAGGTGGTGAAAAAAATTTGCCAGGGGTCTTCTTTAGCAAACGCAAAATTAATTTTGTGAGGCACTTTTCACTTGGTAATCACTGGTTGGTATTTCTAAAATAGTTATAGAAAACTGTATTCCATACTACAATTTGGTATATATGACACCAGAATCTTTGTCAAAGGAAGGCACAAGAAAAAATTTTTGCGTGGAAAGACCTAAGTAGTAAAGGTTTTTGTGTTTCACTGACCACTTTGAGAAAACTTGTGAAATTCACAAGTATTTATTTTTTTCCAAAAAATTTTGCCAGGACTGACCTTTAGAAAACGGGTTTTTTATTTTTCACAAACCACTTTTGAGAAAACTGTGAAATTCACAAGTATTTATTTTTTTTCCAAAAAATTTTGCCAGGACTGACCTTTAGAAAACGGGTTTTTTATTTTTTTCACAAACCACTTTGCACTGAGAAAGGCACTAAAATTCACAAAAGGCACTCTTCTGGCAAATAAGGACAAACTTCCGGATGAAAATAACTGAATATGGGATTTGTTACGAAACCACATTAAAATTATTTTATTTTTTCATGGAACCAATCATTGGTTTTATTATTATTTCACTTTTTTTTATGTAAGGAAAAAAACACAATTCACTTTACACTTATGCTGAAAAAAAAATGCGGTACCTATAACGTAGAATGTGGAAAGAAAGTCATTATTTTGTCCATTTGGTGAAATATACGTGGTACTAATTTGACAGACACAACAAGTGGGCCGATCGGTATATTGTGCAAGAAAAACGTGAGTGTGAGATTTTTTAATTAAAGAATCCACAAGGTAATTGGAATTCCAAAACCAAATTTACAATAGCGATCTCCATTGCTTCCGACCTTAGTGACAGAAGGGCGATTTTATTATTCAAAACACTGCATAGTGACAGGGAATTGTTCTGCCTGATTCAAACGGATTTTTGCCGTTGGAGTTTGGCGCGATAAACGCACTTTTATGCTTCGATGCGCGTGGGTGCGCGCGCAACTCAGAGATTAGGTATGTATTTACCGCGTGAAACATCGGGCCGTTGATTTGGCGCGAATTACTGTTGCTCGTCCGCTGCTTTGTGAACAAAGGGGTCGGCGCGTGCGCAGTCAGATTCGCGGTTTAAATGCTGCCGTCTTTCTGGTTAATACAAAATGGCCGTGTTTTCAACTTTGACGCAATTTTTTTTATAATTGCAATCAAATCTGCGTTATGGACTCAACTTGCACATGGATTTCTGTGGTTTCCCACAGAATTCATTATTCACTGGGTATAAAACACCAAGACACAGTACAATCAATGTTTACAAACAGTTCCTATGCGGGGAAGATTTCGACAGGGAGCACTCCGTAAGGCGACTGAGACAATGGCAAAAATGAAAAAAAAATTCTGGGCCCCACTATGGACGCCAGTGTTAGGAGCGGGCCCCCAAACATGTCCCAAGCTAGCTCTCAGGGGAGGCGTGATTTACCCTCTATTCAGGTGGTGGGTCGCTCGAGGCTTCAGAAATTCCTTCGCATCTCAGTCGTCTGGCAGGATACTCCCTCTCTAGGAAACCCTCCTGCCGTAGCAGAATAATAACAGGATTGAGTTAACTAGATTCATGTATTGCAAATTTAAAACACAGTACATAGGTCATTACAGTACAATTCAACACAAGAAATACATACTACACAATCCTAGCTATCGTGTTTATAACCTCAAGATCCCTAAACGAAACTCTCTGAGTGATGGCTTTGCGCGGGAGTTTACAGTCTATCGTTAAAGGACACAATCAAATGAGGAAACAATTGTACAGCTTACATGATGTTGGGGGGTCTTCGTCTTCCGGCTTCCAGGGGCACCTCCCGAGTTTAGGACAGAACCGAAGTTTACACAGGCATGGTGAAATATCAGCGCTAAACCCGTAGGTTATTGAATTAACATTGCAGGTTATATTTGAGTACAATTCGAGCGATAGTACGCCGGGCGCGAACAGTGGGAATCAACGCGCGGGCTTAACGTGTGCCCGAGGCGGCTCGCAATTCTCAACTGGGGGAAGGGATCGCGTGCGGGTGGGCGGATGGGATAGGAAGTAGGAAGCAGGGAACAGGGGGGAGAGCAGGGTGTTGTGTAGTTTGCGGCGAATTAGGAGTTTGAATTCTTTGTCGTTTGGGCGTACCATAACACTATGTAACATCTTTAATATATTTACAAGGTACGTGTTATTTAGCTACCTGCTAAATAACACTACCTACTCTTTAAGCTACCTGCTTAAAGATTATACATCTTATTTATTATTATGAACTCTCAGGCTTGTGCCAAGGTCTATTGTCCAGCGGCGTAACGATCAACTTCCGGGCCCCAGGACTTGTCTAATGTCAATAACCGGGCAACATCAAACTCATCCATAGCAAGTTTTAAGAATGTTTTTTAACTTCAATCTGTTTGTTTATTGTTTGTAATTGTTCGTCTTGCATAAAATGCACTTGGTCATTAAAATAACAGTTTTCTTTCCGTAAGAACCTTCTAACTATCTAAAACTAACTAACCATCACGCCGTTTCCCGCAGGGTAGGCAGAGAGGACGGACCGCCAAACAACTCGGTCTTCGCACACACTCTTTGCCTCACTCACATTCATACATCGTCTAATACATACTCTTTTATTATTCTGACTTTTGACATGGCCCGACTCAAGTATCTGGTTCACTTAAAACCGGTGACAGGCCGGAGACGCGCCGGCGCGCGCGTCGTATGCGCATGCGCGAGAAAAAAATTCAAATATTTGAATATAATTTTCGACAAAAAACTTTTGGTCTGCGATTTTGGTCCTTCTATGTACAGAATTTGTATGAAGAACACGGTCAGAAACGCTTGCGCTAATATCATAGATGATATAGCCACTAGTTTCATTCACCTTGCAACCCCAGAATATTTTTAAAACGATTTCGTCTATGACATTGACCTGTCAGAATTTGCCGCGAATTTAACCGTCGCAATTAATCAGTGTTCCGCGACTAAAACATCGTAAAACCTATTAATTTACGTAATTAATGCAAGTAATGTTGTTTTGGTACATAGTTTATTGTTCTAGGAACGTGTTTCAGCCAATAAAATATACAATAGCTCAAAATTAATCAACAAAACATTCAATTCAAAATTCAAAATCGTGTTTTGTTACGAAATTTCCGTATTTTTCCTGGAATTTGCCGGCCTTTGACAGGTTTCGTGCCATGTCTTCCTCGGGCGTCCCCGACTTCTTCTACCATTCACATTCGCTAAATTCTTCTTACACTACTTTCTTCGTTCATTCGCTCTACATGCCCAAACCATCCCTTTCTTAATCTTACTCATTATGCTTACATCAGCCTTACATTCTTTGCGGATATCCACATTTCTCACACGATCATACATTGTTTTACCACACATACGTCTCAGGGATCTCATTTCAACAGCATTCAGTTTACTTTCATCCATCCCCTGCCAGTTCCATGCCTCTGCCATACATCAGGGTAGGTACCAGGACTCCATTATGAACTGCTAGCTTCGCTTCTTTTGATAGTTTTTTATTGGCGCCAACGGCATTTAGTCCACCATTAATGGAGTTACCGGCATTCACCCTTATTTCAATATCTCTATCAGCCTTCCCATCTCTCGTAAACATACTACCCAGATACACAAACTCATACACCTGCTCCAAGTATTCATCATTCACAACTACATTGCATACTGTTTTCGTACTCTCTTTTTCAAACACCATGACTTTAGACTTACTTACATTCATCATTAACTCATTCTTCATACATACTTCGTTCATCCTAAATACGAGAGACGATCCTCCATAGTGTTAGAAATCAGTACCGCATCATCAGCATACAAGCTTCTACAAAGTATTAGAAAACTTTAAAAAAAAGATTAATGAAATAGGTAAAGTCGTTCTGAAGTTATGGCGTGACTAAGGGAAACAAGGATTCACTTTTATATATATAGATTTATTACCTTCCAAGTTTTTTTCTTGTTTGATGTCTTGAAAGAGACCTATCGTGTGGTCGCGTCTCCACTGTGTCATCAATTTTTTTTCACTTTATACAAAGTTTAAAATTAGCAGGAAAATGCTGTGTTTTACCAGGTTCTTGAAGAGATCCACGGGAGGGAAGGAAACCTAAGACCCTTGATGATTGTTCAACATCTTTACTGATAAACTGCATAAAGAAACATGTTGAACGCACGACTTGCTTTCATATTGGAGAAGCAACTGTTAAAGAATTCTGAGCACGTGTTCTCCACATCTCCCTGTTTTCTTCGTTTTAACGTACTTTATCATGCTTAATGCAGCTCAGAATTGCCTCCTAACGGTAACTGAGTATACCTTTCCACCCCTTGACGTTAATTACTATTGAGAGATAATTCTTCCTTCGAACGCTTCATCAGCAACAATTCTTGAGAGGATTGGCTGCGCTACCTTTTTCATACTAAACTTAAACTTGAATTGGATGCCAAAATACTTAACCAAACTTAAAAACTATATTTTTAATCAAAAGGTACAGCAAATATCTAACTTGTTTTTTTGCTACTTTATTTATTTGTGTCTTAAATAAATAAAAAAAAAAAACAGGTTATTAAAAAATCAATTTTTCATGATTTTAGAGGCGACTTTGGCAATTATTTGACGGGGAAAAATTGCCGGGGAAGCGGGATAGGGGTGAGTGAAGGCGGGGAAGGTGGGAGAACGCATTAAGGGAAGGGGACACGAAAGGTGAAGTGAAGGCGGAAGGGGAACGGGACGAATAGAAACAATTTATTTATTAAGCGGCCATGCAACGCATGCCGGGAACTCGCTAGTAAATACCCTCGACTCTGTGCAGAAACGGGCGGTCCTTTTAATAGATTCTCCCATCTTAACAGACGGATTGCAATCTTTAGAGCACAGGCGTCGGGTGGGAATGCTATCCTTGTTCTACCGGTATTACAATCGAAGATGATCCGAGGAACTAGCATCATTGATCCCTTCGGCACCGGTGCATAGTCGGGAAACACGCCAAACGCGTGCCCAACATTTGTACACGGTTGACATTATTTGTCACATGAGAACGGGTCGTTTCTTCGACTCGTTCTTGTGTTCAACAGCTCGGCTGTGGAATGATTTGCCGGCCTCTGTGTTTCCTCCTTCCTACAACATGATTCTCTTCAAGACCAATGTTCATTCCTTCCTCTCGTCAAAAAGACTCTCCACATAGCATCCCAGATGTCATAGGCCCTGAGGGAAATCATTTTCCTCAGGGCCTCCTGTGTGGAGTTAATGTAAAAAAAATTATATTTTAAAACAAAAATAAATGTAAAAGCATATTTCCGTACTAGATATTTGCAACACCTTTTGATTAAAAAAAATATTATTCAGTTTGGTTTAGCAATTTGGCCTGTAATAAAAAATTAAGTTTTTTAAGGAAAAGGTCCTCTCAAAAACACTTTTTGTCGAATTGTCTGAACTCTACTCCAATCTTCCATAAAATTCTGAAATTTGCACATTTAAATAAAATTAATATATAAATTCACCTTTCCTTTCTCTGTAATTATAAATGATGGCCTCGAACACCCTTGAAGGGTGAAAGCCAGAAATAATTGAAAAAAAAAAGAAGAGGTTGGATGTTCTATCATGGTGGCTTATTCCCTTAGTTCTTGAATACAGACTAACTTTGAAAATAGTGGGTTAATTATTGTTTGGAAGGACGGTGAGAGGAGTCAATGTAACATGGGAACATTGTTAATAATGGTGATTAACAGGATGTTATTATTTTGTTAATAATTTTTTTTTTGCTTATTTCTAAGGTTTCTAACGCGCACAAATTCTAATATGTATTTACATTTGAATGTTTTAACTTGGTTTTTTCTCTGTTGAAGCTGTCGATACCGGTAGCAGAAAAATTAAAATTTAAGTAACAAATGTAGATGGAATGTTAAACTCTTCAAAACAAAATGTTTAATTATTCACTACACCAGTAACCTTCTCAGGCAGCAGAATTTTCGAGTACTTTCTTGAAATTTCCACATTACATACATAGTAATTTCATTTTGAATGCAAACATTATTCGTCTTCAGATGTTCTAAGGGGGCCAAGTTGGAATTTATTGACTTGACATCGAGAATACTCAAGCAGGTTGAGCGGATCTCGCAATTTCAAGGGATTACGGGAAAAAAATCTCAAGGATTCAACAGCCTAGACGTTAAATAACTTGATTTCCCTACAACATATATAAGAGAGCTGTTTCATCGTTAATTTCTTAATTACTAACTATTCACACTGTTTTCTTACCATTTGGTCTAATTATTATTCTAATTATTTCTTAACCTTCAGTTCGCAAATCGCATGGCAACACGGTTTTAACTCAGTAAGCTTAAATCACAATTTGGAATACAATATTTTCGATGTATGTTTTTTATTCTCGAAAAAAATTGCGATAATGAAGGCATTTTTATGGTTTCATGACAACTCAGAATCGTGCTATTTCAACACTCCTTTGAAAAGTCATTAAAAGTTATGGCAACACGGTTTTACCTCAGTTAGATTAAATCACTATTTTGGAATAGAGTATTTTCACTGTATGTTTTTTATTCTCGAAAAAATTACGATAGTGAAGGCATTTTTTTGGTTCCATGACAACTCAAAATCATGCAATTTCAACACTCCTTTGAAAAGTCATTAAAAGTTATGTAGACAACTATTTTTTTTTAAATAGACAATAACCATGATAATTTGAAAAATACGCCGAAGGTTCTTCTTCTTCCTTGCGCTGTCCCAACTCATTGCCTAGGTAGGCTGTTGGGGTCGGCTCTTCTCGTTCTCTGGTTGTAGTTTCTTCGGTTCTGAGTATCGTCTTCATCCAGGCCGTTTCTCTGAAGTATTTTGGAGCATTGAGTCGTCCTTTGGTCTTCCTCTGGATGACTGTCGATGAAGCTCCGTAGACATTGCCTGCTTCCCTGTGTGGTCTGATGGTCTCCGTCTTATGTGCCCATACCATCTCAACTGTCGTTCATCCAACTTACTGTTTACGTCCATGACACCCAGGCTACCACGAATGCGTGAACTTTTAATGTTATCTTTTAGTGATACTCCTGCCGACCATCTAGGCATTCGCATTTCTGCTGTTTCGAGTTGCCTAGAGTAGGAGTTGTACATAGTCCAACATTCGGAGCCATACATTATCGCGGGTCTAACAATAGTCTGGTATATCTTTCCTTTAAGTCTTATAGGCATTTTGTAATCGTTTATGAAATACTAAACATTATGTAAGGGCCTTATGTACAAACAGCATATTATATCTGAAGGATTTTAACCAGGAGCATCACATGGTCTCAACGTGAAGCGCGTCCTTAACGGACGTCTTACAACCAATAGAGTTTTCGTAATGATAATAATGACGTTGTCGATTGGAACCGTTTCGGAGTGTGTGGTTTTAGATCGTTTTCAAAGTCAACAATAATTATGAATGAAAATATTTGCGTTATACATTTTTAGTAAGACGATCAGAATCGAAAACATTGAGTTTATGTCTTTCGCACGTTTTTAACTGTATTTATTCATAGTTTGTGAAAATCCCCATTTGGTTTCTTCCACAAATAATGTCGACTCTCGGATCCTTATTCACTCTCTTCCATTACTCAGAGCTTCCGATTATGCTTCAATCCTATTTCAAGCATGTATCCACTTGTGTCCCTGAATCACTTCCACGGGGCCACCCACTTATTCTAGATTTTCGATTTCCTATCATCTGGCTTTCCACTTGTCTAGCCCACTGCAGTCCTACATAACCCTTTGATTGCTTCATGCATAATTAATAATTATATACTCGTGCTATTTCTCATTTTAATAGCGTAGGACGAAATTAATTTGTTTTCTTGATTGTAGTGTATAGCAATATATACGTAGTTTCAATGTCCTTCAACAAATTTTAGTATAGGTTGTTACATGTATGTGGTTTTGAGGTGTCTAACAGAAGTAATGTACATTCACAATCAATTTGAGAAGCGTGTACGGGTACCGCCACTCCGGGAACTATTCATTGGATAATCAACACCCCTGCCATAGATCATCCCAATCCCGAGTGGTTCGCTATGTTTGGTGATTTAGCAGGGGTGCCCGCGTTCTTGAGGGGGGGGGGGGTTGTCTAGGTCTTGGCGGCGAATGCGTTGGTTCACCTTCTGCGTAGCGGGCCGGATCAGGAGAGAGTGGTTGGGGTAGACCTAACCTCTCCAGCGGATCTCTCCGAACATCGCCTTGCACCGCAATGGGAGAGATCGGTGACCGGACAACTCCATAACATACAACTTCAACACCTCCTTTGAAAGTGTATATTATTTATTGGGTTATTTAAAAAAAATTATAACTTGATGATTTTTCAAAGGGGTGTTGAAATGCCATTTTGTTGAGTTGTCTTTGAACCGATGGATTCATATATTTTTCACTCTTGGACACCATGACCCCCGGATTCCTACCCACTCCTTATATCATTTTCCTTCCCAGAACTTCCCCTTCTTCCTTTCCCTAAAAAATCCTCCACACAGCATCTGTGTGGAGCTATCGTAAATAAATAATTCTATTAGGACATTTTTTTCTCTTAAAAAGAAAGACAAACGTTCCCGGGTTACGAATAACCCGATAATATTTGAAAATCTCGTACTACCACCACAGTAAGCCGAAAATGTTGCTTGAGTCGTGATGGAGGACTTAGCCAGCCGAGGAATCGAACACGGAACGCCTGGGTAGGACCCAGACACGATGCCCACTCAACCACTGACCGGCCGTAGGATGTAAATAAAAAAAGTTCGTGGAGGAAGCTAAATTCCTGGATGACTGGGCAACATTATTATGTAAAATAATTTGCAGTGTTAAGAAAATGCTAACCAGATACGAGGGAATCTCCAAAGGCCGTAACCCAGCCAACTAATTAAAACATGACTTTATCTGTTGGCTCCTCTGCCGAATCTTTCGGAGACAGGGCGTGACGGTATTTGCATTATTACCCAACAGCGTATATACGCGTAACAAGCCTCGCAACACGGATCTCTCACCAATATTTCTGTACCCGAGAAGCATATGGATGCAAGTCCAAAATTTGAAGAAATGAGTTTTTGATGCAGACTTGAAGTAAATTATCATGTTTATAAATGGCAGAAAGATACAAGTCGTATCATGAAGAAAAATAGGATTTTCAAAAATGTATACAGATGCAACTACCTTTGATGCAACAACTATCTTAGAAACAGAAAGATGTACATGGATCTGGATCCTTATGATTTAGTTGCATTTGAGTATTATGACTCCAATCCATTTGCATCCTTCTGCCTCTAACATTAATACGCTTTCTATGGAAGTAAACATGTATGTATGTTTATATCTGGATTGTTGTGTGCACCTCTATATATAGTATAGTGGTGCTTGCATGCACACTAGGGTGGTCACAAGGTATAAGGTGAAAAAATATTTTCGTCCTAATGCCAGCGGGTCCCCCCTAATATTTGCTATTTGTCTAGAAAATAAGATTTGGAAAGTTTTAGCTCAATTGGATAATGTTAACCCGTGCCTCATCGAGGTTAAATTTGAAAAAAAAAACGATTTTTTTTTGCAAAAAAATCGCCATTTTCTCCTCATAAGATGAAAACTATTCGTCCTAGAAATTTGATTCTTGTTTCATTTCACAGGTAATGTTGCTATCTTCAAGTTTTATTCTAATCACTTTTTTGTTAAAACGTTTATATTTGAAGATATATATTATTTTACAAGACCGGACATGATCCGAATCCTCAAAGTCGTCTTATTCCCTTAAAAGGTCGGATTTGTTACAAAACTAGCTACAAAGCTATTGCCAAGGACCCTTTCTTCAGAGAATTCCTACCTGGAGTGTCATAAACCTGGGGTTTTCCCACTCTTTCGAAAGTGTGAGGGAGAGGTTAGAGGGCTTTAGTTTTTAGTTAACGTTTGCTTTTCAAACAGTGAACAAGTGAATATTCTGAACATTATTAAAGAACGTTCTTCTAGTGAGTTTTTTCTTGTGAGGTTTGTGGGACTATGTCTTCTACAGCATTTACGAGCCATGCTCGTGCAGGTTCGAGTTCAAGGCAGAAAGAAATGATGTATTTAATTGGCCATATGTCTCATCAAATCACTGGCAGTAAATTACCATCTAATTGTTAAGTTTTACGCAGCTTATTTTATAATATACGGCAAGTGAAATTGAACACCAGAGATGCTGCAAGACTTACAATACAGTAAGTTGTAATTTTTTGGGAGAAAGCTAAGATACCAACCAGACACTTTAAAGATTGTGTTGAAAAGCTTGATAAACTGTACGAAGAGTGAAGAAAACTACAAAAAATGCTAACAGATCTAAAAACACAGCTCAAAATAAAAAAGTAGAAGCTTTCAAGTCAGCCCTTCATGACCTTTTTGATATTGCTCATCAGGATGCATTAAAAACACTGTTGAAGAAGACAAGCAGTTTTTGTTACTCCAGAAAAAAAAGGACGTCCTGGCTGCATGGTAGGCATTGACATGAATTTCGTAAAAGCACAACAACGAAGAGAAAAGAGACGAGCAGCTGAGATGGCGAGATTCGAAAAATCACAAAACAAAGTAGGTTAGTAGAGTTTTTCTCTCTTTTTTTCATGTTTTCCCTATTCTTTTTCTCTTGAGATTATTTGACTTCACGCCTATTCCGTGAGTGCTTTGCTGCTTGTTACCGCTTAATGGGTTTTTTCCTTTTTTTTAGAAGATGTAAATTTAATCGCACAACTGGAATCTTCAACAAGCAGCACATCAGAAGAAGAGGAAGAAGAAGAGTTGGAGGTGAATTTTACCGACACAGAGGAAGGAGAACCAGAAATAAAGAAAAATAAGTACGCTAGAGGAAGTGAAGAGATTATTACCGAAAAATTGGCTTTATTGTTAGATGGATGTAGAATTTCAGATAGAGACGCAGTTCGAATAATATCAGCTACTGCAGAGGCGATAGGTTTTGACTCACAAAATATGATTGTAAGTAGAAGTGTAATACGACTTCGCAGACAGCTATTTCGAAAACAAAGGACTGAGCTTATCAAACATAGATTTAAAAAATCCGATTTAGGAGGAGCTATTGTGCACTGGGACGGAAAATTACTTCCAGATATTTTGAGTAAAGAAAATGAAGAAAGGGTAGCGGTTTTGATTAGTTGTGGGGATGAAGAACAGTTGATAGGAGTTCCTCAGCTTGAAAATGGTACGGAAATTATTCAGGCAAAAGCAGTATTTTCAGCAGTTGAAGAGTGGGGGGCAGTTGAAAAAATCCAGGCAATGTGTTTTGATACCACTGCGGTAAATACTGGTCGCTTCAACGGAACCTGCGTTTTGTTGGAGCAATTATTAGAGAAAAATCTTCTTTATTTAGCGTCGCCACCATATTTTAGAAATTATTCTCAAATCAGTTTTTGATTTAAAAATGGGCACAACTGCTGGACCCCACTCAAATATTTTTAAAAAGTTAGACTGGATGGTCGAAGCTAGACAAGACAAAATTCAAAACTGCTATTGAAGATACAAATATTAGACATAAAATAGGGAATTCAGATGAAATATCAATTTTTCTTACAGAAAAATTAAAAAACCAACAGCCAAGGGATGATTACAAAGAATTAATTCAACTTTCGTTAATTGTGTTACGACGTACTTCTCCAAAAGACATTTTTTTCTAAATTAATATAAAGCGAAACCGGTCGGTTCATAAATTAATAAATCTCGTGGTTTTAAATAAAAAGTATTTTATTTTATTAAATATGTCAAACCACAAAGTGATTGCTTTCTACAATAATATTTTTATAGAAAGTTAAAACTTCAACCTTGATGAGGCACGGGTTAACCTTATCCAATTGAGCTGAAACTTCACCAATCTCATTTCTTAGCCAATTGGCAACTTTTAGGGGGGTCCCCCCCAAAAAATTCCAAAATTGATTTCTTGTGACCACACTAATGCATACGTATGAATTAGGTGCATTTGAGTATTATGAATTATGACTCAAATCCATTTGCATCCTTCTGCCTCTCACATTAATAATACGCTTTCTATGGAAGTAAACATGTATGTATGTTTATATCTGTATTTTTGTGTGCACCTTTATATACATATAGTAAGGTGGTGCTTGCAGTCACACATATTGAAAAAAAAGTTAGGTACATTTTTATAACCTAATGCTAATTTACTTCTTTTCTATTTTCTATTTCCTACTTTTTATTATAATGTTTCCAACTTTTAGCATCATTTATACTAAATCCATATGTTTACACTAGGTAGGCTTCATATTTCATACAAAGTAAATTTACTCCATTGGTCACCATGATACAGGAAGCTGCCTAGTATGGTGATCTAATATATCAATTCTATGTAAAATGTCTAATTATGTATCATATGTTTTATAAAAAAATAAATTAAAAAAAAAAAAAAAATTTCAAACATTGATCCTTTCATAATACGCCACATGCCATACATAATAAAATATTCCATTTCATTTTGAAGCAGAAGTCCGTTTTTTTTGTAGCGTTTTTTTTAAACAATATTTTTAAAGGCACATATAAAATATTTATTTTTATTTGCTTGTTTTTAAAACAAAACTAATTGATCTGATAATTATTTTTTTTTGTTATCTATCAGCGTCGATATCCGAAGAAGTTATGACACCTTAGTTACAGAAAAAATATTTTATTGGCTCACTGAACACTTACCTTTTTGGACTTGCACCCGTATGCTTCTCGGGTACAGATTTGTTTCAGCGAAATTCCTCCAACCTCACAAAACATTATCTTATTTGTCGTCATGCATTTCAAGCACGTACTTGTCGAATAAGTTAAGTTAAATAAATAAATAACTTAGCAACGCCGAGACATGATAATAAACAACGGACCCAACGGAGAATCTGTGAAACGTGAGGTAATTTGATGCCACGATGGTGATTCAACGGTAACAAGAAATTATCGACATTCAAAGGACTTATCCATTGATTGGGACTTTTTACAAAATCATTGCGGTAATCCACGGTTACTGAGATTACTATTTTTATTGAAAATGTTTAATTTGCTTTGATAAATTCTCGAAGTTTTTTAATCGTTAATTCTTTCGCAATATGACACACCAGTGTTTCCATTTAAAGAAGAAGCCATACTAAATAATGCAAAATTATACAAAATCATATGTTTTTGTTTTGAAAATTGGATCGCTTAGAAGTACTATAGAAGCTTCTATTAAATACTGCGTGAAGAACATATCTTGGCCCTTAAAAATATCGGTCAGTTTTTTTATAAGTCTTTTAATAAGCCTATAAAAAAATAAAATATAACATCTTTAAAAAAACTTTTAAGGCCAAACTCTCCCATTTATAAACCCCTTTTCGGATGTGGTTTTATTGTTTAATGTAGCAATTTCAGTTTCTTTTATAATAATCGCAAAAAAATGATATTTACGCCCGAAGTTCACAAAATAAAATAAAATATGCATTTTCGCGTTGTCATTTTACAGTGCGGCCGGCAGTAGACGAATTTGGATTGTCAAAGTGAACTCTATGCCGTCCACCGAAGGGCTACATAACTAGTCACGCCCGTTTTTTATCAGTTCGCCCCCGAACGGAGCGGGAAACGGACGTTAGGCTCCGCGTCGCTTTGTTCCGTGAAATCAATTTTAAAATTCTGTTTTATTACAATAAACAATGCGTAAAAAATGAGTTAATGTTTTTTACAGGCCTTTACGAAATCAACCTGTAGAAAAAATTCTCAAATACCTTTTCAATTCCAACCTTTCCAAAAGCTTTTTCTCAAGTATTTTTAAACTCCTCCCATTAAAGGGCGTGAATTCCGATTTCGATTTTTTCCTGGACTATTGGATCGCCTTAATATTCGAGTTATTTACGCTTTTCTGTCTTGGAAATTAAAGGGCGTGGCGTTTTGGGAGGGATTATAGAATTTTGTCAACAAATAAAAAGAAAGCGCGCGCCAAACCTTTACCTCCCCAGTTACGCCCTTAAGGGCCCGCAACCCGGATTTGTACCGATTTATTACACATTTCCCTTAAACACGGCAATTTTTAAAGCTTTAAAAAAAATATGTTATTCTTGAAGATAATATCTAGACTTTGCCCGCGCCGAAACGCAAATTATAGATTATAGAACTCGATAGAAAAATATCGCAAAGCATGTTCCAAAAATTATTATTAACACGTTAGTTTCAGTTATTTTACAAGTTATATGTATGAAAAAATTCACAATGTTTCTTTAAATGCTGTTTAAGATAATGCCCGCGAGATTTTTGCTCTATTTTAAACGAGTCGTGTTTTATAAAACATTTTCGCAATTTTCGCATCGATTTTGTCGCTGTAAATGTTAGCGCTCTCCTCTAACATTCGTCATTTCGTATCTTCTTCTTTTCGGGCCCAGTTGCAGAGCCTCAAACACACCCAGGTAAAATTTATCATGAAAAGAAAATAACAATTAAATTAAATAGTTATTTATGATTAATAAAATTTAACGGCTTAATTCGTGGAAAGCGTAACACGTATTTATCAAATTTTACAGGAGAAAACAAAAAATCTATTGTAATAAGATACTATGGTCAATTCTATTGACAAACTCAGGAAAATGACGTACAAAAAATAGGCTCTAATGGCCGAGTAGTTTCAGGCGTTGCCACGTTGAGAAAGATCTTAATTTCAAGTTGGAACCGTTACTTTTTTATTTTCTGTGTTTGGTATGTTTTATGTTTCTTATAGATTTTATTAGTATTATCTTCTTCTTCAGTGATGAATTTATGTCGTCCTATGTTTTGCCTAATACCTTATTATTTACAAATCTCTAGAGTTTGTTATTGTACCTCAGTTAATTGAGGAAATCTTTGTGTCGGAAAACTCAACGGGGTCTCTAAACTTCTGACAAACACTTAATGAGAATTTTACACAGCACTCGCAAAGTGAAGATTCACGATCTTGTGCCGGCAGTCGGCAACAAGCAAACAAAATATTCCATCATCGTTAATCAGCCAGTTTGTTCCCAAACAAACTCGAAATTACGCGATGCAAAACCAATTGTACGTAGTCGTTGATGTTCTTTATGTGAGGGTTATTAAAAAATGATTCGCAAAAAAGTGTTATTCGAAAATGTACGTATTGGGTGGATCAGAGTAAATTGTTCTATAAATAAGTTATTACTTTATTTGCAAGGACTATAGAATAATTCAACTACCATGACACAGGCATGAATGGTCGAAAAATCCACAAATCATGCAACCAATCAAATGTAATCAATCACAAACCAACCAAACAAATAAGTAACGTATTTTGTGAACCAAACATTTGCCTAATCTGGGCTTACATTTATTTCCTCCATTTATATGCTTGGTGTAACCATAAGTGTCCAGCTCAAGGTATGGGGGCTCCTTCAAAGCCAGAGTTAAATTAGCCTCCCAAAAACTGGGCGCAGATAATTTAATAGTACCCGACTGCTCACCCTGTATAAATCCCAAGGGCACCCCACGGTTGAATTTGGCAGCCACCTCTGGTCTGGAGCTCCAAAATAGCTGAAAAAACCCTCTACTCTGTGCAGAAACGGGCGGTCCGTTTGATAGATTTTACCATCATTTTCTAAAGAATTTAATTTTCCACATTTTACAAAAAACCATTATCCAAAAGGGGTTTGAACTTTAAAGTTTTGTAGGTCAGTTTTTATAGGCCTGACCCTTTTTTGTATAAAACTTTAAAGTCTTATATGTCAGTTTTTACAGGCCTGACACTTTTTTTGTATAAATTTTTTAGTTTTATTGGTCGGTTTTTACAGGCCTGACACTTTATTTTTTTATATAAAACTTTACAGTTTTGTAGATCAGTTTTTACAGGTCTGATACTTTATTTTTTTCTGGGCGTATAAAAAGACTAATCAAAAACATACTCATCTATTTCAAAGGAAAAAATGGGTTCTACTCGTATTATTTTGTTAAGAGGGTATTACCAGAGAAAATCAGAAATATGCCATTTTTAAATCAGATTTTGGACGTACTGACTCTTTTCCACAAAAAATTATAAATGGATTTCGAAAGATTCTTCTTTTATCTAGCATTCGCATGTTTTAAATTTTGAGAAAAAAATGTTTATTTTTAGTATAATAACGTTTTACCATAGGTCGTTGGCAGATTTGTCAAATTTTCAAAAAAAGATTTTGTATTATACCACACCCATTTCAAATCATATAATCATGCATTTATAAATCAATACATTATCTGGGTATCGCATTAGAATTTTAATTTAATTTAAATAAAATCATTAAAAAATATATACGTATCTACATGTGTTTCTTAACGAAAATCGGTCCGTTTGTGTATTTGTTTGCGCACTTGCAAACTAATATATTTCAGGTTTTTTGAACATTCTTATTTAATTTAGACATTTTTGAAAAATGTTAAATTCTTGTAATCAAAAAATAATTACAAAAAGTACATTATTTTAATAGTTTTATCATTACGCCTTTCAGCGTTTTGGATGTAGGTATAAATTAAAGCAAATTTGGAATGAAATAAAATCGATACGGAGTTATTATTTTAAAAAGATGAGAATAATTAATCTTTCTCGTTGTAACCGCCCTGCACGATCGGAAGAACAACTTTCGACGAAATGTGGATTTTCGTCGGCTGGCTGGTTAAACGCTCTTAAGGCATCTAAAATATTTCTAAGCGATCAAATTTTCAAACTAAAATCACTATTTTGAATTACTTAGTAGTTCGTCACCTTGGGATAAAATTTGAGAGAGAAAAAACAACATAAATCATATTACAAGTGATCTTGCTTGTTAAGTTTGATGACATTTGAAAAATTTCAAACAATTTTTTTTGCAAGGAATATTTTAAATAAATAATTCCTCTTTCCAGTTTCAGTCGATACTGTTATAATACACACCGCTATACAAACACTTCCACGTTGGTAACGAGCAACTATATTCGAGTATTATTTGCAAAAGAAAATCGATAACCACCAAATTGGATGTTTTGTGCTTCTTCAAAATGAGAACACACAATGGGGCTCGAACCATCAACCAACAATATCCTAAGGCTTAGAGGTCAAAGCACCTGTCCTCGTAGAGTTAATATATCTACGCCTATCCTATGTTACATTGATGCTTCGAGTATTTCATCAACTCCTGTCAGATTTTTTTCTCAGAAGAAACTTGTTCGATTTTAGATTAATTTTTTTATGGTCGTACTGAATAGAGTTGTTAAAAATTGCATAGTGTATCGACATTACTTAGTGATATGTTGTTTTATTATGAGAATTTTTTATGAATTAATGTTTTATTGTCCATTGTTATGTATTTTCATAATTATAATTACTTACGCATTAGAAATATGAAAGTTTGCAAACTTTAATGGTCTATTGGTACTTTGCTATTTATGAGTAGGTATTTTATAAAGCCACTGTAAAGTTTATTTCTGACATTATTGATTAAGGGCCGGTTTTATAAACGAAGTACCAAATTTGTGTTAAGTAACGAACCATTTTTCGTTAACGGATCGCTATCCGATCGTTATTTTATTTTACGTTACTAGCGGTCATCGGTTACGTTTAGTCCTAAAGTTTTTTTACTGGCAATGTTTTTGGCAAATTATTGTCTCTGATATTGTTTTTATCTATGGGTATTACTTTAGCTGTCAAAGTTGATTGTTATTTATGCAGAAGTCCTGAACTGTGTCACTATTCATGGTTATGTAATTGTTTCTCAAGGAGGCTATTATTTTAGTAACTCTCCATACAACGATGCACGCTGTCGACTTGGAGACTCCCGTGAAGTCGCCAGCAGCTTGCAGGATTGATCCCAAAGCCTAGAATCGTTGTCAGTGATAACTGCTGTGCGGGCATAACTGGCTGGTTTCGATATGTCGCCGGCACTAATTGAGCTTCAATTATATTTAAAATTTGAGCCACGGTTCTCTTTGACAACCGAAATCTCATTTTAAAATCGATGTCCGCATCATAATTAAAATAATCCGGTCTATGCATAAAAACACGTAGACATCTCCGTCCTCCCGCAGCTTCGTCTTCCCTGCTACAGCTATTAGATGACGACGATGGCGTGTCATCTTCAAGCATTGCCAAACGCCCATCCTCACTTTCACTGCTCGATGAATAATCCATGTCACAAATGCAAATAATATAATACTGTCTCTTTAAAATAAGCGATCGTCGGGCAACAACCAACTACTACTGACAGCTGTCAAATAACATTTGAGCGCCGACAAGCAACAAAACGGATCGTTATCCGTTTAACTGGTCAAAATCAGTCAGTTAAGCATTAGCCGAAACTTAACCTACCGATAACCTAATGAACGTTAATAAAACGACAAAATCCGGCGGTAGACCAAATATTTGTGGCGGTAAACCAAAAATGGTATCAAGCGTAACGAACGGACGTTTATAAAACCGGCCCTTAGTGTTGTGGAGTTGTTTTGACCTCCGAATTATCATCTACTTGATTTTTTCTTTATAGTTTGATATAGCGTTACTCTCGACTAGTAATCCGGAGGTCGCTGGTTCAAAGAAAATGTTATTTGATTAAGGTGTATTATTTCACAATTTATTAATTAAAAATAATATATAATATATTTGCGGGATGTTACTTAGTGGAAGATACTCCCAGTGTCGTCCTGGTGTAATACTTCCATTCAGAATTGAAACGTTGCTTGAAATGGCTTTAGTCGTGTTTTGTGACCAGATCTGAATAGCCTGGTACTTTCTCATTTTAATCTTCCCAATCTTCCACCGCCTTCCCCTCCCCACTACCGTCAGCCTCACAACACACCCCAATTGTGGATGCCCTATAGCAGGGATAGCGAACCAATGGCACGCGTGCCATTAATGGCACGTGATACAATATTTTGAGCACGTCACTGATCAGTGATCATAAAATTTATTATGCACTACGAAAAAATTTTGAAGTGCATAAGAGGTGAACGAGCGAACCCGAGTTCTCAGATTTTCTCAGTTCAAAGAATTATCGGAAATACTCAAGTTTATTATTTACCCTGATGTGACGTCATTTGATAAACTGAATTTGTCCCCATTCGATTGGTTGGATATTGATGAATTTGAAATGCAACTGATTAATTTCCAGTTTAGTTCAATATGGATTCAAAAATTTGTTGAAACAAGGAGAGTGTTAGAATTAATTGAAACAGAAAGATTGACAGGAAAAATGCTAATAACTATATTTTGGAAACATGGAATGCGTTACCAGACACATTTAAGTGTTTGAAGAAGCTGGCTCATGCTATTTTAACAATACATATTTTCATCAACCTTATGCCTGCGAGTCATTATTTTCCGAGATGAATAACATTAAAGAGTTGGTTAGAGAGAGTTTGACAGATGACTCCAGTTCAGCATGCATTCTGCTAAAAGTAACATCTTACAACCCTAACATATCTTATTTGTCATCTAACCTGCAACAACAGAAGTCGCACTCATTTTACTTTAATTTAAATTACGCGTATAATGCTAAATGTTCCTATTTAGTAGTACATAGTAAGTAAGGAGTTTTTAATTGATAGTTAGTATTTATTATTAATATTTTCCCAATAATCACAAAGTCAAAATTATTTGATGGCACGTCTATGACCTCATTAAACATTTCTTTATAAAAATGGCACGTTGATACGCAAATGTTCGCCATCCCTGCCCTTTAGTGTCTCTGGCTCAGTAATTGGGACATTGTGCAGTATTCACATTAAAATAATTTAGAAATTATCACAAACTCAACGTTATCAGATTTTTATATTGTATCTTTTTAAATCCAATTTATGTTATCGTTTAGGTTGTGTATATTTTATCTGTTCAATCGGAATTTTATCTGAATAGGAATATATCATTTTGAGCAATTCTGCTTTTGCAATAATCACCATCGCCATATCCTAAATGCTGCAAGACTTTGTCATTTAATTGCGTACATTTTATGGGAATTGTATAATCTAATCGTTTATTCCATCATTAACAAATTCCTTTATAGCTACCAATGTACTCTGGGTAAAGTCTACTGATATTAATTACAACATCAGCAACTATTCATTGCTAAATTCAAAACTATTGATATTAACCCCTCCACAACGTAAATAGGACAGCAGTCAAGTGTACAATAAGCGTGTTTATACGTCAGCGCGTGTGTTTTAGTTACATCCCTAAAACAAAAAGTAAAAGGTCGATAGTAGATCAAGCTGTACATACCTATCAAGTTGTCTATAGAAATACATAACAGGAATCAGCTGTCAGTCGCGTAGTTGACAAAAATATTTACCCGCCCAAATTTACTACCGGCGGATCGTCCGCGCTCGACATTTTTAATTTTTATATGAAATGATAAAAAAGTGAGGTGGCAAAAGTGTTTATTACATATATATATATTTAATAGAATAAGTATTGTTGTTTACATAATGTGTGATTTTAGTACCGTTTTCACATAAAAACATCACGTGAGTCATTTTTACCTATTTTTAATGTTTGCGTTCTAAATTTTAATTTTTACAAATGCTAATATTTATTTGTAATATAATAATTTGAAAGCTTATTTTGTAACCTTTCTAAAACAGTTTTTACTATTCGGCTACGTTCAGAAATGTTTCATTTATAGAGCTTTAATTGTGAAGCGGTTATAACAAAAAGTTTTCGTAAAATGTCATTTTGTTTGAGACAGTTTAAGGGCTTAAATGGCGAATTTCGGAGGGGTTAAAATGACTACTGCGTTATTTACGTATTTGCATTTTTAAAGTTTTATTTGATTGACATTTAGGAACTTGAAACTGTTAATAATAATTAATATTGCTTGCATGATATTTTATTCGTTTTGCAAATCTCGCACCTTTTACCCACGGATTGTATTGTAGAATTTAGAAACCGATAAAAAGAAAAATGGGTATTAAATTGGAACAATGTTAACATTTAATTCATATTTCTTTATTTTTGGTTTGAATCATCTTTGGAACTAGTCTTAATCTTATATATAAAAATCTCGTGTCACGGTGTTTGTGATCGCACTCCTCCGAAACGGCTTGACCGATTTTTATTTTTTTTTTTTTTATGTATATTTGGTAGGTATGAGAATAGGTTTTAAAGTATATTTCATACCGCTAGGTGATTAGGGTGTCCCTATCCAGAAAAAAAAATCAAGTTTTTTGACAATTTTTTTATTTGGCATCAAAAATACCTATAACCCGAAATTTTCACCTTCCCATTTTTTAATCGCGATTTTAGTAAGTATTTTTAACAGAACGAAATTATTTATATTGATTATACTTTTTAAAGCATTATTGGTATTTCTACATGTTATTATAAATTAAAGTCTGTCTGTCTATTTGCGTTAAACTCAAAAACTACTGTACTAATACTTACAAAGAAGCGGAACACGGGCTTAGTCTCCTGCAAACCTGGCTTAAAAGAAATTCCCTCACGCTTAATGTTAATAAAACAAAATATCTTACATTTTCTATAACAGCTAGAGGGCAGCCGTCGGAGGACTTAAATCTCAAATTACACACATGCCAAGGAATTTATCAACAAAATCAAGGCTTATCATGCCTCTATCCCACTATAGCACACTCCAAAAGCATCAAATATCTTGGAATTGAAATTGATGATAATCTCCGATGGAACTCACAAATTGACGTAATTACAAAAAAACTAACCAGGTACATATACTTCTTTAGAAACATTCGTAATATCCTCAACATAAACGATATTTAAAAAGTATACTATGCTTTGTGTCAATCACAAATAGAGTACGGTATAACTGGATGGGGGTCTGCTTTGAGCACTCACACAGAGCGACTCAATATACTGAAAGTTCCGCTTAGAACTCCGACGGAAGAAATATTTAATAACTTTCAAGTCTTCAATGTACAGAAACTTTATTAAAAAAAATATTTTATTTAAGTAAACTGAAAAAAAAAACATATATGTATACTCCACTGCCCAACATAAATACTCAACCAGGGCAGTAAGCAATAACATCCTGGTTACTCCCAGTTTGAACACATCTTTTGGACAGAGAAATAATAAATTCCATGCTATGAAACTATACAATGCTCTACCAGATCAAATCAAAAATATAAAGGAAATGAATATATTTAAAACAAAAGTAAAAACATGGCCGCGAGATCAAAGTGATAATAAAATTACAAACATCATGAAGACGATATAAAGACAATCCATAACCAAATACAAACATTTTAAAAAACTATAGGCCACCTCAGAACAGGAAATCCTAGTGAGGAGGTCTGTGAAAAAAAAAAGAATCTATACTTATACTATACATTATACATACATGTACAAACCTTGCTATTGAAACTAATAATAAATAAATAAATAAACTGAACGGATTTTCATGCGGTTTTCACCAACAGATAGAGTAATTCATGAGGAAGGTTTAGGTCTATAATTTGTCAAGGTTTAGTGTAAATTGATTGAAATATATAATTAAAGGAGAATGTCTATATGTGGTGGACGAGCGGGCTGGAAAGCCGGCGGTGGGGGATTTGATTTGTATCTATAAATTAACAGATGGCGGTTAAAAGATTGGGTAACCATCCAGTAGATGGCGTTGTATTTAGCCACAGCAACGCGTGGTGGGGTCAGCTATTATAAAAAGATACTGAAAAAATAGCATGATAACAATTTTAAGAAGACTGGTAAAAAAATTGCATCTCATTCTCTCGCCGGCTAAATCTTCTAGATGTATGTGTATGTCTCTTTTTGGTGTAGCTCGTTTCCGTTTCAAATCACAACGGTGCTAAAGAAGTTTTCACTTCAAAAAACAATTTTGATTTCTAAAGACAACCATAACAAAATTTTGGTTTCCTCAATAAATTTACTACGACTAAATTTTTAAGGTTTCCAGGCAACCAACCTAACACAGTGACAAATCAACACACTTTTGAAAAGTGATTAAAAAGATTTAGGTTAGGTTAGGTTAGGTTGCTGGAACCCCCCCCCCCCCCCCCCCTTTTGAGCTCACGTAATTAATTTCCCTAAGACCACCATTCAGAATTCAAACGTTATTTGAAATGGCCTTAGCCGTGTTTGATGACCAGATCTGAATAACCAGGTACTTCCCCACCTTCCCCTCCCATCTCCTTCCCGTCCCCCCTACTTTCAGCCTCACCACATAACCGTTTGGGGATGCCATAGTCTCATTGGCTCCAAATGGGAGCAGCTGAGACTCTTAAAATCAGAAAAAGTAAAGAAAAAAAAATCGGCCTTTGATATCTCCGTTCTCAAAAAGGGAAATCTCTTTCGTTAAAATGAATTCCACGTTTTGAAGTATTCACTTCCTAACTTCAAATTCAGCTTCTCTTTTATTGTCGTAGATTCCCCGCTTGCTTATGAAGCATGTATTTCAATCCTGCATCCCGCAATACCGCAAATTCGCGGGATTGCGGAATGCCGGCTGAGGTATTCTGGAATGCGGGATTCCGGATTGCGGGATGCGGGATTGCATAAAGCATACTCTGCATACAACTGCAGAGGAGGTGAATTTATCCATCGAAATTATTTTCCATCAGCTCCTAGTACTTTCAATATCACCTTGAAGTTTGGAACGACAAACAAAAACAGAATATTTCGCACAAATTTGTGGAAAAAAAAGCTTTCTTAATATTTGCCGTAGATTTTATTTGGTCAATATCAATACTTGTACCGTACAAGTGTGCCTCTACAATTCAAGATTTCCGGATGCATATTTCCACGAATCATGGACTGGTGCCACGCAGCCTCGTCTATCTAATCCTAGCCAATCTAATGTTATGCAATTCCAAACTTATTTGCTAAACTAGGCATCTTCTTTACTCTACTATTTTTTGCTGTTCTTCCAGACTCAGACGTCTTGAACAGCCTTTATACACACAGCACACATGCACTCATGCAGAGCAAATAAACAAACGTGTTATGATGTAACGTTGACTTATCGTTTTATCATCTCTAGAAGTTACTACTTCTGCCCATTTACCATTGGTGGCGCCGTAATTAGTACGCAAATAACCCTTTTCGCTTTGTTTATACTTACTTCTATCATGATTGAAACACTTAGGAAATCGAAACATATCTGTTTACGAAACCTTTTAGTAATTGAATGAAGCATTTCGAAGTGGACTACTTTGATATGGATGTCTTTTAAAACCGGGCTCCAATGCAAGGGCGGCTGGTTGCACAGTGTGTTCGTGTGCAGCACTTGTAAATTATATCGCCTAAAATTACTTTCTAATATCTTACCGAAAAATATAAAATCTATGAATCTCATGAAAAATATCACCTACCAATATGATGCCTAATATAATATGAATCAGGGAGAGCAAATTCTCAAAGTTCCGCGCGAAGTCGCCTTGTCGGGTGTGCAGGCCGATTGCAAGCGAAACGAATTATTTTTTTTGTATCGAATATCCCAAACATCGCCAGCGCGCATCGCCAGCCATGTGTATGAAAAATTAAGCTATATTGGTGTGCCACCCAACGGCCTTTATCATACAAACTTAAATTTGGATTTGAGGCCAAAATACTTAACCAAACTGAATAATTCTTTTTTTAATCAAAAGGCACAGCAAATACCCAAATTTTACATATATTTTCTTTTTTATTGATTTGTGATTTAAATTATAAAACCCAGATCATTAATAAATACAATTTTTTTATATGTAACTTTGACAATTTTCCCCACGTGCTGTTTATACATTGTTTATAAATACTGTTTGTATACTGTTTATAAAGATATATAAAACTAAGTAACTAATCATCACGCCATTTCCCCTCAAGGGTAGGCAGAGTGGACGGACAGCCGAACAACTCGGTCTTGGCACACACTCTTTGCCTCACTCACATTCATACATCGTCTCTTACATTCTCTTCAATTATTCCGACTTTTGACGTGGCCCGACTCAAGTATCCAATTCACTTGATCGTGCCATGTCTTCCTCGGGCATCCCCGACTTCTACCATTCACATTTGCGTCGTATATTCTTCTTACACTATTTTCAAATTTATTTTATTTTATGAAATATAAAATAAAATAAATTAAACGTTGTAAAAAAAAAAAGAGTTTTTTGGATTGAAATTTAAGATTTATTTACGAAAAATTAGTGTGGTGTTTTTATTTTCTAAGTACAGAAAAAAGATCTGTACAGAAAAATTAAAATTTTAATTAAAAAGCGATATGTAGAAGTTTTCGCCCTTCGAAAACAGCTTAGAATAGACCTTCTCTCCAAATAAGATTAGTGGAATCATTTTTACCTAATGTTGCTTAGTAATCGTTATCTCATAGGTACGGATTATCAGTGAACCACCACATTTTCAGGGCAGCGGCCGCCGCTGCTCCAAGGTATCGAGCATGGTCGATCGATATAGATTTTATCGCAAATGTCGGTAACTTGTCATCGCTTCCGAGCACGGCTGCAAGCCGCTAACCAACAAACAACGACTTAGTGTTTCTAATTTATTTGACGTGAACGGTTTTTTGTTGGTTGGTGATCTGCAGTCGTGCTCGGGAACGATGAAAAGTTACCGATACTATCAATAAATCCTGCATCGACCGGCTGTGCTAGGTACACGGGTGTGTTGTTCGATACACTTTACATACAATCGATGTTTAAATTTATTATTAAAAATATCAGATTATGCAGTTCAAACGCGGTAGAAGTGAAACCTTCAGAAAAATAAAGTAGACAAGAGCGGGGACGCTACGAAGCACCGCACAAAATAGAGACCGATTAGTCTATTTCATTTTCTCGCAAACTCAATCCTATAGATGTATGCATTTGTCTCTTTTTAGTATCGCTATTCTTCGTTTCATCGAGTTTCAAATCACAAACAATTTTGATTTCTAAAAATAACCGTAACAAAATTTTGGTTACCTCAATAAATTTTTTACGATTAGATTTTAGGACAACCTAACACAATGACAAATTAACACACTGTAAAAGTGATGAAAGTGAAAATCTAGGTTATAAGATTTAATCGGTTACGTTATTAGATTAGGTCTATACGTACAATTTTGGAGGCAGTTATGGTTACCGCCGTCCCGGGAACCATTCATTGGATAATCAACACCCCTGCCATAGGTAACCCCAAGTGGCTCGCTACCCTTGGAAACATAGCAGGGATATCCGGGTTTATATTTCAACCCTTGTACTTTTTTTTAAGCAGAACTTCCTCACCTTCCTTTCCTTGAAAAAAACCCACCACACAGCATCCTCAAAGATAATATAGATTCCTCAAAGATGGAACGATTTGCCGGCCTCTGTGTTTCCTCCCTCCTACAATATGGATCACTTCAAGACCCATATTCACTCCTTCCTCCTCCTCCAGCATCCTCAAAGATGACGTAGGCCCTGAGGGAAATTATTTTCCTCACTGCCTCGTGTGTGGAGTCCATGTAAAAAAAATAATTTGACAACTGCCGCATTCCAATACAATATAATCGATGATTTTGAACGATATCTCGATATTGGCCATCGCAACGGACATGCACTGTAACATGCACCTGTCGTTATTGAAACTGGTTAGTTGGGAGTTTATTTGACCATGCTCAGCGGTGTTACTTTTCCTAGAATTGCACTCGAATCAATCGAACAACGTTGTATTTTCTTCAAAACTTTGTGTTCTGCGATGAATTTTGAGCCCTTTCTGTTCACTACAACTTTATTTATATTTTTGTTTTACCATTTCCCCACTTGAATATTTTTAATATTTATATCGTCGAAATCATTTTGATTTATATTATACTAGCGCTTACCATATTATAGACGGCCTCCGTGGTCGAGGGGTAAGGCTATTGACTCGCAGTCCGAAGGCCAGGGGTCGAATCCCGGCGTGTACAATAAATTTTATTTGATTAATTTGTGTTATTTTACAATTAATTACATTAAAGTAATATTTAGTACATTTGTGGAACGTTCCAGAGTGGAAGCTACTCTCAGTGTAACCCTGGTGTAAGACCACCATTCTGAATTAAAGCATTCCTTGCAATGGCTTTAGCCGCATTTAATGACCAGATCTGAATAGCCAGGTACTTACCCACCTTCCTCTTCCCATCCCCTTCCCCTCCCCACTACCTTTAGCCTCACAACATACCCCAATTGGGGATGCCTCACTGGCTTCATACGGGAGCAGTTGGGACTCTTGTGAGGTATTCTCATAAAAAAATAATAAAATCGCGATGTTTTAATTTCAATTTTGAAGGAAGGTATTTGAAAATTTTTCTGTTCAAATATTTTTTTTATAAGTAGGCACCTGCTTTACCGCTTGTCTAAATTTCTCACATAACCGATTCCAATTCTGAAAATGACACTTAAGGGGTCGTCCATTAATCACGTGATGTTTTTAGCAAATTTTTAACCCCCCCCCTGGTGATATGTGGTGAGGTTTTAGTCTGACCCCCCCCCCCCCCAAAATCACGTGTTTTTTTTTACTACAAAGTATTTTGAAATTTTCAGAATATTATCACGAAAAATAAATACACGTGATATCTCATTATACCCCCCCCCCCCCTCGTGATATTTCGTGATTTTTTCCGAACCCCCCCCCCCTTTCGAGCCTCACGTGATTAATGGACGACCCCTAAATTAAAAGCAAATTTGAGTTCACTTAACCAGATTTCACACAGAACGCTTCACGCACAGACAACCGAAGTTAGTAAAATATAATTTTTTTTTTCTACATTAGATTTGCATAATTTTCAAAAAATATTTTTTTGTGTCAATTTTTCCAAAGAGCGTTTTTAAAAATTTTACATCTAGGTAGGGAGATATATATTTATTTGTGTTTCTTGTTTTCTTCCTTCCTCACCTATCTCAGCTCCTACTTCTCATTCGCACGATAATAAATTAGTGTTGGGAGAATACAAATGAATTACCAAAATAGTATTGTAAAAAAAATGTTTTCCCAGCAAATTTATTCAGTGCCTTCGTATTTCCCTTGCGTTATCTGTTGCCCCCAGTATATACCGACCCCTGTCTGTCTTCGATGCCCCAGGGGGGAAGAGGACGATAGACGCCCTCGAAATGTGGTGCTGAAGAAAAATGCTCAGGATTCCATGGACACCTAGACACAATAATGTGTCCGTTTGGGAAGAGCTAGACGCTAGACATACACAACAGACTTTCAGCTATCTGCCTACACAACGTACCTTAAGATACTGGTTGCAACAAATTGCTGGTTAAAATCAGGATTCCGTTTGGAAAAAGTCATTGTCACTGACAAAGTGGAAGGCAATTGAGATACACATTTCAAGAATGCCAAAGAAGTGAAAAGAAATATTTGCACGACAAAAGAAGCCTTGAGCAAAATGCAAAGGATACACGGAGTGATAGAGGCATAACGAAGCACCACCAAGATGAGACTCATCAGGGCGCCTATTTTCCTTATATTTTTCAATATGGTGTGGAAACAAGAGCAAGCGAAAAAAAACGGATAGACGTCCTCGAAATGTGATGCCGAAATGTGATAGCCAGACGCACAAATGTGGAAGAGCTAGGCATTAACGATTGGCTTTGAACTATCTGCCTACAACGTACTTTAAGATACTTTGAACACGTTGCTCGTCAAACCGAAGACTCCAACTTGAAGAAACTCATACTGGCAAAATAGGAGGCAGGGGAAACATAGAAAGGACACCAATGCGCTAAAATGAACAAGTACCACTGGCGTCCGGTACATCGGTGTCCGCAGCAGCTCTCCACGCAGTGCAGAACCGATAGGGGTGTAGGAGCCTTGCCCACCAAGGAAATTGGAGTAGGGGTCACGATCCCCAGCAATCAGGAACCAACTTGAGAAGAATGTGATTGCACCGCATTTTTTGTAATAAAACTACTTGAACACGTTGCTCGCCTAATCGAAGACTACAACTTGAAGAAACTCATACTGGCAAAATAGGAGGCAGGGGAAACATAGAAAGGACACCAATGCGCTGAAATGACCAAGTACCACTGGCGTCCGGTACATCGGTGTCCGCAGCAGCTCTCCACGCAGTGCAGAACCGATAGGAGTGTAGGAGCCTTGCCCACCAAGGAAATTGGAGTAAGGGTCACGATCCTCTTCAATCACGAACCGACTTGATAAGAATGTGATTGCACCGCATTTTTTGTAACAAAATATTTAAGGTTTTTTTATTAGTTTACATGTAACTCGGTGTTATAAAATGATATTATTAGCCATGCGGAAGTCACATAAAGGTACTTGTAATAACTATGATCTCATAAAGCCTCTGATTGTTTACGTCGTTAATGATTATCACGCGAGAAGAAGTAATCAGGTGATGCAACAATTCTTGCTTTGACAGTTACGATTATTCAACCAATACTCCCACGATTTTAATTTAGCTATAGTAAAAAGCATAATCTCTGAGCTCTGAACCAGCAATTTCTCGTTTATTTGTACATCTTCTTGTATCAATTTTATTAGTTTCTGTTCATGTTGTAGTCCTATACATTTTAAATTATAAGAGGAAATCACAGGGCAACAGTGTTACACAGTGCGAATCAGCATGCCAGTTGGCCGTTCGACTTACTGTCGTTTTTTTTTACATTAACTCCACACGGGATGCCATGAGGAAAATAATTCTCTTGGGGAATGTTGCGTGGAAGATTTTTTTAAGGAAGGGAAGAAGAGGAAGTTCTGGGAAGGAAATAGGTGTGAGGGGTTGGTAGGAGTCTGGAGGTCAGTGTGTCTAGGAGTGACGGACATATGAATCCATCCTTTCAGCAGCGGTGCAAGTCGATGGATCTGATATATCGGCGGCCAAGAGCTTGACAAACCTCACCCCATGAACCCGGACACCTCTGCCAAATCACCAAACGTAGGGAAACATTTGGGGTGAACTAAAACGGTACCCATAACCGCCTCCCAAAATACAAAATGTCATGTGCCAGTCGGTCAGTAGCTCACGTACGAATTACTATAATATTTTTTGTTTCACTCGCCTTTCAGCCACCTTCCTCTTCCACATCTCCTTCCCCTCCCTACTACCTACAGCCTCGCGAAATACCCCAATTGGGGATGCCATAGTCTCACTGGCTCCAGACGCTTGTGAGTTATTCACTTTTTTTTTTCATTAACCCCATACAGGAGGCCCTAAGGAAAATAATTTCTCTCAGGGCCTATGTCATCTTTGGGGATGTTGTGTGGAGAGTCTCTTTAAGGAAAAGAAGGACAGGATGTTCTGGGAAGGAAAAAGGTATGAGGGGTGGGCAGGAATCTGGGGTTCAGTGTGTCCTACTCATCCGCCACCAGGACTTGGACAAACCTCACGCCATGAACCCGGGCACCCCTGCTAAGTCACCAAACGTAGCGAACTACTTGGGGTGACCTATGGCAGAGGTGTTAGTTATACAATAAATGATTCCCTGGGCGGAGGTACCCATACCCGCCTCCCAAAGTGCAGGCTGAAAGGAGTGGGGAGAAGAAGAATACAGGGAAGAGAAAGGTTTAAAGTACTCTGGATGTTTGTATCTGGTCTCCAAACACGGATTTAACCATTTCAGGAAACAACTGAACCCTGGTATTTATCACCAATTCGATTTTGAGAGAATCGCCGACTCTGATTGCTACTTAGCACGCCACTATCATCATCAGTGGAGGTTATCCACCTCTTACTCGCCCTGGTATAAGTAACAGATGGTTACTCCTTCAAGGCTCTCTCAAGATTCTAATTTTTTTGTTAAACGAAGCTACCTTTATTTATTTTGAACGAATCTAGACCTCAAATGTCCTTGCATACGTTGTTAGTAAGCAGTATGCAAGTGCTTAACAGGAAAAACAAAATGCAAAAAAATAGGTTAGTAAGACAAAGATATATTAAACAGGGCAAAAGAAAAACTCAATGAGGCTCCAAGAGGCGGCATTGCATCTGTAAAAACCTGCAAGCACCTGCATAAAATAGAGAACATAAGTACTTAATACAATAAATCTCAAATCACTTGGCAAGTACCAACAAAAAATGTGAATGGCTTTCGGTCTGACCATAAACTACACTTAGCTTCCGTGTCCCTTAGCCAACCACTCAGTGAAGCCTCAAAGAATGTTAACTGTATATTTGGGGTAAAATACCCGAAGAAAAAAAGAAAATTCAGCGTTGGGTAGTCAGAGGCAGGACAAAGTACAGTCAAAGTAGTCTGATCAAAGCTCAAGCCTGCACATGTCATTGGGGGAGGCGCAGATAGATTTGAGAATGATCTGCAAAATTAATAATGTAACTAAAGATTAAGCAGGGACGAGGTCCAGCTCACCCCCATATGGGGATAGGGAAATAATATCAATAATAATTCATCGTCAATAATTATTCTTCCGACGGACAGTGATGATGCTCCGGTTCAACGAACCTGTGTAGGTACTGTGTACGTGCCTGTCACCGTCTACGGCCACCGATGGCTGGTCCGGTGGTCGGACACAGCTTTATCCCCTCGAAATTCACATTCCCCAATAAGTGTACCCGTATTGTGTGCCGAGCGCGAATCCGAACTTTTCTCAAGGACACGGTGTAATGACATCATGTAAAACGTGTACGGGGTAATCACAAAATTGCTTTCACTTTGAATACTTATTTTATTTTGATTTTTTTTACAGTAGCTCCACACCGGAAGCTCTGAGGAAAAATACGTCCAGGGCCTATGTCTTATTTGGGGATGCTATGTGGAGGGTTTTTTGAGGAAAGGAAGGATAGGAAGTTCTGGGAAGGAAAAGGGTATGAGGGGTGGGTAGGAAATTGGAGGTCAATGTGTCCAGGAGTGAGAGATGTTTGAATCCCCCCTGCCATTGCGGTGCACGGCCTATGGTGTTGGAGTTGTCATGTGATTCCGAAATTTGCATTGTTTGCTAACAATAATTTGTATACAGTGTGTCTCAACCCGTACTAGGAAGGCCTTAACAATGCGATTTGAGTAAAAATGTAGATTGAACGATAAAAATATTTTTATTTCAAACATCGCCACTGATCACTTTGGTACACGCCGCAACGGATCACGTGATACGCGCTTTGTATCGTCCATTATTTCCACACAGGAGGCCTTGAGGAAAATAATTTCCCTCGGGGCCTATGTCATAATAATAATAATAACGTAGTATTTATATAGCGCAGTTTTGTGATGTTTCACTTCAAGTGCGCAAAGTCATCTTTGAAGATGCTGCGTGGAGAGTCTATTTGAGGAGAGGAAGACCGCCCGTTTCTGCACAGGGTTTCTTTTGGGGTGTTTGGCGCTCCAGACCAGAGATGACTGCCAAATCCATAGACATATGAATATTAATTGACCTGCCCTAAGCGATAAAAGCGTATTATTTCCCCCTCCC
Organism: Limnephilus rhombicus; assembly: GCA_929108145.2. NCBI lineage: Eukaryota > Metazoa > Arthropoda > Insecta > Trichoptera > Limnephilidae > Limnephilus > Limnephilus rhombicus. The sequence goes on along the minus strand of OV815288.1, from coordinate 31,451,085 downwards.
CATACCGGTTCCATTGGAACCGGCTGGGATCGAGTATGGCTTCGCATGAATCTAAAAAATGTGACGTCATCATACTTCTGCGAGCCAGCGTCGAGCAGTCATCGGTGCATTTTACGAAATAACACGGCAAAAATAGTGACTTGTGTTTTGAAAACGTGAAAAAATAGAAGTGAAAAAGAGAATAAACCCAATTGTCGTATCGTTTTTGTAACACACACTATCACTCGAGATGCATGGCGTGTGCTCGTCGCTGTTTAGTGGTGTAAGTAAATTATGAAACATTTGTAAAAGTGTCTTAACCTTACGGACGACCTCCGTAGTCCAGTGGGTAAGACTCTTGACTCACAATCCGGAGGTTGCGGGTTCGAACCCGGCATGCGCAAATAAATTTTATTTGATTAATTTGTGTTATTTCACAATTAATTCATTTAAAATAATATATAGTACCTATATTTGCGGCATGTTCCCGAGTGGAAGATACTATCAGTATCGCCCTGGTGTAAGACCACCATTCAGAATTGAAACGTTGCTTGAAAATGGCTTTAGCCGTGTTTGGCGTCCAGATCTGAATAGCCAGGTACTTCCCAACCTTCCTCTTCCCACCCACCTCCTTCCCCTCCCCACCACCTTCAGCCTCACAACATACCCCAATTGGGGATGCCATAGTCTCACTGGCTCCAGACGGGAGCAATTGAGATTCTTGTGCGGTATTAACTGTAAAAAAAAATAAATTAAATCATCAACAAAATATTGGACTATGAAAATAGGCGAACTCTACTTTGCCGTATTTGGAATTCGCAAATTTGTTCATTACGCGGCGAGCAATTCGTGCTCCCATGTAAAAAGTTCTATTCATTCAAAAGCAGAGTTTACTTCTAAGAACTAAATGGTGATGTTTTAATGCGAGATGCCCATATACTCTCAGATTGAGTTATTGACGAATCACATATCACCAAATTCATCTTCCCGCTCTGCGCCCCTGTGTTCTGGTCTAGTAATATTCTTATGTCTATGGCCAAATTCAACCGTGGGGCGCACTTGCGATTTGTAAAGGATTAACAGTTGTGTAGGTACTATTAAAGTATCTGCGGACCCTGTACAGTACGCCCAGTTACTGAGAAGATGACTAAACTGGCTGAATTGAAGAAACATGTCATCGGATAGCAAAAGGCACAAATAAATCATTTTCCACTTTCCCATTACATGTTTTTTCCTTTATTCGAACATTTTTGTTTTCTCCTGTTTTTGTCAAAAAAGTGTCGAACTTCAAAATCAATTTTTTTTTCTTCTTATTTGCCGATAAAGTTTTGAAGCTCAAAAAAGAATTGTCCTGATTTCATCACGATCTTCTTTTCTCGAATTTTTGTAATAATGTTTCGAATTCCACTGCCTTGTTATTGTCTCCATTGTATATTTCGAAAAGTTTTTAATTACAGAGTCCTGGTTTTCATTAAATCCTTATTGTTTTCCCCCATCCTTTTAAAAATGATTTACAATATCTTGATTTCTACTCTTATTTTATTATTTTATCTTGTCTTTGTAGAAAATTGGTAGTAAAATTCCTACATCTTTGTTTTATTCTCAACTTTTCACTTCTCCTGTGTTAATAATGGTTTGGTTTCCAGTTGTTCGATTTATAGTTTTATATAAAAAAAGGTTGGGTGCTTTGGAGTCCAATGTCTTGATTTTCTACCCTACTGTTATTTTCCCTCTTCTTTGTTGAAATTGATTTACTTCTAAAGTTATAATCCTTATCTAAGATTTTTGTTTTAACTTGTTCTTGTCGAACATGGTTTGAATTCCAGTGTCTTGATTCATGTTTTACAATTTTATTGTTTTATCTTTGTCTGTAGAACAAGGGTAATTCGAATGTCTCCGTTTTATCTTATCTTGTTGTTTTAGTCTACCCTTATCCAAAATGGTTTAAATTCCGATGTCCGAGTACACCTTTACTAATCTTTTTGTTTTCTTTTGTTCACAGGTACGTTTTCATCTGACAGGGATGTTTTACTGTCTTACACAAAGAAGGTATTTTGTGAGTTATTATGTTTTAGTTTATTACTTTAGGAATATTTGTTAAAAAAATATTCCCAATGTTATCTAGTTTTTTTTTACAAACTTATGTTGGTTTACGATTTTTTTTTAATGAATTCCAACGCCTTTTTTTCCATTTACTATGTTTTCCATTTACTCATAAATGATTGCCGAAGTTGCCTCTAAAATCACGAAACACTAAAATATTTAATGGCCTATATCTTATAATTAAAAGCAAAAAATAAATAAAGTAGCCTCTAAAATTTTCAAACTCCAAGTTGCCTCTAAAATCACGAAAGTTGCCTCTAAAACACCCTAAAACTCCGTGTTGCCTCTAAAATCTTTAATGGCCTATATCTTATAATTTAAAGCAAAAATAAATAAAGTAGCCTCTAAAATTTTCAAACTCCAAGTTGCCTCTAAAATCACGAAAGTTGCCTCTAAAACACCCTAAAACTCCGTGTTGCCTCTAAAATCTTTAATGGCCCATATCTTATAATTTAAAGCAAAAATAAATAAAGTAGCCTCTAAAATTTTCAAACTCCAAGTTGCCTCTAAAATCACTCTAAAACTCCGTATTGCCTCTAAAATCTTTAATGGCCTATATCTTATAATTTAAAGTACAAATATATATAAAGTAGCTCACATCCGTACTAGGTATTTGATAAACCTTTTGATAACAAACATCATTTTTCAGTTTGGTTGGGTATTTTGATCTCAAATCCAAAATTAAGATTTGTGTGAAACAGGCCGCGCGAACGGTCCTCCTACTTTTTGTTGGCGCTTTTACACAATGCACAATGAATTTTAATAAATGGTTTTAAACGCTTAAAAACTCAATTCTTTCAACAAACGTATACACATCCAATTTTGTATTTGTAGAATTTGTGTGTTTTCATAAGAATTGAGTTTTCATACGGACAAAACTATTTATTACCACTATTTATGAATGAGCAGATCATGAACTATTTTAAATTTAGTCTGAATGCTTTTATATAGGCTGTATTCTCAAATTAACCAAGCTAAATGGCCGCGTTATTAAATCCACTATTACAGTCTTTACGACATTATGCACTTTGATTCGAGATAAAACATTAAAGCTTTTAACATGTGCCACTGAATAGAGAAAGCGTTAGAAGTGTCGTAAGCTCTTTTTGTTATTTGTTTTTGTGGTGTTATGCCGTGTTGCGCTACCTCCTCCTTTAGCCATCTAAAATCATTTCTGTCGTGAGCTCGTCTGTATACCATAAACTATTTTTAATATGCATCTATTTGAATTTCGCTTTTGTTTTCTTGATTGAATGAAGAGGAAACTTGGAAGTGGAAATTAACCTGTTTCCTGACATCCGATCGAGCTGAAACTTGGCAAATATACTGCTTGTCGATTACAATGGATTCTATCAACTTTTGGTGGCACGCAAGCACACGCACGTGCGCACACACCCATTTCTCTGAAATTGGATGAAATAATGGCGCAACTAGGTCTTTGCACAGGACCCTGGCGGAAATCGAAACCGTTTCACTTCGTAATAAACAGATATACTATATTTAAAAAAAAAACTAAGTATGCAATTCACACGCGGTAGAAGTGAAACCTTCAGAAAACTAAATTAGATGGAGTGGGGAGGCACGTAGCACCGCATAAATATGAGACCTATAATACTACCACATTCTCTCGCAGGCTAAATCCCATAGATTTATGTGATGTATCTTCTTATTGTCGCTATTTTTCGTTTCATCGAGTTTCAAATCAAAACGGTGCTAGAGAAGTTTTCACTTCAAAAACATTGTCATTTCATTACGAATGGATTTTTTCTTCTTTTTGGCGAAATTGAACAAAAACGTTTCTCGTATTTTTATACAACGTGTCCCAAAATTCAACGATAAGCGGGCACCAGTGACTCATGACTCCTCGAGAAAAAAAAAAATTCTTAATTTTTTTTTAATGTACAAAAAAAATATTGAAATCCTTTGAAAATTGACACCTCTTATTAACTACTACGACCACAATTTTTCAAACATTTCTGATTTTTTTTTGTATTGACAACCTAAGTAGCACGGCTATCCACCACAAGCCTTAAAAATCCATGAATGCCTGTAGTTTTTACACAAATATCAGTCAAAATTATTGTTTTTCTAAAAATTATTAATGATTTTTATTTTCAGCCCACTTTCAACCATCGTGGTGTAAAAAAAAGTATGGACACTACTATGGCAAGTTTTTTTTTTAAGTTTACGCATCTTATCAAGATTCCAAAATGGTGTAATACTCTAGGAAAACTAGCCACAAAAAAAAAATCAGAAATATTTGAAAAGTTGTGGTCGTGGTAGTTAAAAATATCTTAAGAGGTGTCAATTTTCAAAGGATTTCAATTTAAAAAGAAAAAATTGAGATTTTTTTTTTCTATTTTTTTCTCGAGGAGTCATGAGCAGGCCCACCCACTGGTGCCCGCTTATCGTTGCATTTTGGGACACGTTGTATATTTAATACCGCGCAATTGCTCCCAAATGTCTGGAACCAATCGGACTATGGCATCCGAGGCATTTTTTAAGTCTAAGTGGGTAGATAGGAGTAGGAGATGAATAAGAGAAGGTTTGTGAAGTCACCGACTATTCGAGTCCGCCATTTCCTGCGTCAAGGTTTTGATTCTGGATGGTGGTTCTTCAAAATGGCGATGATTCATGAGTACCTATTTACCAGCTGCGGATTGAGTGGATTCCATCCTTTGCTACGAATTTGATGGTCGTGGGTTCAAATCCTGATGTGTGCAAGTAAATGTTATTCGTGTTATTTAACGATTTAAAAACATGTTACGGTGTAAGTATTTGTTTTAGTTCGCAGTTATGTATCCAGTTTCGCCTTTCAGTATCGCCCTGGTGAAAGACAAACACTATAACACCATTCAGAATCGAAACGTCGCGTCGCTTGAAATAGATTTAGCCTTGTTTGGTGACCAGATTTGAATAGCCAGGTACTTCCAGCCTTCCTCTTTCCCATCCCCTTCACCTCCCCACTACCTTCGACCTCACAACATACTCCAATTGGGGGTTCGGATTTCTCACTGGCTCCAAACGTTTGGGAACAATCCTAAGCCGATAATATTAATTTCATGTATTATTATGACTGTTTGTACGTCTGTAGCATTGGAGTGTATGTTTGTGAATTAGCGACATCCGTTTTGTACCATATCAGTTATGGATCGCACTTCTAGGAATTATTTGTTCATTGGCGGGCGTTAAATGCAAGGGGCATGTTTTATGATTGATGCATCCTTCTACCTCAACCGATTCATTGCTCACAAGATCTGTTGAAATTGCCGCCCATAGGAAATCTGGCATTATAAAGGCAGGGTGGCGTGGGTGATTGTGAACCCGTGTTGATGATTCCCACACAAATCACTGAACAATTTTTTTTTTGTATATTTAAAGTAGGTACGATGAAAATGATTTAGAATAATATAAAGATTTTTTTTTAAATCATAAAAATCGTATTTATTTGATTTAAATCAATTTTTATTATTTTTTTTTTTTTTAATTTTAACTCAGAAGCCGGTCTATGTAAAAAAGCACAATGTTGTTTTTCATTTTAATTAGGTATTAATTTATGATTTTTTTTTCAAAATATCATTATTTTTTATTTATTTAACATTTTACTGTACACAAACATTTTTGAACATTTTAACCAACTTAAAAAAAAACAGCACAAAGGGTAGGTGTTTGTTTGTCTTTTAGAGAAATTTCTTCCAACTCTCCTGCAACCTACAATAGGAAATGTGCTCAGAGAGATTATTTTTTTTACACCAGCAATATAGTATTTGCTTATTCAATAAAAAAAATGAAAAATTAAGATCATTAAAAAGACTTAATTTTTTTTTATTATATTATCAATTAAACCACTTGGATATCTTGTTGTTATTGGTTTTGTGTATTTTCAAAAGGAAGACTAATTTGCCAACCTTCTCATTGCCTAATTACTATTTCATATTTTACTGTGCACAAAATTGAATGCCGATCCCAGCAGAAGAAGCCCCGCTGCTCTTGGCAGTTGCTTGATTATTTGTGATTCTTCTTCAGTTTGTATATTTTTCGTTCACATACCTTTTTTCATATTATATATTGTTAACCACCAATCAGTAGAGGCGCGCTTTTCGAGCAATACTCCAGAGAAAGGCTCAACTTTTTTTTTTGATTTTAATCGTTTAATTTATTTTGGAATGTTTAAGTCACCTAAAACCCTTCTTCTTCCTGGTGCTGTCCCAACTCATTGCCTAGGTAGTAGGTTGTTGGGGTCGGCTCAAAATCACATAAAACCCTGATTGTAATTATTAACCACTCCGAATTTTCGAGAATATTAGCTTTTGGTGTCTTAAACGAAATGACATTTTACGAAAACTTTTAGTTATAACCGCTTCACAATTAAAGCTCTATAAATGAAACATTTCGAATAGTAAAAACTGTTTTAGAAAGGTTACAAAATAGGCTTTCAAATTATTATATTAAAAATAAATATTAGCATTTATAAATATTAAAATTTAGAACGCAAACATTTAAAATAGGTAAAAATGACTCACGTGATGTTTTTATGTCAAAACGGTACTAAAATCACAGATTATTCAAACAACAGTACTTATTCTATTGTATATATGTGTAATAAACACTTTTGTCACCTCACTTTTTTATCATTTCATACAAAAATATTTAATAAAAATTTAAAATGTGGAGCGCAGTGGAGCTGCCGGTAGCAAATTTGCGCGGGTAAATATTTGTCAACTACACGATTGACAGCTGATTCCTGTTATGTATTTCCATAGACAACTTGATAGAAATGTGCAGCTTGATCTACTATCGACCTTTGACTTTTTGTTTTAGGGATGTAACTAAAACAATAATAGAGTTATAACGATTTCTAGTGAAACACACGCGCTGACGTATAAACACGCTTATTGTACTTGACTGCTGTCCTATTTTTAACGCTTATATCTGATTACGTTGCGGAGGGGTTTTAACACACACTTTTGGGCTTGTTTAATACTAATAGTTGTAAGTTTATGACCAGTCTGTATTTAAATGGGTGCCTAGCTACTTTGCTTATTTAAGATTCGTGTCCCATTCTCAGAGCTGCATCTCTCTGGTACGGCGGCAACTAGCAGCTAATGACGGGTGCCAACAATATCTCGTCATTTCTATTTTCACTCTGTTGGACAACGCGTGTTATGTTTTTTTATTATTATGCTAGAAATATCATTTTTGGAAGTGATTCCATCAGTATCTGTGTATGCACTTCTATTCCAAGGCCTCTGATTCTTCAATGAGGAAGTTTTCTTTCAGCTTAGATACGCTTATGCTGTTTCTCTGTTATCTTTTTCTTATCCACATTACTTTTTCGTAATTTTTGTTAGATGACTGAAATAATTGTTAAAAATGTATCAATTTTAGTGTTAAAACCTACTGCTTGCAGTTAGGTTATTTAAGTTAGATATTAAGCTTCATAAAAATAAGAAAACTCTTAAAAAAAAGTATAACCACGCCATGCGATGCGACAACACCATACAAACAACGACAGCAAAAATACTAAACATGCTAAGTAGTCCTTTGGCGTCCAGCTCAAACATTTACTCAGACTTCTAGAATTCTCCAGTTTCTCTACATTTTATAAATTAAAGTCCTCCGCGTCGTCTGTCTGTTCGCGATAAACTCAAAAACTACTGAACGGATTTTCATGCGGGAGGCGGGAATGGGTACCGCCGTCCCGGGAACCTTTATTGGATAACCAACACCTCTGCCATGGGTCACCCCAAGTGGTTCGCTACGTCTGGTGATTTACCAGGGGTGCCCGGGTTCATGGGGTGAGGTTTGTCTAGGTCTTGGAAGCAGATGACCAGGACACATTGAACCCCAGATCTACCCACCCCTTAAACCACTTTCCTTCCCAGAACTCTCCCCTCCTTCCTTTCCTAAAAAAAAACCCTCCACACAGCATCCCCAAAGATGACATAGGCCCAGAGGGAAATTATTTTCCTCAGGGCCTCCTGTGTGGAGCTGAGGTAAAAATACATATATATGTATATAAATTAAAGTCCCCCGCGTCGTCTGTCTGTCTGTCTGTCTGTTCGCGATAAACTCAAAAACTACTGAACGGATTTTCATGCGGATAAGTTTTAAGATTTTCACGGCCAAAAGCATTTTCGTTATTTGTTAAAAACAAATAACGAAAAAGGATTTTCATGCGATTTTCACCAATAGATATAGTGATTTGTGTGGAAGGTTTAGGTATATATTTTGTTAAGGTTTTGTGTAAATTGGTTGAAAAATAACGATAATTGTTAGAATCGTCGGAAAAAGACAAGCCGCCTGGTAGCTTTCATCGAAAACACTGCCTAATCCCTTTGAGATATTACAAAAAAATGTATGGTGGGATATTCCTCTTTTATAGATCTACAAAAAAGTCCTTGATGGCATATATCTATCTTTTACGAATAGCTTACTATCTCTCCATCTTCTCTACATTTTATAAATTAAAGTCCTCCGCGTCGTCTGTCTGTCTGCCTGTTCGTGGTATCTATCTTTCACGGAGAGCTTACCATACCCATTCTGTCAAAAAAATGGTCACGTACATTGCGGTTATTGGAAAGTTATTTAGACTGATACAGTATTAATCCTTATCAACTTAAATACTTTAGTTACCTCAAGCATTTCATGCAAATTATTATAATCTTTCCCACCATATCTACGTATTATAAATTAAAGTCCTCCGCGGCGTCTGTCTGTCTGTCTCTTCGCGATGAACTCAAAGATGGTGGTGGTTATAAAGGTTGGATAACCATCCAGTAGATGGCGTTGTGTTTAATTAGCCAGAGCAACGCGTGGCCCGGTCAGCTAGTAAGGGTAAAATTGAAAGAATTCATAGTCTGCTCTTTCACAGTTTTAATTTTAGAAAGAAAGAACACGCTCTTGAATCAAAGCTGCCGAAATGATGTATTAGGTACTTGAAAAGAGTGGCAGGGGTTACGAAATGCGATCATATAAGAAACTCGACGATCCGAGACGATCTAAACATCGAACCACTGCTACTCTTCATAGAAAAATTGCAAATGAGGTGGCTTGGGCATGTACTAAGAATGTCTGATGGCCGAATTCCGAGGAAAATATTGAGTGCGATTCCAAAGGGTAGACGTCCAGTGAGCCGCCCCAGACACAGTTGGCCGAGGCAACTCCATAATCTGTGTGAGGAGATGATGGGACTGCCATGGACGGAGGCCGAACAAGCACCACAAGACAGGGACGCACGGAGGAGCCTTGTCGATGCAGTGGATCCCCGACCCGAACAGGATAAGGGGAAGAAGATGATGATGTTAATTTTTTAATTACAAAAAAAATAATTGCTGGTTGTGCTTTAAAATGTTAAGATCAATAGTACCTACATTCGCGTCATCTATGATATAACAGATTATGATTTCTTTTAAGTATCCCTAGGTAATGAATTCACCTCATCTACCTAAAGCCCAGTTTTCTTTAAATCGTCATCTTGTCTCAACTGATGACATCTGCTTCTCTTACCCAAGTTGACTTTATTTATTTACCAATCTTAAAAGATCTTGAATAATGCTAAAGTTCCACTTGTCGTGCCGTATGACCAGTTTAGATGTCGTCCTCCATGGCAGAGTATGGAAGATCCTTAGCCTTCTTGCGATAGGTCACTGGTTCAAAACCAGGTACGCATTTTTCACTTATTGATGTCAATATACAATCTGCAATACATATTTGCACTTCGTTGCGCAGTGGAAGATCATTCTCAGTATCATATCTCAGTATCATCTCAGTATCATTCACAGTAACATTCTTGAAAGGTTTTAACTAACAATAAAAAACACATAAATTTGTTTAAGACCACTTTTATTTTAAACACTACCGGTTTCAGAAGCACCCTTCCTTCGTCAAACTAATTTTAATTATAAACCGTTAATATTTTATGCACTTTTATTTAGTTCAAACAAAGAATTTTACAATTTCATTTATTTCAAATAAAGAATTTTACAATTTGTCCAAACAAACGACACCATCTCAATGACAATTCTTTTTTCAGATTTTCTTTAGGCTAGTAGGCACCATAATATTGATTATTCCGATTCTCGTGGATTAATTTATTTTTATAAACTGTCCAAAGAAGCGAAGCTAGCCGTCCATAATGGAGTGCCGGTACCTACCCTGATGTATAGCAGTGAGGCATGGAACTGGCAGAGGAAAGATGAAAGTAGACTGAATTAGACGTGGGCAGAATGATTCCCAGGAGTGAATCGATTCAGTCTGATTCCCATGGCCTTTTGAATTGATTCCATTAATTCATTCCTTTAATTCAATTAAATCCCAAAAAAAAAAAAAAAATAATAATAATAATTGAAAATTAAATGAATGGGGAGGCTAACACCGCACACGAGACCGGGAGGCCACGGAGTACCCGGAGTACCGCGAAAGAGGAGACTGATAGGCTACCAAGCATCGCACAAAGAGGAGACCGATTATTCTATCTGATTATCTCGCTAAAACCTATAGATTAATGTGTTTGACTCTTTTTAGTGTCACTTTTTCGTTTCATCGGTTTTCAAATCACAATGAGTGGGGAGGCTACGAAGCACCGCACAAAGAGGAGACCAATAGGCTACGAAACACCACACAAAGAGGAGACCGAACATTTAAATCCTATATTGTTTGTCTTTTTTTAGTGTCGTAATTTTTCGTATGTAAAATGTATTTATTGTTAGCAATTATATCTTAAAATTATACAAGTTTTCGTTTCACCCTTAAAATTTTATTGATTTTATTTTATTTATTAAACTTATAATTTTGTTCCATTTCACGTGAGCTAATATAAACATACATTTAACATTAAGATGAGTATTTTATGACAGCTAACCACAGCTAATTGGCCTTATAATATCTGCAAATTTACATATTATATCGACCCAAGATCTACGTCTAAAAGTAGGTAGGTACAATATCTTCCGTACGTACCAAAAAACAGATAAGCATCATTTTAGCTTCTCACTGCTGATGTTCAGATTCAAAGTCGAAAGTTTTCGACTAACTATGTAATGAAATTGACGGCTTGGCGCGCGGGGGAATAAATGAACCGCGCGGACGGATTAAGGGCTGGCATTGCGGAATGAATTGGTAACTTTTGACCAATGTTTTGTGTCTTACCTAGCAGTGACTTGATTTACTCGCGAGCTGCGGACCTAGGACTGGGATGCGTTTGGGACATATCGTGACATTGACGTGGTCTGAGATTCTGAGGTCTGAGATTTACAAAAGACCATGACGTCACAAGTGAAAAAGACTTTTGTTTTAATTCCTCTGTCTGTCGGAATCGGACAATCTCGATTTAGACAGACTAGATACCTGGGACGCGGACATTGAACACGGACCTGGGACGGCGGGGACCTTATGACAATCTCAGGACTATTGATTAGGATGAATGATTAATTCATTGCGTGAAAGAGATGCTCGGGCAACCCGGATGAATCGCGGCCGCGTTTTGGCCATTTTGGGACATGGACTTTGATGATGTTCGGGTGTTTTTAGAATGGCGGCACGGCGGTAGCGGAATACAATCGTAATAGGCGAGTCGTTCACAATACCGTCCGTCGACCACTTCGCGGCGCGCGGCCCGTTTAATAATATTTAAATACCTATGAAACAATATAATATTTAAATCGTTTACAGAACACATTATTCATTGAAATAATTTAACAGTAAAATAAACGGAAATTAAAAATGTATGGTGTCATTAAAAATCGTAGGATGCAAGGCCAAAGATAAGGAATGAAGAATCAATTCCTTTTGAAATTGAGAATTAGATTGAGTGTGTCACAAGATTGAATTTATTCATTTAATTCGGTCATTCAATTTTGCCCACGTCTAGACTGAATGCTGTAGAAATGAGATCCCTGCGGCTTATGTGTGGTAAAACCATGTACGACCGTGTGAGAAATGTTCCGATCCGCGAAGAATGCAAGGCTGATGTAAGCGTAATGAGTAAGATTAAGAAAGAGACGCTCAGATGGTTTGGGCATGTAGAGCGAATGCACGAGGAAAGGAGTGCAAGGAGAATATATGACGCAAATGTGTATGGTAGAAGAAGTTGGGGACGCCCGAGGAAGACATGGCACGACCAAATGAATCAGGTACTTGAGTCGGGCCATCTGAAAAGTCGGAATAATAGAAGAGCATGTATGAGACGATAAATGTATGAATTTGAACGAGACAAGGAGTGTGTGCCTAGCTTACCCGGCGAACTTCGTACCGCCATATATTTTTTGTTGATTCTACTAGTTTTTTTTCCTTAGTTAATCTCGTTCTAATCAATTAAAAATCTGGTTCGTGAATTATCTTCAATCCAATAACTGTCCCAGCTAGAAGAATCCTACGGTATCTCCAGGATATCAGAAGTGGTATGTTGTTATTTTGGGTCATTTTACCGTGCGCTTTGTACAAGTGCCGTGCAAGTCTATCGATAGAGTTGCTTTCTAACACGTTTTTACTGTAATCCTCGGATTCTTCGCGACCATGTTTAATATCTCACTTATGTGCGTATCGGGGCTGAATCGGATTGACGGATTAGTGTCAAAGCAACAAAAAAGTTACTCTACTTAATTTTATTTATTATTCTGTTATGACCACGCAAATATTATTATCTATTGTCTTGGCAAAATCGATTATTGACATCTCGTCTGTTCTTCTTCTTTTAATGCCCTGTCTCTATCCAATTAATGAAGAAAGCCATTTTATTTATGTCACTATTTGAGGCGCTCAGCGGAAGAGTGGCCCAACACACAAAAATTCGTAATCAGCGAAAACATTATAAAATAACTAGCAGACCCGGCCACACGTTGCTGTGGCTAACGAAACACAACGCCATTACCCAACCTTTATAAAATCCACACCACCCGCTTGCCAGCTGCCCGCTGCCCGCTGCCTGAATTGAATATTTGAATTTCTTGGCTTTTCTCTACTATAATAATAATAATAATAATAACGTAGCATTTATATAGCGCAGTTTTGTGATGTTTCACTTCAAGTGCGCTTAAAATAAGCATGTATTATAAATATAAACCTTCCTCTCGAATCAACTATATTATTATTTTTTTATTTTATTTATATAATAATATAGTTAGCGATCGCCACTAATTATACAATGCTTGCAATGCAACACTGGATATTTGAAAAGGGAAAATCAAATACCTACTTACTCTAGGACATCTATTTTTCAATTTCTTCCGTAGAACGAATTTCAAAAGTGACTATAATAGTACGGCCCACCAGCCGTTTTAAATTGCATTAAAATATGTTTTCTGTAAATTTTTCGGTTTTTCTCTAATATAATTTACATGTATTATACATATAAACATTCCTCTTCAATCACTCTGTCTATTGGTGAAAACCGTATGAAAATCCGTTGCGTAGTTTAAAAGATTAACGGGCACATACATTTTGAGCGACTTCATTTTATACTATGTAGATAGGTCTTCACAGAAGAAGAAATGGTAGAATGGTTTTTTGAATAAAGCACCTTTGATAAATTAAATACTTCGTTTTTTTATTGTTATGATTTTGAATTTACAAATTACCGACAAGCAATTTTTCTCTTCCCAACGGACAAGGGTTCAATCAATATTTAATGTTTTTCAATGCAAGTTTAGTTAAGAAGTAAGCAATTTTTAGCCGGCGTGGGCTTTTTTAGCCGGCGTGGGCTTTTTATAATTAAATTCCTTTGTCCGTTGAGAAGGGGAAAAGACAAAAAAAAATTAGTACATTACAGCGACATCTGCTGGTTACAGCGCCATCTTTGGCCTAAATGAGGTAAACTTGTTGATACTGATATTCACTATTTGTAATTCATAATTGGTTTGAACCCTAACTATAAATTAAAACAAACATCATATTGTTTTTTTTATATATTTTTGTCATATATCCGAAGCCACAGTGGCCCAATTTTAGTTTCACCGATTTCAAAGATCCTTTGAAATCTATATATGTTTTCGCTGATTGCGAATTTTTGTGGGTTGGGCCACTCTTCCGCTAAGCGCCTCATTTAACAATGGTCACTGTGATCGTTCGAATTTGAGTACTAGTAATCTTTTAAACTGTATCGCCCTGAGATACCACCATTCTAAACCGAGACCTTCTTGAAATATCTGTTTAGCCGTGTTTAGTGATCTGAATAGGCACGCACACTCAAACCTTCCTCCGCCATCTCCTTCTCCTACCCACTTTCTGTAACATCACAACTTAGTTTAATTTGGGAGGCGGACCCAGGAACCATTTATTGGTTACTTATCACCTCTGCCATAGGTCACCCCAAATGGTTCGCTATGTTTGTTGATTTAGCAGGGGTGCCCGAGTTCAACGGTTGTGCTTTTTCCGGGTCTTGGCGGCAGTTGTGCCTGCCCACCTACTGCGTGGCAGGCCGGACCGGGAGAGATTGATTGCGGCATACGTTTTGACCCTTTCGAGCAGGGCAGAAGTAGTTCTTATCCGCTACCGTCTTGTCAATATGAGAACTATAATTTGCCTACTGTTCGTAAACACAATGTAAATTAGTTGATCTTTCCTATACAAATGTTTGAACAGGCGCATTTTGGATTAACCTTCAAATCCATATGTAATAATTATTAGGTAGGAGCTATACTCTAAATATAAAATGTTTTCTTTGGTCTTTCCACCATTATTACATTATTCGTGGTAAGTTTTTTACATTTACTCCATACGGGAGGCCCTGAGGTAAATATTTTCCATCAGGGTCTATGTTATCTTAGGTGATGCTGTCCTTATCCGGTTTGGTCATATTTAACTGTACCATTCTTCGACGTAGAACTATCTACCAACATTATCTTCATTTTCTTAACTAACTAACTAACCGTCACGTCGTTCCTCCGCAGGGGTAGGCAGAGAGGACGGACCGCCAAACAACTCGATCTTGGCACACACTCCTTGCCTCGTTCACATTCATACATCGTCTCATACACGCTCTTCTATTATTCCGACTCTTCACATAACCCGACTCAAGTATCTGATTCACTTGGTGGTGCCATGTCTTCCTCGGGCGTCCCCAACTTCTTCTACCATACACATTTGCGTCATATATTCTCCTTGCACTCCTTTCCTCGTGCATTCGCTCTACATGCCCAAACCATCTGAGCGTCCCTTTCTTAATCTTACTCATTACGCTTACATCAGCCTTGCATTCTTCGCGGATCTCCACATTTCTCACACGATCGTACATGGTTATACACTCATACGCCTCAGGGATCTCATTTCTACAGCATTCAGTCTACTTTCATCCTTCCTCTGCCAGATCCACGCCCCACTGCCATACATCAAGGTAGGTACAAGCACTCCATTATGGACGGCTAACTTCGCTTCTTTGCACAGTTTTTTGTTGACGCCAACGGCGTTCAGTCCTCCATTCATAGAGTTGCCTGCATTTACCCTTCTTTCGATATCTCTGTCAGCCTTCCCATCTCTTGTAAACATACTTCCCAAGTACACAAACTCATCCACCTGCTCCAAATCCTCATTTTCTTAACGCATATGTTTATTGGCTGCTATATTTATATATGGTTGCAAGATTCAAACCCGAACTAAATACTAAATCTAGAAAATGTCTTGGATAATTTTTTTCCATTTTTATTTTTATTATGCGACTTCTACAGACTTTTCTGCAGGTCTAAGATGAATAGTAATTTTTAACTTAATGAGTAAAACCTCGTATTGTATTTAATTAAATGAAGAGTGTAGGGTCCCAGGGTCTGGTCTCCAAACAGTCTACCGTCAGGTGGAAGTTGAGCAGCTTTGTTGCCTTCTTTCGTTTCCCAAACCAAGGGATTCCGCACAGAATGAGGTTAGATGTATCCTTTGTTAATAAAAACCATTTATTTTTTGTACTGGATAATTTATTGTTGTCACTTTATTCAGGTGAATAGCAAGTTTGATTTTTTTAAGAGGTTTGATTCTAATCTTAGTGGGTGGGTTTCAATTTGTAGAATGAATTGCAAGAAATGAAATTGAGAATTTACAAACACAAAAGGAAAGCTGACGGGTGACCACAGACAAATGCGTACATTAATGCGAAATACTTAGCAGAAAGGTGACATTCACGTCAACATTATGAGTAAAGGAGGCTATATATGGAAGTAAAGAAAAGTGATGAAATGTGAAATGCTAAATGAATTTAAATATCTGATATAGGACAACACAACACACTACAAAGACAATATTAGTGAAATTCAATCGTTCAGGTTCGAGTCCTAGATGTGGCCAGTGGCGGCCGCTGCCCTGAGAATGTGGTGGTTCACTGACAATCCGTACCTACTTATGACAAAAAAAATTATTAATTAGGAATTTTTAATAATTAATTTATTTTCAAACAAACTGTTATTTCCTCTTTTATATTCAACACTGATTGAACTCGTTTATATAATAAAATTAAATATTAATATATTAGGTTATTGGTATTTAATATAATCGATACAAAAAAAAATACAAAAAATGACAATTATCACGTCACGGGTCAAGCGCGCACCGCTAGACTACGCTAGACGCAAACTATGTGTGATCTTTGCCGAAATTCGAAAGTAAACATGTCACCTCGGGTCATGGTTCATGGCCAATCGGTAAACTTCGGCAAGGATCGGATTATGTTGGGTGGGTGGCACACCGATTGAAGCCAAATTCTGGTACAAATAGCGAAATCGACGCGCTTTCGATGTTTTAAATATCCCATACAAAAATATGATTTCGTTCGTTTGCAAACCGAATGCACACCAATGCGGCCGATGCGAGAGCGCTCGGCGGCCGCGCTATGGGAGATTAAAAGCGTTCTCCCTGATAATATTCGTAGATTGGTAACTAATATTTTGAAATGATTAAATTAGAGATTCTATAGATTTAAATTAGAAATGTGTATAGTCTTCAGTAAGTAAATAAAGTAAATTTAGACATTATAATTTGCCAGTGCTGCACACAAACACACTGCGACCAGCCGCCCTTGGATGTGACCGTATATTTTTCTGTTTTTAGTTTTTCGATTGAGTTTCGCTAATATTGTCTTCATTTAAATAAATAATTCTTTTGTTTGGTTTAAACTCGCAGTGCATTAAAACGTCTTGATTGTAAGTTAAGATAGTGTAACGATAAACGCCTTACTTTACAAAGCGCCACACTGCGCGTGCTGTTAATTAATGGATTATACCTTTAATCAATTATCCAAGAATTTTTCCTGTTATTATGTATGAACGCCATTCATTCAACTGCAGATTATTTATTGCAATTGTCTATGAACCAGTGGCGTACCATCCTGGCGCCAACCAGGTCTCGAAAAATCTCCTCCGGCGCTATACGGTTTTATTCTAGTACTCTGCATCTTTTATTAGTTGACAACTGCAACGGTTACCACTAAAAAACAAACGTATTCTCCATTTTCCTCTCTGGATTTTATCACTACTGCAAATGTTTTTTTATTAAATATAATATAGATGTCGACCACTAGCGTGTCGGTACGTTTTTTTTTGATAAGTTACTTCTTATAGGAGTTAGGACCCTCCAAAAATCGTTAAAATTGCCTGATTTGAACGCCAACGTTTGAACAACAAGACGATCAGTATACAAGCTAGACAATGTATTAAAAAAGCAAAACCTACAGACAGAACATTTTCTTCTAAAACAGTTAGTAAAAAAAAATAAAATAGGTTCAGTTTTGGAGGAGAAAAATGGGGAATACAAAACGTCGATTTTTATGATTTTATTTAAGTATTATCAGCATGAGGTGCAGTTGTCCCTTTCGCTCATTATTCGGGGGAGTAAGAGCGACAGTGACAGCAATATGATTACCCTAACACAGGCATTAGCCTAGTATGGTAGTAAAAAAACATAAAAGTGTACTTTCAAGAATTGTATGAAATAAAAATAAAAAAAGTAAAAAAATATTTTGGTAAAGTTCCTGTTAAAATTTCTCGGCGAACTCTTAACGACTCTTTTTTGATTTGGTTCGAAAAAGTCGCTGTTAACTTTTGACGCCCGATCTAAACATTGCATTACGTGTCTTCAAAATATGAATAATTTCGGTTGTGATTCTGTCCGTGTATAACTCGGTTCAATGAACTCGGATTTGTTTTGAATTTAAGTCTCTTTTCCATAGTTGAAATTGACGTGTCAAGAATCCTGTGGTTTTTCACGGGTCTACGCTACGAACAATATCGAAAATATCAATGCAATGCAAATAATAACAATTTTCGTGTTATTTTTTAAATATCCACATAAACATCTTTTCGTATTTTCGTTATTTGTTTTTGGGGTGTTACGCCGTGTTGCGCTACCTCCTTCTTTAGCCAACGTTTCAGACATCGTAACACGAACATTTCGAACACGGCATAACACCCCAAAAACAAATAACGTAAATGCTTTTGGCCGTGAAAATCTTAAAACTTATCTTTTCGTATTGCCTATTTCGTAGCTAGTCTGAACGATTCAATCCAATTGAATTAGATTGGATTGAAGATCCCGTCGTTAGATTACGAGTATTAATACTCATTCATTCACACGAATCAATTTGAAATACTTAAAAAAAAATCTATTGATTACACATTCCAATAAATTTGAATTTACAATTAACTAGACATTATATTCCTTAATTACGTTTATTGTTTTTTTGCATTATTTATTCGTGAATTTCATAAAAAAATGTGTCTGCCGCACATATTTGATTATCATCATTATTTGCTAGCAGACCCGGCACACGTTGCTGTGGCTAACGAAACACAATGCCATCTACTGACAACGTCATTACCCAACCTTTATTGTCTTTATACCCAACATTTATAACCAACGCCAACTGTTAATTTGTATACTTATCAATTCCACACCGGCCGCTTGCCATATTTCAACCAATTTACACAAAACCTTGACAAGTTTTGTACAAATACCTTCGTCATGAATAGCTCTATCTATTGGTGAAAATTAGGTGAAAATCGTTGCGTAGTTAAGATCCGAGCGTACGGACAGCGCGAGCGACTTTGCTTTATACTATGTAAAGATGGTGGATAGGTTACGCTCGGTTAGCAGATTTGCCCCGGGGCCCAAGATTTAGTCGTTACGCCACAGGTGTCCTTTAAATTTCAATAGCATCTTCCACATTCCTGCACCGCCACCAGCGGAACCAGTGGCGTGTGTGTAACAAGCATAGTATGTATTATTGTTTTCTCGTCATACGGCAACAAAGTAAACGGCTTTCTTTGTGGATTTTTCACACTTTTTAGACTTGCTCCATTTTTGTAACCTTGCGGAATAGAGCGAATGAATCATTTAACAGCTTTTTTAAGTGCGTGTCTCTGACATGATTTAATTGCAAATGACGCTATGTAATATTTTTCCATAATTATAAACGGATGGATTATTTGTGGATCTCGGAGATGGTTGCTTAGTGCATATGTTTTAAAAATCTATTTATTAACAACAACTTCTAATTGAAGTGATATTAGCACATGAATTATTCAGATTAATTAAAAGTTTCGGGTCGAATCCGAAGGTCGCGGTTCAAATCTCGGCGCACGCAAATAAATTTTACTTGATCAATTAGTTTTATTTCATTATCGGCGTGTTTCATAGTGGTATACACATTCAGTAAATAACCCTGGTAAAATTTCACCATTCTCAATTCAAGCGTTGCTTGAAGTGGCTTTTGCCGTGTTTGGTGAACAGTTTGACGGCCGGCGTAGTCCAGCGGTATGGCTCTTGACTCGCATTCCGAAGGTCGCGGGATCGATACCCGGCGTGGCATATAAATTTCATTTGATTATTAATTTGTCTTATTTCACAATTTATTCGTTTAAAATAATTTATAGTATATTTGCGGCACGTTCCAGAGTAGAATATACTCTCAGTATCGCCCTGGTGTAAGACCACCATTCAGAATTGAAACGTTGCTTAAAATGGCTTTAGTGTGTTTGGTGACCAGTTCTGAATAGCCAGGTACTTTCCTACCTTCCTCTTCCCTATCTCCTTCGTCTCCCCACTACCTTCAGCCTTACAACATACCCCAATTGGAGATGCCATAGTCTCACTGGCTCCAGACGGGAGCAGTTGGAACTCTTGTGCGTTATTCATATATATTTAAAAAATCTGAATAGTCATGTACTTCCCCGTCTCCTTCCTTCTACATTCAGCCTCACAACATATCCCAATTAGCCGTTGTTTCGGTTGAGATGGTTGGTAGCAGTTGGGACTCTTGTGCGATACAAGATTATGTAAATGGTTCTTTCCAGAGTTAACAGTTCGTATTTTCGATATCCCTCTTATAAGAAAACACTACTCGGAATAAAATTACGTTGCCTGAAATGATTTTACCTTTAGATATCCATATCAATATCCATACCAATGGTTATGCCAGTCGGGAGAGCAATCTTGCTGTTGAACAGAATTAATTCGGATATCGACATATTTAGCGTCAGTGAAGCTGCCTTTAACCCGGCGGTACTCGCTAGGTATTTACGAACATGAACACTCGCTACCGGGTAATAAATACCACAGAGTTTAATTGCCGTTATTTTCAAAAAGACGCTTGAGTTTCAATTTTTGACAATGTATTTGTGTTATTGGTACTATTGTTCATAAATAAAACTACAAATGCAAGTTTCAATGTTTATTTATTTGTATTAGAGTTTATCCTAAAAAATAACCAAAAAATTATGTTTTTCTCAGTAATCTTACGAAAATCAACATAATATTTTTTTTTCTTACTAATTTGGCAAAATTGAGATCGGTATCGAAATAAACTAGGTACACTCCTAAAATACTAAAAAATAATGATACCTTTATACTTTATAGGATCGTTGCTACCGGGTATTTTTTACCCATACTCACTTTACACGTCTGTCATTAATAAGCGCCGTGCGCGAACTGACCGCCCCGCCGGGTGAGGGTATGTGAACTATCGGTTTGAAGGTACTTAGAATCTTGGGTTGCCAGAACGCGTAGAAAAAAAAATACAACCAATTTTTTGTACTCTGTGGTATTTTTTACCCGGTAGCGAGTATCGCCGGGTTAAAAGGCAAGCTCAATTAATGCTTATATAGCTTTTTTTACCTACCATTTTTATATTTATGTTTAATGTAATACCTATTGTTACAAATGTATTTTAAAAACGCATTAAAATTTTAAATTTTGTAATGTTTTTAAAGAATAAATAAATTGAATTGAATATCTAAATTGTCGGGTTTGTAATTTTCGTTCTTCTTCTTATTATCTCCTTTTCGTTCCTATTTTATTCTACCTTCTTCTTCTTCTTCTGTGTCTTGTGGTTGTCGTTGCCTGTCGGAGGTTGACTATCTTCAGGGCAATCTTCACTCTGTAGATTGCAGCCCGAATCAATGGGACACGATTGTGTTTTTGTACTTTAGCTCCACAGAGGAGGCGTTGAAAAAATGAAATTCTCCCAGGCCCTATGTCTGTCTATCTGAGGGGATGTTGTGTGGAGAGGTTTTTTAGGGAAAAGAAGAAGTGGAAGTTCTTGGAAGGAAAAGAATACGAGGGATGGGTTAATATGTCCAGGAGTGACGGACGAATGAATCCATCCCCCCCCCCCTGCGGTTCAAGGCAGTTTGTCGATAGAGTACGGCTGGAGAGGTCAAAAGATCTCCTTCAACCTGCCTCTCCCGATCCGGCCCGCCACGGAGACCCAGACAAACCTCACCTCGTGAACCCGGGGATTTCCTGCTAAGCCACCAAAAATGGCCAACCACTCGGGGTGACCAAGTTTCACCATGAAGGCTGCGGTATCTATATTTGCCAACCAAATTGTCTTCCATCAATCATCCAAAATTTCCCAATCCAGGCTGCCGTAGTACCTCTGGTTCCAAACATTTGAACTAATGATAGTATGTGCTATTAAATAGTTTTTTTTATGTGAATAGCTCACAAGAGCCAGTGGCACTATGGCATCCCCATTTGGGTATGCTGTGTGGCTGAGGGTAGTGGGGACGAGACAGAGACGGGGAAGAGGAAGGTGGGGAATTAAATGGCTATTCAGATCTGGTCACAAACAGAGCTAAAGCTATTTCAAGCAACGTTTCAATTCTGAACGGTGGTCTGACACCAGAGCCATACTGAGAGTACCTTCCACTCTGGATCCTGCCGCAAATATACTATACATCATCATCATCATCTGTGGCTCTACAACCCAGGTCGGGTCTTGGCCTCCAGCAGAGCCTGCCTCCATGACTGTCGGTGTTGTGCTGCGTTGCGCCAGTTTCGGATGCCGATGGTGCTTGCATCCTTCACCACTCCATCCAGCCATCGAAGCTTTGGTCTTCCAACTCTTCTCCGACCCCCAGGTGCACCATCCATAATTCGCTTTGGAATATCTCCTTCGCTCATTCTCTGGATATGACCAGCCCACCTGAGTCTTCCAGTTTTGATTTCCTTGGAGATATTAGGGTCCTCGTAAAGATCGTATAGCTCCTGGTTGTATCTGATACGCCATTCTCCATTATCACTATACATTATTTTTTAATGAAATCATTTGTGAAATACCACAAATTAATGAAATAAAGCTTATTTGCGCACGCCGGGATTCGATCCTGTGACCTTCGAATTGTGAGTCAAGAGCCTTACCCCTAGACCACGGCGGCTGTTAGTGAATAGTGAACGGAAATCACAAGAAGTGAAAACACGTTAAGTAGGTAAGTTATAAACGCAAATTATGATAGAATTTTTCGAAAACGACCGTTTATCGTGCATACGTAATACAATAATAATATTTTGTGATGACCATTCTTCTTCCACGGTCTAGTGGTCGCGCGTTGGTCGACAAATAACCATTTCCCGCTTCGATTCCGAACGCGGTCAATTTAATTTATTAATTATTATGAATTTTATTAGTACATATTGCGGTTTCTGCTTCTATATTACTGGTATTGAAATGGGAAAGTTTTTTTTTGATTGATGAGTTTAGAGTGCAATTTATTTGTTTCTGTTCATCCATCGTTCACATATAATGCAACGGGCAGTGGTAGTTAAAACGATTCCTGTGTGCATACTCCATTTCAGTTTTGTGATTTTACAAATTTATATCATGGCGTAGGTAAAATCTGGGGATTAATGCTGGAAGTGTGAATGGTAGTTTTGTTAATTTGATTTATGTACCAGAAAGGTTTGATTTAGGTACCGAACTTACCGGTCAAAAGAATTAGGAAATATGTATATTTATAAGACTCAGAAATATTCTTAGACTAGAAAACCTAAAACGAGTATACTAGAAAATTGTTCAATCTATTTTACAATACGGTATTATAGGCTGGGGCGGAACATAATATGATGTTATTTTAAATCCTCTCAAAATAGTTCATTGTTAATTAAGGTTATCTTGAAAAAAAACATTGAAAAAATCTTTTCAATATTTAGTGTACCTACAAAAGACAAAATATATAAAAAATATTCAAAACTACAAACTTTCAAAGAAATACAGCTAAATAACTTACAATTCAACGTATCAGCAAGATATCAAAATAACTTAAAATTTCAAAATTTTATACCAAGCACATTTAAAATAACTGTCTCTGTCTTGGTATCACTTATTTCAACAACTTCCCATTAAATCTAAAAATTATCGAATATAATTGTGAATTCCAGAATTGAAAAAATACCTGGAACTACTACAAGAGTTCATATCTATTTTTATTATTTCTTTCAAATGTTGAAATCTAAACTGATGAAATTGTGGCCTATCTTGAGAGATTCTATATCTTTTGTGGGATGGTTATGAGATAACGGTCGTGATCTCCTGTAAGATTTGTGTGATATATTTGCTTTTTCTATGTACAACGTACATTAAATTAATAAATAATCTCGCAAGATTGCAGGAATTCGTGTTTAAAACGATCTAAACTAAAATATGTGACAGTAAATTTGTAAAAATCACACAAATCTGACAGGAGATCACGTCCGTTATCTCATAACGATCCCACAAAAGATATAGAATCGCTCGGCTGATAATTGGTATTCCTGTTATTAAAATCAATTATGTCAATTTACGCAGTAAACTTAACTTATCGAAATTATCTGAAAGGCGAAAAATATTTGATCTCCTTTTATTGTATAAAATTGTTCATTCAAGGTTGGACTGCCCTGACGCTATAAACTTGTTATCCTTACATATAGGGGTCGTCCATTAATCACGTGATGTTTTTTTAGCAACTTTTTAACCCCCCCCCCCCCCCCCTGGTGATATGTGGTGAGGTTTTAGACTAACCCCCCCTCCCCAAAATCACGTGTATTTTTTTTAGTACAAAGTATTTTGAAATTTTCAGAATATTATCACGAAAAATAAATACACGTGATATCTCATTTTACCCCCCCCCCCTCGTGATATTTCTTTAGCAGACCATTTGCGATTTTGTGTAAAACCACGAGTTTTCATTAATTTATTTACCGACCGGTTTTCCTTTGTTCAAGCATCATCATGGTACAAATTAATACTAAACAAGAAATACATACTTATTTATTAATTATCTGATTAATTAAAATACGTATGTATATTTTTTAAATAGGCAATTCACCCTAAAGAGAGGGTTTGTGGCTAATACGCTACCCACTTTATCGTTTGTCTGATTTATTGTTACCACAATCAATTCCTTTGAAAATGTCACATAAATTCGTAGCAAAACCAAGTTCTAGAATGTATTGAACCGGAGCGCGGAGGTACAGACAGAACGTTAATGGCTATATTACACACGTCAACCACATTGATGCGATTTGGTTGAACGGCGTATAATTGAAAGGGTGTGCTGTTTAGACGTACTTGACAGAAGTGGACCATACAATCACATTGCTGTCATAGAGTTTAGAATGTCTTCGAAACAGGTCGTGCGCGCGGGAATTATATCCCTTTGATTTAATGTTCCACAGGCTTGAATAGTTCTTAAAGTGCTCTAAGAGCAGAGGCGTATGCTCTTCCCTCCATTTAAAAACCATTTTCTATGTTGACAACTCACTACAAAATAAACAGTCACAGTTTGACAATTCAATACGCGCGCACAGTGCTGCGCGCGCATGCAACGCCGCATTCGCGCATGCGCACGAAGGACAACAGAACAATCGCATTGAAAATATTAAACAAGTTGAATATTTTCAATGCGGTGGAAAGATGACGCGCAATGACATGGAAACATTCAATGTCTTGTTTACACGGTGCAATTTCGTATCTACAACCTAATTGCGAGGCAGAATTGAAACGTCTAATATGCCCATTACCGATGTCAGTATTTTTAATATTAAGTAGGACAGTTTGCCTGTTTTAAAATATGGGATTGAATGTGAAAGAATCAAAATAAATCTCAAGATGCACATCTTTCTGCAGTTTATCTTCTTTTCGTGGTCCAGCTACAATAGAATTACCTTTATCTAGTTGTTAAACTATGCAGTATTCACGTAGCTATCAAATGCGTGGTGTCCGTTTCGTTTCTCATCGCGACCGGCGTTTTTCTATGCATTTGAACTTTCTCCTTTTCTCATGTTCGATGGATTGTTGTGCAACGCGTTTCTTGTGTTTGATCCGCCCCTTAATCGGATTGAGAAATGCATTTCAATTTTACAGGTCTAATAGAAGGTTACTGATGTTCCTACATACAATTATGCACATAAAATTGAATAGGTTTAAAAGAGAAAAATCTTATTCATTCACGTTCAGATTTTTTTATCTAATCTGTAGAACAGAGTAGGTTTTCCAAGCTTTTTTGGCCCACCCCATCGTTTTCGAGGCTGGTACGGGTACCGCCGCCCGGGAACCATTTATTGGATTAACACCTCTGCCATAGGTCACCCCAAGTGGTTCGCTGTGTTTGGTCACTTAGGAGGGGTTAATGGTGTGATGATTGTCCAGGTCTTGTCGGCCGATGTATCTGCTCAACTACTGGGTGGCTGGCCTGATCGAGATAAACTGGTTGCGGAAGTCTTTTGACCTCTCCAGCCAGAACCCATCGCCTTTCACTGCACTTGGAGGGATGGATTCGTACGTCCGTCACTCCTGGACACACTGACCCCCAGATTCCAACACACCTCTCATACCTATTTTCTTCCTAGAACTTCTTCTCCTTCCTTTCCTTAAAAAACCCTCCACAAACCATCTCCCAAGATGAAATAGGCCTAAGGGAAATTATTTTCCTCAGGGCCTCCTATGTGGAGCTAATGTAACAAAAAAAAAAAAGTTTAAAACAAAAATATGTAAAAGGTTGGTTCATTTAACACGACTTGCCGCTTTGGAAGTCGATCGATTGTACTAATAATTTATTATTTGACTACCGGTTTGGTCTAGGGCCAAGCTCTGACTCGCAATTCAAAGGTCGCGGGATCGAATCCCGGCGTGGCAAATAAATTTTATTTGATTGATCTGTGCTATTTCACAATTAATTCATTTAAAATAATCGGCACGTTCCAGAGTGGAAGATATCTACTCTCAGTATCGCCCTGGTGTAATACCACCATTCAGAACTGAAACTTTGCTCGAAATGTCTTTAGCCGTGTTTGGTGACCAGATCTGAATAGCCGGGTACTTCCCCACCTACCTCTTCCCCATCTCATTCCCCTCTCCACTACCTTCAGCCTCACAACATACCCCAATTGGGTATGCCATAGTCTCACTGGATCCAGACGGGAGAAGTGAGACTCTTATAAGGTATTCACATAAAAAAAATGTTATCAACGTTACCATCCTTATTTAAGAAAAATAGGAAAAAAAGTCAACCGTTTTTTTTTTGAGAAATTTGTAGTATCGGACTTCTTTGAAGAATTGTTTGGTATCGGACAGCAATGTACCTACAGTATCGGACACAAGAATAAACAAACAAAAAATAATTGTTTTGTATTTTTTAAAAACGCCGGGTTTCCAACATTCGTACCCGCCACATCTGGATCCGGAAGCCAACGAGTTCTCCGCTCTGCCACGGGATCGTCAATTTGCTAAACTAGATAGTTCGTTGGCTAGAATTTGGTTATCCACAACAACTTGCTGTAATAAACAATAACAATATTTGGTATAACAACACTCGGGTCATAAATTTTTATGATTTATCATACTGACGCGTTTATAATGCATCCCATTATAAAACCTGAGTGAGTTTTCTTTCGTTGCATAATTTTACGATTGCTTCACTTTCGTATGCATTTTAAAGATATCGAATTTGAAAAGAAAAGCTTCTATTTTATCTTGTTCTATAATGTTTTGGTGTTTTCCGCTTTTTATGGCTCTTTTACGCGGAATGTATGTTTAGAAATATATACAGAGTGTTAAGGGACGTACTTGACTTACTTTAACCAGTGATTCCTGACATTATTTGGAGTAAAAAATGTAAATGAAATTTTGGTCTACGGTGACATTTTTGATGTTTTTTTTTTAATTTTTCTACAAAAACATAAAAAAATGGTAGTTGTTGAACAGTTGGAGGCGGGGTAAGGGGTTCGTCAGACACCCGGCTAAGTGAGCAGTGACGACGTGCGGAAGAATTTTTTTTTTGTTTGATTTTGAAGAAAAAAATTTTGAAAAAAAAAGTCGTCAAAAAAAGTCACCGGAGACCAAAATTTCATTTACATTTTTTACTCCAAATAATGTCAGGAATCACTGGTTAAAGTAAGTGAAGTACGTCCCTTAACACCTGTATATAGATTTGATTTTAGATTTTCACGGCCAAAAGTATTTTCGTTAGTTGTTTTGGGGGTGTTATGTCGTGTTGCGCTACCTCCTTCTTTAGCCGACGTTTCATACAGCAATACAGTGTCCGAAACATTGGCTAAAGAAAGAGGCAGTGCAACACGGCGTAACCCCCCAAAAACAACTAAAGGAAGAAAAAAAAACGAGTATGCTTTAGACCACACGACTGAAGTAAAACTTCACTATCTCCCTCTCAACTTCCGTTTGCCTCGCCCGATCACACTTTTCGTAACGCTCTAGTCACGAATTCACCAGCTTACACCCCTAGTCAAGTTTTACTTCAAAAATATATAGTTTTTTTTTTCTAACACACACCTAAACATTTTCTAACATTAAAGAAGTTTCCTAACATTTTCTACCATTAAAGAACACCTCTGCCGTGGGTTACCCCAAGTGGTTCACCATGTTTGGTCACTTAGCAGGGGTTCCCGGATTCATGGGGTGAGGTTTATGTATGTCGTGGCTGCACTCGCGTTTGCCCACCAACTGCTTGGCCAGACGCATCGGGAGAGACTGGTTGATGGAGACATTTTACCTCCAGCCGGGCTCTCTCGACCCATCCCATCCCCTTATACCGCAGTGGGAGGGATGTAATCGTACGTCCGTCACTCCTGAACACATTGACCCCCAGATTCCTTCCCACCCCTTATATCTTTTTCCTTCCCCGAACTTCCTCTCTTTCCTTTCCCCAAAAAGACCCTCCACACAGCATCCCCAGAGATGACATGACCCTACTGAAGTACCCACTCCTCTTTCTTGTCGTGTCTACGTTAAATTATTTTTAATTTTATTATAGGGAGTTTTTAAACTTTCTCATTTATCTGACAAAGCTTAGACTAGGTGGTTCACTATGATGATAAAGACAATTATTTTATACTGGTTGAAATGCTATATTCAAAGAAATACATTGTTTCTCCTTGAAACACCTTTCCTGTGCGTCCCCCCCCCCTCCCCCCCCCCCGAGTCCCCTTCCTAGCTAGCTTTATAAATTATAGCCTATATTTTATTCTGATGTATGAATTTCATTAAAATCCATTTAGTAGGTTTTGCGTGAATGAGTAACAAACATTCATACATCCATACAAGCTTTCGCGTTTATAATATTAGTAAGATTCCTCATATAATAACACAAAACAAACTTCAACCCATAAACTATACCTAATATATTTTTTTACCTAGTCGTACTTAGATGAATAAATGTATTATGAAAAAAAAAACTACATACATGTCTGTGTATAAATGGGATTATGAATTTTTTTTAAATTATAGGGCGTTCAAGAATCTCTCATTTTTTATTCATCTTAATTCGTAATTGAAATATTAAATTGATTGTATTATTCACGTTCATCATCGTAATATTCTGTTTGCCGACCATCAGTCAGAAGGCACTACGGCACTAGCCCTAATCACTTATTGTCCATCATTATTACTAATAATAACTAATAACACTCATTAGGTACTCAATGCGATGAACATATTATAAAGCTGGCAACAATTTAAATAGAAGGGTCGCGTTCACAATATAAATTTATTTTCATTTATTAGGGTAGGTACTTACATTAAAAAATTGGTTGTTATAATATTTTTTAATGGTGAGACAAAAGATGAGACACACGATGTACGCATGTCTGTTTCCTCCAAAGTATAACCTTTTCCCTTAGGAGAAATCAGACATACATAATAAAAAAATTAAATATTTTCATTGTTAACAATTTAATTTAATTAAACATTGAAAGCCCATGAATTACGTGCGTTACACCACAAAAAAAATACTAGGCATTAATTTTTTTTTTTTAAATTTGCAATTCTGACTGCGGGCCGTTGTCTTATTTATCCTGATATACCTAACGAGAGACCGATTACTATCGTTACAATATCTCACTCCATGACCATTGTCCACCGTTTACAACACCTTGAACGATGAACGCACATCATAATATCTTCACCGCATAGAAATCTGCTCAGTGTATTGCATATTGAATGATGTACAACCACCTCATCATCGCCCCTAATTCAATAGACAATAATGTACCTATTACGTGTTCACGTCCATGACTTGTGGTTATTTGGTTTTTGCTGGCGAATTACTAATGTAATGATTTATATCATGTATGTTTAAAATCTTTAATTAGCATTATTATTTATCATGTTTCGTGTCACGGTCAACCCCGGAAATGATGGCGTTACTAAATTAAACATCATCATTAGCACATAAATGATTAATTTACCAGAGCTAAAGCAAATCCCGTTATCCCGATTATGCACGCATTTGCATTGTCCCAAACAACACAAATGCAGGATTCTGTGTGTTGGTGCAGAGTCGTAGGTGCTGTCTGGTGAAAGACCAGTGGACCGACATTCTAAATTGTTAAATTAAATTCCTCCCTGTCGGAAAAAAATATGCAACAAGTGGAGTTCCACAGGGTACACACTTTGGCCCAATCTTAATTATCTTGTTTATAAATGATCTTACAAAAATATTTCATGATGTATGTATCTTAGTTTTTGCTGATGACCTCAAAATTATTCAAAATATTTACCATTCCAACATTCTTCAAGATAATATCAATAAATTGTTTATTTGGTGTAATGAAAATAGACTTTACTTAAATATCTCAAAATGTTAAATACTTATATTTTCTCGATTAAAACCCAGTGGTCTTTAATGACTACATTGATTACAACGCTCTTGAGACATTAACACAAATTAAAGACTTAGGCATTACTTTTCAATCAAATCTTTCATTCGTTAACCACATAACAGAAATCTGTAATAAAGGCTTAAAAATTTTGGGATTTATAACTAGGCTATCTAGAAATTTTAACAATATAAAGTGTATTAAACTGTTATATTTTGCCTATGTAAGAAGTTAACTTGAGTACAAATCTCCTGCCTGGAACCCACAGTATAATATACATGTACAAGCTGTTGAAAGAATACAAAACTAATTCTTACCTTTTGTAAATTTTAAAATGGCTATTCCAGCAATTATGTTGAACTACAACACTCTGTTAAATAATAAATTTCAGTTTCAATAATAAACTTCACTAAAAGTAACTATCTTTAATTGATCACCATGAAACAGGCAGCCGCCTAGTATTGTGATTTAATAAATCTAATCAATTTAAATGTCTAATATATGTAACATGTATTTTATAAATAAATAAATAAATATAAATATGCTCAAATTGTCGGACCGAAGAATTTTCACTGACTTGGTATTTCTATATAATATTCTAAATGATTAGTTGATTGTTCGGTATTAACTTTGTTCGTTGCTTGAAATTGTTACAGCCGTAGTGACCAGGTACTTCTTAACCTTCCTCTCCCCAATCTACCTCCCCTTACCAGTCTTTCTATCCTCATAAAATTCCCAATTGGGAATGTTGTGTGGAGGATCTTTTTGGGGAGAGGAATGGTTAACACGGCTCTTGAAGAGGTCCACTTTGTAGGAAGAAGGAAACACAGATGCCGACAAATCGTTCCATAACACAGTTAAACTCACGAATTGGTCGAAGGGTAAGGTTCTAGATCAGCAATCTTAGGGTCGCGGGTTCGAAACCCGGTGTGTGCAAGTTAATTTTCTTTGATTTATTAATTAATTAAAAATTGCAGAGTGAAATATACTCTCAGTATGGCCCTGGTGTGAGAACACCATTCAGAATCAAAACGATGCTTGAAAAACGGTGTTTGGTGCTCAGGTACTTCCCCACGTCCCTCCTTCATCAACTCCTTCCTCTCCCCATTTCCTACAGCCTCCCAATTCACCCCAATTGGGGATGCCGTAGTCTCACTGGCCCTACACGGGAGTATTTGGCACTCTTGTGCGGTATTTACTAAAATAAACATTCTCTTGTGACAAATGCCAACTGTGTACAAATGTTTGCGTGTATCCGTACTATTCACCGGTGCCGAAGGAATCAATGACACTAGTTCCTTTGAGCATCTCCCATTGAAATACCGGTAGAACGAGTACAGCATTATCATCTGGCGCCTATTATCTAAAAAAATCTTATTATTACATATCTACACTTTTTATTTTTTTATTTCTATTTTGTTTCTCATCTTATCTCAAAAACAAACAGAAGCTTTAGGTGAGATTACGTATGACTCCTACTTTTTGATATTTGCATATTATATTTTACTAGCTGAAGTCTCCGGCGATGCCCGGGCTTTACACAAGGTTTTGGAAATCAAGTGGGCAAAATTTCATCAACTTCGGTTATTATGCTGTAGATTTGCATACATAAAATAAAAAATAAATAAAATAAATAAAATAAAATCAAATTCACTCCATTCGCTTGCTTGACATTCTCCTTTATATTCTGTGTATCCATCACAACACAAGCAACATTTTCGGCTTTCTGTGGTGGTAGTAGGAGATTTTCAAACATTGTTGGATTATTCGTAGCCCGGGAATGTTTGTCTTTTTTTAAAGAAAACAAATATCTCAACCAATTTACACAAAACCTAAACCTTCCTCATGAATTACTATCTATTGGTGAAAACCGCATGAAAATCCGTTCAGTAGTTTTTGAGCTTATCGCGAACAGACAGACAGACGGACGCGGTGGAGGAATTTAATTTATAATATGTAGATTTATAATATGTGCGCTGTGCAGGAATTATAATTGGGGGCGTTTAGAAACCTTATCTGCGAATTATTTTTATGTGTTTAAATCGATTCGTATTAAATAATCAAACACTAGTCCCAGTGAGAGATCCTACGTGACGTCATCGTTCTAGTACCTTCTGTCTTTTTCGTTTTCAAAATTAGCGTCAGAATAAAGAGGACGAACGTCGAGGACGTCCTTAACCCCTCCGGCCTCGACCGTATTATGCCAGAGGGTCAAGATATTTCCGCTTTACAATAAAATCCAAATAGGTGGAATATTTCTGAACGTGTCCGAAAACTAAAAACTGTTTTTCGATAAGGTGATAAAATACGCCTTCAAATTGTATCTATGTATCGAAATAAATATTATAATTTTTGAAATATAAAAATTTTGCACGCATAAGTACATGAAAATGTGTTTAAAATGGCGCACATTACATTTTTTCTAACTAAAATTACAAATAACGAAAAAAACACTATTTTATTAGACAAATCTTTAATTAATGTTGTTGTCACCTTACTTTTTTGGCATTCCATGTAAAAATCTTACTAATATTATCATCGCAAAAGTTACTCTTTCACGCACAAACTACTGAATGGATTTTAATGAAACTTTACAATATCATCAGAATAATATTAGGCTATAATTTATAAAGCTTGATAGGAAGGGGACGTGGGAGGGGAACGGGGACGCACGGGAAAGGTGATTCAGGGAGAAACAATGCATTTCTTTGAATATGGCATTGCAACGCACGCCGGGAACCAGCTAATAATTAATTTTAAAAATTCCAAAGTTTCGTAAATTTATTTCAAATTGCGATTCGAAACTTTGATTTTATAAAGGTGAATATTTCTCACTACAATAGTACCTAAGTGAGATACAGCGATATATATGAGACCTATATGAGTTGTTTGGAAAACCGAACGAGCTCTCGCCGGCGACAGGTTTAGCCGATAATGTGTTATTTCTACCTTTGACCCCTAAAACTATTTTCATATGTGCGTATTTCAAAAAAAATCGTGTTTTACGTAACCTTAGTGGTTACTAGTTACCTGATCGATCCTGTACTAATCAAGGTCACCAATCAACAATCATGTCGACAAAATTTCATTAATGATTAACTCGCTTACCACCTAATTAAAATGTATTTTTATAACCATTTTTATTGCGTGCCGAATAAATTAGTTATTTATTCATGATTATTTTTTTCGTTTATCCATCTGTGATGATGAGATGAAGACTGGTATAATGGTTGATTACGATAACGCCGGCCTTCACAGGTGTTAAGCAGTTAGATTAATAACGAGGTGATGAATTCAATACAGGTTGTTAATTTTTGTTTGGTTTGACATGCAAGTGTGTTTTAGAATATATTCTTAGACCCAGTTGTTTCGCAGAAATTCATGTGTAACATTGATATCAAATGGTCATTCAGCGCCATTTTGTTTTTTTTTTAGTATTTGAAAGGTCTCCGTTAAGAAAAGCCGTAAAAATGTATGTATTCTTAGTGTGCACTTATATTATCTCCACGAATATATGCAATAGGAATAAAAATCGCTTACAGATATCGCAATTTCAAAGTGATTTTTATTTATTTTGTGAATAACTTTATAAAAAAGATAAAAAGTTAAGTTAATTTTAGCCATAAAATTGTACTAATATAATAAATAGTTGTTAATTTTTTATTTCTAATGACACCTTCAACATAACTCGAAGACGGCCTCCGTGGTCGAGGGGTAAGGTTCTCGACTAGCAATCCGAAGGTCGCGGGTTCAAGTCCCGGCACGCGCAAGTAAATTTTATGTGGTTGAATTGTGTTATTTAACAATTTAATAATTTTAAATAATATAAGTATTTGTTGCATGTTCTAAAATGGTAGATACTTTCAGAATCGCCCTGGTGTAAGACTTCAATTTTAGCCGCATTCACAATTCACAAACCACCAGTTTGTGAATTAAACAAAAGGTTTTAGCCGTGTTTGGTGACCAGATCTGAATAGCTAGTTAATTCTCATCTCCCTCTACCCCATCTCCTTCTCCCAGAACCTCACCCCAATGAGGGATGCCATCTCACTGGCTCCGGGTGGTTGGGAGCAGCTGGGACTATAAAAAAAACTATAGATCCTTTTGGGAGTCGGGTATGGGTACCGCCGCCCCGGGAACCATTTATTGGATAACCAACACCCCTGCTATGGGTCTCCCCAAGTGGTTCGCTACGTTTGATTACTTAGCAGGTTGTCCGGGTTCATGGGGTGAGGTTTGTCTGTTTGTTTTGTCACCGGTGGCGGACGCTTTTGCCCATCTACTGCGTTGCGGGCCGGATCGGGGGAGACTGGTTATGGGAGGCTCTTTGACTTCTCCAGCCGAACTCTCGGCCAATCGCCTTGCACTTGCACTGCTGTGGTAGGGATATATACGTATACACACGTTCGTCACTCCCGAACACATTGACTCCCAGATCCCTACCCACCCCTCATACCTTTTTCCTTCCCAAAACTACCTCTCCTTCTTTTCAAAACAACAGTTGCGTGGAAAAAAGATAGACCGTTGTCAAATAGTGTCTACCATCTTAAACTGTGCGAAAATCGGTGCCAAAATAGAACAGGTCGGGAGAGATCTCCTGTCAGATTTGTGTGATTTTCTAAGTCTGTTAAATTAATAAATAATCATGCATACTTCATGAATTCGTGTTTAAAACGACCTAAATTAAAATACGCCACAGCTCACAGCTGAAATTCTGACATCGGCGCATAGAAAAATCAAATAACAGCCAAAGAAAATCACACAAATCCGACAGGAGATCTCGCCCGAGATGTATCTCGATCTCACAAAACATAGAGAATCGCTCGGCAGAAAGCTTATAGCGCCCATTTTGTAATTTTATTTTACTGTGAATACCTCACGAGAGTCCCAGCTACTGCCGTCTGGTTGGGGTATGTTGTGAGGCTGGAGGCAGTGGGAAGGGGAAGGAGATCGGGAAGAGAAAGGTGGGGAAGTATCTGACTATTCAGATCTGGTCACCAAACATAGCTAAAGCAATTTCAAGCAAAGTTTCAATTCTAAATGGTGGTCTTACACCAGGGCGGATACTTAGAGTATTTTCCACTCAAAGCTCATGCTTTGAGCGTTTAACCAGTCAGCGTCCGAAAATCCACATTTCGTCGAAAGATGTTCTTACGATCGTACAGGGCGGTTCCAAAGAGAAAGATTAATTATTCTCCGTACCTAGCTTTTTAAAATTATTAGGCAATATCGATTTTATTTAATTACAAATTTGCTTTAATTTATACCTAAATCCAAAAATGCTGAAAGACGAGATGATAAAACTATTAAAATGATGTACGTTTTGTAATTATTTTTGATCATAAGTATTTATCATTTTTCTATAATGTCTAAGCAAATAATAATGTAAAAAAATCTAAAATATGTTAGTTTGTAAGTGCGCAAACAAATACACAAACGGACCAATTTTCGTCAAGAAACACACGTACTTATATATTTTTAATGATTTTATCTAAACTATAATTAAAATTCTGAAACACACGTTTACCAGATAATGTATTGATTTATTTTACTGCCTGATTATATGATTTGAAATGGGTGTTGTATAATACAAAATCTTTTTTGAAAATTTAACAAATCTGCCAACGACCTATGGTATAACCTTATTATACTAAAAATAAACATTTTTCTCAACATTTAAAACATACGTTTACTAGATGAAAAGAAGAATCTTTCGAAATCCATTAATATATTTTTGGGGAAAAGCGTCATTACGTCTAAAATCTGATTTAAAAATGACATATTTCTGGTTTTCTCTGGTTTATACCCTCTTAAGAAAGGAAAGAGTGAATCTGTTGTAGGAGTGATGAAATCCAACAAATTTGCAAATCATTCCACTAACTACTAACTATAAAAACGAACCGGAGATGTTGAGGTATCGACTTGATTCCGTTTATTTCTCCTCCATACGTTCTGCCAATATTTCTCAAATTCCACCAGTCACCCTGTATATTAGCCGCCATCTTTAAAGATGGCCGTTGACGTGTGACGTAATTCGAACCCAACTAATGGTCCCATTGACGGCTCGTCACGATATCGTGTCAGTATTTTTTCCTCATATTATATTTGTTCGCTTTGAAACACGTACCTGTATAAACAATTTGCAAGTTATACCTGTTTACGCAAAAGTGTTTGCCTGGCACCATTGACCCCTGTCTGCGCTTCGAAGGGCGAACATATTTTTTTGCCCACATTGTGTTATTCAGTTTTGTTTCTTTGAACCCCATGAGTCATCACAATTAATAGTGTAGTATATTAGGTCCATTGTGGTCTTGTGGATGACACGAGTATTACGTGTTCTATAGGTATTTTTATAAATCTGGTAGAAACAACCATAATAATTATTGGCAAGCGTTTTCAGAATATCTACTGATAGGGTCGAGTATCAATTTAGTGGGCTCAGAAACAAAATACAAGTATCTCGGTACGATAGTTTATTTTACAAGTTCACAGAATATAAGTTAATGTTTTTTTATAGTCTCACATGACGCTTCTTAAAAAAACTCCTATCTGTCAAAAAAAAGAAAAATGAAACAAAACAATTCAGATAAGTTTTAAGATTTTCACGGCCAAAAGCATTTTCGTTATTTGTTTTTGGGGTGTTATGCCGTGTTGCGCTACCTCCTTCTTTAGCCAACGTTTCGGACAATGTCACATCTACCGGATCTGCCGGATCTGCCCTGATGATGGACACTGCAACGATGTCCGAAACGTTGGCTAAAGAAGGAGGTAGCGCAACACGGCATAACACCCCAAAAACAAATAACGAAAACAAAACAATTCAATTCGAATTCTGGTGCGTTTAAAAAAAAATGGATTTGTGTAACCACCGTACGAAAGTACCTAGACTACACTGGGTAGCTCGATTCGAGCCGTGACTGATTCCCTTTTTGCGTTTATTTTTTAGTGACGGGGTTTTGGGTCACTCTTCATGCTCGTATCAATCCACCCGGTCTTCTTGAGTCAAAACCTCGTTATCTTGATCCTCCACCCGGACTTCTTGGATTGTTGGTACCCTTTTTAATTCATCTGCGTGGATTTTAGTGGGTTTACCTCTTTTGTCTACCCAGTATATATTACCTCTTCCACTTTTCATGAGGATTTTGTGAGGTCCACTCCATTTAGGTGCAAACCCTGCGAAATTTCCTTCTGGAGACCCAGATAATTGGTGTTCCTTTACTAACACCTCTTCTCCTTGTTGGTATCTAAGTAAGGCTTCCACCGCTGGGGCGTACCTCTCTTGGTACGCTGCTTGATTCCTTCTTATTTCCTCATCTGCTGGTTCTCGCTGATGGGGTAAAACGATTGCCTCGTTCGCGTTTTCTAGGAAAGCTTGCCACTCTCCTGGTCGCGGTATATCGTATCCCAGTAGTGCTTGACTGGGTGATACGCCTGTCGCTTCGTTCTTTCTGTTTCGGGTCGTCATTATTACTCCCGGCAGTTTCTCATCCCATTTGTTGTGAGGTGAATCTCTGAGGAGAATTCTCAAGCCTTTTTTGATTTCCTGGTTTCTCCTTTCCGTGGGGTTTGAGCGTGGGTGGTATATAGCTGTTGTCCAATGATTACATTGCCATCTTTCTATTGCGGCTAACCATTGGCGGTGGATGAACTGTCGTCCGTTATCCGTGAGAATGCGTTTCGGGTAGCCGTACCTTGGAAATACTTCAGTTTCTAACTGGTGGATTATGGTCTTTGCTATACTAGACTTAATCGGAAATGCTTCCACCCATCTTGTGAATAAGTCTGTTACTACAAGAATAAATTTGTTTCCTTGCAGGGTTCTTGGGTACGGTCCCATGACGTCGGCGGCGACCACTTCAAATGGTCTATTTGGTTTCGTGCCTCCTTGAGGAGCCGCGGGTCTATTTGGGCCACGTTTTGATGTGGCACATGTCATGCACTGGCGTACCAGTCTGCGGATCTCTTCGTTCATTCCTGGCCAGAAGTAATGTGCTGATATTGCTCTCGTTGTTTCTGCTGCTCCCGGGTGGTTTGCGGTGTCCGAGTTGTGGTATTCTTCCAGAACTCTTGGAATTGTGCTTCGAGGGACGAACAGCCGGTCCATCTTTCCTTCGTCTCTTTTCCAAAGTATTCCTTGGTGGACGTTATACCTTGTGTAGTGATTTATATCGACGGCATTGTTTAGGATTTCTCTGTCGTTTAGAGTGTTCCATCGATCTATTCTTTTCCGTGTTTCCCGATCTGTCGGTTGTCCTGATTTTACCGCACTTGCTAGGGTTTGTTGCTCTTCCTCCTCTTCTGAGTCTATTTGGTTTATGCCGTTATCTCCGCCGACTTCCGGATAGCTTTCTCGGGTGTTTCCGGTAACCGTTTCGAGTATCATTTGCGTTGGTCCTGGGTTTCTAGACAGCGCGTCGGCGAGCTCATTAGCTTTCCCCGGACAGTGCTCTACAGTAAAGTCGTGGTCTTGTAGGAGTAGGGCCCATCTTGTGAGTTTGGCTCTTTCGTTCTTTGCCTCGTTTAGCCATGTTAGAGCTCGGTTGTCTGTGATGAGCTTAAAGTGCCTCCCTTCTAGGTAAGGCCGGTATTTCTTAATAGCCCATATTGCTGCCAGTGCTTCCTGTTCATTGCTATGGTACCTTTCTTCAGCTGGTGAGAACCGGGTGCTCGAGTATGATATCACATCTCGTGAACCATCTTCATTTTTATGGAAGAGTACTGCTGCGGCTCCTAATTTACTTGCGTCCGTTTGCAGCACGAATTCCCTACTAAAATCAGGTCTCTTGAGTTCCAGCGGCCCCGCCATTGCATTTTTTATTTGCTGCATGGCTTCTTCGGCTTCTCCGGTCCATTGGAATTTTATCTTATTTCTGGTAAGATTTGTTAAGGGTGCTGACATTTCAGCAAAGTTTGGTATGTATTCCCTCAACCAGTTGCACACTCCTAGAAAACTGCGAAGTTCTTTTCTTGTTTGAGGTGATGGTGTATTTTTAATGGCTTCTTCGTGTGGCCTCTGGGGAGTGTTGCCCGTGGCACTGACTGTGTGTCCCAAGTATGTGATTTCATCTGTGGCGATGATACATTTTTCTGGAGAGCATTTTAACCCAAACTCTGCCAATCGTTCTAGGATGAGGCGGAGGTGTCGTAAGTGGTCTTTTAAGTTTTCGGAATATATGACGATATCATCCAGATAGGCCATGGCAAATTTTCTAAGGAACCCGGCTAATACTTGCTGGCTCATGGTTCTTTGAAATGTCTTGGGTGCACCTTTTAACCCGAATGGCATTACTCGGAACTGGTAACTGCCCCCATCTGGTGTGGTAAAGGCAGTCTTTTCTCTGTCTTCTGGTGCCATCGGCACTTGCCAGTACCCGCTTTTAAGGTCCAGTACTGTGAATACCTTGGCTGTGCTCAGGTCTTTAAGTGTTTCGTGGATGATTGGCAGTGGGGAGGGTTCAGTTATTGTTGCTTGATTCAACCTTCTGTAGTCTATGCAGAATCGTCGCCCTTCTTTTCCCTTTTTGGCCACCATTACTACTGGGAAACTGTATGGGGATCTGCTGGATTCTACTATATATCCGCTAGCATCCCTTCCAGTTGTTTGTATAAATCCTTTTTCTTCTCGTCCGAAAGGCGATGTGGTGGAACGCAGATTGGTCTGTCGGTGTTCAGGTGGATTCTGTGCGGTGGTACTTTCGCTGTGCCTGTCAAGGGGGAAAATACTTCACTATATTCGGATAATAGATCCGTGAATCCTTTTTTCTCCTGTTCTGGGACTCGATCTAATAGTGGCCCGTGGACATCGTTACTATTTTGTCCCTGGCGAACGGGCACAAAGTGGGTGGATGTCCTGATTGAGCTTCCGAAATTTAAACAGTTCCGCATGAAGTCTATTGAAGCTTCCTCTTTGGACAGCCAATCGCGTCCTAAGATGATTTCCTCCCTTAGGTTCTCTCCCACGAGGAAGTTCCATTCCCGTGTTGTATTCTGGATGTCGAATTTTATCGATATCATACCCTTTATTCGCATCACGTTTCTTTTGTTCGCCAACTTGAGGCATGGAATCGAGGATTGTTGTAATTTGGTACTTTGGGCGATGCCCATTCTTATTATAGAGTGTGAAGATGCAGAGTCTACCAATGCCTGATAGGTTTGCCCCTCTATGGTGACTCTCACCCTTGGAAGGAAGGAACCTGCTATTGCCGTGTGGCACTCTGCGGTTTGTTTCGGTTTCTTCCTTCTTTGCCCGGGTTGCCGTTTTAGTAACGAGCTCCCGGGCGGTACCGGTTTCCCGAGTTTCTATCTCTTCTATTTTGTTGAGCTGGGGATCGCTGGGCCGGGGGATGGCGGTATGGCGATTGGCGATTCGGTGAACGGCGTGGCGGTGATTGACGCTGAGGTGAACTGCGCTGAGGTGAACGGTGACGCGGAGAATATTGTTGAGCTGACCGGCGAGGAGATAAATTGCTTCTTGTTTGGCGTTGGCCTAGGATCTTATATCTGCCTTTAGAATTTTCAAACCTCATGGCCTGGTTCATCCACTCTTCCATGGTGGTGGCATATATGTGTATGTACTGGGGTAACATTTGGCTATTACAAAACGCAGGCACGAATACATCTAACTCCGATAATTGTTTTGCCGGGTGGAGTCGTGCAAACATTTTTTGTTTATTAGCAATAAACTCTGCCAAGGATTCCGTGTTCTCTTGTGTTTTATGGTAGATCTGGTTTTGAAGTCGGAGTTCCACTTCTGGTCCCTCGTATTCCCGAAGGAAAAATCTTTTAAAAATCGACCATTCTGGGTGTTTATAAGTATTCGCCCAGTCCTTCGCTTTGTCCCGGAGCTGGGCCGTTGCCACCCTCGTTTTGTTTTCCTCGTAGGTGTTAGCTATTTGGAAATACTCTTCGCACCGTTCCAGGAAAAGTCGTGGAAATTCTTCCAGTCTCCCAGAAAATATTGCCTCCAGGCGAGGCTCCCTTTGACACACGGCTATGTTAGCGAGTTTTGTTGCTAACATTTCAAGGATTCGTGTCGTCTGGGTGTCTCTCGTAAAGGTTTCTCCATTTGGTACATCCGCTGAGGATTGAGCTAGAGGACTGTTATCCTCATTCTCCACTGTGGTAGCGTGGCCCGCTGTTGTGCTACGTGTTTGTGGCATTTTCAGTGTTTTGAGCCCACTTTTGTTCGATTTGTTGCCTCTCTTGTATTTGAATTTATTCGTTAAAACTCATTGATCTGACAAACACGTTGGGCGCCAATTGATAGGGTCGAGTATCAATTTAGTGGGCTCAGAAACAAAATACAAGTATCTCGGTACGATAGTTTATTTTACAAGTTCACAGAATATAAGTTAATGTTTTTTTATAGTCTCACATGACGCTTCTTAAAAAAACTCCTATCTGTCAAAAAAAAGAAAAATGAAACAAAACAATTCAATTCGAATTCTGGTGCGTTTAAAAAAAAATGGATTTGTGTAACCACCGTACGAAAGTACCTAGACTACACTGGGTAGCTCGATTCGAGCCGTGACTGATTCCCTTTTGCGTTTATTTTTTAGTGACGGGGTTTTGGGTCACTCTTCATGCTCGTATCACTACAAAACTTCTTTTTTCGCCAAAGAGTTTGTGAATCATCAGTCGAGGTCAATATTTTATGATTATCTCTGTACCCGAGAAGCATACGGATGCAAGTCCAAAATTTTAAGAAATGAGTTTTTGGTGCAGTCTTGAAGTAAATTATCCTGTTTATCAGTGGTAGAAAGATACAGGTCTCTATCATGAAAAAAATAGGATTTTCAAAAATGTGTACTGATGCAACTACCTTCGATTCAACAACTATCTAAGCAGAAAGATGTACATGGAATTATTTCTTTATGATTTAGTTGCATTTTGAGTATTATGACTCAAATCCATTTGCATCCTTCTGCCTTTAACGTTACTACGCTTTCTATGGAAATAAACAATTTTAAAACATTAATCCTTTCATGATACACCACATGCCATAAGAAAATATTCCACATCATTTTGAAGCAGAAGGACTGAAGGCTGCATTTTTGTTTGAGTCAAGTCAGCGTTTTTTTTAAACGACTTCAAAAAGGAGGAGGTTCTCAATTCGACTGTATTTTAATTTTTTTTTTTTTAAGTTTGTTACCTCAGAACTTTTGACTGGATGAACCGATATTGATGATTCTTTTTTTATTTGAAAGCTGGTGCTTTCCGTGTGGTCCCATTTTAATTTGGTCCAGTTCCGACAATGGCATTAATGAGAAAACCATATAAGTCTTAAATTTGCATTAAGTATGTGCGCGACAAATGGACGAATAACTCAATATCACACCAACCGATTTCGATGATTATTTTTTTTTGGAAAGGATGTACTTCAAGGGTTGATGAGAGTTTGGTTAGGTTCTGATCATCGGATCCATGACAAATTAACGAAACTCGGCCGAATCTCTTAATTTGACGTTATGGTCAAATTATGTCTGTCTCATATGAGCAGCACGTTTAATAGGTTTACCCATATTCAGACAAATTAGTTAGTGTACTTCAGATTCACTAAAAATCAAAAATAAACAAAAATGATAACAAAACAAAAAAACGACTTAAAAAAAATGCACTAAAAAGTAAAAAAATATTTTCGTATTCTTCTACAACTTCATAATCAACTTACTTTTTCTAATCATTAATATGTAGGTACGATTGTTATTTTTGGAGTCGGTGTCAGCAAGTCGCTTGTGCGATACGAGCACATCTCACCTATAACTATGTATGTAGTTACAAACCTACCTTGACTGACACCGACTCCAAAGGTAACAATCGTACCTACATATTGATGATTAGAAAAATTAAGTTGATTATGAAGTTGTAGAAGAATACGAAATAATTTTTTTACTTTTTAGTGCATTTTTTTAAGTCTTTTTTTTTGTTTTGTTAAAGTTTTTGTTTATTTAACAATATTTTTAAAGGCTTTACATGCAAAATATTTCATTTTATTTGTTCTTTTTAAAGCATAACTAATTGATTTAATAATTACTCTTTTTGTTATCTATCTGCATGGATATCCGAAGAAGTTATGAGACCATAGTTACAGAAAATATAGGTTTTTGGCTCTCCTGAACATTTACCTTTTTGGACTTGCATCCGTATATGCTTCTCGGATACAGATCTTTAAATGCAAATTGTGTTAACTGTTAGACGTGATGAATAATAAGAACACTCAATTTATTCGTGAAAACCTTCTTAACCCTTTAAAATTTGGGCGTATTTTGTCAGTAGGTTAAAATATTTCCGCTTTGCAAAAACAAAAATTTTAACAAAAAAACCGACTTCAAAAAAAAAACTATACGAAAACTAATAACATACACTAAAAAGTAAACAAAATAATTGCGTATTCTTCTGCAACTTTAAAAATCAACTTAATTTTTCTACTCATCAATATGTAGGTACGATTGTTATTTTTGGAGTCTGTGTCAGCCAAGGTAGGTTTGTAACTACATACATAGTTATAGGTGAGATGAGCTTGTGTCGCACGCGCGACTGTAAATTCCACACTAAATAATTACTTATAGTTACCAAGCAACGCTTTGCTTTTCGTCTGGACAATAAACGTATAATTCATAATTTCATAACGCCAGAGCTTATTAATATCGCCAGAGTTTACCAATATATACAGCCTATATTACTTGCAAATAATATAGCTTTGTATTAGTAAAAGAATTCCATTCAGTATTTTTGCGTGAAAGAGTAACAAACATACATCCATTCAAACGTTTGCCTTTATAATCTTAATAGGATGGATTGTCACCGACCCCATTATTCTCAAAAGACGCCCCCAAACCTTTTAATTGGAATCGAAATGTCGCAAAAATATCGAGGTACGTAACTGTGGTGTTTCATTTTGGCTTCAAGGAAAGCATTTTTTCATTTAAGGAAGCAAATTTTGCTCAAATATTTACAAAAAAAAATTTCAATTTGGGAGGCGGTAATGGGTACCGCCGCCCCGGGAACCATTTATTGGATAACTAACACTGCTGCTATAGGTCATCCCAAATCGTTCGCTACATTTGGTGACTTAGCAGGGGTGGCCGGGTTCAGGAAGTGAGGTTTGTCTAGGTCTTGGCGGCGGATGTGTCTGCCCACCTAATGCGTGGCGGGCCGGATCGAGGGAGACTGTTTGAGGGAGGACTTTTAACCTCTCCAGCCGGACTCTCTTTACCCATCAGTTGCACCGCAGTTGAAAGGATAGATTCATACGTCATTCCTGGACGCTGACCCCCAGTTATAGTGTTTAATATTGCTTCACGTTTCAGAGTTTTTTTTTTATGTGAATACCGCACAACTTTTCTGACAATGAAGAGATCTTCAGGTATCTGCAAGTATAAGTTCATTCTGAAGGTGGTGATGGAATTTGAAAATATATATATATATATATATATATATATATATATATTTTTTTTTTTAAAGAAAGACAAACATTCCCGGGTTACGAATAACCCAACAAT
The DNA here is from genome assembly GCA_929108145.2 of Limnephilus rhombicus. Classification (NCBI taxonomy): domain Eukaryota; kingdom Metazoa; phylum Arthropoda; class Insecta; order Trichoptera; family Limnephilidae; genus Limnephilus; species Limnephilus rhombicus. Next base: position 31,406,161 of record OV815288.1, on the reverse strand, counting down.
GTTTGAAAATCTCCTACAACCACCACAGAAAGCCGAAAATGTTGCTTGTGTTGTGATGGAGGACTTAGCCAGCCGAGGAATTGAACACGCGACGCCCGGATGGGATCCAAGCGCTATGCCCACTTAACCACTGACCGGTCGAAAATGCAAGTCTTCATGGTCGCAGTATTTATTGTATAGTCCAGGGGTTCCCAAAGTGTGCGCCGTAGAAAGTAAAGAGGGGCGCCGTGAGTCGATCCTCTATCATTATCTGAAACCACAAATATTCGCGGGTAATAATAACAATAATAATTGGATAATTTATAAAGCGCCGTTTTTGTGAAAAATCACCTCAAGGGTATCTATGTATTAAAGGTTAGTTAATAAATGATTTGAAGTATTGATAAAAAATCAAAAAATATTTCTACATATTCAATACATATTTCTAAATACAATATACAGTAAGTTAAGTTATGAGGTGGTACTAGAATATTTTAATTTAATTTTTTTTAAATATTTTTCGTAGCTTTCTTCTGATCGTATATCAAGGGGTAATTTATTAAATAATTTTATACCCTTGAATGTATAGTGATGCTGTGCTGTTGTGGTTCGCACAAGTGGCACGGAAAATCCTCCAACAGATATTATTCTTTTGCTTATATTTAATTGTGGTAAATTATTTTTACTAAAGAAATATTTATGTATTTGTAATAGTGCAATTTTGTCATAAATTTTTGCAAGTGGGGGAACCGGGAAATCTTGAAGAACATTTATAGTTGGATAGTAATAGGGCTTTTTTAGGATGATTTTTATTAATATCTTTTGAATTGTTTCCAATGGGAGAAGGGTTGCTTTGTATGCACCCCCCCAAGCCACGATTCCATATTGTAGTACAGAGTGCGCAAGTGCATAATAAATATCTTTTAGTATTTTTAATGATACAGTATTTCTTAATCTAAAAAATATATAGATCAGTTTTCTCATTCTGTCTACTGTGGAATTTATTTGACTTTTCCATTTGATGTTATTATCAATAATTATTCCAAGATATTTTATTTCTTCTTTACTACTAATGTATATACAGTTTGAGTTACAGGGTGTGATTCTAAAGAGGCAATTTCTTTCGTGAATTTTTATGTTTAGATTTTTATTTGCGATATTCCCTGTTAGACTATAAGGTATAAAATGGGTTTTCTCGACATTTAGTGTCAATAAATTTTCGTCAAACCATACTTTTACGATATTTATTGCATTATTAGCTAATATTTCGACGTCATTCCAAGAGTTACCATTAATAGTTATCACTGTATCATCTGCGTATGATATAATGTTTCCAGTGATTGGGAGTTCAAAAAGTTCATTTACATATAATATGAATAGTAAAGGTCCCAAAACAGTTCCTTGTGGAATTCCAAAATCTATATTTTCTATTTCACTTAGTTCGTTGTTTACTTTTACCTGTTGAGTTCTTTGATAGAGATAGCTTTTTAACCAAGATTTAGCTTTGCCAGTTATTCCTATATTATTTAGTTTATTAATTAATTTTGAATGTGAGACACTATCAAAAGCTTTACGGAGGTCAATGAATATACTTAAGCATTTTTTACCTCTATCTAATGTTTTGTAAATAAGCTTAGTTAATTCTGCAATTGCGTCTTGTGTGCTAAGTTTATCTCTGAAACCATATTGACTAGGGTTAATACATTTTTGGTTATCAGTATAATCAGTAATTTGTTTTTTTTATTACTTTTTCGTGTATCTTTGCAATGTTGGATAATAAGGATATTGGGCGGTAATTATTTACTTCTTTTGAATCTCCGGATTTATATACTGGGATTAGTATGGCTTTTTTGTAGTTTGACGGGAATATTCCATATTTAGTGCTTACGTTAATTATATGTTTTATCGGTTTGGTTAGGAAATTGCAGTATTTTTTCAAGATTTCTGTAGTTATACCGTCGTATCCTGGCGTACTACCATTTTTAAGTGATTGTATTATGTTTTTATTGATTGTATTATAAAGCAACAATTCCTATTTTGAGCGCTCGCATCTTTAAAGAACATAGGTACATACTCGTCGCCATCGCTCACTCGCCGAAAAGTACCTACGCGCTTGAAAACCGTTGATGTCCTACCCCTCCCACGTTTTTACCCACCCACGACTATTTGTTCGCAATGTCCGTTTAATTTTTTACTGAACCAGATATTTTGCTAAAACTAGCTTACCTATTTGTGCGATATATTTGAGAAACTAAATAACTTGAATCTTTCTTTGCAAGGCAACAACACGCACATTCTGAAACTATCGGAGAGAATTGCGGCGTTTAGGAAGAATCTGCAGTTGTGGATAAAAAAAAATGAATGAAGGCAGCGGTCAAGATTGCTTCCCGCAATTGTATATATGCGGTATCTAATGAACTGGTTGTCTCACAAGACCTGATGGCCCTTCTAACCGAATGGTTTTCGAAGTACTTTGCAGTTGATGATGTCGAAAAATTTGCGTGGATCCAAGATCCTTTCCGTGCCCAAGATTAGAGAACACGAGAGCAAGAGAGTCTTAAGTCTTGCTTTGAAAAACTGTGCGGAAATCATCAAGCTCACCCGTTACATTGATTTGACTGAGTAACTATCGTATTTTATTTTTTTCTAAGTCTTTTTTGTTCTCTGTTCCAATTCTGAATTTTTATAAATATAATAAAACTCAATTTCGTATTGTGGATGTTTTAATTTTTGTACCCATTTACCTAACTACTATTATTGTAGGTACCTACCTATTTCTATCGACTATGATATATATAGTCACTATATCTATTCCAAATAGCTTACTAAAGTAGGGCGCCGTGACAAAATTCTTAACTTGTAATTGCGCCGCTGGCTAAAAAAGATTGGGAACCCCTGGTATAATCGATTAATTATTGTTGTTAGTTTGAAAAAAACTGCATTCATTCGATTATTTAACATCTATATCAATGATAATCGATTATTAAATAATCAGTTCTTTTTCTTAGCATGAAAAATCAATTTATAAATAATCGATTTTTCTTGAAAATCTATAAATAAAAATGAATCCCCGAAATGTATGTACGCCCATAACTTCCAAACGACTGCACCAAATTGGATAATTCTTTTATTTTTGTGTTCGTTATAGTCAGGACAAGGTTTGTATAAAAGTACTGGTAACTCTGGCATCATGAAATTTGTATAAAAAAATTGCAATAGGTGGCACGCGAGCTGTTTGAAAACTGAATGTACGGAATGCTGGAACGGGGAGGGGGGAGGGGGAACTCGGGAGGGGGGTTCACGGGAAAGGGGGAGTGGAGTGAGGAGAGGGAAGGTGGAGGTGACGGAGTAGGAACGTGAGAGGGGAAGAGGATTCAGGAGAAGAAGATGAGGCGGAAGGGGAACGGGACGAATGGGAAAGGACCCTCAGGGAGAAAAAATTTCTTTATTAAGTGGCATAGAAACGCATGCCGGGATTAGCTAGTTTGTTATAATAATCTATTTTTTCCCAAATTTGTCAAATTAAAATGAACGCGTAAAACATCCTTAATCACAGTTTTAAAAAAATGTTCAACAGAAATTATAAGTTTTAACATAATCAACCGAAATTAAAAGTTTTTTTTAAATAAACAACACAAGTGACAAATTGTTTCGTTGACTCTGTTGACTTCATCAAGTTACAAGTTTGATTAGAAACTTCAACTAAACTGCTTTCAAAGCACATAAGAAATTTCATCGTAGACTCACAGATAGCGTTAATGTCATGTTTTGTTTATAAACATCATAGAAGTTCGCGCTCCGGATTCCGGACTGATGATTAAGCCTAGCAGGACTACGAATGAAAAAATCGGCAGTGTAAAAGAAACGATTACTAATTAATCGATTTTTTAGAAAATTAAAATCGCTTAATAAAATCGATTATCGTTAGAGAAATGTCGATTTTTAATCGTATTTTTTTTTCATACTTAATCGATTATTTTTTCACATCCCTAATTACACCACTTTTTATTTGAATTAAGACGAAGCTTGAGCTAAACGAAACCTGGTTGGTTGTTAATTATTAATTCAAATAAAAAGTGGTGTATTACAAAGCTGTATAGCAAATTTTTTTCATTTGATCGATATATTATTCCCTCAAAATTGAAGCTACCTGTCTCCCCTAATATTTTGCCTCGTTTCCGTTGCATTATCAACCAAAGGACAAAGGCACGCGTTGTGTTGGCAACCGAGAGTCGCTGGTTCGAAGCCTGAACCCCCTCATTCACGCTCAACCGTCAAACTAGTACCTACATTTCAGTTGTTAGTGCTTACGATCGACTAAGGTAAGTTGTGTTTGGTCATAAAACAATTATTAGTGTTATCTGTACCGATTTAAAAGAAAACTAATGTCGCCAAATTACATTCAATTCAGTTCAATTTAATTTAATTTAATATTTTAGTTCCGATAAACAAATTTAGACTAATAGCAACAAAGCTTGCCGTTTGAATTTAACTTCATTGATGTTATCGATATTCGAAGTGATTCTATTTAACAACAAGACGGTTCTCCCGACTGGCATAACCATTGGCAAGTTCGTTCTGCAAGCCGGGAGATAAAACAGTCTATGCTGTCGGTGACGGACATAACCATCGTGATACACGAGAGAATTCGACTTCTATGTCCCAGAACGGTTAATGCAATTGAGTATTTATTTATTTATAATATTAACGCCTTTCGGCTTTTACATAATATAACATAGTGTATAGCAACAACATGAAAAATACAGCTTTAGTCAGTTTGTAAAACAGGAAGAAATAGTTGAGAAAGACATATGTAGATATTCAGATAACAAAACGAAAATAAATGCTACGATATTTAAATATTACAGTATTGTATCAATGAAAAAATACATTTGTATACAGGGTGTTAAGGGACGTACTTGACTTACTTTAACCAGTGATTCCTGACATTATTTGGAGTAAAAAATGTAAATGAAATTTTGGTCTCCGGTGACATTTTTGATGTTTTTTTTTTTTTTTTACAAAAACATAAAAAAATGGTAGTTGTTGAACAGTTGGAGGCGGGGTAAGGGGTTCGTCGGACACCCGGCTGAGTGACCAGTGACGAAATGCGGAAGAATTTTTTTTAAATTTGATTTTGAAGAAAAAAATTTTGAAAAAAAAAAAAAAGTCGTCCAAAAAAGTCACCGGAGACCAAAATTTCATTTACATTTCTTACTCCAAATAATGTCAGGAATCACTGGTTAAAGTAAGTCAAGTACGTCCCTTAACACTCTGTATAATACAAGCAAATAACTTATCTTAAAGAGGATAAACGATTTATTGTTTCATATGTACTTATATTTTACCAGTGACACATTCCAAACATCTATGTGCGAAAACATATTGCCTAAATTTTGAATTCTGTGAAGTGGTATATTGAAATGGGACATGGTCGTAGTATTGCCACAATAAAACGGTAGTACTGACCTTGTGTTTCTGGCTGGCACATTAAAATTTATGAGCGCCAAGACTATTATCTGTTTAATGGTTGAATTTATATTTTTTGACAGGTTTGTTTTTTCAGTAGGTAGGTACCTACCTAATAGTTTTTAATGTCATAAGGAAACATTTAACTTACTTTGGGCACACAGGCAAGTCCATACAATACTTCTAACAGTTTGTTTCGTCGGTGTATTTAGTAATTTATTCACTCGTGTTAGCGTAATGACTTAAATTAATACTGTTGTTAACACCTCAGGCCTCGGGCCCATTTGTCGGAAGTTCAAAATATTTCCGCTTTGCAATAAAATTCAAATGTATGTAATATAAAAACTGTTGATTAGGTCTAATTCGTAATAAACGTATAATTTTTGAATACTAAAATTTTTTAAAGAAATATAAAAAAAAATTAAAATGGCCCATCTGACGTTTTTTTCTATCTAAAATTACTGACAACGAATTAAACAACGAACACAAATTTTATTAGGCAAATGTATCACAAACATTATTGTCAACTCACTTTTTTGTCTTTCATTTAAAAATAATGAATTAAAAAATCCCTCAAAGTTTCACAATTTTTATTTCAAATTGTGGTCGGAAACTTTGGTTTCATAATGGTGTACTTTTTAAAATTATTTTTTGGTTAATTTTAAGATTTTAATATAAAACATGGTTTTTTCTTATTTAATACCGTCCAGCCGAGTGATTCTCTATGTTTTGCGAGACATCCTGTCAGATTTGTGTGATTTTCTTTGGCTGTTATTTGCTTTTTCTATGGGCCGATGTTAGAATGTCAGCTGTGAGCTGTTACGTATATTAGTTAAGGTCGTTTTAAACACGAATTCATGCAAGAACGCATTATTACATATTCATTTAACATTCAAAGAAAATCACAAATCTGACAGAACGCCCGAGATATATCTCGATCTCACAAAACATAGATAATCGCTCGGCAGGTTATATTTCTAACCATGATAGTAAAGGAGGCACAACGATTTCTAAGAGAGAAAAAATAGCCTGTAAATGCGGACTTAACAAATCTTGAGTTTAAAAAAATAATGTATTTTTAAAGATATAATGTTTTTTATTAGTATACTAGCTGGTACCCGGCGTGCGATGCTAGCCATTTAGTAAAGAAATTGTTTCTCCCTGCATGTTCTTTCCAATTCGTCCCGTTCCCCTTCCGCCTCCACTTCCTCTCCCGCGTCCCCTTCCCCTCTCGCGTTCCCACTCCGCCTCTTCCACCTTCCCTCACCCCACTGCACTCCCCCCCCCCCCTTCCCCCGTTCCGCGAACCCCCTTCCCGAGATCCCCTCCCCCCTCCCAGGTTCCCCTCCTCCCTCCCGGGTTCTCCTCCACCCCTCCCGCGAACCCTCTACCCGAGTTCCCCTCCCCCCTCCGCTCGCATTCCATACATTAATTACCGGTACATTCAGTTTTCAAACAGCTCGCGTGCCACCTATTGCAATTTTTTTATATTAATTTCATAATGCCAGAGCTCACCAGTAATTTTATACAAACCAGTAATGAACACAAAAAAAGAATTATCCAATTTTTTGCAGTCGTTCGGAAGTTATGCGCGTACTTAACATTTCGGCGATTCATATTTATTTATACACTAGCAGACCCGGCCACACGTTGCTGTGGCTAACGAAACACAACGCTATTACCGAACATTTATAAAATCCACACCACCCGCTGGCCAGCTGCCCGCTGCCCGCTGCCCGCTGCCCGCTGCCTGAATTGAATTGAAGTTGAATTTCTCGGCTTTTCTCATACATATAAACCTTCCTCTTGAATCACTCTATCTATTGGTGAAAACCGCATGAAAATCCGTTGCGTAGTTTAAAAGATCTATGCGCACATACATTTTGAGCGACTTCATTTCATACTATGTAATGATATAGATCAGGGGTGCTCATACTTGAACTGCTGGCGATCTACCTCAATATTATTAGACTTCGATCCATCGACTCTGACATGATGTGGCGCCGGGGGGGGGGGATTTTCCTCAGGGCCTCCTGTGTGGAGCTCATGTAAAAAAAAAAATCGATTAAAAGGTGGAATTTTTTAAGTAAAATTTTAATCGGCAGCTAGGTTGTTAATATCAGCTGTTTAATTAATATACACACTTTTCATTTACACGTTTTGATTTAAAAACAAATAAAACATGCAGGCAATTGATTACGTTTAACCATTGCGGTAAATCTGCTTATTTCAGAAACAACAACAAGCTCTTATTTTTCACAGCTATTTTCAGTTTGAAATTTCTGAGTGAACGCATCTATTGTCAGCTGTTAATTTCTTTTCGGTTGTGAGTTCCAGTGCTTTGAAATATCCACTTCATTCTAAAAAATACATAACATCAGGCGAGGTTGCTTACTTTATTTATTTATTTTATTTGATATAATATCTAGTGTAACTCGCTCATCAAGCACAAGAACTAGTTTCTTCTTTGGTGATATTGCAATTTTAAATAATTTGTATACCGATATGTAATTTATATAAAACCACTGTACTATATATCTATATTAAATAAAAAAATAAAAAAATCTAACATTTTTAAATACAATTCAGCAATGTTTTATAAATCAAAAATTTATACATTATACAAAAAAAATAATGCTGCATTAAAAAAAGCAAGCTAAAATTAAACTAAAAATAAAAATTTATAATTAAAGTAAAATGTTATGTATAATGTTTTTTTTTTATGATGTGTTTTGTATTGGTTTTGTGTGTTACATGTATGTGTTTTATTCTTATCATGTTATGAGATTTTGGTTATATTGTCTTTTTTGTTCTTCCATTTTTTAATTTGGAATATGAATTTATTTATTTTTTCTTCTATTTTATTTTCAAGGGTAAGACTGTTGAATGCTTTTATAGCACGATATTTATAGTGCCTTTGTCCAAAGCTTGCATTCACTGTCGGAGTTTTTATGTTATCTGTGTACGATTGTCTGTTAGTGATATTGAAATTTGTTTTTTTGGTCGAAAATGTTATTTAGTAGAGTTTTAACATATAATTGGCGTATATCTAGTACGTCACAACTGTTGAATATTTGGTGTGTATCAGTTAGTGTATGTTTTTTTTACCTTTAAGATCGTTTTCTACGCGATTTCTAAGTGATCGATAGCTGAGTTTGTTGCTCCTCCCCAGACAATTATTCCATATTCTATTGTTGATTGACAAAGTGAGCTTTTTTTTATTCTGCACTTACAGAGGAACACAAGCCAAAATTGTGTATATTAGTGTGCCTTACATCACCACGAATATGGAAAATAGGCGTAAACATCACTTAACAATCGGAGTCTAAAACGATCAATTTTAGCAAAAAGTGTTTTTTTTTATATTTATTTTGTGAATAATTTTATGAAAAAGGAAAAAAAAGTTAATCAAGGGAGACGGTCACAATCGTAGCCATAAAATTATATATTTTTTGAGTTGTTTCATATATTTGTTTGTACATTTCAAAATAAGACTAGCTTGAACCTCTGGGTGGCCACGCCATTTCACGAAAATTCACTAAAAAATCACCACTTTGAATTTTTGTCGATTAATTTTGAGATATTGTATATTTTATTGACTGAAACACGTTCCTAGAACAATAAACTATGTACCAAAACAACATTACTTGCGTTAATTACGTAAATTATTTTTACGATGTTATAGTCGAGGAATACGCATCAAGTTTGAGAGCTAAAATTCGAGGCAAAAATCACATTTCTATGTCATAGATAAAATCGTTTAAAAATATTCTGGGTTTGCAAGGTGAATGAAATTTTGATACATCTGATTCTGACCCTGTTCTTCATATAAATTCTGTAGGGCCAAATGTTCTTCATATAAATTCTGAAGGGCCAAAATCGCAGACAAACATTTTTTGTTCGATATTTTTTCGAATTATTTTCTCGCGCATGCGCACAATACGCGCGCGCCCGTGCGTCTCCGGCCCATTAGAGGTGAATAATGAATTTGATGAAGTAAATTTTTGAACCTGAAACACAAACAGGTACAAACAAATTTACAGTCATGGCCTCCGTGGTCGAGTGGCAAGGGTCGCGGGTTCAAATCCCGGCGTGCGCAGAAAAAATATTTGATTGATTTGTGTTTTCACAAATAATAATCGTTTAAAATAATAGGCCACTTGCATCACATTGTTTAATTTTTTTCCGGTTTAGGCAAATATTCTAAGACATTACGTTTTTTTTATCGTATTTTTGAAACCCTGGCGATTTTTTGAAAATTTCAATCCGAAAAATCAGACCATTTTTTTATAAACCGGAAAGACGGGACATAATTTTATAGGTGCGAAAAAACGATAATTACATAGCCGAAAATCGTTTATAAAAAGATCGTTTTTCACACGAATGACACAGGAGAATAGTGTGTTTCTTGTTTCGTGTTTCTTTCCAGCATTCTTAATGCCGATTATGACGTGATATGCCTAACTGAGACATGGCTTCTGCCAAGTATATTTGACTGTGAATTATTCGATGAACGTTATGTAGTGTACCGTTGTGATCGCGACTACATGTTGTTAGGCCAGGCGCTCGGCGGTGGTTCACTGATTGCAGTACGCCGCGAACTGCCCGCGTGCCCCTCACTCTCCCTCCCAGCCGTACAGCGCGCAGAGATATCCACAGCTACTCTTGCACTAGGCTCTGGCGCGCGTGCTTCTAAACTACGCATATACTGCTACTTCGTCCAAGGTGCGGAGCAGAGTAAATCTTTAAGTGACTTTTTTGAATTTATATCTTCGTTGTATACCAATTTCCCTGATGATGAATTCCTTCTATTACGAGATTTCAACATACCACATGCCCAATGGCTTCTGCCTTTGACCGCAGACGGTGCCCTGAAACTTAATAGATCCTCAACCGATGCACTAACTTCAACACTTTCTGATTTTTTAGACTTTACCGGCTTCCAACAATTCAACAACCAGCTTAATGTAAACGAGCGTGTTCTCGACCTGGTGATTTCGAGTTGCATGTGCACTGTAAGGGGGTGCAATACACCGCTAGTGCCGGAGGATGCACACCACCGATCGCTAGAGGTGGTGCTGCGCATGGCCCGCGAGCCGTCCCCCCAAATCCCACGCTCGCGCACGGTCCGCTCCTATCACAGCGCTGACTATGTGCAGATTAATAGCGCCTTAGCAGCCGTTGACTGGACAACGACTCTTAACAGCAGTAATGTAGACTCAGTCACGGCGCGCTTCTATTCAGAATTAAATAAGGTAATTGTCATGCATGTACCATCTAAAACAGTTAACATAGATTTCAGGTACCCCCCATGGTACAGCGCTGTCTTAAAAAAAGTAATTAAAGATCAACTTAAATTCCACAAAAAATATAAAATTTATAACCGCATCTCTGACTATCAAATTTTCTCTCTTCTCCGAGAACGACAAAAGCGTATGGAGAAGGTGTGCTATGTTAATTTCATTAATATGGCCGAAATTAATATCAATACCGATCCCAAACACTTCTGGACCTTTGTTAAATCTAAGCAAAGAAGTTCTGAACTACCTAACAATATGTTTCTTAACTCCCAGCGTGTATCGGGTGGGGAAGCTATAAGTAACTTATTCAACATACATTTTCAATCCTCCTTTGAATCCCCCGCCCCGTCCACCTCGTCTACCAATCGAATATATAATCCAAACACCTCAGTACTAAATCTTAATAATGTTTATATATACACTGAATTAGTTTGTAAATATCTCAAATCATTAGATCCTACCAAAGGCAGTGGGCCTGATGGTAAACACCCGGTATTTTTAAAGAATAGAGAACTCCAGTCCAATTTTTTTATTTTTTTTAATGAATAAAGACCTTCAAACTTAAATAACTGCATTTTTATTTTTATTTTTATAGTTAGTTTTAATAGTTAAAATAATTGTCAAAGTTTTAATTTTTAAAGACTCCCAGAAACGCACCGTATCTATGGTGGTCTTCACCCACCCATAGTTTTTTACTTTTTAAGTTGTCATTTTGAATCAGTGATGTCATGTCGAGGGAAATTTCCCTAGATCTAGGGGAGAAAAATATTTTTTAGGGATAAGGGAAATCAGGACAAAATCTAGGGAAATTACGAACTCTGGCAAAAATTTTGGTAATTATCGGTTCGGACTGGCCACGCTTATTACGAATAATTTTTAGAAAAAAACTTTAGATTCGCCTTAATTACTATAAAAGGAAACTTTTTGGCTTTGGGGCGGCGGAAAATAATGCATTTTAATTTTCAATTGCATAAAACCAAAATTCACTTCGCGAACCGACGCAGCGAAAATCCGCGGCCGTAGCTGTCACTTGCTGTCACTGTTATGGACTGTAGCTGACTTCGTGGGATACCTACATGAAATACCGCGAATCACAAACCATGTTACACAAACCTAGCGTAGCCGCTAAGCCACTTGAAAACTGGGATGTTTTTCTTGCCTTGACGCGAGTAGGCGTTATAAAGGAGCACTTTCTTTTGTATCACAAACCATGTTACACAAACAAGCCCGCTAGACAAATTTCATAATTACGCGGCTTATCCCACGAAGTCGGCTACAGTCGTATTAGCTCTTGTTAATTTATCAAGGATACCAACATCACAGTGACATGTACGGCCGCGGATTTTCGCTGTGTCAGTCGCGAAGCGAATTTTGGTTTTATGCAATTGAAAATTAAAATGCATTATTTTCCGCCGCCCCAAAGCCAAAAAGTTTCCTTTTATAGTAATTAAGGCGAATCTAAAGTTTTTTTCTAAAAATTATTCGTAATAAGCGTGGCCAGTCCGAACCGATATTTACCAAAATTTTATTACATATGACAGGTATTATTTATATATATACGTATATATATATTTTGGAATTCCTATGAATCTTAATTATTTTTCATGTACTTACATGCCATGTTATTTTTAACACTGACAACTCAAAATGATATTAGGGAACGTACCCATACTACGTGACACGTTCGGGGGGGGGGGGGGGGTCTTCAAAATACCACGCTTGGTACAAATGAGCGGCGGGTTGCTTATGATTTTTATTTTGCAAAGTGTTTTTTTTTAAATTTGGAATTCAGGTTCTAATTCACTGGTGAGTGTATTCGTTCTTTTAAATTATTACTTCACGTAGCAAAAAGTGTTTTATTTGGAAAATCACGGTATTATTAGTATATTTACCAAGTTCCGATATCTTTCCAATTAATTATCATATTAATTAACATATAACAGGATTAGTGTTACACAATCAGGTGGCTACGTAGGTAATTGCGTAAATGTGAAATTCTAGGGAAATTTCACTTCTAACTGTTGGCAACACTGTGAAGAACCCAGAATAATCATGGCGGAATGCTTTGTAATGATTTTTAGGTGTGAGGTGTGTTTTTTATTCAAGATTAACTGCTTTTAATATAGAAAAACATTGGTCCACATTTCACCGCTACTGTTATTGTATTTAATCCAAGTGCAATATAAAAACAATAAATCATCTCTTTCATTGCAAATACATGTGACGTCGTGTTTTGTGTCAGGCGTTACTTTGTAGATGCATTATTTTATGTATAATACATACAGAAACACTGGTATTTATAATACACTGATCATGACGAGTGTGTAACAACTTGTATAAAAAGCCCTACACTAAAAACAATTTGAAAATACATAACTAAATGTCAAAACATGACATGACTTTAACCTCAAATAGACGAAATTTATTGCAGATTGTCCGCAAATATAGCCCTTTTCATAAATTGTTGAGGGCCTAAATTATGTTTCAATAAACACAATAACTATTATTTATCTAAATCTCTATAAACAGTATGGAAATAAACCAAAAACACGAAATGTTGAATTGCATAGGTACGTGTGCACTTCAAGTCATTTCAAATGTCAATACAATACAATACACAGGTGACAGGTTAACTGTGACGTCACAGTTAACCATTTCAGTAATGCCAACTTAACGCTGTGTTTTGGGAAGAGGTTCAAAAATGCACTTTTTAATAATTTATTAAAAACTCTGCATTTAATATTATGAAATAAAACTTATATATTCAGAATCAGCGTTTCTTGGTCTATATGAACATATTTTTTTAAAGCCATAATATTTTTCACTGGAGTTCCTTATTGCGCTAATGTTTTATGTTATCCGCTAAGTCTAATATTCAAAACTTCTTTGTCTTCTGGTATTTTTCCACTAGAATGGAAAAGTTCATATATTGTGCCTATATTCAAAAAAGGCGACAAACACAACATAGAAAATTACAGACCGACCTCTAAATTAAATGTAATGGGTTACCTTTTTGAAAAGATTGTTTTCGATATCATTTTTCCTTGTATACGACCACACATCATTTCGAATCAACACGGCTTCGTGAACAGAAAATCAACAAACTAATCTATGCGAATTTGTTGACACAGTCCTTGTTGCTATGGATAACGGTTTTCAAGTCGATGTAGTCTACACAGACTATTCCAAAGCCTTTGATAAAATTCCACACAGCATTTTAATTGAGAAAGTCGAAGCAATGGGTATACACGGTGACCTCCTTCGTTGGTTAGCCTCTTATCTCGACAATCGTTCGCAAGCTGTAACTGTACTGGGGTTCTGCTCTAGCTTTGTCCCAGTAACCTCAGGAGTTCCCCAAGGATCTCACCTTGGCCCCCTTTTATTCAACATTTTTATGAACGATGTTAACAAAACTATTCGTAATTCTCAGCTGTTCCTATATGCGGATGACAAAAAGATTGTCAAAATCATTAAATCTGAGATGGATTGTATAGAGCTCCAGGATGACCTGAACTCCCTGGTCAATGTGTATTGTTTAGAAAACCGCCTTCTTTTGAATGCAGATAAATGTTCCGTCATATCTTATTCTCGAAAGAAAAACACTATACTATATCCGTACATAATTAAAAACAATCTTTTAAAAAGGGTTAATGAAATTAGAGATCTTGGAGTTCTATTAGACAGTAAGCTTCTTTTTCAATCTCACGTCGAGCACATCACGTCTAAGGCTTTGAAGATGCTAGGATTTATACTTAGAGTAAGTTCTGTTTTCAAAAATCCACAAACATTTAATACTCTCTACATATCATACGTCAGGAGCCACCTAGAGTATGCTTCAACAGTATGGAACCCTCATTGTTCTACATATAAATCAAATATCGAAAGAGTCCAGAAAAAGTTTTTGAAATATGTTTCGTTTCGCATGCGAAATGATGTACATTATGTCTCTACGAACCTCAAAACCCTTGATCAACGCAGAGATATCAGAGACCTAGTAATGCTTTATAAGATAATCCACAATTTTATTGATAGTCCTTACCTATTACAAAATATCAATTTCAGATGTCCAATAAGAGTCACTCGATCTCCAGGCATATTTTATATTCCTAAGAGCAATGCTAATTATCTTCAAGAAGAAGCTGTAGCACTTTCAATAGATTATGCACAGACATTGACATGTTTAACACGAACCTTGCTAACTTCATAAAATTCGTAAAAAGTAATATTCAACGGAAAACTTAATGTTTCATTAATTCCTTATCTTTCTTTTTCATTTTTCATTTTCATATTTCTTCATTTTCATTACATTTTCTTTTTTGATTTCAGCAGTTTGCATTAAATAACCTCTTCAAAAATGTTACAGTATATATTACCCTTGAAAATACATTTTTTGTAGATTTAAGTGAGTAGATGCACTTTTTCAGAACTGTTTATATTACATACATATATTGTTTTGTTTGTTTTTCTTTTTATTATGGTCTCAAATTTTTATGTCGTTATTTTATTGGTCAATGATATGACTATCTCTAACACTGTTATATATGAACTTGTAATGACTGTTTACAATGCTAACAAATAAAATAAATAACGAGGCATACCAAAAATATTAAATCTCATAAATATTTTTTTCCTTGATCCATCTTATTGTTCATAAATCATTATAATGTTCAACGTCTATATTACTAAATCAAATGTAATATACTTGTACTTGTAAATTATAAAAATTATAAGAATATTATACAATTTGATTTTGTTAAAATCCGCACCATTTTCATTATACCTCTAAAACACGTACGGACAACGTAAAATGTACCTACGGGGTTCTCTTCATAACATCTCTCAAAAAATCAAACCAAATGATACGTTTGCAGAGAACAAACAATAAATCTAGAGAACGTTAAATGTGGAATTCAAAACTTCGCCTGAAATCAAAGTGATGCCACATAAAAAAAATAAATCAGTGTGGAATTTTATAAAATTAATAGGAACATTTTCGGAGACGGGACATTTTTATGTAGTGACGTCACGAGCACAAATAATGGATTTATTTATTTAAAAAAAAAAAAAAAAACTACATTTCTAAAAAATTTTTTAACATTTTCGTAATCTTATTAAAAAAATCTATCAAGACGATTTTTTCCAAGTCGTTATGAAGTCCATGCAAGTGGCCTATTGCGGCTCGTTACAGAATGGAAGATACTAGTGGAAGGTAATACAAACATTCAGAATTGCAACTTTGCTTGAAATGCCTTAAACGGGAATGGGTACCGCCGCCCCGGGAACCTTTATTGGATAACCAACACCTCTGCCACAGATACACCCCAAGTGGTTCGCTACATTTGGTGATTTAGCAGGGGTGCCCGGGTTCATGAGGTGAGGTTTGTCTAAGCCTTGGAGGCGGTTGACCTGGACACAGTGAACCCCAGATTCCTACCCACCCCTTACACCCTCTTCCTTCCCAGAACTCTCCTCTCCTTCCTTCCTTAAAAAAACCCTCCACACAGCATCCCTAAAAATAACATAGGCCCTGAGGGAAATTATTTTTCTAAGGACTTCCTGTGTAGAACTCATGTAAAAAAAAAATACCGTGTTTGGTGACTAGATCTGAATAGCCTGGTACTTCCCCGCCTTCCTTTATTCCATTTTTCCTTCTCATCTCCAGTATCTCCACTATCTGCAGCCTCACGACGTACCCCAGTTGGGGATGCCATAGTTCATAATTCTCACTGGCTCCAGATTGGTGCAGTTGATGAAATGCAAAACTGTCGAGTTAAAACAGTACTTCCCTACGCTCAGTCAGCAAAATCGAGCAATTCAAAATGTTCACAGAACCGTAATAAATAGTTACGGAAATGTTGTAAAGACCGCATCGTTGTATAATTATGCGATCCGCATAAATTAAATAATCAATACCTTAGCTGTATAATCGCTTTTGCTTTTCTTCCGCGTTGACTTTAAAAGCCTCTTCTTGCTAACTTGGGAATATGCGGTAATCAAGTCACAATCGCTTTCAAACACTTAACTACATTGTTGATATAAAAAAAATCAGAGTATGCATTTCACACGCGGCAGAAGCGAAACCCTCAGAAAACTAAAGTAGAAAAGAGTGGGGAGACTACGACGCACTTTTTTTTTCAATGAGAAGATGATTTTTTCAATATTTTGTTATATTGTCGTCGAAATCCAGTGCACCTTTGCCTATACTTTTGGTGTTTTTTTATTTTTATTTTTATTATTGAATAAAAATTACATACAATGGGAATTTATACCCGCTAAGCTACTGAAAGTAGCCTTTCAGCGGGAGATTAGTTCCACAGATTAGTTAAAACAATATATGAAATAATCCTAAACGCGTCAGCGTGGCAACAACATATACATATAACAGCATATTAACCATAAACATATTTATATAAACAGGGTGTTAAGGGACGTACTTGACTTACTTTAACCAGTGATTCCTGACATTATTTGGAGTAAAAAATGCAAATGAAATTTTGGTCTCCGGTGACTTTTTATGACGACTTTTTTTTTTCAAAAATTTTTTCTTCAAAATCAAACAATTTTTTTTTTATTCCGCACGTCGTCACTGGTCACTCAGCCGGGTGTCTGACGAACCCCTTACCCCGCCTCCAACTGTTCAACAACTACAATTTTTTTATGTTTTTGTAGAAAAAATTAAAAAAAAAAACATCAAAAATGTCACCGGAGACCAAAATTTCATTAACATTTTTTACTCCAAATAATGTCAGGAATCACTGGTTAATAAAGTAAGTCAAGTACGTCCCTTAACACCCTGTATACACCAAACATTGTGATAATGTTTTTTTGTTGTTTTTTAAACAGTTTTTTTTTTACTTTTACAATATTTCTGTTACAAAAATCTTACAAAACTGATCAGTCAGTTTGATTGTAAGAAATCTCTCATTTTTCCCATTTACTTAATACTAATATACTTTTAGGTTTTACATAGTAATTACTAAGTATAATACTTAATTTAAAAATACTACACAGCAAAAAGTATATTACTTAATATTAATTTCTACTAATTATTATGATGTTTATGAATACAGTGTATGCTAGTAATTTCCAAGTATTTAATCAATATTCGATCTAGGTATACAATATTATTTGGTTTCACGTTCAATTGAGATAGAATGATTTAACTTTTTTTTGATTTTTGAATAAGATGTCTCATTTTTAATATTTATAATGTGATATGCAATGTTGAAAATAATAAAGAGACCTATTTTATGGTGAAAAAATGTAGATTTAGATTTTTTTCTTTTTTTTTAAATATCATTAGACAATTGAGCACATAATACACTAATTGCAAATTAGTACTTGGTGAGGTGAGCAAAATATAATCTTAATACATAAGGTTACTCCCTAATAGCCATGATTTTAACATCAGTGAGAATTTCGTTGTAGAGCAATTTTCTTTAAATTCGTATGGCTATTTGTTAAATATATTAAAGTGTTCTTTGACCATATTTGTTTTGAAACACAGGTACACATACCTTTATTTTGTATGAGACGAGTATTATGTGCATGATCCACCATTGTTTTATATGAACTGCCGGATATATGCTGCAATACAATTTTTGCACCATAATAGCACGTACAGGTAATAAAACATTGATTGATATACGATACTAATATCTCGTCTTTGGTTAAAAACGGTTTTGCTTACTAGCAATTTTACTATGGCGTTTTGAATCTTTTGTACATGTTTTATGTTGGTTTTACATGATTGACCCCAAGAAGTTATCCCATATCTCACTGTTGATTCTGCAAGAGTTCTTATTAGTAATTGTGTTTTCTCCTTCGGAGTCGCTTTCTTTTGTGTTTTCTTTTGCCCGTTCATTTTGGAGTGGTTTGAAGATTGGATATTGATTTTACAAAATGTTTTTATAACTTCAAAATTTCCTAGGATTTGATCCTTGGTCCGTTAAATGTCTGCAGAAGTGTCTAGATTTCGTAGGATTCGATCCTTGGTCCGCTAAAAGTCTGCAGAGATTCGTCAGGTGCTTTATACCACTACACCAATTTGGGAGGCGGGAATGGGTACCGCCGCCCCGGGAACCTTTATTGGATAACCAACACCTCTGCCATAGGTCACCCCAAGTGGTTCGGTACGTTTGGTGATTTAGCAGGGGTGCCCGGGTTCATGGGGTGAGGTTTGTCTAGGTCTTGGAGGCGGATGACCAAGACACACTGAACCCCAGATTTCTACCCACCCCTTAAACCCTTTTCCTTCCCAGAACTTTCCTCTCCTTCCTTTTCCTAAAAAAATCCTCCACACAGCATCCCCAAAGATGACATAGGCCCTGAGGAAAATTATTTTCCTCAGCGCCTCCTGTGTGGAGCTCATGTAAAAAAAAAAAAAAACCAAAGGAATCTTGCGTGGGACTGTGGATTTATCGTATTATATTGAAACTGAGTAGAATTAAATAAATACTTTATTGCTATCTCATTCGCGCGCAGGCTAAATGCAGTAGATTTATGTGTTCGTGTCTTTTTAGTGTCGCTCGTTTCCGTTTCACCGAATTTCAAATCACAACGGTGCTAAAGAAGTTTTCACTTAAAAAACAATGAATGCATCTCTCTGTGGGTGCACGCAGAGAAATTGCGGTGCAATGATCGCGAAGCAGGTTTTCAGAGTGGAATACACTCTCTGTATCGCCTCTGTGAAAGACAGCCTTTGAATTGCTTTAAACGGTTTTAGCTGTGTTTGGTTACCTGAAGGGCGATTCTTTATCTTTTGCGAGAGCAAAACGCCTTGCGAATCGGCTGTATACATCACATTTTAACTGTTTTCTAATATGTGATATTCCTTATCGCGCTCTCCACGCTTTATATTCCAACCTAGAATTAAACCATAACAAAAAAATTAAATGTGCACCTCCATGAAACAACAGTTTCCGAAAGCAATTTTAGAAAAATGTATAAAATTTCGAGATTTTTTTATTAATTTTTTTACGAAAAATAAAAACGTGAGGAGAAATTAACGTTTATAATTTATTTGCCTTACAAAATACGTGAGTGTTTTTCTTTTTTTTCACTAATTTGTGGATTTGTGGTAAGGTGAGCCATTTTTAAAACTTTTTTACGTTTGTATTAAAAATTTCAATATTATAAAAACTTATATTTTTATTTCTAACAATAACACATGAAAGCGGATTTCATCTTTTTTCAAAAATATGTTATTTTCGTTATGTTTTTGGGGTGTTATGCCGTGTTGCGCTACCTCCTTCTTTAGCCAACGTTTCGAACGGCGTTGCAGTGTCCATCATCAGGGCAGATCCGGTAGATGTATAATTTTTTTGTGGTGAAATGTGTGCGTATATATATAGTTTTTAGTGTTCGGATATCTTCAGAAATATTCCATTTATTTGGATTTTATTGCAAAGCGAAAATATTTTGATCAAAATACGTTCGATTCCTGAGAGGCTACACTAGGGGTGACTTTTTTATCATTCTAATTTGGGAAGCGGGTATGGGTGCCTCCATTTATTGTATAACCAACACCTCTTTTTCGTTATTTGTTTTTGGGGTGTTATGCCGTGTTGCGCTACCTCCTTCTTTAGCCAACGTTTCGGACATCGTTGCAGTGTCCATCATCAGGGCAGATCCGGCAGATCCGGTAGATTGTCACATCTACCGGATCTGCCGGATCTGCCCTGATGATGGACACTGCAACGATGTCCGAAACGTTGGCTAAAGAAGGAGGTAGCGCAACACGGCATAACACCCCAAAAACAAATAACGAAAATGCTTTTGGCCGTGAAAATCTTAAAACTTATCTAACCAACACCTCTGTCCCCGAAGTGGTTCGCTACTTTTGGTGATTTAGCAGGGGTGCCCGGGTTCATGGGGTGAGGCTTGTCCGGTATGGCTACTGGTTTAATTTCACAAAAGTTTGGATTAATTCTGTTTTTCCCCTGTATCCGTTTTTTCCCTTTGTACGCAGAAATCAGATGACTAAAAGACGGTGACCTTCCTCTTGTTTTGAAAGTCAAGTGTGCAAAATTTCATCGATTTCAGAATTAAACTGTAGATTTGTATGAAAATCAAATCCACACCGCTTACTCAGGTGTAGGAGTCCGCCCGCCCGCTCGCTTCAACTACAGGCCACAGACACTCTTCTTTATATAAATATACTAGCAGACCCGAACACACGTTGCTGTAGCTAACGAAACATAATGCCATTACCCAACCTTTATAACCAACGACATCTGTTAATATTAATACATATCAAATTCACACCGCCCCCTTTCTTGCCAGCCAGCCCGCTCGTTCACCACACTCAGACATTCTCCTTTATATGAGGTGTGTAGATGCAAAGGCAGCAATCTCCCACTTTAGTGTTTTTGAGAAAAAGGCAAAAAACTTGTAAATATTAAATGAGATTTCGTGAGAAGCTGAAAAAATTACATCAAATAGTATTTTGATATCAGGGATAAATGGCATACTCGGATTTTGTTTAATGCAAGTTTATAAAAAGATAAAAAAACTTTTTAATCTGGAGATTGCTGCTTTTGCTACCAAGTGTTGGAGATTGCTGCTTTTGCTACCATGTGTTGGAGATTGCTGCTTTTGCTACCAAGTGTTGGAGATTGCTGCTTTTGCTACCAAGTGTTGGAGATTGCTGCTTTTGCTACCAAGTGTTGGAGATTGCTGCTTTGCTACCAAGTGTTGGAGATTGCTGCTTTTGCTACCAAGTGTTGGAGATTGCTGCTTTTGCTACCAAGTGTTGGAGATTGCTGCTTTTGCTACCATGTGTTGGAGATTGCTGCCTTTGCTACCAAGTGTTGGAGATTGCTGCTTTTGCTACCAAGTGTTGGAGATTGCTGCTTTTGCTACCAAGTGTTGGAGATTGCTGCTTTTGCTACCAAGTGTTGGAGATTGCTGCTTTTGCTACCAAGTGTTGGAGATTGCTGCTTTTGCTACCAAGTGTTGGAGATTGCTGCTTTTGCTACCAAGTGTTGGAGATTGCTGCTTTTTCTACCAAGTGTTGGAGATTGCTGCTTTTGCTACCATGTGTTGGAGATTGCTGCCTTTGCTACCAAGTGTTGGAGATTGCTGCTTTTGCTACCTAGTGTTGGAGATTGCTGCTTTTGCTACCAAGTGTTGGAGATTGCTGCTTTTGCTACCAAGTGTTGGAGATTGCTGCTTTTGCTACCAAGTGTTGGAGATTGCTGCTTTTGCTACCAAGTGTTGGAGATTGCTGCTTTTGCTACCAAGTGTTGGAGATTGCTGCTTTTGCTACCATGTGTTGGAGATTGCTGCCTTTGCTACCAAGTGTTGGAGATTGCTGCTTTTGCTACCTAGTGTTGGAGATTGCTGCTTTTGCTACCAAGTGTTGGAGATTGCTGCTTTTGCTACCAAGTGTTGGAGATTGCTGCTTTTGCTACCAAGTGTTGGAGATTGCTGCTTTTGCTTCATACAGAATTGGAGATTTGCTGTGTTTGCTACTAAACTTTATAAAAAACCGCCATCTTTGTTTTATGTTGATTGGCTTCTAGGAATTCTTCATAACTCAATAAAGGGTAATTGAATAAATTTTTTTTTTTACAAATATCTTATGGGGACAAAAGGTTATTCTGGATAATATTTATTTGTAGAACAAAAATAAATAAAAGGTGGTACATAATATTCTAAATAATTAATACAGATTTTTTTTTTTGAATTAGCTCTATTCATGAGGCCCTGAGGAAAATAATTTCCTTCAAGGCCTATGTCATCTTTGGGGATGATGTTGGAGGTTCTTATTAAGGAAAGGAAGGAGAGGAAGTTCTGGGAAGGAAAAAGGTATGTGGAGTGGGTAGGAATCTGGGGGGGTCAGTGTCCAGGAGTGACGTATGAATCTATCCTTTCTACTGTGGTGCAACTGATGGGTCAAGAGAATCCGGCTGGAGAGGTCAAAAGTCCTCCTTCAATCAGTCTCTCTCGATCCGGCCCGCCACGCAGTAGGTGGGCAGACACATCCGCCGTCAAGACCTAGACAAACCTCACTCCATGAACCCGGTCACCCCTGCTAATTCACCAAATGTAGCAAACCATTTGGAGTGACCTATGGCAGAGGTGTTGGTTATCCAATAAATGGTGCCCGGGCGGCGGTACCCATTACCGCCTCCCAAAACGAAATATTGGAGCAAAACAGGATCTTGGGCAGATTTTTATTTTGATGCATAAAATGCTGCATGAAATTTTCGAATGTCCTTGCCTTTTTGTTGTGAATTGTTGGCGCATTTGGCTTAGCCTTAGGGGAATTCTTGTAAAATAAAAAGAAAATATGTTTACCAATTTTTAAAATTTTGTTAGGTTAAAATTTATTGTATTAAAAAAATTAAATCAGTAATCTTAAAATTTTTGGCAGTTATAATTCTGTCCTTGAAGCCAACATGAAACATGACAGCTACGAATCTCGATATTTTTAATGGGTTTGCGGGCGTGTTTTGAGAAAACTGGATTTGAATCTCTATGGAACTGCATTCACAACTTTTTTATCGATATTTTGGAGATTGCTGCCTTTGCATCTACACACCTCATATATTATAATATATTGCATCCAATTTACACAAAACCTTGACAAATTATACCTATACCTAAGCCTTCCTCATTAATCACTCTATTTATTAGTGAAAATCGCATGAAAATCCGTTCTTCTTCTTCTTGTGCCCTGTCCGTTCAACGGACGTTGGCTATCATGTTGGCTATGCGGACTTTGTTTACTGCGGCCCGGAACAACTCTACGGTAGACTGGCCAAACCACTGTCTCAGGTTTTTCAGCCATGAGGTTCTCCTTCTTCCAGGGCCCCGTCTTCCGGCAATCTTTCCCTGCACTATGAGATGCAAGATCTCATACTTCTCTGGATGTCTCATCACATGTCCAAGATACTGAAGTTTTCGGATTTTTATAGTTTTGATAACTTCTTTTTCTATATTCATCAGAACCATAACATCTTCATTCGTAACCCTGTCCATCCAGCTTATTTTAAGTATTCTTCTGTAGATCCACATCTCGAATGCCTCAAGTCGCCTAATTAGTTCTTCAGTAAGCGTCCATGCTTCCATTCCATAAAATACTATCGAAAACACGTAGCATCTGACCATTCGCATTCGTAATCCAAGGTTCAGATCATGACTGCAGAACATCTTTTTCATGCAGATAAAGGTTGCACGAGCTTGCTCAAGGCGGCATTTGATTTCAACTGAAGGATCCCATCTATCATTTACATTGCAGCCCAAGTATACAATACTCTGTACCTTCTCTAGTTTTGTTCCAGCAATATAAAGATTTTCATCCAATGAAAATCCGTTGCCTAGCTTAAAAGATCTAAGCGTACAGACAGCGGGAGCGACTTTGCTTTATACTATGTAAATATATAGATAGATTAAACCAACAGCTGTAAACCAGTCCTTGCTGGAGAGAGAAGTAATTTAATATGATAATTGAATGTCACCCAACCTTAACCCAAATTCCAGGGTTCCGAATCGAACTCGAATTATGCTCCAATTTCTGACATTACTCAAGCCAATTACACGACCATTACCACTGTGACGTGATTACCAATTCATTCAAATTACTCTTCAATATTCTTCTCAATATTTATTTTTATAAAAAGTTCGAATTTATTTATTGAAAAATAAGAAATACATGAAAAACAAATGCTGCATATCTCACTAGGGCATTCCTGTATCGAGATATGCAGTTTTACAATGTAATTTAAAAAAAAAATACATATAAACTTAATAAAAATATAATTATAAACCTACAAAAGAAGCAATGAGAACAATTATTTAGACATGGATTATTAGTAATTTAATTATAGCTGGGCACTGGGCAGTATGCTCATCGTTGGCAACAATAACATTACACTATAAACTAAAAATACAAGGTACCTGTTAGTTGTGGCTACCAGATGCATTCATAGGGTGACCATACCACAGTAGCATTTAATTATTAACAAAAAATAAAGATTGAAAAATAACAATAGCTAAATAATATCAGGTAAATAATAATAAACAATTATGTATATTAAAAATAATAATAATTAAGTAATAAATTTATATAGTTTATGTAATAAATTTAAACAAGTGATTTTATTAATGAGAATAAACTTTTCAATTGAGAAAATTGAAATACTAAAATAATTTTTAAAAATATTCATTGTTTAAGAAAAAGTGCGATTGGCATTTTGAAATAGGGGTACACAATTAATTTAACGATTTTAGCTAACGCACACGACAGGTGGGTTTTTATCACTCCAAAATCAATTTGGGAGGCGGGTATGGGTACCGCCATTTATTACCGCCAGCTCCAAGTAAACTCAGGAATCGCAAGTTAATTCACTGTTCGGTGTCTTGTTATGTTTTGTATATTATCTAATCATTAAGGCGCCGTATCCCCGCTCAAAAAGAAGAAGATAGAGAGATATGTAATTACGAATGTTGGAGAGAGTGCGCTAATATTTAAAACGGTAAAATTGAAGCGAAAATTGTAAAAATGTTTAATAAAACACGACTCGTTTAAAATAGAGCAAAAATCTCTTGAGGCTGTCTAAAACACTATCAATTTTTTCATACATATAAATTGTGAAATAACTGAAACAGACGTGAAAATAATAATTTTCGTAACATACTTTGCGATTTTTTTCTATCGAGGGAATTTCATATAATTTGCGTTTAGGCGTAGGGATTGTACAGATATTATCTTATAAAATAGCATATATTTTTTAAGTGCTTAAAAACTTCAAATGTTTGTTTATTTATTTTTTATTGTGAAAAACAGTTAACATATATATCCAATTACATTTCACAATTTTTAGTTAATAGTGTAATACATTAATTATATAGGTACATTAATAATGACAGGTTCTAAAGAATACCTTTATTTCACTCTTGAAATGATTGTAGTTCGATTGAAAAATGTCAATTTCAGAAGAAAGGTTTAATAGTGTGGTCATTCTCCCCAGAGGCATGACCATTGGTAGGTTGGTCCTGCCTCTAGGAAAAGTAAAAAGTCTGTGTTGCCTTGCTCTGGTGAAGTTATCGGCGACATAAAGTGAAATCCTTTCCAGAACATCAGGATTGCTAATGTGCCCGTTTAGCAGCTTGTGTGCTACTAGCACCATTGCAATTTTTCTCCTCACGTCGAGACGATTTAGTCCCAGCATTCCCGCGAGAAAATCAGAGGGATACAACAAAGGGCAGTACCCAAACTCTCGCATGTACAGGTACCGCATGAACTTTTTTTGCACCTTTTCAACATCATTTGAGTAGAGGGCATCTTCGGGTCCCCATATTACTGATCCACTCTCGAGAATGCTGCGAACCAGAGAGAAGTAGAGCATTTTTATGACTGCTGTGTTGGAAAAAGATTTTGCGTTGCAGATTACAAAGCCTAGCGTTCGCATCGCAGAGTTGCACACCGAATCGATATGAGAACGGAATGTCAGGCGTGTGTCAAAAGTGATTCCTAAATCCCTCATTTGTGAAATATGTTTTAACGAGGTACCAGACATTTTGTAGTTAAAATGTAGAGTACTCCTAGCCCTTGTATAGCACATAATTGTACACTTTCCGCTGTTAAAATAGAGTTTATTCCGATTACTCCATTCTACGATTCCGTCAATATCGGTTTGTAAACGAATAGAATCTGCTTTCGACATTATATTGGTATAAAGTTTAATATCGTCAGCAAATAACAAAAAATTTACAAATTTTGTAAACAGAGCTATATCATTTATAAACATAGAAAATAATAGAGGTCCTAAATTAGATCCTTGCGGGGGACCCCAGAGTTTGTGAAGTAAGGTTTTGAAGCAAACTTCCCATAAACTACGTATTGTTTTCTGTTAGATAAATAATTGCGGAAGAACAGAAGCATTCTATATGAGAGACCAAAATTTTCCAGCTTTTTTAGTAATATGAGGTGATCTACTTTATCAAGCTTTAGCAAAATCGTTATACGATACGTCTACTTGTTCGTTGTTATCCAATGTATTTGCGACATAATCCGTGAAAACCATTAAGTTGGTCGTTGTGGATCTGCCTTCTCTAAACACATGCTGCTGATTTATGAGAAAAGGTTCTACTTTACTATAGATGTGTTTATGTATAATAAGTTCAAATAATTTGGCCGGTGCCGAAAGAATCGCCACAGGTCTATAGTTCGATACATTTGATTTATCGCCGCTTTTGTGAAGGGAGGTGGCGTTAGATGTTTAAGAGGGATGTGTAAGAAAACGGTAGAAATTCGGGTTGCGGCGGCTTAAGAGGAATATAAACGCTAGAAATATTTCGAATCTCATGCCTGCAAAATTTTAAAATCGAGCGTCTTTTTGCACGAGGCTAGTAAGCGAAAAAGTGGTTTTTATTTATTTTGTGCATAATTTTATAAGAATGAAAAAAAGTTAGGACATGGAAACCTCAAAAATAGTCTTAGCCATAAGGGGGTATTTAAAAAAAATTGTTTCTTGTATTACTTCATAGTTAAGTCATGAAAAAACATATTTTTTTGGTGGTTTACGCTTTTTTTTTGTTACGTAAATAATAATTTTATTGTAATTCTAACACATAGAAAAGCTAGTAAAAGCTTCGATTTATCCGTAGCATATTTTTTGATGTTCATACTGTAAGCCGATTCGTCGTAAAGATTAATCAAAATAGTATCTAAATAGTATTTCACGTATATATTCATCTTAAGAAGTTGAATTTCGAAACAAATACACACTAAAAATTAATTAGAGACGTATTTTTTATGAACTTTAAAACTGCTCTGTTCCGTGTCTGGTTATGTTGTCTATTCTGTAATCATTGAAAAGTTAAATTTCAACAAAAAACACTTATAAATAAATTAAGAGACATATATTTTATGAGCTTTAAAACTGCACTATTCGGTGTTTTGTTATATTCTGTGTATTCTGTAATCATTCTGCGGTAATCGGTACCGCCGCCCTGGGAACCTTTATTGGATAACCAACACCTCTGCCATAGGTCACCCCAAGTGGTTCGCTACGTTTGGTGATTTAGCAGGGGTGCCCGGGTTGAGGTTTGTCTAGGTCTTGGAGGCGGATGACCAGGACATACTGAACCCCAGATTCCTACCCACCCCTCAAACCCTTTTCCTTCCCAGAACTCTCCTCTCCTTCATTTCCTTTAAAAAACCCTCCACACAGCATCCACAAAGATGACATAGGCCCTGAGGGAAATTATTTTCCTCAGGGCCTCCTGTGTGGAGCTCATGTAAAAAAAAAAAAAAATCATTGAAAAGTTAAATTTCAACAAACACTGAAAATAAATTAAGAAACATATTTTTTATGAGCTTTAAAACTGCTCTGTTCGGTGTCTTGTTATGTTCTGTCTATTCTGTAATCATTGAAAAGTTAAATTTCAACAGACACACTGAAAATAAATTATAAATTTTGATGAGCTTTAACCGCTCTGTTCGGTGTCTTTTTATGTTCGAAAAGTTGAATTTCAACAAACACACA
Organism: Limnephilus rhombicus; assembly: GCA_929108145.2. NCBI lineage: Eukaryota > Metazoa > Arthropoda > Insecta > Trichoptera > Limnephilidae > Limnephilus > Limnephilus rhombicus. Next base: position 31,377,915 of record OV815288.1, on the reverse strand, counting down.
CTGAAAATAAATTAAGAGACATATTTTTGGTGAGCTTTAAAACTGCTTTGTTCGGTGTCTTGTTATGTTCTGTGTATTCTGTAATCATTGAAAAGTTGAATTTCAACAAATACGCACTGAAAATTAATTGGAAGCGTATTTCTATGAACTGCTCAGTAATGCTTTGAAAAGTCCATTAACTGATAAAAAATCCTAATTTATCACTTTTTAAAGTACCATGCTTTTGTTATAAGTTATAAATAACCAAATTTAATTATTGAGCTCTTTTATATCCTATTGTGATTATTTGATTTCTAAACCATATAAATTTACTACCGCTCTAATAATCAAATTACGTCATTAAAAAATTATGTTTAATGAAAACTCGATAACAGTTTTAATTTGCTTTGTATAGTAATGATGCTAAACGAATTAGTTTGGAAATAGATTGCTTCTTAAAAGTCGGTCTCATTTTCCATTTTGTTATTTTCCTTTGGAAAATACACCAATCTAGCTCACTGTTGGTTAATATCGAGGGTTTTCTTCTCTTTTCATTTTTCACTTTTACACGTTAAATAGTTTTATTAAAACTTTTTATTTTTTTTCTTTCCAGGGCAAACCTCCCCCGGCTGAGATGAGCTGATCGCCCGCCATGGCCCTCAAAGTGATCCACCTCCTGGCCGTGAGCGCCATCAGCCTTACCATCTACGGCTACGCGTCCTACTACAGCGCTCCCAGCACTCCCCTTCGCGCCGCACCCACTCTCTCCCTGGTCGACAGGAATGGCACCATCCAACCTGAACAGGACTGGTCCAGGCAACCCAGCGGGACCAACAACAGCATCACCAACATCACCATTCCGTCTAGCTTGCCGAGCTCCGTCACAGTCCCCACCGAGAAATCCAACGCAACATCTAAACCGCAAACCACCAATCATCAGCCAGATCTGAACAAAGGCGTCAAAACTAGAACGTACTACGTAGCAGGGCACGATGTTCCACGTCCGGAAGTTTGCCCCGATCTCGGAGCTCATCTTAAACTTCTTATCATCATCATGTCCGCTCCTTCGCACTTCGACGCAAGAATGGCTATACGACAAACTTGGGGACATTACACGAGTCGTAGCGATGTTGCTATATCATTCTTACTCGGTACTACTGAAGATGCTAAATTAGAGTCAGTCATCGAAGAAGAAGGCTGGATGTATTCTGACATTGTACGAGGAAGATTTTTGGACAGTTACAACAACCTCACGTTAAAAACCGTCTCGATGATGGAGTGGATTTCTGACTATTGTCCAAAAGCTCGGTTCGTCTTGAAGACAGACGACGACATGTTTATAAACATTCCGAAGCTATTGAACTTTACGGATAAACACGCAAACGATAAAAACGTGATCTTTGGTCGGTTGGCTAAACGATGGAAGCCGATCAGAAACCAAAAATCGAAATACTTTGTGAGTCGTAATCAGTATCGTCCGGCACTGTTTCCCGATTTTACGACGGGTCCCGCCTACGTCCTCCCCGCAAACTTGGCGAGGGATCTGTACAAGACGGCGCTTGATCAGACATATCTGAAACTGGAAGACGTGTTCATGACGGGAGTTGTAGCGCAGAAGTTAAAAGTTAAAAGAACTCATGCTGCGGAGTTTTTGAACAAGCGTGTTCCCATGAACGCTTGCACCGTTCAGAGGGCCATTTCTATCCATATGGTTAAGTTCGGCGAACAGTTCGATCTTTGGAAGAAACTATTAGATGGCAAGGCCAAGTGTAAATGATTCAAAGAGGGTGCCTCTAGTATTAGATTCTTCCAAATTAAATATGTTAAACCTGTAGTCCTTATCTTCTGAATTGTTTTGAGTGATTTGCCATAAATAAAATCATCACATTGTATTACATTGTTTACAAAAAAAATTTGTGAAGTTACTGCGCAAGAGTATGGCACCTCCAATTGCGATATGTTTTGAGGAGGGGAATAGGAAGGTGGGGAAGAACGTGGCTCTCCAGATCTTGTCACCAAACACGATTAAAGCCATTTCAAGCAACTTTTCGATTCTGAATGTTGCTCTTTCATCAGGGTGATACTGAAAGCATCTACCACTCTAAAAAGTGACACATATATAGTACATGTTATTTTAAATTAATAAATTGTGAAATAACACAAATTAACCAAATAAAATTTACATGCGAGCTCTGGGATTTTACCTCCGAATTCCAAGCATGGAGGTGGTCAAAATTGTGACATTTATTTTTTAAAAATTCCCCATGTCCATAACAAAAGCAATTACTACGACTACCATAATACGTGCATTTGCCTAGCTTGGTAGTCGAAAAAACCATGTTAAACAAACCTGTAATAAACAAAATGAATAAAGAAATTAAAAAAAAAAAAAAAAAACATGGTTAATTATACTTTCAGTACCACCTTGGTTTTTAAACTATGCCTAAATAAGCTTTCATTTTAGACTAATAATTTTGTTCTATCATATACGAAAAACATCACCTTGGTGAAAGAACACCAACCAATATTTAGACAAAAGTGTAAATTAATTTGGTAAAGTTTAGACTGAAAATCTGGTTCTTTCCCAAAGTCCACATATCTTTTTTCATTCCCCTCAAACACAGCATGCATTGAGAGTGTGATAGATTGGCTCTGATCAGTTTAACTTAACTTGTGTAGTGTAACACGATTAGTAATACAATGTGAGGTTTGTAATCGACAATGGGTAATATTTTGAATTGCAAGGGCTAATTTGCATTTTCTATATCTTTGTATTGAGATTATACATTTTTTTATGGAAACATTTTTTTGATACTACGACGATATATATTTTGTTGCGACGATGAATTTTGTAAATTAATGCTCTGTTTAAGTTTTTATTTTTGTCTCATCACTAAAAATATTGTACGCTGTTACAAAAATAAAAAGACAAAGTGTTTTTGTGGATGAATGAAAACCTGTTGCTGTTTATTTTTAAGCTTAGAAAAAAGGATGTTTGATTATTGTGTTTTTGAGAAATAAGTTTTTTTTTCTGTTAATCATGAATCTTTCTACTGGTCGCTGATAACTCTTACCAGATATTTTCTTAAACGACCGAATCTCGCAATTTGACTTGAACATTTTTTTTTCTTTTATTTTGATGTACATTTATAATATTTTATTTCTGAACTGTATTTATTTTAATTATAAAAAATAGCGTATTAACAAAGGCCTATATGATACCTACCTATGATATTTTTGTATGGTTTTATCAACTTTCTTGAACAAATTAGATTTTGTTTTTGTTAGTGTCTGCTAAATGATATTTGTATGCTTAAATTTTCTGATATATGTTCCTACATCAATGAATACATAAATCACTTGTATTTTCTCTTTAAGTTCAATGTTGAAATATTATTGATATTACAATTTAAACTTGTAAACGAATGAAGGAGGAAAAAATCTCATGTGGAATTTCATCTCTCGAAAGTCCTCATGAAAAATAAGATAAAAATGGTAAAAACCATAAATTTTATAATTTGTTTTTATTTTTTTTAAATATGCTGTGTATTATACATATTTGTGTATATTTTCAACCGACTTATATATTTTTTAAATTTTATAAATGGTATTATTTTTTGTGTTATTGAGAACTTTTGTATTACTTTATATGGCTACATGACAACTCAACAAAGTGATATTTCGACACCCCTTTAAATTGTGTGAAATGTGCATGATGAAAAAAATAATAATAAAAAAAATTCCGATAACCTAACCTAATTAACGAAGTTTTTTTGGTTTTTCATAATTTTTAATGACTTTTCAAAGGAGTGATGAAATTGCACATTGTTGAGTTGTCCAGTCATCATTTTGTATCACAGCATACATAAAACAACATTAAAAAACACATTTTTTGTAACATTTTATCTCCTCACGTAAAAACAAGTTTTACTGAATTTAGACTAGATAATATTAATAATAATTGTTTTTATATAATATAAATGTGTTAAGACATAAATATAAGAAAGCTATTTAAGCATTCAGTTTTATATAAGAGAATTTTATTAGGTTATAATATTGATGGATGTCTCCGTAATGTGTGCATGTTATTTTGTGTGTTTTAATTGGTTACCAATTACGCTTACCAGACATTTAGTGATACAACCGAATCATGCACATTGACTGTAACATTTAGCACCATTTCGAATATTTATCTGATAATTTATATAATTAAGGATTATTTGTATTAAAAAAAACTGTAATTTTTGTATTGTAGTATTTTTAAATCTAGTCTAGTTTTTTTTTTCTTGCTTGACATTTCTGTGGTCATGTCACGGCTTTGTATACGAAAGTCACGGGTTCAAGCTTCTATTCTTCTTCGATTTCTTCCCTTGATAGCTTCATTTGCTTACGCTCAGTTTGCATGCATTTTAATGCACAATTTTTTTTTATTTTTCAAATTATTTGAAATTCTCATTTGCATTTTTACTCAAATTAACTTATTTCAGTAATACAAGTTAATAATGTGATTTAACCCATTTTGATAAAACTAACTCGTTAACTTATTCCAGTAATCGAACTGTAATTTATTGGAAAAAATATCTCTGAAAGGTGATTCTGTATCTTTTGCTTCAGCATAATCTGTGTTAAATAGGCCATATATGACACATTTTGTCTAACCAACTAATCATCACGCTGTTTCCGCAGGGGTAGGCAGAGAGGACGGACCGTCAAACAACTCGGTCTTGGCACACACCCCTTGCCTCGTTTACATTCATACATCGTCTTATACATGCTCTTCTATTATTCTGACTCTTGACATGGCACAACTCAAGTATCTGATTCACTTGGTCATGTCATGTCTTTCTTGGACATCCTCGACTTCTTCTCCTTACACTCCTTTCCTCGTTCATTCACTCTACATGCCCAAACCATCTGAGTGTCCCTTTTTTAATTTTACTCATTACTCTTACATCAGCCTTGCATCCTTTGTGGATCTCCATGTTTCTCACACGATCGTATATGGTTTTACCACACATTCGCCTCAGGGATCTCATTTCTACAGCATTCAGTCTACTTTCATCCTTCCTCTGCCAGTTCCATGCCTCACTGCCATACATCAGGGTAGGTACCTGTACTCCATTATGGACGGCTAGCTTCGCTTCTTTGGACAGTTTGTTGTTGGCGCCAAAGGCGTTCAGCCTTCCATTAATGGAATTACCTGCGTTTACCTTCATTTACCACCATTTACCCTTCTTTCATTATCTCTATCAGCCTTCCCATCTCTCGTAAACTTCACAAACTCATCCACCTGCTCCAAGTATTCACCATTCACAACTATTTTGTCAGTTTTATTGAATGAGGCATTCTATATCACGCTAACAAGCTAAATACTGTGCTCGTGTTAAGACACCAACTCTTAAAAATAGTTACCCTAATACCATAGATGGCGGCGCATTTGCCTCATTAAGTGATGTCAGTAGTGTCCGACCGAACTTTTGGTTTCGGTTTCAGCCGAGTTTCGGCCAAAAAACGAGTTTCGGTTTCAGCCGCCATTTAGCCAAAACTACGGCCGAAACCGAAACTGAATTCGAGAGGTTTCGTTTTGCGATCGGACATGTTCGGTACACTGAACTACGAGCCACAAAGTGTCATTTTGCTGCGTCCGCGCTCATAGTCGTGTCAGGACTTGATTCACTTGTTGGTGTTCGCTCCGCGAACTATGCGGTAGTTTGGTTTATTTGTTGTGAAATTGGAGTTGTTTATACTTAACGTTATTTCGAAATAGATAAGTTTTATTTCGCTATTGAGATGATTTAGTTCATGATAGGCCCTGAGGAAAATAATTTCCCTGAGGACCACCTATGTCATCTTTGGGGATGTGTGTGGAGGGTTTTTTAGGGAAAGGAAGGAGAGGAGAGTTCTGGGAAGGAAAAGGGGTGGGTAGGAATCTAGGGTTCAGTGTCCCTGTCATCCATCTTCAAGACCTAGACAAACCTCATTCCATGAACCCGGGCACCCCTGCTAAATCACCAAACGTAGCGAATCACTTGGGGTTACCTATGGCAGAGGTGTTGGTTATCCAATAAAGGTTCCCGGGGTGGCGGTACCTATTTCCGCCTCCCAAATTATTTTGTTCTTAAGATGAAAGAGTATATTTTGTTAAGTGTAGGTACCTAAACAAATTAGGTTTAAAAAAATTAATTTTGTTTTCTACCTTTTATTTTATGTTATCTTAATATGTATATAAAACAAAGTCTATTTATTAGGTCCTTACATATGAAATTGGCGTTTAATATGGGAGGAACATAAAGTCGATTTTTTTTTTGATATTATAATATATTTATTTAATCAAAGTATATACCATTGCTATCTACGCACTTTTGGCATCTCATAGGTAGTTCATCGATCCCTTTACTAAAAAAACCATTCGGACGGGAATCATTAAAATCTTTGAAGGCAGTTTGGACTGCCCCATCGGAGTTGAATTTTTTCCCTTGCAAGAAGTTATCCAAATTTCGAAGAAAATGGTAATCTGTTGGGGCAAGGTCCGGAGAGTACGGTGGATGTCTTAGACATTCTAATTGAAGCTCCTCTAATTCTCCTTAATTGCTCCTCTAATTTGGTAGCCGTCTGTTGTGCAGTGTGTGGTCTAGCGGTTAACGCGCATTTGTTGATGTGCTTCACTCAATTCGTGAGGTACCCACCTTTCAAGCTTTTTCACCTTCCCAATTTGCTTCAAGTGGATTAAAATAGTTTTATCACTAACACCGCAGCCTGCAGCTAACTCTGATGTGGTTTGAGATGGATCCGCTTCCACAATAGCCTTCAATTCTTCATTATCAACTTTGGTCTCCGGCCGTCCACGGGGCTTGTTCTGCAGGTCGAAATTTCCAGAACGAAAACGTTGGAACCAAAAACGCACTGTGTTTTCTTTTGCGGCACCGTCGCCATACACATCATCAATCCTTCGAGCCGTTTCTGCAGCACTGGTGCCACGGTGGAACTCGTACTCGTAAATAACGCGATATTTTCAGTTTTCCATTTTGTAAACTAAGTGACGCAAATAAAAAAAAACAATTAAGGAAAAAAGAAATTAATTATAATTTTCGAAACACAAATACATGAGTAAATAGCTGAATAAATTTGAATTTGGAATTCCTAACCAAAGAGAAGATATTTGAGCTCAAAGTTGCCAGTACGGCAAAACGCCAATTTCATATGTAAGGACCTAATATAACTCGAGATCGGCTGCACCGATTTTGATGATCTTTGATTTGTTGGATTTGTCTCCGCCCCGGATAACAGAATAACTATTAAAACATCGCAAAAATTCAAGAAAAAGAAAGTTATGAAGAGAATTATTTTTTTCATACATTTTGTATGGAACGAATTCTCATATTTTGAAAGAACTGCAGCAATATTGTGATAGGTATAATATTTAACTGTGCGTGAATTCCAAAAAGTCAAATGTCAATGCGCTGATTGTTTTGCTTTTGTTTTTAATCATATAATGCTGCCCCTCTTTCTTACACACTAAATTTCAATAGTCGAAAATGAGACAAATGGTGAACGTATGTCTCTGCACTTCTCCAAAGGAAAATACAATAATAATAAATCTCTGAAATGAAACGCATTTTTTTTTACGTAAGCTCCACTCAGGATCTATGTCATCTCAGGGGATCCTCTGTGGAGGGTCTTTTTAAGGAAGGACAGGATAAGAAGTTCTGGGAAGGAAAAAGGCCAGCAATATAATGGGTAGGAATCTGGAGGTCAGTGTATCCGGGAGTGAATCCATCCCTCCAACTACGGTGCAAGGCCATTGCCTTGACCGAAATTGACATTTTACCTTGACCTTTCCAGCTGGACTCTTTCGACCCATTGGTCGAGAGAATCTGGCTGGAAAGGTCAAAAGGCCTCCCTCAACCAGGCTCTCTCGATCCGGCCCGCCACGCAGCAGTTGAGCAGTCGCATCCGCCGCCAAGACCCGCACAAAAGTCACCCCATGAACCCGGTCACCCCTCCTAAATCACCAAACGTAGCGAACCACTTGGGGTGACCTATGGCAGAGGTGTTGGTTATCCAATAAATGGTTCCCGGGGCGGCGGCACCCGTGCCCACTTCCTTTCAAAAATTAAGTGGAAAAGTAAGAAAGTCACAAAAAATATAAATCCCTACACAACGCTATCTCTGATACTGACAAAAACAAAACACGGACAGTTGGGCATCGATAATTGCTTCATTGTGTAATTTTTAACTTAATAAAAAAATTTAATTTAATTCAACAGTTATTGATTCTGAGGCGGTACGAAGTTCGTTGGGTCAGCTAGAATGTTCAAATAGGTAATACCTACAATATTTTTTAATATTATTTACGAAGCGATTTACGATTACGATTTCAAAAAGCATAAATAATTTATTTAAAATAAAGAAGTGACAATTATGTTATGTTTATTTTTAGTTCAAATATCAGACTGAATGATTAATATATGATTTTAAAATAAAGGCTGATTGATTAAGATTGACTATTTTTTTCCATGAAAAAATGACCTTATATGGAAGTTTCGGTTTCGGTTTCGGCCGTAAAAACTAGTTTCGGTCGGACACTAGATGTCAGTCATGGGAAAATTTGCAAATCAAATTTCATCTTATACAAACATCAAAATAATACGACAAACGGATAGTCATTTATGTATGCCTATTAGGCTTATATGTAAGTAAATATAATAACTAATCAAATAGTAATTGGTGTTTTTATGCAGGTAATCAATCCACACCAACCGACATCAACACACGACAGGCATAGACAAGCCATAGAAAATTACAGAAATTTGGCAGCCGATAGGGCATTTCTTCCGAGTTTTCTTTTTTGTCTGAATTGTCTAGTAACACTGGCTTAACACAAAATATACAGAATCACCCTTCTTGTGTTAACTTATTTGAATATCTAATACTAACAAAAGTTTTTTTTTTTTGAATTATACTAAGTCAAGTTATCTTATATAAGTCCTCAAGTTAACTTATAAAAGAAATCTAACTCAAGTCGACTTATTTGAATAATAATAACTTGAGTTAACTTATTTTGGTAATGCTGAAGTAAGCTCTAAAGAAAAATATCGCAGTAGTTTTTAAATGACTCACTTCATTCTGGTTGGCAAACTTTGCTGAATATTTCTGCACAATTTTGCATTGTTTTTGATTGTGTGTTATATTTACTTAAATTCTTTAATTTTAGAAGTATTATGCTAATTTCTTCATCATCTCTAAGAAGAGAAACACAGCGCATAGAATACATTTCTTTGAAGTATTAAATTTTGTATTAATTTGGGATTTTTTCCATTTAAAATTTATTTTTTATATTTTGTTTATTTTTTTTCTAATGCTTCACGCCTCTTTCACAAGCGATGCAATTTAAACCTTTGGTGATGTGGAATTTAAGTTTTTATTATAATACCTAATATTAATGAATGAAAATCATTTAACACTGAAACAACTGTTTTATATTCTACTCTTACGAATTTCTCAAATGTTAAATCTCTCAAATTGAATCTCTAATGTAATGTAATATAGAATATTTGTATTTTTATTATTATTAAGAATGTAAGATAGTTTCCATTTTTATATATACATCGATTGACCCCCAAATGTACACATCGAACGTATACATATGTACACGTCATTTTTAGTTTATGCAGCGAAACATATTAAATAGGTACCTAATGATAATGTATATTTGCAGCACGCATACATTTGTACCTAATTATTGTTTTGATTAAACATTAATATTTTCATATGTCTGATTTTACCCATTTGTACATTTTAAATTATTTTTGTCCCATCACTTGTAAATTCAACATGTACCTGACAGGTGCCCATTTTTTGTCCCATCACTAGTAAATTCAATACGTATCTGACAGGTACCCATTTATTTTGTCCCATCATTAGTAAAATTCAAGTATCTGACAGGTATGCGTTTTTTTGTCCCTTCATTAATGAATTCAACATGTACTGACAGGTACCCATTTTTTTGTCCCGTCACTAGTAAATTAAACATTCTAATACCTGCATCCATTTGCACTTTTTCATTTTTGTCCCATCACTAGTAATTTTTGTCCCATCGCTAGTAAATTCAATAAAATTTGTTTTTCCCATTACTAGTCATTCAACATATATCTGACAGGTACCCATTCGTTTTGTCCCATCACTAGTAAATTTATCATGTATCTGAAATGTGCAGTAGAATCAATTTTAAGATATTCTTGCTGTGTTGTGATTTACTGTATTATAGGACTCCTGCAGGGTAAGAAGGGAATGTTCTTGCAAACTTTGGGAATATTCGTTACATAGCAGGCCAGAGTTCCAAACTATTTCGAACCAATTTGATCCACTATTGAAGTGCAGTAATGCATTTAAAGTGCACACACTCTTCAAAATGATTTGAAACCAATCGTTTTAGTTCTATCACTAGTAAATTTTACATGCATCTTACTAATTTGTTTTTGCCCTATCAGTTTTAAATTCAGCAGGTATTTATTTGTTTCTGTCCCATCACTAGTACATTCAACTTACATCTTAACATGTTGTATCCATTTGAACGCACACATTCATTTTCCTAGTATAATATTTATATGTGCTCATCATTTTGTACACACTTTATTTGGGAACATTTGCATATTTTCATTTTACTCAAGTGAAAACAATTATTGATGTCATTTAATGTTTTCACTGTAAACATCCAAATTGATAGACTTGCCCCAACACGATATCTGGGTATCATTTTGACAAGCTGGAGGCAAACCACCCGATCAAGTTATCAAGAATGCTTTGAATAAAATACTACATCAGTCGTACAGTGATCGCTGAAGAGCGCACATTGAAATAACGGACTTTACGCAAAAAAGTAAAGAGTTTTGCAACGCAGTCCATTGCGGGACTTTTCTGCGCAGGATCTGAATGTTTGTTTTTAAACAAAGTGCTTAGCGTAGCCAATCTAAAAATGAGTGAGGTGGGTTAATTACAACACATTTGTGTAAGTGTCTATTTGAATAATGTTAACAAAATATGCAATTTTGGAAAAAAGCTTGAATTTTTTTAACTAAAATGGGAATTGTAGTTAAGCTTTTTACGCAGCCAGTAAATTGCGCGCCATTGCAAAAAGGAATTAGATATCACAATGCGAGTTGCCTGTATACTGTCAGATTCATTGATTGACAATTCACAGAAAGGGAAACGGTGATGCCGCCTCCCGCGCTGTGCGCAACTTTGTTCCCCTTTCCTTGATTGGCTTGTCTATCAATTTGAATGTCTATGTTTTCACAGTTTAAATGTTCCCATTTGTACACATTCCTATTCTCATGCATTGTATGCATGTCTTTTTATATATATATATATATTTTCACAGAAAGCAAATACATCAATATATGCATAATGTATACATGCATCTGCACAATTAAATAATGATCTAACACATCGATCGTCCAGTTGACTATTCAGACATCTCCGAAAAATCGAAATAAGAACTGAGTACGAAGTTATATGTAAAAGTGTACCCTCTATCTGTTACTACTCATAAACGCCTCCATATAATGCAGAAAAATTTGTAGTGAATTAAACAAAATGTTGATGTATTTGGGTCCCTATATATTTCAAAATTTCATATTAATGTACCGGACCGTTAGGCCTCAGCTCTTATTTAATATTTTCATTTTTAACTTTATGAGTAAAACCTCAAATTGTAATATTTAATTAGATGAAGACAATATAAGCAAAACTCAACTGAAAATCTGGAAACAGAAAAATCAGAAAAATATATTGGCACCTCTGGGACTCGAAACAAGGACCTTCGGCTTTCCAGGCCGCAGCTCTACCAACTGAGCTAAATATTATGCATATTTTATATGCGTTAAGATAATGTTGTTCTTAGTCGAAATATGATACAGTTAAAAATGACCGAATCAGATAGGAACACCTTAGCTCATTTGGAAAGCGGAAGGTCCTGAGTTCGAGTCCTAGAGATGCCAATGTCTTTTTTTTTCTGTTTCCGATTTTTGATTGAGTTTCGCTAATATTGTCTTCACTTAAATAAATATCAAAACTTAGTATTTGGAAATGTCTGACTAATCAACTTGACGATGGACACATTGTTTTGGTGATAATTTGTGTTATTAATTAATGTTTCTATTGAAAATCTTAAATAGAAATGAAAAATGGTTGTTTCACTGTCCTAGATTATTCTAAGTCAAAATTACTAGCATTGTAATATTTAATATGCATATTTATCGTGCCAATTATAAATTATACATTTTTCTTTGTGTAAATAGTATAATATATATTATTTAATATTAATTCTAATATTAAAAACATATACAAATTTGTTTATAAAGCCATTTTTATTATTTTAACTCAATGAATAGTGTAAATGATATTTTTATTTTGAAGGTATCTTAATGAAAGAAAAGTAATGATACCTTTTATATCTGTATTGCCTCAGTATATAAATATTTTAAAGTTTAATTTATTGTAAATAGATATTATTTCTAATGTGAATTTTATTATATATGGCTATAATTAGTATCTGATTAAAGACATTTTGCCTATTAAATTTGTGTTTTTCATTTATATTCCCTATAAAAAAAATTCATCTGAATCTAAAAATGAAAATATTTTCTTCCCTGTACAAAAATGTATTCCTCTGAATATGAAATCAATTCCTACAAAAAAAAATGTTTTCATCTGAATGTGAAAATGCCTTTTCTCTGAAAAATGTAGGTATTTTCCTCTGGATAAGGAAATTTTTTCCTCTGAATATGAAACTATATTCCCTTGAATATAACTAAAGATGAAATTCTAAAAAATAAAAATTAAATCTTAATATATATGTAAAACAAAGTCGGGTTAGTTACACCATTCATAACTCAAGACCGGCTGGACCGATTTTTATGATCCTTGATTTGTTGGATTCTTCTCCGCCCCGAATAGCAGAATAACTATTAAAAGATTGTAAAAATTCAGGAAAAAAAAATATTATGAAGAAAATTCTTTTCCTTATACATTTTGTATGGAACGAATTCTCATCTTTTGAAAGAGCTGCAGGAATATTGTGATAAATACAATATTGAATAGTGAGTGAATTCCAAAAATGTCAAGTGTCAATGCGCTGATTGTTTTGCTTTTCTTCTTAAACATATAATGCTGGAAATGTCAATAGTCGAAAATGACAAAAATGGTAAACGTATGTCTGCACCCCTCCAAAGGAAATATACAATAATTATTATAAATCTCTCTCACACATATAAAGAAAATGAAACACAGTTCTCGTAAGTAAGTGGAAAAGTAATAAAATCACAAAAAATATAAATCCATACACAACCCTATCTCTGATACTGACAAAAACAAAACACGGACAGTTCATCGATAATTGCTTCATTGTGTAATTTTTAACTCAATAAAAAAACTGAATTTAATTCAGCTAATAAGTTAACACAACAGTTATTGATTCTGAGGTGGTACGAAGTTCGTCAGGTCGGCTAGTTAATAATAAAGATGAAATTCTTTTTCTCAATATTTAAACAATATCCTACTCAAAAGATGAAATTCTTTTTCTCTAAATATGAAAATGTTTTCCTCTGAATACAAAACTGTTTTCCTCGTAATATTTAAAAATATCCTCCTCAAAAGATGAAATTATTTTTCTCTAAATATGAAAATGTTTTCCTCTGAAAGTAAAACGGTTTTCCTTTGAACATTTAAACAATGGGTACCTCAAAAGATGAAATTATTTTTCTCTGAATCTGAAAATGTTTTCCTCTGAATATTTAAAAATATCCTCTAAAGATGAAATCCTTTTCCTCTGAGTATGAAAATATTTTCCTCTGAATAAAAAAATGTTTTCCTATGAATATGAAACTGTTTTCCTCTAAACATTTAAAAATTTCCCCCTCTGAAGATGAGTTCCTTTCCCTCTAGATGTGAAGATGTTTTCCTGTAAATATGAACACACTTTCCTCTGAACATGAAAATTCATCACCGTTCAGGCAAAACTCATCAAAGTACAACACACTTGTTTGAGATACTTCCTACAAGTTTGAAAGAAAAAATATATATAAATAAAATTAAAAATATATTCTTAGCTTATGTTGTGGAAATTTAAAAGTTTTGTCTAAGGCGATACTATTTTGTTCATGGAGATACTTACAATCTATGTAATTGTGACGAAACCACAAGTACCCTGCTGATATACTACTTTTTAATGCTCCGTACATGGCGCTATCCGAAATATACTGAACTTGATCATTTTTCACGTGCAGCCGTGGAGTTAACACGCTGTCAAGCGATGTCATATGACTTTTTTTCCAACATCAATCTAAACATCACTAAATCCTTTCTTACGTATTCTGGTAAAGTACAGTTATACAAACATGCATTTTTTCCACTTCCAGAACAAATTTAACATTACTTTCATGTTCCGACGTCATTTCTGTCAAACGTCAAACGAATAAGTATCAGACACAAATGATGCGTTGCGTGCGATCAGCACTGTCGGTATTGTGATACTGATTGGAAACCGACAGCCACCGCATAGCGCCGTGGACGGGCACCAGCAAAATCTTACGGGGGGGTACTTACGATCGGCGCGTGTGATACGCGCACGAGGATCGAGTATCTTGTAAGCATCTTTGTGAACGTAGGCACTAACTGTATAATAATATAAAAAAACGAGTGTGCTTTAGACCACATGACTGAAGTAAAACTTCTTTAGCTCCATCTATATGTACAGACAATAGGCCTGCACTGTGTCCTAGATATACGAAACGTAACTGGCTATGAGAGAAAGAGAGAAAGAAAATGGGTGCTCGCACCTCTCTCTCTTGCCCCTACAGTAATAAATGAAACGTAACTCTCTTTCTATCTTCACTAACTTATATCTCCCTCTCAACTTCCGTTCGCCTCGCCCGATCACACTTTTGGTCACGCATTCACCAGCTTACTCCCCAAGTCAAGCGTGCATAAAGAAGTTTTACTTCTAAAATCAAAAGCATGAAAGTCGGATTATTTTGACATTCAAATTCAGATATCTCAAAAATTGTGCATATGGGTTGTTGACTTTTGCCTGAATGGAAATGATATAATCGTTCAGATTTGAAAATATCCTCAGAATATGAAAATATTTACAGCTGTTCGCCAAAGCACTGGCAGAGTAATAAATCGTCACTTCATTTGGATAGATTTCTAACTAATATTTTTTTCAAAAATGACCTTTGACTTCTAAAGGATTTCTTTTGCTCGTTTCAATACAATTTTCAGAACCACCTGTGTTGTATTTTCGTAGCTATATGTATGACAAAGTTCTAACATCAAGCATTTTCAATAATTATACATTTCACAAGGTTCTATCATCACCTACACTCTCTATTTAGTTTGTATCTGACAGTTGATCTATCAGATAGTTGATCGTAAATACGAGGTGCGTTATGGTTTGTCACTTCATTTGGCTAGGGTTCTAACTATGCCTTATCATTTTCTAAGGTTTCTTAGTTTCCAAAGAAGAATTTTCTTAACTTATTTAACAATTTTAATTTATGATATTTTAATGGAAAATATTTAAATAGAACGAGCCCTAGCTAGGAATTGAATTAGGGAAATGTAATTGGAACCTTGTGCAATGAATTATTATGCCTTAACTGGTTGCACAAGGTTCTATTTGCATATTTAGGTTTGTTCTAAAATGGTAAGTATACATTCTATTTAAATACTTTCCTTTAAAATATGTTCAATTAAAATATTTTACACAAGATTCAAACTCAAACCTGGAAATTGGTAAATAAATTAAGAGAAATCGTCTTTGCTAACTTTGACACCTCATAAACAAGGTGAAGTGTAGTTAGAACCCCATCCAAATGAACTGTCGAAATGCAAAAAAATAATAACAAATAATGTTTAAATCATTTTTATTGTTTGTAATTTTATTACACAGTTTGAATTACGATTAGGGGTTATTCAACATAATATTTTTACAGTAACAAAGAATACAATATTTAATAGTAAATTTGCCACAATAACAAAAAGATAAACACAACTTTGTATTCATTTTGAATTCTCGATGAGATAACAATCTACATTTTTATTTACAATATCTACAATGTTCATACTATATCGATGGTCCTGAAGAATAATGTTGGATGTGCAATTAATATACAATTTAAGACCTAGAACTGTTTAAAGTTTTGAGATAAAAAATTATAGCATATAAGAATTCAAATTTTCGAAAATTCAGACTTTTAAATCAACAAAATGAAATTAAAATAAGCTGACAGTGCGATTTTCAGTTTTTAGCAGATCCGAAGTTGTTCTTCAGGACCGTTGATATTTTATAGAAAATGGTAAAAACATTAATAATAAATAAAAAAAAATATTAATTTGGCACTCTAGTGGAGATTGACAATACCTGTTTCCTCTGGATTTTGAAGAAAAGACATTTTGGTAATTTACTTGGATAAATATTGATGCATGAAAAATAGTAAGAATGTTAAACAAAACATTAAAATATTGTGTTATAGACAATATTAGCGACTCTAATGAAAATTTGAAACAGAAATCGCACCTAGGAATTGAACTCAGATCCTTAGCCTTGCCAGGGCTCTGCTCTAACCACTGAACCAATTTGACACTATCCCCTTCGGTCATATTTAACCATATCATACTTTGGCTAAGAACTACCAACATTATCAACATTTTCTTAAAGCACATTTTATTGGCTGCTAACTTTATGTATGATCGCAGGATTCTTCCTGAACTAAATGCAATCTAGGTAGTATATTGGATAAAATTACCAATTTTTATTTTAATATGCGACACCTATTGACTTTTTTACAAGTCTAAGCAGTTTTCTAATAATATTCTGTTTTCATGCAATAAGAAAATGAAGATAATTTTGGTAGTTCCCAGTCAAAGTATGATGCGGTTAAATATGACCGAAGGGGATAGCGAGCTATTAGCTCAGTGGTTGGAGCAGAGCCCCGGCAAAGCTAAGGTCCTGGGTTTAAATCCTAGATGTGAATGTATCTTTTTCTGTATCAAATTTTTGCTTAGAGTTGCTGCTAATATTGTCTTCAATGATTAACCTGTCATTTGCCAGAGACACCGAATTGCGGGCGGATCAAATTTCAAAAAAGAATATTGATTCAAATAATTTGGATGTGATTTTAATTTTTTTGTATAAAGAAACTGTACCAAGGAAAAGGTCAGAATAGCTTCCTCCATTCTTGTTCTTACTGTAATTTCCACGCGATTTTTCCAAAAAACGCTGACCCTTGAGGGGTTAAATATTACAATGTGAAGTTATTCCAAAAATAAAAAAAAAATAATTTGAAATAAATTCAGTCTTAAGACTCGTAAAATAAGCATACCTACTTAATAATTGTAATGATATTTGCGTTGTATTTTCAAATAATGAAAAGAACACATTTTTGGTAGTAAAATTGTGCAACAGGTGGGGTAGATTTTTATTCTTGTAATCAGGTTCATGTTTAGGTTTATGCTCCCTCTGCAGTTCAATTTCCCCCTCCCCCAAACTAAAGGTTTATCAGCACTATCCTTCAAGGGTAAATGAAGGTAACTCCATTATTAAAAAACTATCCAAACAAGCATTTAACTAGCAGTCAATAATGGAGTGCTGTTACCTACCCTGATGTATGGCAGGGAGGCACAGAACTGGCAGAGAAAGAAAATTAGATTCCTGAGGTCATAGTGATGCCGGAGGCCCTAGACTGGTTCACAGACCTAGATGTCTCCCAAACAGAACCTACAATTGACGGCACATATATGGTTTAAAATGAAGATGTTATGGTTCGGATGAATAAAGAAAAATAAGTTATTAAAACTATAAAAATCCAAAAACCTTCAATATCTTGGGCACGGGACATCCAGAGAAGTATGCGATCTTGCATCTCATAATGCAGGGAAAGATTGCCGGAAGACGGGGCCCTGGAAGAATGGCTGAAAAACCTGAGACAGTAGTTTGGCCAGTCTACCGTAGAGCTGTTCCGTGCCGCAGTAAACAAAGTCTGCATAACCAAAATGATAGCCAACGTCCGTTGAACGCACAAGGCACAAGAAGAAGAAAGGGAAACGTAAAACCCATTCAATAACATGATATACTTCCTCTATCCTTGCTTGAAGGCCTGAACACTTCCCAGATGTATTTATATAATATTTATTTATTTTTTATGTTCGTATATTTTATGTTATGTTTGACGACGTCAGAACAGTATTTCTTCATATTCAGAGCAGTGCTAGCAAGATGCTATGTCTAATGACAGAAATTTTCAATTAACATCTTTATATTTTTTGATTTGCATAATTTTTAGAAAAAAAAGGCAGAAACTATAAATCAGGTATGGTCCTGCTTGCAATGTTTACCTTGCGTTTAATTTTTTAACAAAATGATGAATCTGTAACTCACCTCGAGTGTACTAAACAATTAAAACTTAGACTTAGAAAACTTAGAGAATGTTGTTCATAAGTGGAAATCACACCAAGAACAATGCCCGTTGTCTCCTCGTATATAGAATTATCTACTGGGGGGTTTGGAATTAGTAGTTAGATAAAATGGCCAATCAAAGTTCAATAGATGTTATAACAGAGATATTATAATGTTTGGAATAAAAGTTTTAAAGCCACTTACAGGTATTGGCCACACAACATGCAATGCAACAAAGATTGCAACAAATTGTAAGGGAACGTACCCATACTACGTGACACGTTCAGGGGGGGGGTCTTCAAAAATACCACGCTTGGTACAAATGAGCGGCGGGGGCCTTAGGTTTTTGGTCACCGGGGGGGTTTAAAAATTGCAAAAATTTGGTCACGTAGTATGGGTACGTTCCCTAATGTGTATGTCGCTGTGTGCACAAACTACGCACTGAATGAGCATTCACAGGTTGCGCACAGCGATCGATCGATTGTCAGTTTTTCAGACAAATACAAAGGCATCTAGGTGTGTGCGGGGTAAGTAAATGGTTGAAAATGTCAGTGTGCGTAAGTTCATTTGATGTGCGCAATACAACAACATATCCGAGCGTTGCAACCAAAAATATAAAAAATATAAGGGATGTGCTATCCGCAGTTTTTAGTAGGTAGAACTGCGCTGATATTGTTTACCAAGTAATGAATAAACTAAATGAACGAATTCTTTCCGTATTAAAACTATATTGTTAACCAATACTAAAGCACACCTTCAAAAAATCGACAAAATTAACAAATTCTTTTCGTATGCTAACTATTCCGATTAGGTAGTGGTCCACCGACAGTCGTGTGGACATCATAGCATATCTCTTTTGTATTTGAATATCTTTGGTTGCAACCATGGACATATGAATATATCTGGACCTGCCCTAAGTGATAAAAACGTATTATTTCCCCCTCCCCATGGAGCCGGCTATAGCTCCGCCTTGGAGCCAGCCGGGCTTACGAGAGCGTCGCTTGAATCTAAAAAATGTGACGTCATCATTCTTGTCCTGAGCAGCGCGCTGGTCACATTGCACATTTTACGAACAAAAGTGAGAGCTTGTACTATATATTATGCCCTAATATATGTGAACGTAGCGAATATGGGCATTTCTTCAGTGAGTTACAGGGGGTAAGTAAATTATGAAACATTTGTAAAAGTGTCTCAACTAAACACGGCAACAAAATATTCCCGTGTGAAAAAGGGCGAACTTTCTTTTGCCGATTTCGACTATGCAAATATGATAATAACGTGGCGGCCAATTCGCGCTCCCGTGTAAAAAGGTCTATTCATTAAAAAGCAGTTTTGCTTTTAAGAACTAAATGGTGATATTATAATGCGAGATGCCTATATACTGTCAGATTGATTTTTTAACAAATCACAGTCATCTTCCCCTCTTCACCCTCCATAGTTTGGTTTTACCCCTCATCTGTAACTTTTGGTCTATTAAATTTGGATGTCTATGGTTGCAACCTTAGTTGCATGTTGTGTTCAACCTTAGTTGCAAGTTGTGTTCTAATGCAGCTTAGGGGGTATTTCACCATCCTCCTTATAGCTTATCCTAACGATGACAAATATTGTTAAATAAACAAATAAATAGTAGCAACGGGTTAAATACTCAACTAACTTATCATTTACATATATAGCCACTATTCATAGGTTCAATTACCAAATAGTTAAATCATACTTTTTAAATAAATAAATCGTGTTTAATTAATCTAAAATGAGGAGAATGGTGAAATACCCCCTTAAAAAAGTAAACTAAGTTATAGGTATGTATTTGTTAACCTGTACAAAAGAATAATAAGCATTTTGTATAATAATTTTATTTTCTATTTGAAGAATTGAATATTCTAGAATATAAAAAGATTAAATATTAGGTACATACATAATTAATATAAAAAAAGAATTACCATGTGTTTCCGAAACCAGCGATTTGAAAAATTAAACTAAAGTATTTAATTTTAAATCTAATTATAGTAATATTTGATTATTGAGTGAAAGCGTAAATCGAAGTATAGTTTGTAAATGTTCTATTTCAACACAATACTGATTGAGTAGGTTTTTTTAATGCATTAATGTTTTTTTTAAATGACCTTTATCTGGGACAATATATTATCAAAGATAGCAAAGTTGAACAAACTTTTTACATACAAACACCACAACATAATAATATTACAAGCAGGTAAATAAAATGTGTGGACTATTTCAACCATGGAGGAAAGAAGGGAGAGGAGGTAGTCATACGAACATTTCCTACAATACTTTTGTCGCCAGCTTGCGGGGGCCTGCAGGCCAGATTTAAATTGACCGGCGAAACACTAAGTCAAGTGTTAGATAGATTATACATAGATGGCGGTAATTAAAAATTGAATAAAGTTTCAACTTTGGATAAACCTAATTGTGACGTGTAACAAAAGAAATAAATTACGAATGCCACCTAGCGATAAGAAGAAACAATAAAATCAACACAGCATGACGACCCTTTAGAATAATAATGTCCAATCTGACAAACAAATGCTACGTGATTATGAACTCTAAAGTAACTTTCTTGAAAACCTTTTATCTTATAACATTGTTTTATTATGTACTACGAAGGATTCGGTTACCACAAAATGTGTACCAGAGACGGAAACGAGAAATTTAATTCCTAGTTTTTAAATGTCTTCCTGTTTGGTTTTTGACAAAATGTCACACTGCATTTCATCGTTTACATCTAACAAACACACTTTACAGTTTGTGAATAGTACAATCCACTCTCGCCAAGCGGAGAAATCATACTAGAAGTCACACCCAATTGTGCCCAGTTGAGTTGGTTTGATGGGTTATGCCCAGTTCTCCTAGTGCCATCTCTCCCTTCTTTTCTCCACGATTTCAACCTTTACTAAAACATTTTTCTCATTAGTAGAAAAGAGGTGGCCATCAACTGTATCAAAACAATACTTAAAAAGGCTTTCGCTATGAGTTTCTAGGTACTTTCCAAACTTTTGCTTGACTATCTCCTTCCCTTTCCACTTTCTTCATATGTACAATGTCCCAAAAGTTAAAAATTTATTAGGTACCTTTGTAAAAAAACGCACACAACAAATGTGAACTTTGCTGTCTTTAATATTACATGCCTAAAATACTAACTTTATGGCAAAAAGTAACAAATCTTGTTATACGAATAAAGAAATGGAGTCATAAATTTGGCTTGTCCATTTGAATAGAAATTATTATTACAATCTACAGACCTTAAAAGATTTCAAAAGTATAATACTTACATACATAATAAGATTATTTCGCTGTGTAAACAAAATTTATACGATCAACTTACATCTGAATACATTACTTAGAACTGTTTAATAAAGTAATTTATACAATTTACACAAATTCGGCTTAACTATTCTGACAACTTTTCAATCTGGAGCAGACAAAGAAAATAAACTACCAAAAACTGCTCTTAGCTAAAAAACCGCTTTCTTTCTCTTGTCAATGATTAACATGATTGTTCGCATTATGATACATAAATAATAACAGCCTTACTAAAAAAAAACCACAGCGCGACCAATTAACTGTGTTATTGCAATAACATAATTAGACCCCGTATACACTAAATCACGTTTTATTACCAATAACGTTTCTTGCGTGATCACGCTGTTAAAATGCATTAAGATCTGACAACATTGTAAATGGTTTTAATTTCCTAGGAAACAATGTTGTTTTAATTCTTCTCCGCTAGGGGCATTATTGGTGCTCCGGTGCATATCGGCCCGCGATGACAAAACAGTTCGGTGTGTTTATGGCGGGATATGGAAAATTTTGTTAGTGCCTAAATGTTGTGATTTTACTAAATAATTTCTATTGTAGTGACGAATTTACTCTTCTGTTCACATAATTGATATATTTACCATATTATTTGTGTGGATTACATCAGTTTAATCAAGTTATTGTACAAACGCCGTACTTTCAAAGTTGAACTGTCAGAATATTGTTTTTTATAGGTTACTTAAGATAAAATTTTTATTTTATGATCTTTATTTTAAGAGAATTTCTTAAAAGTGATAATTTTTTATAATATTAAAATCTAATACATGTGTTCGTAAACGTATCAAAAAAATTAACGTCTTTAGAGATGCAAGAAATCTGTTTTAAATTTCGGTATTATTTCTAAGTTATTTTTTTGGCAATAAAAAAACTTTGAAATTTTTTATTATTTTTTTATTGTATACACGATAAAAAAGTGAGGTGATAGTTTCCTTTCAAATTTATTACATAAAAGGACTGTGTTTTTTAAATTTTGATTTTATTTAAATTTCTCTACATTTTGGTCAAAAATGTTGTGGGAGGAAATTTTTTTCCATGTTTTTCCGAGTTTGAATCATAAAATATGGCAGTTTTTGAAAGCTAAAGTGTATTTCAAATACTCAAATCTAAAAGGTAATTTTATCTAGTTTTCATAAATGGTATTTGTTTTTACGACACCTTCAAAAATAAGAAATATATAGAACATTCAAAATATTATGGAAAAATTACAAATATCGTTCGGACATCAATGGTTAAAACAGAGATAAACTACCCTCTCAGGCCGTGGAAACCATGTGTATTTCTTTCAAAGAACAAATTTTTAATTAGTAATGTTTTCACATCCGCGGCCGTTTGTCAATTGAATAAAATTTTCACTGGGTTTTTTAGTAAGGCTGTAAATGTTCTGATTTGTTTTATTTTATTTTATTTTTGCTACATAATATAATATAATACTTCTTCAGTTTTTAATTTCTTTCAAGTTCCTGAAAATTTTAATAAGTACCTGTTTCAGAAAGGTGATTTTGTATGTTTTGGGGCAGCTTTTTAAATGTGGTATTCCGTACCGCGCTAACAAACTAAATATTGCAGACACCAACTCTTTAACAGTAGTTACCCTAAATCCAGAGACGATGGCGCGTTTACCGCATAATCGAAATTTAAAATTTTCGAATTGAATAGATAGTCATTTATGAACGCCTATTAGACTTATGTGTAAGTAATTTAAATAAAAAAATTATAAAAACAATTAATTATTAAATTAAGTTAACCTCTCCGCGAGTGAGTTTTTGCGAACAAAACTGTACCTTAAGACTAGTTTTTTTTTGGTTCAATTTTTTAACATTTTTTTCTAAATTATTATAGATTAACTAAAAATAATATTACATTATGAATTAAAACATCGTCGACATCAATCCAAGAAAATAAAACAACATTGGAAAAAAAAGTTCATACAAAAAACGACTCTGACGACCGCTAAATGACAATGCAAAAAGAATTTTTAAACTAAAACTGTGAAGTCGGTATTGTAGGTATGTCTTCCAAAACTTCGATAAACTAAGCGCAAATGTCAATAGATGCCACTACAAGTCAAATATTTTTATTAAATATGACGGCATTTGAATAATAGCCGTGGACGAAACGCCATCCCTTCTGGGCATTTTTTCGCTTCGCCGAACCGTTTCGGCCATACTCTTGGAGAGGTTAAGTTTGTAATTAATCCATTCAATACATGACAGGCATAGACAAGCCATTGAAAGCCATAGAAAATCACTGAAATTTGACAGCCGATAATGCACAACAGACGCTTTCCAATATCCAACGGATTTTGGTTTTTGTCTTAATTGTCTCTGACTTATCGCAAAAGTTACAGAATCACCTTAAAATTATTTTGTGGTAAATTAACTATTATTTTGTGGTGGATACCCAACGTCATACTTGAAAAACTTTATAACTTTGTTCCACTTATCTGCTTATGAATAGATGTGTTTCACCCTGCTTTGGGCACTTTTCAACGACATTTAAAAGACACGGCTAAACCTCCAATGACAATCCTGGTGAAAGGAACTGAAGATTGAAATTTTTCCTGTCTATGGAAATGCTAGCTATAAAATCCATTGTTCCCCATACTAAAGAAGAAATCTTTCTATAGAATATTTGGCATACTGCTGATAGTACGGCAGTTTTATTACTTGACCAAATAATTTCATTGACAAAATTAATAAATAAGTATTTTTAAATTTATTGGAATAATAAGTTTTGTAGGTTACACACATGCTGCACCAACCCAGTTATTTTATAATACTTTTAACAGATCAACATAATAATAATAACAACTTTAGTCATCAGTAGATTTTTTTACAATTATTACACATTTTGTTCTTTTATCATTGATTCTATTGACGATAAGGTCACTGCCAGCTACAATTCAGGATTTCTCCTGGAAAGCAGCTGGTTTTCAGCAGTGCCTCCTATAACATTCTTATATCCATCATTCCTATAACATTCTTACTAATATATTTCTAATACAACTATCAGTATTGATTATACATTATCCCTAACCTTTTAGACAGTCTTTACATGTTGTGAATGCACCCAACCAAAACCCAATAGCAATACAATACAGTACATAATGTCTAAATTATGTTTCTCCAGTGATAGTAGTCATCCACTCTTCTTCTAGCTATAATTTCACAAATTCTAGTGCTTGTAGTCCTTTCTCTGCGCCGTCCTGTCAGAGAAATATCCCTCTTGCTATCTGTGATATTGGACTCTGCACATTTCTGAAATAAAATATTTGAAAACGGGATGAACATTAATAAAATATAATTAATGAAACACCATGTTAGGTATAAAGTATATCACTTTAATTTATAACAACGTGGGTTTGTCAGGGTACATATAAACTGTTTGTCCTGAATCGGTCAGTTTGTTGTTATAAATGTAAGTGTTTTAATTTAATTTTTTTATTTATTATTTATCGGGAGGGGAACTCGGGAGGGAGGTTCGCGGGAAGGGGGGAGTGGAGTGGGGAGAGGGAAGGTGGAGGAGGCGAAGTGGGAATGCGAGAGGGGAAGGGGACGCGGGAGAGGAACGGGACAAATGGGAAAGGACACACACGGGAATTAAATGGCATAGCAATGTATGCCGGGTACCAGCTGGTTTCAGATAATTTAAGAATAATTAAATTGGGTAACTTTTGAAAACTATCATAATCTTTATGTGTTAGGTAGGTGTGCATTTGTTTTGGAATGAAGATTATTGAAATGAGATAACTCACTGCTCGGTCCTTTGGCGATTGTGGTAGATTTTGATAAGCTGTCACTGTCATCGGATTCTGAGCACGCCTGGAAACTGGTGTCTGTTACTGTTGATCCAAAAGCAATACAATAATATTATGTAGATGTAAGAAGCAGTAAGCAGTACAATAGGAATGTTATTTCTAACAAACTTGTTTCCGGACTATCGAACTACGAGGGGATCAATGAAGCTAGTTCCTCGGAGCATCTTCCATTGTAATACCGGTAGAACAAGGAAAGCATTTCCACCGATGCCTGTGCTCTAAAGGCAATCCGTTTGTTACGATAGGAGAATCTATCATAGGGACTGCCCGTTTCTGCATAAAGTTGAAGGTTTTTTTCCAGATATTTCGGCTCCAGACCGGAGATGGCTGCCAAATTCAACCGTGGGGCGCACTTGCGCCTGTACATTAGCAGTTGTGTACTATTAAAGTATCTGCGGACCCTGTGCAGTACGCCTAGTTTCTGAAGGGCTTAACTGAGTGTGTGAAGCGAACACAAAATAAGTGGGCCTGCAACTAATAAAAATGGGGCTGAAGATTGATAGGTCTCCTAGCCAAGGGGAATCATTAAATATTGGGGAACAATTAAAAATATTATACCTGAATATTGAGTGAACTTCTAAATTAATTCTTGCATACGATTATCCAATCCTTGTACAGATTACTCAGAGAACACCCCGTTCACAATTACATATATTTATCTTATTTTTGGATCACTCTTTTAAGAATGATCAGTTTCGTCTGACTTATATTCATCATAAAATCATTTCATGATCTCTTACATGCATAGAAATATGTAGTTTTATACTAACATGTTGGTAATGCAGGCATACCCCCAGTGCTGTAGATTCCAGGTTTAGTTTTAATGTACCCCGGCCTATCTTGGTTCTCTGCGTGTCCAAATGTTTGGAAGCCCATTGTGAACTGAGCGTAGGGACTTATCTCAAACATTTCTGAAACACAAATAATTGATTGAGCTACATTATTGGTAATGGTATCATCTTCCAGATGAAAAGGGTATGAGTAGGTATATAAAATAAGTTAACAATGGATATAATAAGGGAGATCAGGTGCCAAGCTTAATGTACAGCAATGTTATGGGACTGGCGGAGGAAGGATGAAAATAAACTGAATGAGTTTGCTGAGGGGATATAAAATCGTGTTTAACCATAGTTAGGAAAATGGATATTATAAAATAGTGGCTTATTGATGTAAATACAGTGATTACAATTAAGTAATAAAGTAATGATGCTCAGATTGTTAGATGCTTAGAACATGTAGAGTGAATGGATACACGTAATATCAACATGTCAAGTAAAAAGAAAAAAATGATTCAGAGACTCCCGAGGAAAACATAGTACATACATTTATGTGAATCATTATTGACAGCCTTGCATTATTGCAACTGACTTGATTACCTGTTCCTAATAGAGTCACTCGAAATAGTATCAATACCTATTCGTTTATAAACTCTTATAAACCATGCACACACAGCAATATGCAGAAGATAACCAATGTGAAAAAGTAGTAGACATTTTTGATCAATAGCATTAAAAATAAACTTACAAATAAGCGTTTCACATATTTTTTAAAAGTTTAAGATTTTGTTTTCAATAGCCCCTTTGTATCTTTCAAATTTGAATCATAATTTGTATAACACAGTACATAATAATATGTTAACACCTTGTTTAAATAATTATTTTGTATTTTTTTAGTATATTTAACTGATTTATTATTATTCTCACAGAATAAATCAGATAAGTATACGGTTTTTAGATTTTTACGGCCAAAAGTATTTTCATTATTTGTTTTTTCGTTATGAGTCTGAATGAAGCAAGGAGTTTGTATTAAAAAAGGTTTTTGCGGAGGCACATTATCCAAGTCCACACAACCAAATGGCCCGATGTAGTTACTTATTGAGTTTCATCAAGAAGACTTCCTTGTCAGGAATGTTTAGCTAATAATAATCACCTGTATTTGCTTTACTAGGTTTCCTGGTGCAGATGGGTGAGCTGTAGAGGCGGGGACAGGCCGGGGGCTCGCTCTCTGATCGGGGCAGAACCCTGGCATCGCTGTTCTTGTACTGGTTGCTGGACACCGCACCACAGAGCACCTTGTGCCTGAAACAAACATTCATATTCAAAACTACATGTCCCTTATTTCTCTTTTACACCAAGTTCGTGTGGCTGTAATAGTGGTAGATTGCCACATCGAAGTACATATTGAATGGTTAGTTAAATCCCAGCACTGTAATGAGCTAATGAGGCAATCCAAAGTTCTCATAATTGCACCAAACCTTAGATCAGTGATGATCACCCTTTTTAGCCAGATTTCCAATTTATCCGTTTTCAATTTGTTTGCAGGCTACAGGGAGTAGAGCACCACAGCTTGATTTTGTTAAATTTGCAGTCAGTGATGCTGCAAACCTATTTGTCTATTCTAAAACGGTCATTTTTTAATAAAACAATAATAGAAAGCAATAACAGAGCGCCGCAGACGAAAAATTAATATCTCCAAGGTCAAACCAATAAATGTTGTCTCGATTTTTATCATTCTCAAAAAGAACACACAAAAAATACCTGCCTGCAGTTTTGGGCATTGTTTGGAAACTTCAAACAAAATTTACTTTAGTATTTTATAAAACGAATATGAATGCTTCAAACATACGAGTATTTCAACAAGAATGCACTGTGCTGCGAGGGTGTTTTTTTTCTACAAAACAAAGAACAAGAATGAAGTTTTGTTGTAAGACTAAGTAAGAAAAATCTTATTATTTTGAGCGGCTGGTTCAAAACTTTTGCAAAAGACTGTAGTCCTTCGTTCAACCCATTTTTAAAACATCAGAAACCATTGAATATTCCTTATCGCAAAGATTTGATATTTTATTTAGCCAAGTGGGAAGTATGAAAAGGCTCGCAGGACACATTAAATGAGCTTGCTGTCCACGTAAAGCCCACAGGTCACACAACCAGGCAATTACTCAATATGGCCAGTGTATTGAAGGAACTAATAGGTAATAGGACTACTAACACTTCAGGAGACGCAATAAATTGTTGGGATTGTAAAACACCAATGGGTGGAGGAAATGTTAAGATAATGAAAATACCCCAATATATTCACCTGCGGTGCATTTGACCTGCCCTGATAGGAACAATAATTGTTGGATGATTTCTATAGCGCCATTTTCGTGAGAAAATCACCTCAAGGGCGCTTTAAATGCTCAGTTATCTGGAAAGATTAAAGAAGCAGGAGACACAGACGAATATCCAGTGACAACCCTGGTGAGCTTTATCAAAGGGACCGAGTTAATGCCAGAACAATTAAGCAAAATAGGAGATAGCCCAATAGTTCCCGTGAGTACCCATGGTCAGAGTACTCACGGGAACTATTTAAACTGTTTTCATTTCATCCATACATAATAATAGTAACTGTGTGCCCACAATAAAAAAATATTATTTTACCTGTGCTTCTGTACGGCCACAAATGCGCAGATCATAAGACACAGGAGCAGAAGGACACAACTGCACACCATGACCATAACACTGGCGTCTAGAGGTTGATTCGGGAACTCAATCTCATCTGAAAAGGGAAACAATCGCAGTCTGAATATATTGAGCACATTGCTTTGTAATAATTATTAACTCTTTGTCTGCATAGACTAGAGGCGAATAGGTATTACCGCTCCTAGTTCTGAGAAGTGAGCATAGCCGTTCTAAATGTTTTCACATGCGCAATGTTATAGTGCAATGCTCCATGGTAAGGATTTGCAAATAAAACAAAGACTTCGCAAATGTCATCGGGAAATGGACTGATTGGGCCAGTTGATTCCCTATTTATTGAGCTACAAGTAAACAGCGTCTACACTTGTTAATAGGGTTAGTAATTCTTATCTCTGAAAAGAATGCATGGGAGTCTGGATGAAACAATACACGCATAATAGTGCCGAACATTGATTAATAAGGTTTCATGGTTTGTCGTGGGAGTAATTCAACCTTGCAACGGCAATGCAACACATGTACTGCGATAAAAAAATCAGAGTGTGCAATTCACACGCAGTAGAAGAGAAACTAGAAAGTCGTTAGATGTCACTTTCTTTTCTTTTGCCTGTTTATTTTAAAGTGGTTTGAAGATTGGATATTGATTTTACAAAATTTTTATTTTTTTGGATTTGGTAGGAATCGAACCTCCATTCGTTGGATGTCCCTCTGGGCGTTGAGAGTCAGGTGCATTATACAGCTGCGCCACCGGAGGCCTGCGCGTGTGTTAGAACCGAGAATATACCGCATTATATTAGAACCGAGGACCGTCAAATAATAAATTTTAGTGATGCATTTCCGTTTCATCCGAATTTCAAATCACAACGAGGCTAAAGATGTTTCACTTCAAATACCTTGTTAAGAAGAGTCATTGTAGAAATGTGCGAGAACAGATAAACAATTTCTTATTTGTAAAATTTTTGTAATAAACCTCTGCCGCCCGTTACATCTCCGATTAAAGATACCACTCGCTTAAAGCATCCCCAAGGATAAGCCGAGAGGGTAACCTCAGGACTTGTGTGGCACAACCACATCATGTAAAGTAACTAGTTTTTAATGCATTCCAATTATGCACAAAGAAAGAAAAATCAAAAAATAATATTTATCAAAAGCTGGACTCAAAATCCTTCTATCTTTATAGTAAATTTAAATTATTTTAAAGAACTTAATGAGAATGTACATATTTATGTTAATTAGACGGGTACCTCCATTTTCAGTCTTAGTGGCCACTGTGTACACCGCAGTAGTGGGTCCGGCCAGGTTGACAGCTGTCACTCGGAGCATGTACCAAGTGGCGGGCTGCAGCCGCCCCAGGATAAGGCGGTGGTTGCTCACTTCCTGGAATTATCATAAATATACAATAACTTCTTTTATTCATATTTTCAATAATTAAAGTTTTTTTTCTGGCTATATAGTAAAGCAATACAAACATCAGTTGATTTGGTAGTTGGGTATGAGTACCGCTGGCCCGGGAACCATTTATTAGATAACCATCACCTCTGTCATAAGTCACCCCAAGTGGTTCGCTACGTTTGATGACTTAGCAGGGGTGGCCGAGTTCGTGGGCTTGTCTGGGTCTTGATCGAGGGAGACAGTTTGAGGAAGGCCTTTTGACCTCTTCAGCCGGACTGTCTCGCACTATCGCCTTTGGAGGGATGGATTCATTCGTCCATCATTCAAGGATACACTGAATCCCTGATTTCTACCCACCCCTCATAACATTTTCCTTCGCAGAACTTCCTCTCCTTCCTTTCTTTAAAAAGATACTCCACAATGCTCAAAGAAGACATAGACTCTGATGAAAAAAATTGAAAAAATCTGATGAAAATAATTTTCCTCGCCAACATCAGCTAGTTGTCCATCCATTCTGCTTAGCCAGCTCAGAGTCTTTTCAGTTGATGTATCTTTAAATTGACGGTGGTACTACATCATGCAACCTGCCAATTTGACTGTCCTAAAACGGGAAACCTTCCTAGTTGGACAGTCAAAGCTTCCTTTTGTATTGTTATATCTTGTATGTAATAAATGTAATAATAATAATAATAATAATAATAATAATAACATCCACAAAATTTTCTTATATTGCCTGGAGTGATTGAAACATGTAATGCAAAAGCATAATATATATAATGTAATACACAGTATTAAAAATCTTCTTATATTGCCAGGAGTGATTGAAACATGTAATGCAAAAGCATAATATATATAATGTAATACACAGTATTAAAAATCACTTAAAATGAGAGGCAACGAAATTCTGAAAAGCACCTGATCGAAACATAAATATGAGTCTTCTGTATTGACTGTTCATGTTTATTGTAAAAAAGCCGATGGTGATTGGCTGTCTTCCGTTCTTGTTATAAGTCCCGTAAAGCTTATCAATTTCAGTTTTAAAATACAAGTAATAACTTACAGGCAATGGGTCGGGTTGTAACCACAAGCGTGTGGAGAAGGGCCTGTAGTCCACGCTCCATCGAGGTAAGCCACACTCTCCGTCCCTCCAGCTGTCTAGCTCCAAGGAGATGTGAGTAGAGTTACTTCTAATCCATTCAATGCCTGTAGCCGCTGTCATTACTAGAAAATAACAATTGAAATAGTTTGATACAATATAATTTTGTATGAAAATATACAGAATCGACATGTTCCCCCTTTCGCCCCAAATATTCAAGTCAACCAAGAGAGTGTTAATTGCCCAAGAGACGAATTCTAGTTCGTAGTCCTTAACTAAGGAATATTCCTATCCCCTTCACTTTAGCTTTGGCATAAGTTAAAGCCTGAATATGCCTCCTGGATGGATTTGTGGCAAAATGTTTCAACCCTTTAAAAAGACCCAAAACCTATTTAGGGATTAGGAGATTATTTTTTGGATGATGTTAAATTTATTGTTTATTGTAGTAGGGGAGGCGAAGCAGGGATTTTGGGATTTACTCAAGCGCGTCAGATTAACTAAGGGGAGATACCTCACGACCTTGTTATGGACTACCACCATATATGAACCCATAATATTGGTGGATGCGGCTAGGACAACCGATCAGATTAGTAAAAAAAAATCGATCCCTGTAGTTACTCGAGCGTGTCAGATTAAGGTAATGTGAGTTAATTACAAGCAGAAAAGTTTACATTTCAATAATCTGACGATTTGAACGTAACGTAAGAAAGTCAGCGAGTCACAAAGTTGCAAAAAAAAAACGTCACGTGGATTTACTCGAGCGCGGTTAATTTTTTTTTTATTTTGAAGGAAATAATGTAAGGATTATGGAAATAATATAATCTGACGATTTCCACATGCCGAAGTGGCTAAACTTTATATTTCCCCCTCCGCGCTTTGGTTCCCTTCTTTAGGGCGCTTGTGCTCTAGGTAGATATATTCTGTCGCAGCCATTACGTCAATGGTCGCAGCCAGAGCCTAATTAACCGTTGCGTCGCGCGTTCGCATTCGTAGATTTACAACGCTTTGGTTAATTAATTTTGTAAAGAAGTTTAATAAGTGAAATACAAAATATTATTTTTTGTTCATTATATTTATTTTTTGTTCATTGTTCTATTCAGTAATAAAAACAAGAATTTTTATTTTATTTTTTTTTAAACCGTCAGATTAAGAAAATCCCTCCACATAATCGTTAGATTATTGGTCAGCACAACAAGGACATCACGCTGAACCTTCTGTATAAAAATCTGACGAGCTCGAGTAAGTCAAGGTCACGATTTTTTTTTACATCTTTAAAAGTCAGCCATGAGTTTAGGTTACGTCCAAATCGTCAGATTATTGGAATGTAGACTTTTCTGCATGTAATTAACTCACATTACCTTAATCTGACACGCTCGAATAAATCGACTTTTTTTCAATTTTCTACCTCTTCATACGGCCACCCCCACCACTCAAGTCTTCAGATTAATATCTCCCCGTTGCCAGAAACACGTAGGGCGTATACGCTATTAAAATCTGACGAGCTCGAGTATGTCATGGTGACGTTTTTTTTTTACATGTTTGAAAATTTATACTCGCTCTCCCCACCACTGGAATGGCATACATCATATAAACTTTTTTTCTTTTTAGCATCTAATCTTTGCAATCCAATAGGTCCCCACGACGCTCGAGTAACTACCCATTTAGCGTCAATGCCTCCCCTACTATTAGGATGCTCGGTGATTTATTTATTTATTGAAACAATTTTTTTAATCCAAAAAGGGGAAAAACAGGTATTAAAATGGTAAGGCAAAAAACTAAATGGGAAGAGTGAAAGGCGAAAAGAAAAATCGGAAACAGGAAATAATCGCTAAAGAATCACTAAAAACTACCTGAACCCAGTGTAGTAGCAACAGCAATAGCCGCCCTTGAAGGCCCAACCATGCCCCTAGCTACCAGCTGCACCTCGTACTGCTTCCCGCAGGCCAGTCCAGCCAGGGTTTTGCTGCCGGCGCCTGCCCCCGCCACAAGCTCTGTCTGCCAGGCGTCATCATCCTTGCGCCACTTTAGATCGTAACCTGGAGATGTCAATAATGCTAGCAATTTTGTTTGGTCTTATTTTGATCTTTTAGTTTTTATTGAAACCGTTTTATTAATTGAGTCATATAATTTCAATACTCGATTTTTTGACAAAATGATCTGAGTGTGACATCTTGTTAACATTTTTGCGAGGAACAAGACTAATCTACAATTGAGTTTCAAAACCTCCTTTACCACGACCAAAAACCATGTTAAAACTGCGAGTGAGAAACAAAACTCGCTACATCATTCAAGAATTTACTATCAAAACCCGCTATATCGGGATTCAACCAATCCCGAGCAGTTATTTTGCCAAGATGGCGGGTGTAGAAACACGCCCCTCTGGTCAGTTGAGTTGCAAAAGCCTCTATATTCCATATAAATCACGAAGTGAGTTTCAAAATCCGCTTTATCCATTTTACTTATTCAAATTACTTAAATATTTCTAGACATACGTTGAAAAAGAACACTTTTCGAATGTATATTACTCCAATTCATTATATAAAAAAATACAAACCAATTTTTTATTTACGCTAGAGATGTTACAGTTTTTTGCGGTTTTCTCCGAATCAGAGAAAGTTGATATGGCGGGTATAGAAATTGAACGACTCAATTTAGTGTAAATTTGTTCCACCAACAAGGATCTTTCTCTCATAATGTGTAAACGTTGACCCTCCTAAAACGTAAAAAAACCTTCCGTAGTTAGGCAGTCAAAAAATCAGCGATTCAAAGTCGAATCCAGGAAAGTTTCGGAATCAAACGTCTCGATTCTGCTCATCACTAGCTTGCCACGGCTCCCATCTTTCGTTTTCTATGGAACATGATAATACAGATATAGATGTATATAATATAACTGGGTGGATGAGTCGCGTAAATTGGCCGGTCTTCCGGTTTCGACGGCCGCCATATGCAAAATGGGCAAGAGATACGAGAACTCAGGGAACTTCTTAGAGGGAACTCGCAAATTCCATGTTTTTTGTTACTAAAAAATGTTATAAACATTTTTCCATTCTGTTTTTTTGTGTTGCATAACGAATTGTAATAAAGTAAAACTGCGACTTTGTATATTAATAATAATTATCGTACATTATGCTCATAAGCATTATAATAATTAGTTAAGTATTTTAATGTTAAATTAAGTTATACTTTTAAGTAATTAATATGTATTACGCACCAAAATATCTAATATTTAATGATAATAAATATCTAATATTTAATATTTAATGGAGGGTCTTTTTAGGGAAATAAGAAGAGGAAGTACTGAGTAGGAAAAAGGTATGAGGGGTGGGTAGGAATCTGGGGGTCAGTGTGTCCAGAAGTGACGAACGAATGAATTCATTCCATCCACTGCAGTCCAAATCCTGCTGAGAGTCCTGCTGCAGAAGTCAGTAGATCTCCCTCGACCAGTCTCTCTCGATCCGGCCTGACAAGATCCGA
Organism: Limnephilus rhombicus; assembly: GCA_929108145.2. Taxonomy (NCBI): domain Eukaryota; kingdom Metazoa; phylum Arthropoda; class Insecta; order Trichoptera; family Limnephilidae; genus Limnephilus; species Limnephilus rhombicus. The sequence goes on along the minus strand of OV815288.1, from coordinate 31,342,909 downwards.
ACAAACCTGACAACCATAAACCTGGACACCCCTGCTAAGTCACCACACATATCGAACTCCTTGGGGTGACTTTTGGCAGAGGTGTTGGTTGTCCAATAAATCGTTCCTGGGGTGGCGGTACCCATGCCTGCCTCCCAAATTGATTGTTGGTTACCAGATGCAATTGACCACCCTGTGACCACTGACTCTAAGGATATATATACTGACTGTATACATCGGGCTCCTTGGTGAACGAAACTCTCTACACGAAAGTTTTCATTACTGCACATGATGTCCATATTAACCGAATAATTAAAAATGCCTCAGTCTTGATATCCCCTAAACCACACTGCCTAAATTGGTTAACCGTCGTCAACCCAATGGTCTAAATGGTCTACCTCGTTTTCTCTTTTTGTCACTTGTGAACCAATTCATGACTAATTTTGACCAAAATTCACATCCTCTGATTGTATGGCCGGACCACTTCCACTTTAGCTTTTTTATTGTTTTTGTGACATCTTTTGTTCTTGTTTGTTTCTAAATAGTTTCGATTTTTATTCTATCGGACAGTCTTTTCCCTAACATACTTCTTTCCATGGAGTTTTGGCAAGTTTCGAGTTTCCTATTATGATTTTTTGTGAGTGCCCAAGTTTGGCAACCATATGTAAGTACAGGAAGTTTGCAGGTATCAAAAAGTTTCCGTTTAATAGTTATCCTAGTTTCACTGTTTTTCATTATTTCTTTAAAACTCCAATATTGTTTCCAAGCATTTTCAATACGTCTGTCTATTTCTTTTGTCGTTAAATCTACTGTAATAAAAATATATGTAGACCACGAACATATGAATATATGGACCTGCCCTAAGTGATAAAAACGTATTATTTCCCCCTCCACATGGCGCCGGCTGGAGCTCCGCCTTGGAACCGGCTCGCTCCATGGGGAGGGGATAGAGCCTCGCTTGAATCTAAAATGTGTGACGTCATCATTCTTGCCGTGAACAGCTAGAAGGTAACATCCATACATTTAACGAAATACAACGCCAAAACGGTAGCGTATTCTATACAATATATCTACATATCAATGCGCACATAGCGAATGTGGGCGGTTCTCCAGTGTGCTCGTCGCTGGTTACAGGGGTAAGTAAATTATGAAACATTTGTAATAGTGTTTTAACTAAACACGGCAACAAAATATTGCTATGTGTATTGGGGCGAGTCTTTTTGGGGCGAGCATTTGGCCTTAGCAAATATGTTATTATCGTGGCAAGCAATTCGCGCTCCCTTGTAAAAAGGTCTATTCATTCAAAGCAGATTTTGCTTTTAAGAACTAAATGGTGATATTGTAATGCGAGATGCCTATTTACTGTCAGATTGATTGTATAACGAATCACAGTCATCTTTCCCCTCTTCCCCCTTCATAGTTTGGTTTTACCCCCTCGTCTGTATCTTCTGGTCTATTGAATTCTGATGTCTATGATGTAGACCCATTTCCGTCCCTTGTGGAACCCCATTTTTTTTCATTTGTATTTGTCTTTTTTGCAATTCTGTTACACTTTTGTTACAAAGTACTTGCCTAGGATGGGGGAGGTGTGGTTAGGTGGGGCCCATTCCAGCAGGAGGGCCTGTCTCTCTGGCAGGGCCCTCAGGCGGGGCGGGGAGGGAGGAGCCACCACCCCAACAAGATAGGACACACTGTCCCATCCAAAGAGGTTCTTAGCTACACAGGTGTAGTTGCCTTCCAGTGCAGGGTTGATATCTGAAATGTAAATCAAGACAACTATAAATACATTCCACATAATCCCAAGACACATAACATTGCAATAACAATTACATTATGTACTTAATCAAAGGACAAGCTTCGTTAGAGCTCAAAGCAATGCACACAATGATGGAGTTTTACCTACCATTAAAACTCTTATTATGTTGCCTTCCTCATCCAGAACATATTTATATATGTGAGAGACGACACGTCTATTCTTGTCTTAGTGGTATAATTTGACTTCCTTTTCCTTGTTTTGGCGTCATCAATTGTACTTAATCAAAGGACAAGCTTCGTTAGAGCTCAAAGCAATGCACACAATAGAAATTAGATGTTTTAGATAACAGTAGAGATTACAGCAGGCCTATGAAAATGTTTAATATGTCCTGTTGAATATTGTTTCATAGACAAATGAAACAATATTCAAGACCAAACACCAAACTAGATCTGATGAAAAAAGTCAAAATTGTTGCAGAGAAAATCGAAAAGTTTACTGTAATTTTTTTTGGCAATTTGATGAATTTTGACCAAGTTAATTACGTTTGGTCAAAAATTAAGGAAATTTAAAAAAATACATATGATTGGACTCACTGTTGATATACAGACTGTCATCGGTATTAAGGATGAAGCTGGGATGGTGTGTGATGACCTTGGTGTTGTGATACCAGACAGTGCGGGGCTGGGGACTGCCGAGAGCGCGGCAAGCGAGTCTCAGGACACTGCCTGCCCCTACTGTCACCTTACCTCCGAGTGAAGATACACCTGCTACCACTGGAATTCAAATACAGAATTCATATTTGGGTATAGTCAGATATGAATTTTGCTTTCCTATCCTCATAAATGCTGATAAGTTATGCTGGTTTCTTTTATTGTCCACGTTTCAAACTTTGCATTGCACAGTATTTTGTTTGTGTCAATTAAAGAAAATTCTGTCAAAAGTCTGGTGGGCAAGGAACTACCACACTATACCAATTGGAGAGTTAAAAATTAATTTTTGTTAAATAAGTTTTTAAAGCAGAAATAGAAAAATATAAAAAGTAGGCATCAATTTTAACTAACTTTAGAACGATGTGTTGATACAATAAGTTAAAAATAAATATAATGACAAGTGTGTCGTCATCCAAAAAGATTCTGTTCAACAGCAAGACTGCCCCCTACCACCTGCACGACCTTTGGCAAGTTAATCTTGCAGGTTGGGAGATAATATGCTGACAGTGATAGAGACAACCATTGAATACACAGAAATGAATGCTCTCCATGATAGCCAAGTTTTTGAACCATCCGTGAATCAGCCTGAAGAAGTTAATATGTAGCAATGTGCACATCCTTTCTGACCTGCAGATGGTTAATTCCGAGCAAGAAAGAAAAAGAACGTCAGTAGGATAGAGCCACAGGTAGTAGCAGTATAAGTATGTAGGTACACGGTTGATATTAGTGACATGAGAATTGGTCGCTTCTTCGACTCGTTCTTGAGTACAACAGCTGGGCTGTGGAACGATTTGCCGGCCACTGTGTTTCCTCCTTCTTACAACATGGGTCTCTTCAAGACCAGTTTACATTCCTTTCTCTCCCCAAAAAGACCTTCTACACAGCATCTCAGATTACATAGGCCCTAAGGGAAATTATTTTCCTCAGGGCCTTCTGTGTGGAGTTAATGTAAAAAAAAATGCTCTCTCACACATAGTAGACACGATGTCCCCTGGCATATGAAATTGGTAAGAGTAGAGGCATTTCCTAGTGACATCCAGGACCTTCCAGTGGTTGTCCCAGAACAAGATGATTCTCATTATTTTTTTCATTCGGTGACCTAAAACACCTCAGTGAACTTGTTAAATAATGTTTTATTGAATTAGGCTTTAAATGACTTACCCCTATCACTAGGCTCTGCACTAACAGTTCTAGAAGGCTCCCCCTCCCCTACCAAGGTAGCAGCAGTCACCCAGGCCTCGTACCTTCTCCCCTGTTCTAACCCCCTGATGGCGTGGGACAGAGAATCTTGTTGCCTATCTGCCCCGTTCCAATGATCAGAGACCCGGTAACTTTGGACCGTGCCACCACTGTAAAAATGCAAACTTTTATGTCATTCCATTTCATTATAAATGTCAGTGCCCAAAAAGTCATTTATACATAACTTTGTCGAAATAGCTAAAATTGCATATGACTTTTAACATTGGGCCAATAGATTTGAAGGTAGAAAAGATAACAAAAGCAACACTATAATAATCGTTTTTATTACGGATAACTTTTTGAACCTCATTGTAATATATATATTTTTTTAATTAGGCAATTCACCCTAAAAAGAGTGCTTTGTAATTGTTATATTTAATCATTGATGAAGATAATAAATATCAACAACTCTCAATAAATAGACCCAACCCAGAAAAACAAAAAAAATATTTTTCAATATAAGTTATCCCTAAACAAATTGAATATTCTTTCTAGATTTATCGAAAAAAGTCAATAGATGTCTCGATGAACCACCACACAGCATCCCCAAAGATAGGTCCTGAAGCAAATTATTTTCCTCAGGGCCTCCTGTGTGGGGTTACTGTAAAAAACATATGTATGTCCATGAAATCCGATAGGTTTATCCGAGACACATTTGATTATCTAGATCAGCGGTTGTTAACCTTTTTGGGTGTGCGTACCCTTTGACTCATACTACAAATTTGTTGTACCCCGAACCCTCTATCTATCTTGTGTACATGTGTAATGAAAGACATGTTTCATTTGTAATTTTTTAATATTCTCATTATAATATGAATTTAACAATCAAGTCACACAAATACAATTTTATACAGAATGTATAAAATTTCGACTTCGAGCATTTTTAACCGGTGATTTTACATGTGAAATTGAACAAACCTACATCATACAATTTTTGCTTCGCTTTCCCCAAGGGCTAAGCATACCACAGTTTGAAAACCGCTAATGTAGATTGTAAATATATTCTGGTAGAACTTTTCAATTACGTCAAAAAGGGAAATAATTGAAGTTAAAGTTAGTAATTAAGTACGAGATTGATACAAATGGTGGATTGTAATGGGGTGGCAAAACGTAGATCAAAAGGAAAGAAAAACACTAAAGGATCAGGGTTGAAGTCCCAGTTGCCAATGTTAACTTTTTATTTTCTGTGTCGGTGTGTTACACATTTTCATTGAGAGTTATCGATATTATCAATATCGTCAATAATTCAATATTTCAATATATTTATGTCAATAATTCAATATATTTATGATAGATTGTCAAGGGGGTAGTATGTTAAGGCTATCTTTAAGCTTTATATTTGTATATTGATTCTAAATAATATGATCAGATTTATGGCAACCTGCATTGTCAGAGTTTAAAAAAATGTATAAGTATCGCAATGGCCTGATGAAAATAATTAAGATTTACCCATGAATAGGTCTCAGGTAGACGGTGTAGTGTGTTATGCGACCGTTTGGGTAGAGTGGAGGAAGCCAGCTCACTACCAGCGAACTCGAGGTCAGGACAAGAGCTTTCACATCAGCGGGTGCCGTTGGAACTACAAAAACAAAAAGTTGTTAAGCCAAGAGATCTTTAATATCACTAATTTAATTACATAAATAATATACTAAAATAATGGATTTAAAAAAAAATCATTTATTAAACACTTTAGTTCGTAGTGAATATTTTAACAAGGCCAGTGCGTAATAGGTTTTGTTGTTTTTCTTCTTCATTGATTTCATCTACTTTGTACTAACGGATATTCTTTTATTACGTTTGTTTTGTTTATAATTTTTGTTTTCTTTCTATACTTTATATTTTAGTACTATGTCTGTAAATGGCACTTGTGACGTTAATTCTAAATAAAAGAAATCTTATTTTCATTTCCATTAAAAAAACCAACATTTGAAGTGGGTCCAATTGGAATACTTGAGGAAACCCGTAATTCATAAGAGAAAATTTAAAATGAATTTTTTTTAACTGACTGTCTTCCAAAGTTGAGCAGGTGATTGGTGGCGAGGGTGGTCCCAATCCGACCCTCGAGTGCCCGACAACCCACACTGTGTAGTTAGCGAACTTCTGAAGGCTTTCGAGTTGTACGGAACTGTGCACTGATGTCATGTTGTGCTGGATACCATCTGAACAAAATAAATGTTTGTTATTCAAAGAGAAGTGGGCACAGAAAACATCAAACTAGGAAAATAAATTTTAATGTTGTATGTCATTATTTTGAGAAAGCCATTTCTTCGGTGAAAATTTAGTTAACACAATCATTAAGCTCCGTTATAAATGTAGCAGTCAGGCAGTCCTAATGGCATTAGAAAGTAACCGATGCAGGAAATGACGCAGATGATGGAAATTTGAAGAGGACGATGAGACTTCAGTGCATGGTGCCAATATTCCAGCTTGGTGGAAACAATGCTCGGAAGACACTGTGGAACCAGGAATGTTGCCAAATATCCAGTGACAACCCCGGCGAACTTTATCGAAGGTAACGGGTTACAATGAAAGGAATTAAGTGAAAAATGAGATGGCCTCCGAGAAGGAGACGGCACATTGTACCCATGGCCAGAGTGCTCACGTTAACAATATATAAACCGTCCCCGCTTAACCTTCCTATACTCCTACATTGGTCTCTCAGACCGACAAATCAATAATTCGTTGTTTTCTCAAAAATTATCAACAACGGAACTTTGAGGTTTTTAAAAGCATCTAAATTTGTTGTTAGGCATTGTTTAGTGCAGGGTGTGCATTGGTGCTGAGACGACGTGTCACACTTATTTACTGTTAACGATCTTTTAGATAAGTTATCTTTTCCTTCCCAGAACTCTCCTCTCCTTCCTTTCCTTAAAAAAAAACCCTCCACACAGCATTCTCAAAGATGACATAGGCCCTGAGGGAAATTATTTTCCTCAGGGTCTCCTGTGTGGAGCTCATGTAAAAAAAAAAGTAACAATTACTATTAGTCCAGTAACTTTGTCGCCTGAATGTATGGGGTAGTATGCGTTAAATCCGGTAGTTCTGATTTTTTGCAGACTTGTTTATGATATTGGCCTAATGAATAATCCAAGTTTTCGACCTCGAGTGCCGACCGCACCTTTGTCAAAAATTGAAAAAACCGCGAAAAAATCGTTATTTTTTCAAATTTTGGCGATTATAACCCTAAAGGACTAGTTTTTGAAAAAACTTTTCTGTGCCATTTTTAAAGTAGACTAAATTTTCTACAATATGATACTAGAATTGTCTCTGTAAACCCAATAGTTTCCGAGAATAAGCCTTTCAAGGTTTGTGACCTTGAGCTCAAACCGCGAAAAAATGGTTTTTTTTTTCAAATTTTGGCGATTATAATCCTAAAGGACTAGTTGTTAATTTTTTTTCAAAGTAGACTAAATTTGCTACAATATGATATCAGAATTGTCTCTGTAGACCTAATAGTTTCCGAGATTAAGCCTTTCAAAATTTATAATTTTTTTCGAACTTCGCAATTTTGGTCGGGTATATGGTCAGATATGACCGTTGAGGATGTACTGATGAAATCTATGAAAAGCTATGGAGGGCTCACCCGAGGACGTGGTATGACTGACAGTGTACTCTCTCGATGGACATTAGGCATGGTGTATCTACATAATATCTGCCATGAAGTGGAAATATACTGTGAGGTTACTACTGCAACAACTGAACAATATGTTGACATGCGACCATCTCGTATCACCAGAGATGAATCAGATACTGAAAAACTCTGTAGATGGTTTGCACAGCACCCTCCATTCCTTACAGCAGATTTCATTATGTCCATCAGCAGTGGCCTGGTTGGAGAATCTAGTGTCAACAGCCACATGGCTCTAGAGATTGGGAGAGAATCGATGCTAAAGATGGTTGGCCAGAACTTCCAGGAAGTGAAATACAAACGTAAAAACAAAGTGGTGTCCCTTTCTTCAGCTGTACAAACTATTACTGTTGGCAATAAACAGGTAACTGTTGATCCTCTAACACTGTTTCACAGGTTGTGTGTCTTAAAACAATCGGATGAAGAATTGCGAGAGTTCTTCACTTACAAACTGTCTAGGATCTCAATGGCATTGTTCTCTGAAGAGGGGATGAGAAAGGCACAAAATCCACCTTGTATTCAGTATTTGAACCTGTAACCTTAAATGAGAAGCAAGGGTTAACGAAGTTTGAAGTAGTGGATGGAGGGCATCTACTTCACAAAGTTGTGTGGCCTTGAAGCTCATCATTTGGTGCGATAGCTGACAGATACATACAGTACATTACTGCTCACTATGGCTCATATGTGGCAGTAGTTTTCGATGGTTACCCCGTAGATGCTGTACAGAAAAACACGAAGAGCTTTAAGCGTCTTCGAAGAGCCAAGTTACACTCATCGCGAGAGATAATCTTTGATGAGAAAACCGTGGCACAAGTTCCTCAACAGAAATTCTTGTCAAATGACAAAAACAAGATTCGTTTCATAAAACTGCTGACAACAAGAATGGGAAATCACAACATTCAAGTACTCCAAGCAGAGGAAGATGCTGATAGGCTCATCATCACTACAGCTGTAACTGCTGCCTCTACCTATTATATAGTGGTAGTCGTTGGTAAGGACATTGACTTGCTGATCATCCTTACTGCGATCTCAAACCAATGTGATTTTTTTTACAATAAATGTGGAAGAGGCAAAGCATCAGATGTCATGTATTCCAGCATCGCTTCTTCAAAATCCACTTGTCACAATGATGTTGAAGTAATAGATATCCCAAAAGGCGACGATCTATCCGATCTGTCCGAAATGGAGGATGACTTGTGGGCACAAGACGTCGACGATTCATCACCATCTCCTGATGGGGATATGCCATCCCAATACGTCGATCCAGATACCGACGAACCTCAACCGGGACCTTCCAAGAGGGCTAAATTAATTTAATTTTTTGATTTTGAATATTACTCAGTTTCCTAACAAATAAACTTATTAACTTTTCTTGTACTTATCTTTTTTAAATAAATAAAAACATAAAAAGAAAATACTTTGTTTTTTATCTTTTTTTACTTCATTATTCGTAGCCTAGCTTAAACATCATCATCCCATCATAAAAGTACAGGGCTTCAATGGTATAAGGGAACGTACCCATACTACGTAACCAACTTTTTGCAATTTTTAACCCCCCCCCCCCTGTGACCAAAAACCTAAGCAACCCGCCGCTCATTTGTATGGAGCGTGACATTTTGAAGACCCCCCCCCCCCCCTAAACGTGTCACTTAGTATGGGTACGTTCCCTAATCAGGGTCAAAATTCATTCAAAACGACAGAATTGCAAAAAATTGCGAAGTTCGAAAAGAATGATAAACTTTGAAAGGCTAAATCTCGGAAACTATTGGGTCGACAGAGACAATTTTAGTATCATATTGTAGCAAATTTAGTCTACTTTACAAAAGTTTAATAAAAGGTTTCAAAAACTAGTCCTTTAGGCTTATAATCGCCGAAATTTGAAAAAAAAAAGAAGTTTTTTTCGCGGTTTGCGCTCGAGGTCACAAACTTTGAAAGGCTTAATCTCGGAAACTATTGGGTCTACAGAGACAATTTTAATATCATATTATAGCAAATTTAATTTACTTTAAAAACGTTATAAAAAAGTTAAAAAAAACTAGTCCTTTAGGGTATAATCGCCAAAATTTGAAAAAATAACGATTTTTTCGTAGTTTTTTCGATTTTTGACAAAGTTGCGGTCGGCACTCGAGGTCGAAAACTTGGATTATTCATTAGGCCAACATCATAAACAAGTCTGCAAAAAATTAGAACTGCCGGATTTAACGCATACTGTGATGTATAAAGTGACTGGACTATATCCAAAAATCCTAATAATGATTAATTCTTATTTTTAAAATATTTTATTATTCTTGATATTTTCATTTATAAGATTTCAGAGTATTTTTTTAATAAACACATGAACAAGTTTATTTTAGTTAAAGTACAAAATATTTTTATTTTTTTTTTCAATTATACTTCATTCTGTACAAGTTTTTTAATTTTTTTATTTCAATTATACTTCATTCTGTACAATAAATACCAAAAATGCATAAAAAGTATTTAATTAAAATAATATAGACGAGATGAAATCTCACTCTGAGACATCTTGCTTGAGCATTTCCAATTCTATTTATAATTTACATAAATGATATTATAAAAACTATTAAACATTGCAAAATAAGACTATTTGCAGACGATACCTTAATCTATATTTCGTGTGAAGATTACATAGAAGCAATTAACAAAATAAACGAAGACCTACAAAATATAGCAAAATGGCTGAAATTAAACAAGTTGAAACTGAACGTAAACAAAACAAAATATATGGAAATAGGCAATAAAACACGTAACACAGGGTTACATTTGACAATTAATGGTGAAAAAATTGGAAAAGTAAATGAAATCAAATACCTGGGTGTAATACTCGACTCAAAACTGACTTTCACAGCAAACTTTGAATATGTGCTAAAAAAGTATCAAAAAAGGTAAATTTTCTTAGAAGACTAAGACGTAAATTAAATAGAAACACTACGGAGCTCATTTATAAAACTAGCGTTGCTCCACATTTGGACTACTGCTCTACGATGTTATATTTATTTGGCCAATGAAGGAAATTTGAACAAACTAGAAGTTATACTAAACAAAGCTATGAGATGTATACTGGGGAAAGGCAAATACGCAAGGATTAATCAAATGAGAGAGGAGCTAAATTGGATTCCAATAAAAAAAGAGACTACTATTTAATGTGTTAATTTTTGTGCATAAAATTATGAAAAACCAAATGCCAAAATACTTTAAGGATGAAATTGTTTTTAATAGAGAAGTTCATAATTACGAAACCAGAAATATAAACAGAGTTCGATTGCCACAAATGAAGAAATCAAAATCACAGAACTGCCTAATGTACAGAGGACTAAAGATGTATGATGAAATGCCTGAAAGTATGAAGAATGAATGCATTTAAAAAGATATGTTATGTTTACTGTAAAAATATTTAAATTTATCAAATGAAATGTTATATTGTGCTTATTAGTTTATATTCATGTAGTATAAACTAACTCAATAAAAAAAAAAAAAATATGTGTCATGCCATTGGGCACGGGTATAAGAAGGTTAAAATTAATAAATGTGGCGACTAACCAGTGGTAGAGTATAAAAGTGTATATCCTATCATAGCGCCCCCTTGCAGGTGCAGAGGGAGAGGTCTCCAGCTCACCCTCATGCTAGTACTGCTTACTGCTGAGCACTGAAGTTCTTCCGGGGACTCCTCGGGTGCTGTATAACAAATAGTCTTTCTTACTGAACAATTTACAATGCCGACTATCAACTATCATACATTATTTTTATACCTTCTAAAACATTTTTTGATCTAGTATTAATGAAATTGGAATGATTTTTGTCTCACCTCCTTCAGGAGTATCTCGATAGACCATAGGGGACGCAGGACCCACCCCGGCGCTGTTGTAGCAACTGACGGTGACAGCATAGCGACTTCCCTTCATCAGTCCGGACATAGTTGCCGTTTGGCCATTCGGACCAGCCTTCAGAACTTCAGCCTTGTCATCTGGAACAGAATAGAAGAGTTAGTAATAATTTGTAGGGCTATCCCATAGACTGCAAAAGTATCTAAGTTTTTTTAACTATACAGTAATTTGGTTTTTGATCAGTGACAATGAATTACTATTTATTCCGTTAGGTATATCAAATTTTAGCCTCTACTTACCAGAGTGGTGGGTAACCTGCGGCACTGCCCTGATCTGATATCCGAGGAGTATACCATGGTGGGTGTGAGTGGGAGGGGGTAGCCAGGAGATCTGGAGCTCCCCTGGCCCTGGACCTGATTCTACTTTGACGCTTAGTGGGGCTGATGTCGGAGCTGGAAACAATGCGAAATATTTAAGAGATTCATTGTATTTCTTTATCAACTGGTTACTGGAGGGTGTTTGGCTACATTTTGGCCAATTTCAAACACCCGCTGGCCAAAATGTGACCAAATTGAATAATATGGGAGGCTGTGGGTACCACCGCTCAGGAAACCATTTATTGGATAAAAACCAACATCCACCTATGCCTAAGTGATTCGTTACGTTTGGTGATTTAGCAAGAGGCGCCCGGGTTCTTGGAGTAAGGTTTGACTAGGTCTTGGTGGTGAATGCGTTTCCTCACCTAATGCGTGGCGGTCCGGATCATGAGAAACTGCTTGAGGCAGACATAATCTAGACCTCTCCAGCCTGATTCTCTCGACCCATTTCCTTGCACCGCAGTAGGAGGGGTGGATTCGTACATCTTTCACTCCTGGATCAGATTCCTACCCACCCCTTATACCTTTTAACTTCCCAGAACTTCCTCTCAAGGGCGGATCCAGGGGGGGGGGTCATTGGGGTCATGACCCCCCCCCCTGGGCTGGGTCCAGGACCTACTTTTTACTTGTATCTATTATTATCAAAATTAAATTATAACTTCTTGTAACTTGACCACGACTATGTGACCCCCCCCCCTGGCGCCAAAGCTGGATCCGCCCTTGCTTCCTCTCCTTGTTTTCTTTAAAAATACCCTACACACAGCATCCCCAAAGATAACTCAGGCCATGAGGAATTTTTTTCCTCAGTGCCTTCTATGTGGAGCTATTGTAAAAAAAGATATCCTAAAACTTTTTTTGGATTTATTTTAAAAGCTCCCACGTGTTGGGATCTTCGATAATCACAAAGCTAACTTAGTAGTTTCACCGCTAAACAACAGATGTCTCTTCTTAATTATTTATCATGTGAAATGTTTTATTACCTTCCTCCAGAGTAGTGAACAGAACTGGCCTTGTGTACGGACTGAGTCCTGCCTGCCCCGCCGAGCAGATTCTGGCTGCATACGGGGTGGCTGGGTGCAAGCCGGAGATCTCGGCACTCTGACGGATTATATCTGGAATACTATAAAAAAGCGAATAAAAATGGTTTTGGTCTTTCAATTATATGGCAAAACTGGAGATATCCAAGGGAGGTCTTTGTCCAAAGTTGAACCCTAGAAAGCTCACGAAGTGGACTCCAAAGTACGGTAATTAATTTTAATAATGTAAATTAAATTTAGGAAAAATGATTTCTTATGAAACTTTTGCATACTGAATCTTCAACTTTCTCATTTATGTACAAGTAAAAATTCAGAATGTGTAATTCACACGCGATAGAAGTGAAACTAGAAAGTCGCTAGATGTCGCTTTCTTTTCTTTTGTTGTTTTTTTTAAAGTGGTTTGATGATTGGATATTGATTTCACAAAATAAAAATGTTTTTTTTTTGGATTTCGTAGGATTCGAACAACGGCTCACTAACGGCGCTAAAGAAGTTTCGCTTCAAAAATACAGATTTAATTAATTGTTGTAACTGTTTGAAGTTATCTCTACCATGTACAATGACATCTTCAATGAAATAATGCATTTATAAAATATGGGTGGACCCAAATCTGTCCCTTGTGGTAACCAAATTTTCTTTTTAGGCTTTCATTATGAAATCCAATATTAGTTCAGTTGAGTGTTCGTACAATGGTGATGGTCAGTAGAACAACAGGACTGGAAACCTCCTCTTACTTGGTAATGTTGATGGTGTTAGCAGTGTCCCAGTGCAGATGGTGGTGTGGAGCATACTGCAGCATGTAGAGGGCTGGTGGTAGCGGGGGCGCTCTCCAGCCTATCCGCACAGTTCGTCCTCTAACTGACTCTATTGACACCTCCACTGGAGGGCCAGGTGGCTCTGGAAGGTAACCACTCAGATTCAGATAGATGTAACCACTCACAGATAATATTAATCACTACAAACAACAAACAATTTTGGCATTCGGAGGTCACCATTATTTTGGAATATTTGCTCACCAGTTCCTTAAAGACACCCTTCAATCACAAAGACATTTTTCTAAAAAATCTCTCTGGAAGTTTTCTGAATTTGGCAGAAAAATGATGGAAATATGTCTTTTGAGTGGTTACGCTGATCATCTTAAACCATAGTGAACTAACTCACTTTTTGCAATTTTTTATTTAGAGCTAGAAACGAGGGCGCCAAATCATAATCTAGCTCTGCCAGAGAGAACAAATCATACAAAAACTACACTATTTCTCTGATTGGTTCTCTCTGGCAGAGATAGATTATTATTTGAAGCCCCCATTTTAAGCTCTAACTCAAAAATTAAAAAAAAGAGTTAGCTCACCATGGTATGATTTTAGATTTTCACGGCCAAAAGTATTTTTGTTATTTATTTTTGGGGTGTTATGCCGTGTTGCGCTACCTCCTCTTTTAGCCAACGTTTCGGACAGCGTTAAAAGAATTGCGCATCAATGAGAAAATCTTAGTTCTGCCAGCCGACAAAGGTAATGCCACTGTGGTGATTAATAAAAATATTCTGCAGTCATGATCTCAACCTTGGATTTCGAATGCGAATGGTCAGATGCTATGTGTTTTCGATATTATTTTATGGAATGGAAGCATGGACGCTTACTGAAGAATTAATTAGGCGACTTGAGGCATTCGAGATGTGGATCTACAGAAGAATACTTAAAATAAGCTGGATGGACAGGGTTACAAATGAAGATGTTATGGTTCTGATGAATAAAGAAAAGGAAGTAATTAAAACAATAAAAATCCGAAAACTTCAATATCTTGGACATGTGATGAGACATCCAGAGAAGTATGAGATCCTGCATCTCATAATGCAGGGAAAGATTGCCGGAAGACGGAGCCCTGGAAGAAGGAGAACCTCATGGCTGAAAAACCTGAGTCAGTGGTTTGGCCAGTCTACAGTAAACAAAACAGTAAACAGTAAACAAAGTACGCATAGCCAACATGATAGCCAACGTCCGTTGAACGAACAGGGCACAAGAAGAAGAAGAAGGTGATTAATACGATAGATAACATCAAGAAGATGGAAGACCTCATGTGCGATTCCGGCACTTATAAGAAAATTAAAAATAACCCCACCAACAAGATTGACTTGAAGACAAGAGAGCTAGTCAAAGCTTCCAGTATTAGGAAAGAGGATCGATCTGGGCTTTTCGTAAAAGACTCCAGAACTCCTGCCCTATACGTTCTTACAAAAATACATAAAAAGAATATCCCAATGAGACCGGTTGTCAGTGCTATTAACTATCCCAATACCTATCTAATCTAATCTACATAATTCCTGACGCGCCTGTATGTTGAACCGTCTGGAGCCAGTGAGCCCACTGTATCCCAAATTGCGGTATGTTGTAAGACTGAAGGTAGTGAGGAGGGGAAGGAGATGTGGAAGATAAACGTGGAAAAGTATCTGGCTATTTAGTTCACCAAACATGGCTAAAGCCAATTAAAGCAAAGTTTCGGGTCTGAGTGGTGGGCTTGTATCAGTGCGATACCGATAGAATCTTCCACTCTGGAACCTGAAGCAAGTACCTACGCTGTATAGAGTTTTAAATTCATAAATTGTGAAATAAAACAAATCCATGAAATAAAATTCATTTATACACGCCGCAATTTAAACACGCAACTTGTTGTCGCAAGATTGTTAGTCGAGAGCGTTACACCTAGACCATGGAGGCCATCAAATATAATATTAAATGGAATATCAGGTTGGTGAAAGCAAATGAAAAAAAGAAAATGATGGTGTGGGCTTCTCCAAAGTCTTGGTACAATCCTTCTACTTGTTAAAAGACCCCATACATGAAAAGGTGGATTTTGAGCGATGTGACCAGCATATTATGTGCACGTATTTCAGAACCCAAAAGTGAGCTCGTGTTTTGGTAATAACAGATAAAAGGCTACGTATAATACGATAAAATGAGCCTCACCTTGGACCACCAGGTATATTAGGAAGTGCGCTATTCCATGAGGGTTGGAAGCTCTGCACTGGTATTCCCCAGCATCCTGAGTACTGCTGCTGCCAATCAGAATCTCACTGATGGCACCATTGGATGTCTGGTGGGAGCTGATCTTTGCCCTGCAGAAACATTTACTTTATAAAATATTAACAATAATTTATCCATTTCCCAAGAGATGACGTGGCAGTACGGACCCACTCCTTTTTACTGTCCATTAGAGAGGATCTGCCACTCTGTCATCTCGTCGAATTAACAAGAACTAAGTCAAGTAATGAACATAGATAATTTTCATTGACGTATAAGTTCCTGGCTTATTTTTTGTATTACGCTTACATAATATATTAGCTATTTACTACACGCCCAGCGTTCAAGCAAAATGTCTTCAAGTAAGTTTCGGAGAGCGGCGACACTCCGGGAAATTTTTAGATAAAGAGCTAAAATAATTTGAAAATGCGGACCATTAAAACATTTTCATGGACTTGGCAAACCCTTAAATAGTGGCTGTTGCGTTGTCAACTGGTCCATAGGAAAAAGAGAAGCACTTCTAAAAACATCAGTTCTTCAGATCAGAATCAGATTAGAATTCTCGGTCAGAATTTCATGGAAAGGTAGGGAAGAAGGTTTTGTGCGATGGTTACCTTGTAGAAACGAAGTCCATGTTCTTGCCGTTGTGACTCCAGCTGATCCTAATGGGCTGGTCTCCAAAAGCTTCACAGAGTACTGTGATTGGGTGTCCTATTCTTGTTGTTATGTTCTTTGACTGGAACTCAAACGTGACTGGCCCTGCAAAATATTATAACTTTATAAAACATGTATTCATGTATCTTTTATCTATCAGAGTTTTGATATCATCGCTACCGTCTGGGACGTCATCGGAGAGTGAGAATGATTTTGAATCGTTTGCTTAGAGCAGTGTTTATTAACCTGTGGTCCGCGGACCCCTGGGGGTCCGCGAATACATGTAAGGGGGTCCGCAGTCTAATCGTTGGATCATTTAACAATAATAAATAAATGCTACCAAAAGTCTCATAATCGCTACGCTTCTTTGTTTCGGATTATTTTCCAGTACCCGACAAAATAAAAATTGGATATTAGACCCTTTCAACACAGATGTTACTGATATTACTGGCTTCACAGCGGCACAGGAAAACCAATTATAGAAAATCTTGTGATTCAGCTGTGAAAAGTAATTTCAAAGAAGCATCTCTTTCAAGTTTTTGAGTGAATGTAAAGAAAGATTATAAAGAAATATCAGAGAAATACTGAAACATTTACTGCTTTTCTCAACCATATGAAAAGGCATTCTCTGCTCTTGTATATACTAAAAACAAACACAAAAACAGATTACAAGTCGAATCCGATTTGAGATTACAACTTAGCAGTAACATCAACCCGAAAATCACTAATTTAGTCGCACAAAGAGGAGACCGATAGGCTACGAATCTTAACTATCTCATTCTCTCACAGGCTAAATCCTACGGATTTATGTGTTTGTCTCTTTTTAGTGTCGCTGTTTTTCGTTTCATCGAGTTTCAAATCACAACGGTGCTAAAGAAGTTTTCACTTCAAAAATTGTTGGAAATTTAATGTTGGTTTTTTTATTAAGAGGGTCCTTGAAAATTGTGCTTGATTTCTTAGGGGTCCGTGGCTGAAAAAGTTTAGGAAACGCTGGCTTAGAGATTGCTTTCAAACCTTAGAGTAACAATTTTAAACACATCTATGTTATCATGTTTTCTTGAATGAACGAATGAAATTTAATCTTAGAAGTTAACCCTCTTCTCAACATCCGATGGAGCTGAAACTCAGCAGTTAGGCTCGTTGTCAATGACAAATCATTCTTTCAACTTTTGTTGGCACTAGAATGCCGCTAGATGTCGCTTTCTTTTCTTTTGCTTGTTTTTTTAAAGTGGTTTGAAGATTAAATGCTGATTTCACAAAATAAGAATGTTTTTTTTTTGGATTTCGTAGGTTTCGAGCCACCGCTCTCTTGATTCTGTCTCTCTGGCCGCTGAGACTTGTCAGGCACCTTGCCAAATACGCTATGGAAGACATGCTCCGAGGTGCGAATTTTCAGCATTATATTAGTACCGAGTATTTGTGTAGAACTGAGGTGTGACGCATTTCCGTTTCACCCAAATTTCAAGTCACTAACTTGTTTCACTTCAAAAAATATAATGCAGACTTGGTGGTTTAATTGATAATTATGAAGTAACTCACTATTCACTGTGACCATGATCTCTTTATTCAGCGCCTGTCCCACTCCATTTTCAACCCTGCAGGCGTAGAAGCCTCCATCCGAGGAGGTTACCAGTTCTAGAACCAGGGTTCCATTGGGCAGACTGAGCAGACCACTTCCTCGGAGCTCCATGACAGGCCGGTAGGATCCAGTGTTTTCTGGAAAAGGGATAATATTTATTTTTGAGACACCTTGCATATTTTGAAACCGGCTGACATCCAAAATAAATTTATTATAAAATACATTATATAACTTATAACAAATAATTTATTTTACGTAAGTACTTAAACAATGTCAACCTAGAACAGTTGTGCAACCGGTTCTTTTAAGGCCCATTATTCAGCGGCTGAGAATTCAAATTTCGTCAAAAGATGGAATTGTGATCGCACCCTTGCAAATGTACAGGGCGGTTCCGATGTGAAAGATTGATTATTCTCTGTACCAGCATTTTTAACTAATAACTCAATATCAATTTTATTTCATTAATAATTTATTTTAATGTATACCTACATTGAAGTCAGCAATAAAAATGCTCAAACGCATGATGATAAAATTATGAAAAAAACTAGCTTTTACCCGCGCCTTCGCTCGCATGGTATTAGGGGGAAATTACTGTACAAAGAATTTTATCACGGGAATGAAATGTTTTTTCCGGGATAAAAAGTAGCCTAAGTCATTTCCCGGACCTCCAAACATCTCTGTTTAAAAAAAAATCATATTATTATAGAGAGTTCCCGGTATTTTTTTATAGTGATACCTCACAAGAGACTCAGCTGCTCCCGTTTAAAGCCAGTAAGACTATGGCATCCCCAATTGGGGTTTGTCATGAGGCTGAAGGTACCGGGGAGGGGAAGGAGATAGGGAAGAGGAAGGTGGGGAAGTACCTGGCTATTCAGATCTGGTCACCAAACACGTATAATGCCATTTCAAGTAACGTTTCAATTCTGAAGGGTGGTTTTACACCAGGGCGATAGTGAGAGTATCTTCCACTCTGGAACGTGCCGCAAATATACTGTATATTATTTTAAATGAATAAATTGTGAAATAACACAAATTAATCAAATAAAATTTATTTGCCACGCTGGGATTCGATCCCGCGACTTTCTGAATGCTAGTCAAGAGCCTTACCGCTGGACTACGCCGGCCGTCAAGTGCGGTATGCGTGGCTGTGCCACTTAATAAAGAAATTATTTCACCCTGCGTGTCTTTTCCCATTCATCCCGTTCCCCTTCCGACTCCCCTACCTCTCCCCACTCCCCTTGCCCGCTTCCCCCGTCCCGCGAATCCCCTCCCGAGTTGCCCTCCCCCCCTCCTGAGTTCCCCTCCCCTCCCGGATTCCCCTCGCCTAACCTCCTGCGAACCCCCTACCGAGCTCCCCTCTCCCTTCCGAATTCCCCTCCCCCCCTCCCGGGTTACCCTCCCGCATTCCATTCATTCAGTCCCGGTAAATTCAGTTTTCAAACAGCTCGCGTGCCAACCATCGCAATTTTTTATCCAAATTTCATAATGCCAGAGCTCACCAGTATATACAAAAACCTTTGAGGGCATGCACACATCAAATCCCCAAGTTTGAATGAAAAAGGTAAAGAGGTTCGGAAGTTATGCGCGTACGTACATTTAGGCGATAATTTTTATTTATATAAAAGATAGATAGATAGATTGGAATTATTTTTAGATCATAGGTTTATCTATATTTATTTATAAAATACATGATATTTATTTTAGACATTACGTTAAATCACCATATAGGCGGCTGCCTGTTTCATTATGACTAATGGAGTACAGTTACTTTTTATGAAGTCTAGAGGAAACATATGAATTTAGTATATAAAAATGCTGATACTCGTAAATGGAAAAAATATAATAGAAAGGAAAAAAGACGTATATAAGGAATAGATTATAAAAACATTTATAACTTTTTTATATGTGTTCTCACATTTATAAAACAAATCTTGTAAGTATTTACAATTCTTCAATAATGTCAAAGCAAAATAATTGTGTACACAAATCTGAAATGTTAAAGTTTGTAAGACGGTAAATAAATAGACAAACTGAATATTTTCGTCGCAAAATATAGGCGCGGGTTTTTTTAATGATTTTATTTGAAACAAAATTAAAAAAAGTGAAAAGTAGCTTTATTTTACCGTGTGATTCACGGACATATGAATATATCTGGACCTGCCCTAAGTGATAAAAACGTATTATTTCCCCCTCCCCATTGAGTCAGCTGGAGGTCCTCCTTGGAGCCAGCTCGCTCCATGGGGAGGGGAGAGAGCCTCGCTTGAATCTAAAATATGTGACGTCATCATTCTTGTCCTGACCAGCGCTGAACTAACATCCATACATTTTACGAAATAACACGCCAAAAAAGATAGCTTGTGCTATACAATATACCCACATATTATGTGCACATAGCGAATGTGGGCGGTTCTCCAGTGTGCTCGTCGCTGGTTACAGGGGTAAGTAAATTACGAAACATTTGTAAAAGTGTCTTAACTAAACACGGCAACAAAATATTGCTATTTGAATAGGGGCGAATCTTTTCGGGGCGAGCATTTGGCCTTCGCAAATATGTTATTAGCGTGGCAAGCAATTCACGCTCCCGTGTAAAAAGGTCTATTCATTCAAAGCAGATTTTGCTTTTAAGAGCCAAATGGTGATATTATAATGCGAGATGCTTATATACTGTCAGATTGATTTTTTAACGAATCACAGTCATCTTACCTCTCTTCGCCCCCCATAGTTTGGTTTTTCCCCTCAACTGTATCTTCTGGTCTATTGAATTCGGATGTCTATGGTGTGATTTGAATATGTTTGATTTGAAATGTGTTTTGTGTGCTATAACATTGTGTTTGAAAATTTAACAAATTTGCCAACGACCAACGGTATAACCTAATTATAATAAAAATTAAGATATTTTTTCAAAATTTAAAACAAAACTTTACGAAGTAAAATAACAATCTTTCGAAATCAATTAAGATTTTTTTGTAGAAAACAGTCGATGCATTTAGAATTTCAATTAAAAATGACATATTTCCGATTGTGTCTGGTTATTCGCTCTTAAACAGCACCAAACAGAATTAATAGCTTAAAGACTGTATGGTTGAAATTTAAGAATCCGGTTAAGGCTCTGCAACCGGGCCCGAAAAGAAGAAGATGGAGAGATACGAAATTACGAATGTTAGAGGAGAGCGCTAACATTTACAGCGACGAAATCGTTGCGAAAATTGCGAAAATGTTTAATAAAACACAACTCGTTTAAAATAGAGCAAAAATCTCGCGGGCATTATCTTAAACGGCATTTAAAGAAACACTGTGAATTTTTTCATACAGATAACTTGTAAAATAACTGAAACAAACGTGTTAATAATAATTTTTGGAGCATACTTTGCGATTTTTTTCTATCGAGGGAAATTTATATAATTTGCGTTTCGGCGCGGGCAAAGTCTAGATATTATCTTCAAGAATAACATATATTTTTAAGAGCTTTAAAACTTACCGTGTTTAAGGGAACTATGTAATAAATCGGTACAAATCCGGGTTGCGGGCCCTTAAGAATGCAACTCTGACGCCGCGCCTTACACAAAACCGTTTTCGTACATGGAGTTTATATAGAAATCTACTTTTGCAAAAGAACCCATTTAAAACATTGCTAAAAGATGGAACCACTTACGTTAATAGATCGCGTGATTAGCATCCCCTGGCAGGCGTAAGTACTACGGATTTGTAATTATTATTGTAACTGGCAGTTGTGAATAATAATACCACGCGGCTTATATTGACGTCATTGCCGGTAGCGGCTACTTTGTCCCGGTGACTGGTTGCTAGCTGACACTGGATCACAGTACTATTTTTGGAACCGACTATTTTTGGAACAAGTTCCTATCGTATTTATAAAATGATCACCAACACTCAAATTGGGCGAAGCCGAACCAAAAGCCGCCCCCTCTCCTAGTGATTAATTATTATGTGGACATCTGCATCCAAAATGTTCATAACACTTTTTTGTTAACTGATAATTCTGTCAAAAAGTGAAGTAATGTGTTCCAAAACAGTAATTTATGAAAGCCCCGGACTGAACTTCCGAAGTTTGTAAGTCGCGAAAACGACATTTTCTGGATAAAATTTGATAGAAGAGACACTTTATTCATTCATTTAGCAGAACCCCATACTTTAGCTTTTTGCTTGTTTTGCAATGTCACCACGAACAAAATTCTCGGTTGAAATTTTCTTGGATCCTCGCCAAGCCTTATACATTTGTTAATTTTATTAAACCGCTCTTTTTTGTCTTCTTTCGGAAGTGTTAAGAGAAATAAAGGAAGGAACAAGAAAGGAAATGCGAAGAGAAAGTGCCTGATCAGATCTTTTGACAAATAAATTAGCAAAAAAAAACAATAAGATAAGAATGAAGCTGTTTTTTTATCTTTGTTTCTGTAGTATGAGAAATGTCTTGAAATGTGTTTTCCACACGTAAAACACGTCTCGTAAGGCTGAAAGTAGTGCGAATGAAAAATAACTGGATGTTTTATCGTGTACTTATGTGAGTACGAAGAATTTCTTTTAATGTGATAACCACACGACAATCTCTCCTGATTTGAAGTTCTAACATATATTTTAACCATGATTTCCCAATATTGCATATTGTTTAGCAGAGTTTCAGACTGAAGGATACGTGGGAGTGGTAGGATGAATGACTACAAAACTTGGAAGAACCTGGCTATTTTCAGGTCTGAGTTGTGAGATAGAGATCTTTCACGTTGTCTATGCTATGAAATTATAATTATTATCTAAATATATAAAAATCAAGTGTCACGGTGTTTGTGGTCGCACTCCTCCGAAACGGCTAGACCGTTTTTAATGATTTTTTTTTAATGTATATATTTCACACCGCTAGGTGATTAGGGTATCCCTATTCAGAAAATAATTTATATTTTTTTGACAATTTTTTTTGTATATTTTTTTGGCATCAAAAAATACCTACAACCCCAAATTTTCACCCTGCCACTCCCACCCTCCCATTTTTTAATCGCGATTTTAGTATTTTTGTATGAACAAATTTAACCATCGTTCGCACAAACAGAACGAAATTGTTGTTGAATGACAGATGGCGTTACGTCCGCCTCATCTAACTTTCATCCATAATAGCTGACCCAGCAACGCATTGCTGTGGCTAATAAAGCACAACGTCATCTACTGGATGGTTATCCAACCTTTATAACCACCGCCGTCTTTGTGAAAGATTATAATAATGTGCATGAAATGCTTGGGGTAACTAACGTATTTAAGTTAATAAGGATTAATACTGTATCCGTCTAAATAACTTTTCAATTACCGAAATGTACGTGACCATTTTTTTAGAAGATAGAATGGATATAGTATATATATCTCTTTAAAAACAAACATGTGCTTTACGAAAAAAAAATAAACTTAAGATTTACACGTAACTCCAACAAAGACATATTGCAAGTTCCAGCACTCTCTTCCACCTTTGGTCAACGTAGCTTTAGATACTTTGCCACAAAAATATTCAACATTCTCCCAGAAAACATCAAACTGAGTCAAACACAGAGAGAGTTTAAAAAATATGTTAAAATATGGATACATTCTAATGATCGAGCCTATACTGGTGCCCTCACCCAAACGCCCAGTCATTGACAGTTGTTATTGTAGTAATAACCTTGCAGTTTATGAATTGTGTAGGTATATGCAAACAATAATGTTAACTAAAATAAAGTTTTTGCTGTATGGAAACCTACTTTACACATTTATAAAAAAACCATAGATAAAATTGCGAGAAACAATTAACAAAATTTCTGCCTCAATACAGGTTCACCTAGTGAGGCAGGCAATGCACAACTAAAAATACTGTATAACTATACTACTCCTGTGTAACCTTTCTTACATTACTTTCTGTTTGTTAATTTTTCTGTACTGATTGATGTAATCTATTTGTAAACTACATTGAGTATGTAATTTTTTTTTTTTTTATTTTTTTTTTTAGTTATATTGTTGTTATTTCATTGAATAAAGATTATTATTATTATTATTATTATAGTAAGCTATCCGTAAAAGATAGATATATGCCGTCGCGGATTTTTTTGTAGATCTATAAAAGAGGAATATCCCACCATGCATTGTTTTGTTATATCCCAAAAGGATTAGATGAAAGCTACCAGGCGGCTTGACTTTTTCCGACACTTCTAACAATTATCGTTATGTTTCAACCAATTTACACAAATCCTTGACAAATTACATACCTAAACCTTCCTCACGAAACACTCTATCGGGAGGAATGCAGATCCCGCCAATGTGGGGGATTTTAATAAAAATGCACTTTCTAGATGAGAAAAGTGTGGAAAAGTTGAATAAAAAAGAAATTAAGGTGCGCTTGGCAAAATTGAGGGAGATACAGCCGTTTAAAGAATGAATAAAATGACACTTCGTGAACTTAAACTACGCCATTTTGTTACTATTATGTTGGTATCTCAGACTTGCTATTAACCTGTAATCGGCCGGACACGCTCATTTGCGCGCAGCTTTTGCGCATGCGCGAAAAAAATATTTCGAAATAAAAAAGTTTGTCTGCGATTTTGACCCTTCTATGTACAGAATTTGTATGAAAATAAGGTCAGAATCGCTTGCGCCAACATCATTGATGATATAGCCGACTATAGAACCGGTTGATACGATTGTAGCCGACTTCATGTGATAGATGAGACGCGTAATTATGAAATTTTTCTAGCGGACTTTTTTTAAACGATTTTTTAAACTGTTTATCACCTTCCAAATTAAAGTAACCTAACCTAAGACTACGCTAAACATGGTTTTTGTAACATGGTTTGTGCCCCTTTATAACGCCTACTCGCGTCAACGCAAGAAAAACATCCCAGTTTTCAAATAGTTTAGCGGCTACGCTAGGTTTGTGTAACATGGTTTATGTAACATGGTTTGTGCCCCTTTATAACGCCTACTCGCGTCAACGCAAGAAAAACATCCCAGTTTTCAAGTAGTTTCGCGGCTACGCCAGGTTTGTGTAACATGGTTTGTGACCATTATTAATTCTGTTTTTCATAATTACGCGCCTTATTATATATCACACGAAGTTGGCTACAATCGTATCAACCTTCGAATAGCAAGTCTGAGATACCAACATAATAGTAACAAAATGGCGTAGTATAAGTTCACGAAGTGTCATTTTATTCATTCTTTAAACGGCTGTATCTCCCTCAATTTTGCCAAGCGCACCTTAATTTCTTTTTTATTCAACTTTTCTACACTTTTCTCATCTAGAAAGTGCATTTTTATTAAAATCCCCCACATTGGCGGGATCTGCATTTCACCCACTCTATCTATTGGTGAAAACCGCATGAAAATCTGTTCAGTAGTTTTCGAGTTTATCGCGAACAGACAGACAGATAGACGACGCGGGGGACTTTAATTTATAATAGCGTAGCTTATGTAGAGAAGAGATAAGCGTCGCGTCATTTTGATATTTCATTCGGCAATTGTTTATTATTTACCAATTTCAAAACCTAAAATCGACTTCCAAAGTACCTTTAATAATAATTTGGTATGGACAATGGACATGAAATGAATTTATTTTCAGTATAGATATTTTTAATACTGTTGGTAAGGTGACCCGGCAGTTGGTTCCCCGAAATTATACATATATAATAAAATTATATTTTTTATGATTTATTTATCAATATCAAACCTAAAATCGACTTCCAAAATAGCTTTAAGTTGGTATGGATATCCAACGAATTTATTTACAGCGTCGATTTATGGTACTTATATGCCGCGCGCCGGTACATACAGAAGTAGTTTTATCCTTGATGCATTTGAATGAAAATATGTTTTATCCTTGATGCATTTGAATGAAAATATGTTTTATCCTTGATGCATTTGAATGAAAACATGTTTTATCCTTGATGCATTTGAATGAAAATATGTTTTATCTTTGATGCATTTCAATGAAAATATGTTTTATCCTTGATGCATTTCAATGAAAATATGTTTTATCCTCGATGCATTTCAATGAAAATATGTTATATCCTTGATGCATTTGAATGAAAATATGTTTTATCCTTGATGCATTTGAGTGAAAATATGTTTTATACTTTTGTTATTCGGCGGTAAACCCACTCTGAATACCCCTTCGGGACATTAAGTTATATTTTATGTAAGTAGGTATACCGTGACCATTTTCTCTAAACCGACAGCATATTGCATATAAGTATACCGGGAGACAACTTTTTTATTTTTATCCTTTTCTATATGAATTCTCACAAGAGTCCCAGCTGCTCCCGCAGCTGAGGAGAAGGGATGAGAAGAGAAGGTAGGGAAATACCTGGCTATTCAGATCTGGTCACCAAACACAGCTAAAGCTATTTCAAGCAACATTTCAAGTCTGAATGGTGGTCTTACCCCAGGGTGATACACTTCCACTGAACGTTCCGCAAATATACCATGTATTATTTTTAAATGAATTAATTGTGAAAAAGCACGGGTATTGTCATTCTCGAATTGAATATGGAATTATAGGATGGGGAACTGCTGTACATGCAACTGCTCACACTGAATACAATTTAAAAAGGAATCATAAAGACCATACTGAAAGTACTCATTAGAACGCCTTCGATTGAAATTTTCAATAGCTTTGACGTACCTAACAACGAATACATGCCAAAAATATATTATAGAAGCTATTTAAAAATACTAAATCCTCTACCAGACTATGTATGCATAACACTAGATCGAATAAAAATGACATAAAAAACGTTCCAAGTTATAAAATCACATTCGGACAAAGAAACCACTCAATACTTGCAACAAACCAAAACCACTTGCAACAAAACTCAATAACATCCTTCTCCAAGACATAAAACTAATATTTTTTTTTTATGAGTACAAATCAAAAATAAAAATATGACTGAAAGAGGTCAACGAAAAAACCCTAATGAAGAGACTAAAAACGGCATAGAAGACAAACTATTTCCGCCTCGGCACAGGACCCCCTACTGATGAGGACTAAGAAATACAATATCTATACATAATTTCACCACACTATTTTGTATACTCGCTAGAATAAATAACAAATTAATCAATTCAAATTTATTTGCCAACGCCGGTATTTGATCCCGCGACCTTCGGATTGCGAGTCAAGAGCCTTATCACGAATGCAGTCAAACTTTTCGGGGATCAATGTCATGGAATCTTAATTGGTTAAAAATACACAATTTACCAAAATTGAATCTCAAATATTCACATTACGACTCAATTCGCAAATCGGTTTGAAAATCAATTCACGCCATTGCATAACAAATATTTGTTTGAATTCAGTACCTAATTGAAAACCCGTTAAGTTTATTTTTCCAATATTCCTTTAGCAGTCAGTAGAACAACGTTACCGTTTTAACAAGGCAGGATATTAAATTTTGTTGTGGAAATTCACTCCACCGAGTTAATTTATTATATGAATTTAAAGTTTCCCCGTCTTGTACGGAGCCTTAAGTTTATTAATAAAGCTGGTAACAAATTTTATAGCTCCGGGGCCTGAGTGTTATAATAACGTCTTGATTCAATATTAAAAGCTAATAAATTTGCGTTGTCAAATTCTATATTAACAAGTGAGTTAATGATATTCGAAAGTTTGTTGTTTCGAACTCGATAAATAACATGTGCAGAAAAGGCTTTTCTTTTGTAATGTTAGCTACCTAATTAATATCTCGAACAAAGAAAGCCTCTATATTATTGGAAATGGTGTTTTGTCGTTTGTTTTGTAATGGTATTTGTGATTTGTTTTCTCTGATCGTTTTTTTTAAAGAACAATACAACTCGGATAATCGGAAGTTTCAATATTTCTTCGGTTCGTCAGGTTTCAAGTCGTTTTTTTATGTGATTATCTTATCTGTCCCAACTGCTCCCGACCGCCAAGAGCCAGTGAGACTTTTGAATCCCCAATTGGGGTATGTTGTGAGGCTGATGGTAAGTGGGGAGAGGAAGGAGAGAAAGAGGAAGGTGGGAAAGTACCCGGCTATTCATATCTAATCACCAAACACAGCTTATGCGGGTGTTTCAATGATACTTCGGTCCGTCAGGTTACAAGTCTTTTTTTTCTTTATGTGATTACCTTACAAGAGTACCAAATGCTCCCAACCGCCAATGCGCCTTGAGTCAGTGAGACTGTTGCATCCTCGATTGTGGTATGTTACGGGGCTGAAGGTAAGTGGGGATGGGAAGGAGAGGAATAGGAAGGCGGGGAAATACCTAATTATTCAGATCTAGTCACCAAACACGGCTAGTGCCATTTCAAGCAACGTTTCAATTCTGAATGGTAGACTTACACCAGGGTGATACTGAGAGTACCTATATTCCATAAGCCGCGAGTATACCTTATTTTATTTTCAATGATTAAATTGTGAAAACCCGTGACCTCTGGATCGCAAGTCGAGAGTCTTGCCCCTCGACCACGGAGCCCGTGTTTATTATCGTCTTCTTTACAATGAATATTTAACTGGACTTAACGTACAATTCTGTCATTCCTGGAAATATTGAACCCCAGATTCCTATCCATCCCTCATACCTTTTTCCTTCCCAGAACTTCCTCTCCCTCATTTCCCTAAACGGATCTCCACATCACATCCACAAATATGATAAAGGGCATGATAGATTTTTTCTCAAGGCATCCTGCGTGCCACGTTATCCATCCTATTCCAAAGAAGGGTGACCGCTCCAACCCGGCCAACTACCGCCCCATAGCGATCACATCAGTTCTGTCTAAGGTGATGGAACGTGTGATCAACGACAAACTGCTCACATACCTCGAGAAGAACAAAATTATTAACGACCGTCAATACGGATTCCGGCGGAACCGCTCGTGCGGTGATCTTCTCGCATATGTGACGCATGTTTGGGGGCGATGCCTGGAACGTTTCGGTGAGACCCAAACGGTTGCACTGGACATTTCCAAGGCCTTTGACCGGGTTTGGCACCGAGGACTTGTCAACAAACTGCCTTCTTACTGACTTCCCGCATCCTTGTGTACGTGGATTGCCGACTTCTTGAGGGAGAGGTCGATTCAGACGGTAGCCGATGGTTTTACCTCTTCTTTTCACTCGATAAATGCTGGCGTCCCACAGGGATCGGTTCTGTCTCCGACTTTGTTTTTGTTGCACATCAACGACCTTTTGTCATGTGCACCAATTCATTGTTACGCGGATGACAGTACAGTTCATGATAGCTTTTTGTTAGACAAGCCCCCAAAGGGCTCACAAACTCAACAGCTCGTATGGCTTTGAAGCAAAGAATGGACGGATACCTCGAGAGTGTTTTCTCTTGGGGTAAAAATAATCTCGTTGAATTTAATGTTTCAAAGACCCAATCTTGTCTGATTACGTCAAAAAGGGATCGAAATGAAAATCTAGTCTCTTTCAACGGAAGCAATCTTCCGAACAGGCCCTACATTGATATGCTTGGTGTAACCCTAAGTGACCAGCAGGTACGGGGGCTCCATCGAAGCCAGGGTAAAGTTAGCCTCCCAGAAACTGGGCGTACTGTATAGGGCCCGCAGATACTTTAATAGTGCACAACTGCTAACCCTGTACAAATCGCAAATGCGCCTCACGGTTGAATTTGGCAGCCACCTCTGGTCTGGAGCTTCAAAATACCTGAAAAATACCCTCGACTCTGTGCAGAAACGGGCGGTCCGTTTAATAGATTCTCTCATCTTAACAGACGGATTGCAATCCTTAGAGCACAGGCGTTGAGTGGGAATGCTTTCCTTGTTCTACCGGTATTACAATGGAAGATGCTCCGAGGAACTAGCATCATTGATCCCTTCGGCACCGGTGCATAGTTGGGAAACACGCCAAACGCGTGCCCAACATTTGTACACGGTTGACATTTGTCACATGAGAACGGGTCGTTTCTTCGACTCGTTCTTATGTTCAACAGCTCGGCTGTGGAATGATTTGCCGGCCTCTGTGTTTCCTCCTTCCTACAACATGGGTCTCTTCAAGACCAATGTTCATTCCTTCCTCTCCTCAAAAAGACCCTCCACACAGCATCCCAGATAACATAGGCCCTGAGGAAAATTATTTTCCTCAAGGCCTCCGGTATGGAGTTAATGTAAAAAAAAAAAACTAATGTAAAAAGGGGTGCGATATGTTTAAACGTATGAAAGAGACAACCGAGTAGTAATGAGGGAGCATGATAAAGAGTAATCAGGTTGTGTCTGGTCGTACTTATTGTCCTAACTTTGAGCTTGGAATTTGTCTACTTATTGTCCTAACTTATAGTGTTAATTACTAAGCCACAAGAATTATTATACTCTACCTTTTAACAGTAATTTTACCTTGGTGGTGACATTAAATTTCCCAAGATATTATTGAAACGCCACATTTAGTAAGCACAAAAAATAGCAAACACGATATTCACGTCAAAATGAAGATTTTAAGATGAAGAAAACTGCTAAATTACTGTTTTCGATTAATCTTTACCAAGAATTGGTTTGCATTATAAATACAAAAAATATGCTTTGAATAAATTGAAGCCTTTCCTACCGTTTCCGTTGAAAAAATGGTTAATTACTAGAGATGAAACGGATATCCGGTAACTATCCTGTATCCGGCCTATCCGGCCTAAATTTACTATCCGGCCGGATAGGGGATATTAAAAAAATACGACAATTTCCTATGATAAAATGCAATACATTAATCTTTGTGAGGAAAATATCAATAAAATGGTTTATAATTATGACGGCTTTTATTTAAAGTCGAAAAAGTTACAAAAAAGCCATAAGGCCTTCCAAAAAAAAAAATTTTCTTCTGAGATATTCACTCTACAGATAAATACATAAATAGTAAGTATCTAACCTAAAAACTTTTGGTAAAAACTTACAAAAACCTCGCAGAGTTGCGAAAACTTAAATTAACATGATTAACTAATTAATCACAGTAACCATTATAATGAACTAAAAATATAAAAAACACAGAGGTTATTAAAATGATTAAATACTGACATTGAAGCACCGTAATATACCTCTTGTTCTTTTTCTTATCAAAGATAATATTTTGAATTAATACTCAAAATTAACAAGTGGTAAATTATGGTGAATAAAGACTAAATTTTCAGCATTCGCAGGCAACACCGAATTCGCTTGTTTTCGTAATATCTGGCTGCCGGATATCCAGCCATCCGGCCTCCCAGCTCGCCGGATATCGGATGTGAACGAAGTAGTTTGCTACGTTTCGTGACTTAGCAGGGGTGTCCGGGTTCATGGGGTGAGATTTGTCGAGGTCTTGGCGACGGATGTGTTTGCGTGTTTCACCTACTGCGTGGCAGGCCTAATCGGGAGAGACTGGTTGAGGAAGACCATTTTGACCTCTCGATGTGTCCAGGAATGGCGGACGAATGATTCATTCGGCCATTCCTGGACATATTGAACTCCAGATTCCTACTCTCCCCTTCCTACCTCATTCCTTTCCAGAACTTCTCCTCTTCTTCTTTTCCATAAAAAGACCCTCCACACAGCATTCCCAAATATGGCTGGAGATTTTTTTTCTCTATATGTTTAAATATATTTAGCTTACGGCTTCCTCTTAAAATGTACCACTTTGGGACATTGCGCACAATCCCGACGTCTCATATTTGATACAGCAGCGTCCATCTCGTTAACTAATGAAAAAAATGAAAAAAGTGTTTTGTTGCAAACTTACCATCTTTCTTCATCCAATGCACCTGTGGTTGTGGATAACCGTTGGCGCTGCAAGCCACTTGGCCCAGTTTTCCCAGCAAAAATGAAGTGTTTTGTGGTTCTTCAACCCATTTCGGGGCCACTGTAACAAATATAACAATGTTAATTAAATCAAACAGTATCTAACTATATGTAGTACACCGTTTATATGCACGGTGCGCATTAGCACTTTCCCGAAAGATTTTAATGAGTCATTTGTAGTAATAATGTAGATGTCATTTTGCCGTCCGATATTTATTGTGTAAGACGAGTTTGCAAGAAACAGTCAGTTTAAAAGTTATTTTTCTTTGGGAATAAATAGCTTTTGCAACATCTTAAGCATCAGCCACACGCAAAGATAAAAGCTCCTCTGTTGAATCGCGAGCGCTTATATTTTGTACCGTCAGATGATGCTATCAAATATTTCTTCCTATGGTAGGAGAGGGGTCAGATGAATCACAAAGCTGCCACGAAATGCCATTTATTTGTACTGAATCTCTCAACTTGACACCAGATCTGCCATCCGCCCGTTTAGGCAGCTCCGTAATTAAAATGACCCTTCTCCTGTTTTCGGCGGAGTACCACCATTCAGAAATGAAAACTTGCTTGAAATGGCTTTAGCCATGTTTGATGAATATATACGAATAGCCAGGCACTTGCTCAAAGATAAAATTAAAAGTTCACGCATTCGTGGTAGCCTGGGTGCCACGGACATAAACAGAAAGCTGGAGGAACGACAGTTGAGATGTTATGGGCACGTAAAACGGAGACCATTGGACCACACAGTGAAGCAGGCAATGTCTATGGAGCTTCATCGAGAGTCATCCAGAGGAAAACCAAAGAACTCCTGGATGACTCAATGATTCAAAATACTTCAAAGAAACGGCCTGGATGAAGGCGATACTCAGAACAGAAGAAACTACAGCCTAAGAACGAGAAGAGCCGACCCCAACAGCCTACCTAGGAAATGAGAAACAGAAACACCGCCAGGAAGAAGAAGAAGAGCCAGACACTTCCCCAGCTATCTTTTCCCCATCTCCATTCCCTACCCACAACCTTTATTTATTTATTTATTTATTTATTTATTATTAGTTTCAATAGCAAGGTTTGTACATGTATGTATAATGTATAGTATAAGTATAGATTCTTTTTTTTTTTCACAGACCTCCTCACTAGGATTTCCTGTTCTGAGGTGGCCTGTAGTTTTTTTAAAATATTTGTATTTGGTTATGGATTGTCTTTATATCGTCTTCACGATGTTTGTAATTTTATTATCACTTTGATCTCTCAGCCATGTTTTTACTTTTGTTTTAAATATATTCATTTCCTTTATATTTTTGATTTGATCTGGTAGAGCATTGTATAATTTCATAGCATGGAATTTATTATTTCTCTGTCCAAAAGATGTGTTCAAACTGGGAGTAACCAGGATGTTATTGCTTACTGCCCTGGTTGAGTATTTATGTTGGGCAGTGGAGTATACATATATGTTTTTTTCAGTTTAAATAAAATATTTTTTGAATAAAGTTTCTGTACATTGAAGACTTGAAAGTTATTAAATATTTCTTCCGTCGGAGTTCTAAGCGGAACTTTCAGTATTGTCTTTAGTACTCCTTTTTGGGCTATATTGAGTCGCTCTGTGTGAGTGCTCAAGGCAGACCCCCATCCAGTTATACCGTACTCTATTTGTGATTGACACAAAGCATAGTATACTTTTTTTAATATCGTTTATGTTGAGGATATTACGAATGTTTCTAAAGAAGTATATGTACCTGGTTAGTTTTTTTGTAATTACGTCAATTTGTGAGTTCCATCGGAGATTATCATCAATCTCAATTCCAAGATATTTGATGCTTTTGGAGTGTGCTATAGTGGGACAGAGGCATGATAAGCCTAGATTTTGTTGATAAATTCCTTGGCATGTGTGTAATTTGAGATTTAAGTCCT
The DNA here is from genome assembly GCA_929108145.2 of Limnephilus rhombicus. Classification (NCBI taxonomy): domain Eukaryota; kingdom Metazoa; phylum Arthropoda; class Insecta; order Trichoptera; family Limnephilidae; genus Limnephilus; species Limnephilus rhombicus. The sequence goes on along the minus strand of OV815288.1, from coordinate 31,309,433 downwards.
CCGACGGCTGCCCTCTGGCTGTTATAGAAAATGTAAGATATTTTGTTTTATTAACATTAAGCGTGAGGGAATTTCTTTTAAGCCAGGTTTGCAGGAGACTAAGCCCGTGTTCCGCTTCTTTGTAATCTTTTTCGTTAAATAAAATTACTGTGTCATCAGCAAAACTAATAATTTTTCCTCTTGTTTCTAGGTTACAGATATCATTGATGTATATCAAAAACAATATTGGTCCTAGTACACTTCCTTGCGGTACGCCATGGTTGATTAGGAGAGGTTCGCTTTTTCTCTTATTAATTTGAACGCTCTGTGTACGCTCCATCATATAGCTTTTTAGCAAGTTTAGTGTTGTATTTGTCATACCAATTTTTGTAAGTTTAGCAAAAAGTATTTTGTGGTCTATTGTATCAAAAGCCTTTTGTAAGTCTATGAAGATTGCCAAAGTTTTTTCTCCACTGTCTAAACTTTTAGTGATCATATCTGTAATTTTTTCTATGGCGTCACTAGTACTTAAGTTCTCCCTAAAACCATACTGTGTTTCCGATAATATTTTATTGTCTTCTAAGTAGGATAAGAGTTGTTTTTTTAATATTCTCTCCAATATTTTTGAAAATGTGTTGAGTAGGCTTATTGGTCGGTAATTGTTTATGTCATTTTTACATCCTTGTTTAAAAATTGGTATAACAGTAGCTTTTTTGAGAGCCGTAGGGAATATGCTTTCAGTTATAGACAGGTTGACTAAGTATGTTAGAGGTATGATAAGTTCTTTACAGAGATATTTAATTGCATTGGTTGTGATTAAGTCCTCCCCCGAAGAAACATTTGATTTTAGAGAAGAAATTGTGTTTTTGATATCATCAGCTGTAATTTGCTTAAACTCGAGTTTCTTTCCTTGTTCAGGGGGTTCATTTATTAGTATAGCGTCATTACATTGTGTAGCTTGCTTTGCTAGATTTGATCCTATATTTATGAAAAATTTATTGACGTATTCAAGAATTTGGTCAGGATTATCAGCGTATGTCCTTGGGACATTGTTTATATTCAGCACGTCAATGGATGTCATGGTAGCAGATTTAGAACTGGTTATTTCATTAATTATTTGCCACATTTTCCGTGGATTTTGTTTACAATCTACAATTTTTTTCTTGTAGTAGGTTTCTTTTGTATATGTAATAACTTTTTTGCAAATGTTTCTATATCTTTTGTAGAATCTTAACATGTGTATATCGTATGGATTTTTTTTTAGTTTCTTGTGTAACTCGTCTCTTTTTCTTATGCAGTTTATAACATTCTGTGTAATCCATGGTTTAATGTGTACATTTTTATGTGAGATTTTCTTAATAATTTTTGTGGTATTAGAGAGAATATTATTCTGAAAGAGTTCTATGAAGAAATTCCATGCATCATTTGCATTGTTCATACTTTGCAGTTTTTTCCAATCGGTACATTGTAGATTATGTTTAATGTCATTCCAGTTTATTTCAGTTTTTTCTATGGTTTGTGGTCTTTTCTTGATTTTATTTGACTTGTTTATTTTTATTGAAAGTATAGTTGTATAATGATCTGTTATAGTTGAGTTAAATACAATAGTTCGAGTAATATCTTTTGTTTTACTCATTATATGATCTATGCAACTTTCAGTGCTGTCCACTTTTCGAGTAGGTACATTTATTAAGCTTACCAGTCCATGGGATGCTAGCATCTGCAGATATTGAATTCTCTTGGGATGTCCATTTTCTAGGATATTTATATTTACATCTCCAATAAAAAATATGTTTTTCGTGTCTTTTAGAAGGCAGAGTTCCTCGTCTACGGATTTAAGAAATGGGTCGATGTTTCTTGTAGAAGGCGATCGGTAGATTGCTAATATAGCCTTTTCTTTTCCGATTTTAATTTTTAGACAATTGGCATCTGTGATAATAATTTCCTCAACTTCGGCTTTTATTTCGTTTTTAATGTATATAATTACACCATCGTTTTGTCTTTTGTTATTCAAACTTGAGTAAGTGGTATATCCAGCTATTTCCAAATTCATGTATTTATGATTTATCCAACATTCAGTAAGTATTATTATGTGTAGATTAACTTTTAAATATTTCAGTAAAATTTGTAATTCATCAAAATTTTTTCTGATGCTTCTTATGTTTTTGTGCAATATATTAAAAGAGTTGTTGTTTATCATTGATAGGTCACTTGGTTCCGAGGTTAGTATAGTGTCAGTCATTTTTTACTTTAATTCATAAATGTTGTTTCGAAGTGCCTTTTTTTACACAATATTTTTAATATCATCTATATGTTTGATGTAGATTATTTTTTCGTTTGGCATTTTTCGAGTCATTATTTTTCCATCTTTACACCAAACGTAAGAATAGTTTTTTTCTTTGGCAGCTTTTTTTGTTTTCCAGAGCAGTTACCCACACAACATACCCCAATTGGGGATTTCATAGCCTCCCTGGCTCCAGACGGAAGCAACTGGCACTCTTCTGAGATATTCACATAAAAGAGTACAAAAATCTACACTACAAATAATTCGTTTGGTTCCATATCTACTTAGAAAGATATTTTTGAATTTGATTTTAAGTTTGAAATTGATAAACAATGTACAGAAAAATGATAATTTTTAATAATTACAACTTCGGGGGGCCAACTGTTGGGGGATCACCTGTCAACTCACCATTGCAAAAATACCCCTATTTTTTTTAAATTTCAAAAATGCTAAAATGTTTCTGGTTAAAGACTTTCGGGTACGTGCCGATACAACCTTTGTAAGTAGTTCAGATATCACATATGATATGATTCGATCAATATGTATGATTTTTTGACAAGGGTCAAGCTAATGTGCACTCGGCTGTGTGTTGTCGGTTGACATATTTCCCCGAATGACCAAAAATATTTTCCCAGCAAAAAATGATTCCGACTCAACGTGCTTTATGATTGTAATAAACGTACACAACATTTGTAGTTGTAAAAAAGTATTTCAATTTCCCTTTTATACTCCTACTTCACACATAGATGTTATGGAGGGAGCTTCGAAATAATTTATCCGTAAACGACGCAATAAAATGTTGAACATTTTATGGTTGTGAGTGTCTTAAGCAGGGTCTCCTCCTACCGAAATGATGAACATGAACAGAACATGAACGTTCGCTTGAACATCACTATAAACTTTGTCAATGGTCAATTTGAACATTTCTTGTTGTGTTCAAGCTTTCCATGGGCGATGAAAAATATTCGCATTCCAGGTGAAGCGGGAAGGCAGGCGGGTGGATTAGCCGCGGTCGGTAAAGGAGAATAAATCAAATGAGTTTTTGGGGTTATGTCAGCTGCGCGAGCCTAACAATTATGAGTTTAATCTGTAAATAAATACTGTCGTAATGGATGATTATTTCTTTCGTGAATTCACTTGTAAATAAAGTCGATTAGTTTATATGTAGAGGGCCCATAAACCAATGTTACAATTTATAATAATACTCGTTGTTTTTTAAATACTTAAATGGTACTTTTACGTTACATACGAATTCTAGTACCCAAAAATATTAATGTAATTATTATTCGTATTTCTGGTGAAATTTTTCTTGCCCGTATAGTATCTACCTATAATTAAACCCAGTTCTTCAAAATCGGTTTCAGAGAAACTTTTTTTTTTTACATTAACCCCACACAGGAGGCCTTGAGGAAAATAATTTCCTTCGGGGGGGGGGGGGGGGGGGGGGGGGGGGTCTATGTCATCTGGGATGCTGTGTGGAGGGTTTTTTTGAGGAGAGGAAGGAATGAAAATTGGTCTTGAAGAGACCCATGTTGTAGGAAGGAGGAAACACAGAGGCCGGAAAATCATTCCACAGCTGAGCTGTTGAACACAAGAACGAGTCGGAGAAACGACCCGTTCTTATGTGACAAATGTCAACCGTGTACAAATGTTGGGCACGTGTTTGGCGTGTTTCCAGACTATGCACCGGTGCCGAAAGGATCAATGACCTTGGAGAATCTTCCATTGTAATACCGGTAGAACAAGGATACCATTCCCACCCGACGCCTGTGCTCTAAAGATTGCAATCCGTCTGTTAAGATGGGAGAATCTATTAAACGGATCGCCCTTTTATGCACAGAGTCGAGGGTATTTTTCAGGTATTTTGGTGCTCCAGACCAGAGGTGGCTGCCAAATTCAACTGTGGGGCGAACTTGTGATTTGTACAGGGTAGTACGGTCCAACTTGAAATCCGCATATTCTCCTTGATACTTTGTCTACAATCTTATCTTAAAACCGTAAGAATATATTTCACATCAGAACTCGACGTTTTTTGACGTCTACGTAATTATTTACGCAAACGAAAATCTTAAATGGTACATTTAGGTCTTGTAATAATCGATACTAGACGGAAATCTTTCCTGATAAATAGATATCTATTAAAATATCTGTGTTTTATTCCTGATGTAGCATTTCTTCTTCATCAGAACGCATTTTAACATTTATGTAAACGCCAAACGGCAAGTGTTCAGTGCGAATGCGTGGATAGGTCCTTACCACAGACCACTAAACAAATTGTGTGTTACCGCGCGCACTTCACACCAATCTTTACGTTTCAACAAACGGAGGAGACGGAAAACAAAAAATGTTTATAGTGATGTTCAAGCAAACGTTCATGTTCATGGCGGAGGTCGCTGGAGTCGCGCCTTTATTGAAACTGTAGACGCCTCGAATCTACCTAATCACGGGGTAAAACAATTATTATTGTATAAAGAATGTAAAACCACGTAATTGAAGGTTTTTTACCAGAGATTCGGAGTATGAGCATATTTGGAGTTAAACATGTAGACGCCATTTTGCTATCCGATGAAATTTTTTTAAATTTAAAGACATTTAGTACGAGTAGTCGGGAATAGCCTAGCTGCGGGTAACGTGATAAGCATTCCATCTCCTTTCAGCAGCACGGTAACATACGAAACAGCGCGCGTATTACGTGATCCCGTCGTGGCATATAGGAGTGGTATCAGTGTTGATGTATTACTGATTTTTTTGTTGTTTTTAATAGAAAAAAAAAAAAATATATATATATTGTTTTTAAATGACCCATTATTAAATCTATTCCCCTTTTAAATTTTTAATTGCTCTGTATTGCCCCTTGTCTCCTACACATTATTTTCTTTCAAATTTTATTATTGTTTATGTCTATTATTTTTCTCTATTACCTATGTATGTCTATTTTTAAAATTAGTTCTGTCAAAACCCTGAAGAAGTCAGCTTTGCTGACGAAACATGTCAGTTTTTGTAAATAATTAAGTGGTTAATACAAAGTTATCTATTAATTTGAATAAATACATATCATTGAACTACTCGACATCTACTTTTTGCACTCCAAATATGCTCAGGAATCGCTGGTTAAAGTTAGTCAAGTGCGTTCCATGAGATGTACAACCGTAATAAAGCTAGGCTTGTGTACATGGGGGATGTATTATTATGTTGGTTATTTGTTTATTGATATGTTTAAATATTCAGTTTATATTTTCAGCGTGTTTTTTAAGGTGAAATTTGAAATTTTAAAAACTGTTATTTATATTTCTGATATTTTCTGGTAATGCGGTAAATAACTTTACTCCAACGTAATTGAATTGCCCTAAAGTTTTTGTTTGACATTTTGGGTATAGAAGAATCCCAGTTTTCAAATAGTTTAGCGGCTACGCTAGGTTTGTGTAACATGGTTTATGTAACATGGTTTGTGCCCCTTTATAACGCCTACTTGCGTCAACGCAAGAAAAACATCCCAGTTTTCAAGTAGTTTAGCAGCTACGCCAGGTTTGTGTAACATGGTTTGTGACCATTATTAATTCTGTTTTTCATAATTACGCGCCTTATTATATATCACACGAAGTTGGCTACAATCGTATCAACCTTCGTTAAAGCAAGTCTGAGATACCAACATAATAGTAACAAAATGGCGTAGTATAAGTTCACGAAGTGTCATTATTCATTCTTTAAACGGCTGTATCTCCCTCAATTTTGCCAAGCGCACCTTAATTTCTTTTTTATTCAACTTTTCCACACTTTTCTCATCTAGAAAGTGCATTTTTATTAAAATCCCCCACATTGGCGAGATCTGCATTTCACCCGAAGAATTGAACCACCGATTATTAAAAGATACTTAAGTCCACAAATGAAAATTTTCGTTTTATTTTTTTATATTCTTTAAACTCAAATCTACCATTTGACAAAAACAAAAATTCAGCCATATCTACCCATCTGTGGTAGAAAAAAACTTTATGAAAAATCAGGGTGATTTTTAAAACAATCTAAGTCCTGGACCAAGGTTATTTTAATAATCAATATTTTAATTGCATTTTCTGTGTTATCACTCGACCATTCATTAGTAGTCTTGTAGAGAATACGTTTGTGTTGCGAGATGGTAGGATTCCGATACTTACTTCTAAAACCTATCCACAAGAATACGAACCAATAGATAAATAAAAAAGATAAATGACCCCAAACATTTGTTAAAATATATTGGACCATCGGCTCTTAATTTTTACAATGAAGTAATTAACTAGAAAACAACAGAAGGCGACAATATTAAAGACAGTTTTTAAACGACTTCAAAAAGGAGGAGGTTCTCAATTTGACTGTATTTTTTTAATGTTTGTTACCTCAGAACTTTCGACTGGGTGAACCAATATTGATGATTCTTTTTTTAAAGCTTGTGCTTTCCGTATGGTCCCATTTTAATTTGGTACAGTTCCGACAATGGCATCCATGAGAAAACCATATAAGACTTAAATTTGCATTAAGTATGTGCGCGACCAATGGACGAATAACTCAATATCACGCCAACCTATTTCGATGATTCTTTTTTTATTCGAAAGGATGTACTTCAAGGGAAGTTTCATAAGACTTTGGTTAGGTTCTGATTATGGGATCCATGACAAAGTAACGGAACTCTTCAATTCTTAGGAGCAAATTAACGATACTCGGCCGAATCTCTTAATTTGACCCTAACGTTGTTATGGTCAAATTATGTCTGTCTCATGTGAGCAGCACGTTTAGTAGGTCTACCCATATTAAAACAAATTAGTTAGTGTACTTCAGATTCACTAAAAATCAAAAAATAAACAAAAATTGCACTAAAAAGTAAAAGAATGCAATAAAAAGTAAAAAAATAATTTCGTATTCTTCTACAACTTCATAATCAACTTAATTTTTCTATGTAGGCACGATTGTTATTTTTGGAGTCAGTGTCAGCAAAGGTACCCGGCCCGGCATGTTCACTTGACAGCTCCCCTCACGCCGCGGCCCCGCTCTCGCCTCTTGTCTCGTCAAGTCGCTTGTGCGACACAAGCACATCTCACCGACTCCAAAAATAACAATCGTACCTAGATATTGATGAGTAGAAAAATTAAGTTGATTATGAAGTTGTAGAAGAATATGAAATTATTTTTTTACTTTTTAGTGCATTTTTAAGTCGTTTTTTTGTTTTGTTAAAAATTTTGTTTATCTTTGATTAAATCGGAATGTGCTTTTATGGACTTAAGTATTTTTTATTATATTATTTTATCAGTGGAGGCCCGATTGTATTTGATTTAGTCCGTAGGTTCCGGGATTTTTATAATATGATGAAACGGGATGCTTCCTAGTAGGGGGATAATTACAGAATTCTCTCTCACCTTTGATAAATAGTTCAGCAGACTGATTGACCCTGGCAGCGTGGTTGGTGGCCACGCAGGTGTACTTGCCGCAGTGTTGTAATTTCACCTTTTTGATTATCAGAACGCTGAATAGCTCCGAACTTCTCTCTTCGATCTGAAATTTATCACATGTTTAAAACATTTTCACGGACAAGTCAATCGCTCACAATCTTAAGCTCATAATAACTTTAATGCGTATATTACAACAGATAAATTTCCGCCAGTGCATTGTAAGATTTTCTGAATAATAAGAAATTTATGCAAGGTATTCAAGGAATCTTTATAATGTTTTAATATATTGAAAATTTTAAAGATGCTATTTCTTTTAAAAAAATTAAATGAAGACAATATTAGCAAAACTCAATCGAAAATATGGAGAAAGAAAGATCAGAAAAAGATATTGGCACCTCTGTGACTCCAGGACCTTCTGCTTTCATGGCTACAGCTCTACCAACAGAGCTAAGGTGTCTATATCAAATTCGGTCACTTTTAACTGTATCATACTTCGACTAAGAACTACCAACACTATCTTCATTTTCTTAACGCACATATTATTGGCTGCTATCTCTATATATGAGTGCAAGATTCAAATCCGAACTAAATGTTATCTAGAGAGTGACTGGATAAATGTTAATCCATTTTATTTTAATATGCGACATCTGTTGACTTTTCTGTAAGTCTAGGCGAATATTTATTTTTATTTTTAACTTTATGACTAAAACCTCAAATTGTAATATTTAATTAAATGAAGACAGTTTTACTCATAAAGTTAAAAATAAAAATAAATAAACTATTTCTTAATAATATTTGAGACGTAATAATCTGTACTTTTGCGTGAGATTATATTTTGTTTGCTGGCAATAAAAACATTGTTTTTTTTCAATTTTTTATTATTTTTTTTTATTTGAGTTCCACATAGGAGGCCCTGAGGAAAATAATTTCCCTCAGGGCCTATGTCGTCTTTGGGGATGCTGTGTGGATGGTTTTTTTTAAGGAAAGTAAGGAGAGGAGAGTTCTGGGAAGGAAAAGGGTTTAAGGGGTGGGTAGGAATCTGGGGTTCAGTATGTCCTGGTCATCCGCCTCAAGACCTAGACAAACCTCACCTCATGAACCCGGGCACCCCTGCTAAACCACCAAACGTAGCGAACCACTTGAGGTGACCTATGGCAGATGTGTTGGTTATCCTATAAAGGTTCCCGGGGCGGCGGTACCCATTCCCGCCTCCCAAATTGAAATCGTCTAAATGATGTAATCGTCAAATAGTAATAACATATTACGTGTAGCATGTATGAATGTGGGTGTAGTTTCAAGGTCTTTCAACAAATGTCGTTGGTGTAGTTAGTTATACGTAGGTTTCAGTAAAATTGTTCCATATAAGACAGTCAACTGTCGCCCGTTTGTTTCTAATACCCGAACGGTTACGGAGTTAACAGCCGATGATATCCAATCGACAGCTGGGCATCTCCAGTGCCCAGTTGCCTTAGGTAAACACAGACCATCCAGTAGAATGGACGTACAGTTCAGTTAAATATTAATTATAAATAAGATGATGACACGACGACGACACGAGTCTCATTGAAACTCCCGTTCATCCGAGAACTATTATTCTTTAGAAGAAAAAACCACATTATAAAGTACAAATTAAAATTATTTTAGCAAACCAAGGTAATTAATTTTTCAGACTCATTAAAAAAATGCAATTTGTTTAATATCATACCTTTGTTAAATAAGAAAAAACCACAACTTTTCAAACAACATGGCGTAGACCTAATATATGACATTTCACCCACCCTACTGTAAACAGTGGACAATTTGTAATTAAATAATAATGCACACAATTTGATTGAAACCACGCATAATGTCAACATGTCCTAGGTCCTAGGTGTATTTATTACTGTGTAATTATAAAATTGTATTACATGAATTTAAAATGTCAATTTCATTATAATCATTCGTTAGGAACATCAATTTGGGAGGCGATTATGGGTATCGCCGCCCCGGGAACCATTTATTGAATAACCAGTGCCGTGACAAACTTCAAACAGTTGATTGTGAGATCATTTTATACAGAGAGTTTTTGTGATGTGTTAAATTGAAAATGATCTAAATGTACTGAGCACAGAATCGGTGCAAAGTGGAGGGTGACACCATTTTGACCGGTCAGTGGTTGAGTGGGCATCGCGCTTGGGTCCCACCCAGGCGTTCCGTGTTCTGTACCTCGGCTGGCTAAGTCCTCCATCAAGACTCAAGAAACATTTTCGGATTACTATGGTGGTAGTAGGATATTTTCAAATATTGTCGGGTTATTCGTAACCCGAATAAAAAAAAAATTATCCTGCTGAGGTTATGTGAGTTTTATGCCATTCCATGTTTCTCTGTTTGTTCCTCCAATTCTCACGAATTGGAGGAACAAACACCTCTGCCATAGGTCCCCCAAGTGGTTTGCTACGTTTAGTGACTTGGAAAAGAGGTACTGAGATTCTGGTCTTGGCGGCAGACGCGCCTGTCAACAAGCTGCGTGCGGGCCGGACTGGGAGAGGCCGGCTTGGGGAGATCATTTTACCTCTCCAGCTGCTCTCTCTCGACCTATCATCTGGAGCCGCAGCGGGAGAGATGGTTTCATACGTCCGTCACTTCTGGACACACTGACCCCCCTTCCCACCCCTCATAACTTTCCCTTTCCAGAATTTACTCTCCTTTCTTTACTTAAAAATGCCATCGACACAGAATCCCCGAAGATGACGTATATGGGATTAACGTAAATAAAAATAACAATAAAAATTTGCGATTCGTCTAAATTTATCGAAATATAATAACATACAATTTAGTTTTTTTTGTTTATGTGAAGCAGATAAAGATAAAGCTTCGACCAGGACAACATTCGAGAGTGTTCTGGAATGTTCCACAGTGATGTTCCCGATTCCATATTCCCGAACATTCCACGACATACTCCGCCACTCCGTCCAGAACTTTCTAGAGTTCTGTCGAATCCTCTAGAACTTTCCGGAAGACTGTTTTAAAAATTTGAAGACGGCGAAACTTCCAGCCCTTATATCTTCAAAAGCACGCCCTTTAGGTAAAAACGGGAACCGTCATCCTAGAGGGGGAATAGAGATCTACCACAATATATAACTTCCTTGATCGTACCGGGACTCGTTTCTGCGAACCGCACGTTTTTTGGACTTTCTTTTATAATATATATTGATTTATATATATTAGCTTTAGTTGCCTATCTGGTACATAATTGAGGGTTAATCTAGTCGGAGATTTAAAATTAACCCCAATTTATTGATTAAACGTGATATTAGGTGTTTATGTGAGTAAGCGACTAATTGCATTATTTGCAGTTCGGGGGACATTGAAAAAAGGTCGCCCTCCTACGCAATAAGACAAGGAAATTATGAAAAACACAATTTACGGGAAGGAATTTTACCATGATCAAACCTTTCAACCAGTCAATTGAAAGAAAAGTCATTCGCAAAAATACGTTTCGAAAATATTGAGATGAATTTTTTACTCTTGTATTTTGTTATTTATTCCACGATACGAAATATTTATGCAGATTGGATATAGGTCTACAATTATGCTTCGAATTTTTAAAAATTTACTTTTATCTTATGTTTCTATCTTATTTATAATATAGCACACAGCAAATAGGCAGGTTGACTATCTTCATGGCAAATTGGTAAAAGCTTTTATCCTGGACCCAGAAATTGCAGAATAAAAGCCAGATCTCGGTAAACAAATGGCTTAGATACTTTTGAATGTAGCTATAACTTTGTGGTTATCTATTTTTTATTTGTTATATAAAACAAAGTCGGGTTAGTTACACCATTTATAACTCGATGACGGCTGGAACGATTTTTATGATCTTTGATTTGTCTCCTCCCCGAATAGCAGAATAGCTATTAAAACATCGGAAAAATGCACGAAACAAATAATTATGAAGAAAATTCTTTTCCTCATACATTTTTTATGAAACGAATTCTCATCTTTTGAAAGAGTTGCCGGAATATTGTGATAAGTATCGTAATCCAGTGGGTAAGACTCTTGACTCACAATCCGGAGGTCGCGGGTTTGAATCCGACATGCGCAAATAAATTTTATTTGATTAATTTGTGTTATTTCACAATTAATTAATTTAAAATAATATAAAGTATATTTGCGGCATGTTCCAGAGTGGAAGATACTATCAGTATCGCCCTGGTGTAAGACCACCATTTAGAATTGAAACGTTGCTTGAAAATGGACCAGATTTGAATAGCCAGGTACTTCCCAACCTTCCTCTTCCCCACCTCCTTCCCCTCCCCACTACCTCCAGCCTCACAACATACCCCAATTGGGGATGCCATAGTCTCACTGGCTCCAGACGGGAGCAGTTGAGATTCTTGTGCGGTATTCACTATAAAAAAAAAGTATAATATTGAGTAGTGAGTGAATTTATTCAAAAATGTCCAATGGCAATGCGCTATTGTTTTGCTTTTGTTTTTATACGTATAATGCAACCCCTCTTTCTTACACACTAAATGTCAACAGTCGAAAATGGGACAAACGGTGAACGTGTGCCTGCACCCCTCCAAAGGAAAATTACAATAATTATAAATCTCCCCCACACGTATAAAAAAAATGAAACGCAATTCCCGTAAATAAGTGGAAAAGTAAGAAAATCACAAACAATTTAAATCCGTACACAACGCCATCTCTGATACTGACAAAAACAAAACACGGACAGTTGCGCATCGAAAATTCCTTCATTGTGTAATTATTATTTAAGTTAACGAAGCGGTACGAAGATCGCCGCGTCAGCCAGTTATAAATAAAAGAAACATTTTTTTAACCACTATATACTCGTATATTACGATTGGTTTCGGAACAACTATTCCTTCCTTAGGGGAAAATATACTAATGTGACATTACAAAATAATGTATGAATTTAATATATAAGTGTTGATGTGGGGGTGGGGCGTGACTAGGGATTAGTGAAGAGAGGGGAATATTTTGCCCTGAGGAAGGAAGGGAATGGTTTGAACCGGTCGGTATAGATAAAAAATATATTGTAATTAAATGAAGACAATATAAGCGATACTCAATCGAAAATCTGGAAACAGAAAAATCAGAAAAAGATATTGACACCTCTGGGACTTGAACCCAGTACCTCTTGCTTTCCGGGCAAACGCGCTAACCACTGCGCCATGGTCCCGATATCAAATTCGGTCATTTTTAACTGTATCATACTTAGACTAAGAACCACCCACATTATCTTAATTTTCTTAATGCATATATTATTGGCAACTATCTTTATGTATGATTGCAAGATTCAAACCCGAACTAAATGCCCTCTAGATAGTGTCTGGATAAATCTTTATCCATTTTTATTTTCATATGTGACATCTATTGACTTTTCTGCAAGTCTACGATGAATATTTTATTTTTATTTTAACTTTATGAGTATTATTTTTATTTTAACTTTAGAGGTGTCAATATCTTTTTCTGATTTTTCTGTTTCCAGATTTTCGATTGAGTATCGCTTATATTGTCTTCATTTAATTAAAATGGTAAATTTTGTCTCGTAGATTGAAATAATAATAAGATTTTTACCAACCAAAACCGATTCGAGCAAAATTACGCTTTTTTATTAAATTTTGTGAATATATTAAAATGTTAAACTTAATTTTCCACATCATCAATAAAACGTTAACATAACTACAAAAAATATTTAGCTCCACAGAAGAGGCCGAAAGGAAAAAAAAACCTCAGGGCCTGTGTCGTATTTGGAGATGCTGTGCGGAGGATCTTTTCAGGCAAAGGGAGTAGTAAAATGTACGTGGGGGGGTTGAAAATTGGGGTTCAATGTGTCCAGGAGTGACGGACGGATGAATACATCCCACCACTGCGGTGCAAGGCCATGGATCGAGGGAGACCGGCTGGAGAGTTCAAAAGGTCTCCCTCAACCAGTCTCTCCCAATCCGGCTCGCCATGCAGTAGTGGGCAAACTCTTCCGCTACCAAGACAAACCTCCCCCATGAACCCGGGTTAGACGTGTTCTGCTCGCAGTATTTAACTAAGGCATCGATAATATTTTCAAGCGATTAAACTCTCTACCAAAAATACGTGACTTTGCTTTATTTCGCAATGCATCTCCATAAAACAGAGAATAAGGATCGAAGAACCCAAAGCATCTGAAGAAAACAAACATCAACGGGTAACAACAAATATTATAAAATGGGTAACAACAAATATTATTGAAAAAGTTAATAGATACCTTCAAATTAGCAAGAATTGGTAGTCCATCCTTCAACCAAGTAAAGAAGATTGGTGTATCACCACCTCTGACGCTGCAAGTCGCCTGGGCTATCTGTCCTTCCTGTAAATCTTGTCCAAAGGAAATAGCTTCAATGACCGGAGGCTCCATGACTATCAGTTCAAAAGCTCTTCGAGCCATCTCCCCGTTGGTGTTGGAAACTGAACACGTGTACAAACCTTCAGAATCATCAGAATTAACATTTTCAATTATTAATACACCATTTTGATTTGAAGCATAGCTTCTTTTGCTACGTTTTGCTTGCCCAAATTTGTCGATCCTCTGATAGCTTGATTCAGTTGTTTCCTTGTTCGTCATATCATTTTTTGACTCCGGAGACCGTTTTTCTCTCAAAAGAGTAATTATACTATTGAATAAATTGTCTGTTTTGTTTTCAGTCAGGGCACTTTTGAAGTGTTTTTTATGTTTTTCAAATTTCTGGAACCGTTTTTTCCTCATTAGAGAAAAATCATCAAAGACATCACTGTATTTGTTTTCTGCAGACCTGTAATCGCCTGTGACAGCATCTGCATTTGTTAAGATTTTTTTTTCTTTTTCAAATTCTTGAGATCGTTTTTCCCTCATAAAAGGAAAATCATTAGAGACATCACTATTTTTGTTTTCTACATTGTTGTGATAATGTTCAACGCTTTTGATATAATATTGATCATTTTCAGACTCCGGATACCGCTTTTTCCTCACAAGAGGTATATCATAAATTAAATCACTAATTTTGTTTTGTCCGGTGTTTTGAAGGTTTTTAGCGTTTTGATCTCCTTTGAGGAAATTTTCAGTCTCCACAGATCGTTTTTCCCTCACAAGAGGAATAATGTCGATGAAATCAGCATTTCGTTCGAATCTCATAAAGTGTACAATATCATTGTTTTCACTCGATTCTAGATTTTCGTATTTCAGTTTATCAATTTCATTATAATTTTCAGCGCTTTCAGAGCCGTAATCGGGTTCGATAGAAATTCCAGACCGTTTGTAGCGATTCGGAATTATGAAATCACTTCCAATTATTTGTCCATTGTGTTCCCACTGGATTTTACTGTAAAATAATATTACTATATCAACAAAAATTCAACTCCGATAATATTTTATCTAACACTAGCTGGGGTACCCGGCTTCGATCAGAGAGTTGATATGAGATTGTATTGACGTTCAAACCCACGACGGATCTTATTTTATGTAACCCTACTAATACGTAGCCCCATACAAAAAAGGCTTCGAATGGTCCACCATTCTCCAAAACATTCGAGAGTGTTCTGAAATGTTTCACAATGATCTTCCCGATTCCCTATAACCGAACATTCACAACATTCCAGAATGTTGTTCTGGAATGATGCGGAATGCTCTCGAATACTCTCGAATGTTCTGAACTTTTCTGAATTTTCTGGAGGGCAAAACTAGCAGCCTTTATACCTTCAAAAGTACGCCATTCAGGTAAAAACGGGAAACTTCTTCGTGGAGGGGAGATAGAGGGCTACCACACCAAATAACTTATTTGATCGTACCGGGACTCGTTTCTAAGTTTTAGCGGGACGCTCACTTTTGTACACTTTCTTTTATAATATATATTGATAACACGGACATATGAATATATGGACCTGCCCTAAGTGATAAAAACGTATTATTTCCCCCTCCACATGGCGCCGGCTGGAGCTCCGCCTTGGAACCGGCTCGCTCCATGGGGAGGGGATAGAGCCTCACTTGAATCTAAAATGTGTGACGTCATCATTCTTGCCGTGAACAGCTAGAAGGTAACATCCATACATTTAACGAAATACAACGCCAAAACGGTAGCGTATTCTATACAATATATCTACATATCAATGTGCACATAGCGAATGTGGGCGGTTCTCCAGTGTGCTCGTCGCTGGTTACAGGGGTAAGTAAATTATGAAACATTTGTAATAGTGTTTTAACTAAACACGGCAACAAAATATTGCTATGTGTATTGGGGCGAGTCTTTTTGTTATATGTTATTATCGTGGCAAGCAATTCGCGCTCCCATGTAAAAAGGTCTATTCATTCAAAGCAGATTTTGCTTTTAAGAACTAAATGGTGATATTGTAATGCGAGATGCCTATTTACTGTCAGATTGATTGTATAACGAATCACAGTCATCTTTCCCCTCTTCCCCCTTCATAGTTTGGTTTTACCCCCTCGTCTGTATCTTCTGGTCTATTGAATTCTGATGTCTATGATTGATAAGCATTACCAGACATTGCCCAAGATATTGATCGAAAGCCGTGCCCCCCTTCTAAATGGGTCACGTAGTATGGGTACGTTCCCTTAGTTAAAAAAATATCAATGTGGAGCAGAAATTAATCAAAGAAAAAAATCCATTATCATGGTACCAGAGCTCAACATTTGAGAATTTTTGCTGCTTCAAAAACAAGAATCGGAAGAACTATTGTCAACTGTTCATTCATCACACACGGAGAGAAATCGTATTGCTAATTTATTAAGAATTCTCTCCTGTTAAAAACGGGATTGCAGGTCTTTCGAATGAATTGACAGGACGATGTGACCTAATAAACGTTAGGAAGCGAATTTTCGTTGTACATTATTGGTCTATTACTTATTTTTTATTTATTTATTAACGCCCTTTTTCGAGGCTTTTACAAACATTACATACGACTAATAAGAAATATACAGCATTCATTGTACATAACTGAACTGTCTCAGTAACAATATTTTATATTGGTTTAAACATAAATTGAAGATGTCCACTGACTTGGTATAATTGTTTTCCTCCATTAATATTCTTGGCAAAGAGGAATACATATGGTAGTTAGTCCCAGAATTTTTGCACTGAAATAAATCCTGAATTCTAGTAGAGAGAAAGTGTGTGAATTTTAATCAGGCAAATTATCATGACGTCTTATTAAATATCCGAGTATCCGAATAAAATGTAACATTGTGATTTCAGACGTATATCTTGTTAAGAAATTGGAAGAATATGTTATTAATCTTCAAATTTTCCCCGTGTTTTTTCTTTCTATCGTCATGATGTATTATTAAGGCAAATAAATAAAACATCCCATTGACATTTCATAAATAAGAAATGATAATTTATAGTGAGTGCCAAAATCGATTTCTCTCCGTGCAGGGGCCTCTTTTTTATTTTTTTTTATTATTGTTTAAAAATTACATAGAATGGAAATTTATACCCGCTAAGCTACCGCAAGTAGCTTCTCAGCAGGAGATTAGTTCCATAGATTAGTTAAAACAATACATGAACAGCGTAGCAACAACATACACATATTATAACAACATATTAACTATAAACATAGTGATACGAAATGTTGATAATAATACAGAGTTAATATTTTATGGTGAAAAACAGAAAAGTTGTGTAAACAGGAAAAACGCCAAACGCGACCCAATAGTTATACACCATTGACATCATTTTTCGCATGAGAATGGGATTGATTGCTGATTTCCATATTTTTTATATCAAAATATTTTTCGGTTTAACGGAATACTTAAACATTAATGTTACTCAATTTAAAATTCCTCCTCATTTTTAGTTACCTATCTAAAAAACATCTGTTTCAATTTCAACCCAATATCATACAAATAATATATCTAATTTTATATTTCAGTTCATCTTAAATTTCAGTCACGGCTGTCGAATTAAAATGATTATTCACCCTATTCAAATAAATGTTAATTCGGACAAATGCCACAAGTCGACAGCCGTCGATGATTCTGGCAAATGAAACAGATTTGCATGAAATTCAACGCCGATATTTCGTGATTTTCATGGAACTGATAAGAAATCAATGGAAAACCTTTTCCCAATTTCCTTTCATGATCATTCGATTCAAGAGTTATTTTTTTATGTTAATACCGAACAGGAGGCCCATGGGTTTCGTTTAGGGGTTATATCGATGGCTTGGCAATATTACTATCCTGTTTCTTTTCCTACATACTGTATTTTTTCCTGGGTGTGGTTTATATCAGGCTGAATGCAATTTTTATTGGTACTTACCAAATGATTTGAGACTTAATTGTTTCTTGCAGGTATGTTCTCTATATATTGACACAAGTGCTTACAGGGTTATTCACATGATAAAATGCTGCCTCATGAGCTTCTTGAACGAGTTTTATTTTACTTTCACTATTATTTTTGCATGTATTACTAACCTGATTTATTGTATTATGTTTTTTTCCTGTTAAGCACTTGCATACTGCTTTCATGCAAGGATACTGGAGGTCTAGATTCGTTCAAAATAAATAAATGTACGAAAAGATGAATATGTACGTGAAATCCTATTTAGATACTATTTTGATTAATCTTTACGACGAATCAGCTTACAGCATGAACATCAAAAAATATGCTATAGATAAATCGAAGCTTTTACTAGCTTTTCTATGCATTGGAATTACAATAAAATAGTTATTTACGTAACAAAAAATATAAGCGTAAACCACAAAAAAAAATGTTTTTTCAAGACTTAACTATGAAGTAATACAAGGAACAATTAAAAAAAATACCCCTTTATGGCTAAGACTATTTTTGAGGTTTTCCATGTTCTATTTTTTTTTCGTTCTTATAAAATTATGCACAAAATAAATAAAAACCACTTTTTCGCTTACTAGCCTCGTGCAAAAAGACGCTCGATTTTAAAATTTTGCAGGCATGAGATTCGAAATATTTCTAGCGTTTATATTCCTCTTAACAAAAAAATAGAACCTTACGAGAGCCTTGTAGGAGTAACCTTACTCCATGGCTTGTAAGTGACAACCTCATATGCGTAGTTGTCTCATTTATGCTTACTTATTGTAACTAGCGGAAAAGGACAACAAGTTTATATGTTGAATATTCTCGAATTCGAATATTCTAAGAGCGCATACCTTGTCATTGTTCACTTACTCACCTATCCGCCTACATACGTCCTTCAACCTACTTAATGACATCGCAAATCAGTGCAGTTATAACTTACAACAAGCAAGCAGTGTATTATTATGATTAAGTTTTATCATTCTTGTATTTTCGAATGCAAGTGCAAATTACCAGTTAACGTAAAGACTTCAAATTATAACTGTTGGTGATCACACAATCTATGCACAGTTTGAAATGTGAATTTGATTGTGGAATGTGAATTCTCATGTGGACATCTTCAATCCAGCCTGCTATGTCAGTCTACAGTGAGTTTTACGCTTCCTTAATTCCCACCTTCTAAGAAAGTTCCTAACCAATGTATTTCCGCTTTTTTTAGTAAACGTTACGTTTAGTTACGAACTAGACTTCAATAATACTACATAACATTAAAAACAAAATTTTCAAAAATTTCAAATATTAAACTACAGGTATCTCAAAATAATGGCTTATGGAAATAGTGAGCCATCAGACATCTCTCAAAGAAAATATGAAACGGACAGTCACAAAAAGGTAACGGCCGCAACTGGGACTCGAACTCAACACTTAGATACCACTTATCAGGACTGGCACTTACCAATTGTGCTACTACCACTTTAATAACGTTCCGTCATTTTTATAAATCTCATTCATCCATTTTTGATTTATTAACATCATCTTCAATTGTTTTCCATCTTTTTTGGTGTGATTGCAAAGGTGTACCGAATATATTTACAATTTAGATGGTGTCTAGATATATGGGACAATATGGGACATCCATTGACTTTTTCGATAAGTATAAAATGAATATTCGTTTGAGAGTCGACAACATTTTTTAAATGAATACCTATTCAATTTATATTTTCCGTGTTTGTCTATATCATATTTATACATATACTCATTCGGTATGAATGCAATTATTAATGTTCTCCAAAGTGACCTTGAAAAAAAATCATATCTTTGCGATTCTTTCAAAGACATAAAGAAACCATCCATTCGTTCAGAATACAATTACTAATGTTCTCAAAAGTTGTCTTGACAGAAGCTCATTCCTGTGATCTCTTGAACAAAACCATTCCTTTGTTAAGAATATTTTGAACTAAATATACAATTTGGCTGTCCTGAAACGGGTATGCTTCCCAGTTGGGCAGACAAATCTTGTAATGCATTGTAATATATATATATATATATATAAATAAATATTTTCATTGAGGGTTGATAACAATATTATCTTCGTCAATCATTATTTATTATATTTGAGTTTATAAGATTCTATAAACTATGGGTACCTAATGAAATTTAAAGTAATTCAGTTTACCTCAGGCGTAAAACGTCAATGTACAAATATTTAGCATGCGTTTGGCGTGTCTCTCCATTGTGCATCAGTGTGAAGGGTTCAGTGACAATTTTTCAGATGTTTCAGATTTGTTAAAGTTTAATACAAGTCGATATATCTGGTTACATGTTAATTTCAAATGCCAGTCTCATGGCAAATCAGATTAAGGTTCGCCTGGTTATAACTGTTATTTTTACCTGATAGGGTAACCGTAGTAAGGGCAGTAAACTGATACTCTGGAACCCATGAGGGCCTTCACTGGACCCATTGGACGAATGTAAGGAGGACCTGCAAATATTAAAATATATTAATTAAATGTAATTAGGGTTTCAAACTATGTAATCAAATCATTAATTGAACACGACAAATCAAATAAAATAGGTGTATAAAAGTAAATAAACTTGAATTTTTTAATAAGAAAAACTCTTTTTAGAACTTTTGAAGGTTATTCCCATCAATGTAATATATCATTGAAGAAGAAGATAACAATAACAATCTAAACAAAAATATGAAAGAGAACAAGACAATTATTATAAGCAATAATTATCAGCCTGAAACACTCATCAACATTGAAAAATCTTCCGAGAAAAGATACTTGCCGCCAACGGGACTTGAACCCGTGTCCTTCTGATTGCCGGTCAGCTGCTCTTGACCACTGAGCTATGGGGGCTTATCAAATACCCGCCAAATAATTCAATATATACTAGTGTTTCATTCAACAATTACTGCTTATTATATTTTTTCCACGTGAAAACAACCAACTTTATTTTTGCGAGAGAGACATTGTAAGTGTTAAATCCCTCGCTAGGTGGCGTCGAGACAAATTATGACTACATTTATTGGGGAAATACTTAAACTTGTCAAATATCAATTATTATTTTTAATTTATAAACTAACGTTTAGACAAGATTTTTATGCATAGCACAAAGGGTAACAATTATTATAAGCAATAATTATCAGCCTGAAACACTCATCAACATTGAAAAATCTTCCGAGAAAAGATACTTGCCGCCAACGGGACTTGAACCCGTGTTCTTCTGATTGCCGGTCAGCTGCTCTTGACCACTCAGCTATGGGATTTAACACTTACAATGTCTCTCTCGCAAAAATAAAGTTGGTTGTTTTCAGGTGGAAAAAATATAATAAGCAGTAATTGTTGAATGAAACACTAGTATATATTGAATTATTTGGCGGGTATTTGGCGGGTATTTGATAAGCCCCCATTGTTCCCAATTGTTCATTGGAACGGCTCTCCTGAAAAGTTGCACTTAGTAGATGTCTTAGATTACGTAGGGTGACATCGATTTGTGATCAAACTTACCATAGACATCAATCCTGGCTTCATGCATTACAGATTCCCCATTCGTCATCGCAGTACACGAATAAGTCCCAGCATCTTCTGGCAGGGCCCTCGATATGTTGTAGCTGGCCCTCATCAAGCTCTGCAAACCAGGGCCCAGGGCCGACAGGGGGGCGCCGTGGGCCGGGGGCAGGGGCGCCCCGTCGCGGGCCCAAGCGATGCGGGAGGCCCCTCGGGCGGAGCACCAGAGCTGCAGGGGGGTGCCGGGGGGCACGGCCTGCGGGCGAAAGCGTTCCACCATTGAGAGCGTCTGGCGTCTGGACCTGGATACAATATCTGGAAGAAAAATATATGTTGTACTAAAGTTTATTTAGGTTGATTTTGCCAAGCCATCATTATTGTGATTAAGTCATACAATTTAAAAATTGACTCCTCCGGTTGTTTTATTTGAATTTGAGATAAAGAATTTACCAAACCGATTTTCTATTTTTTTTTAATGTGCACAACAAGAGTCCTAATTGTTGGAGTATGTAAGGCTGAAGCCGCTGAAGGTAGTGTGGACGGAAGGGGACGAGATAGAGGAAGGTGGGAAAGTACCTGAAATCAAACAGCTAAAGCCATTTCAAGCAACGTTTCAATTCTGAACGGGGGTATTACACCAGGGCGATACTGTGAGTATTTTCAAGTCTGGAACACTCCGAGGATACTCGTAGGAATACAATTTCTTTTTAAAAATTGATATTATTTAGATAATTAATAATCGAGGGGAGAAATTGAGAACATTGACGTGAAATTAAATTTAACTAAATTCTTCCAAAAAATATTATGTAATAAATTTATAAAAATACTAGAATCTGGAGAAAAACTACAAATGGCAGTTTTGCATTAATACTTCCGCTGTCATTGTTATTTCAGGTAATTTCTGAATGAGTTTTGGAATGCTCGGTGCTTAATGGATTTCAAATGAATTCCAGCGTGAATTTTCCACCACTAGATTCACACCAGCCTAGTCTAGACCCGTCAGCTCGTACTAGACTTATCATAAAAAATCTCTAGCACTAGTCTGGAAAGTTGAAACACAGTTCCTCTAATCTGGCAGTAGATACCCACACAGAGTTCTGCGGCCGTAGTCTATCGCGCTGGTGTTATTGTCACACTGAGTCGGCAGACCGTGGTAGGCTCTGTGAGAGGGGGTGTAATGGGGAGGGATGGGTAGTTTTTTATATGGGGATGGGGTGGCAACTCCCTGGTACATCCCATACTACTTGTATTTATATCTAGGAGCCTTTAGCACCCGGGGTGGCAAAAGGGTGGTTAGTTTTTGTACGAGGTTTTTAAATAGATGTTTTCAGATACGTGGGTAGGCATGTAGTTTTTTGTTGTTGTTTCCCTAGAGGTTTTTCAATAATTTTGCCCAGTTTGAAATGTTTCCGATCTATTTTAGCTTTTGATTTTTTGTACAAACGAATACTGTTATAAAAATAAGACAAAATTACATTTCAGATGTGCATGTGTTAAAATAAACATTGGTATTTGGAAATAATAACGTTTTAATATCAAACATGAAAAATGTTGTCAGAAACGCTACCACAATTTTACTTAATTTTTTACTCTAAACATAGAAAAAAATTGACAGAACGCGACATTTAGAAAACATATTTTTTTGTAAGAAAATCGTACCTTCACTTTTAATCTCTTTTTTACCACATGTTTTGGCCAGGAAATTTATAAGAAAAAGGCTTCACTTTTTATCTCTTTCATATCATATTTTTATGGTCGGGGAATTTGTAAGAAAATCGCTTCGTCACTTTTTATCTCCTTCATACTACATTTTTTTAGTCGGAGAATTTGTAAGAAAATCTCATGGTCGCTTTTTATCTCTTTCATAACAAATTCTTTTGATGTGGGAATTTATGAGAAAAATACATCTTCACTTTTTATCTCTTTCGTACCATATTTTTTTGGTCAAAGAATTTGCAAGAAAAACGCATCTTCTCTTTCGTACAATAAAAAAATACATTGTTAACTCAAACCGAATGTAGTTCTTTATTATGATTTCTTCACTTTGGCTATTTCTATAATTTTGTTCCTGACACCCGTTATATATATTTGAGACAAACTGAGAAGAATTATGTTTTCTCTTTGTAACGCCGAATAAGCGCTTATTTCTGCATGATAAAAAAAGATTTTTGTAATATGTGGACGCCGGGATATAGCCAATATGATGAGAGCTTATGTATATAATATATAAAGCAGCTGGAGTGGATATTGATTGCAATAACAAGCTTAGCATCGAATTTATTTGGGCATCGTAATACACTTCCACCGACGCGGCGCAGGAATATCCCTTTATATTGTCACTAGCGGAAGAATGACAGAAAGTTTATAATATTATGGTTGTAAAAGATTATTGTTAGAAAGCTTACAGCATGCCATATAATTTATATTGGTTCCAGTTTGTTCGGGTGCAGGATACCGCGAGTAAAATAATAATAATGTCAGTATTCACGATTTTAAGTTCGCATCCTCATTAATAGATTTATATTTGACAGTTTTTATGCTACATTTTGTTTATTTTATTTTTCATCGAATTTATTCAATATACTACATATACTACTAATAAATACAGGACATAGACATGCACACATCTATGAACATATACATGTTTTATAATCATAATCATTTGAAAAATATGTATTAATTTCCCTGCATAGTAGTTGTCGCTGAATTTTTTCTTCAGGTATTTCACCTCTATTATTCAACTAACTTTCTTTGAGGCTTCACTGGGTGGTTGACTAAGGGACACGGATGCTGAGTGTGGTTTATATCAGGCTGAATGCAATTTAAATTTTCTATTGGTACTTGCCAAATAAAGTAGTAGAGAAAAAGAAAAAAATATATATACAACGGAAATGAAAAAACACAAATTAAAGCATGTGGGATAAATAAAATGAAGTTAAACTGTGAACCTAAATAAAATTAATACACTTTCACATCATAAGATAACGTTCAAGGATGAATGCTTGGCCATTTAACAAAACTTCCTGACAAAATGTTCTCGAGGCTTGAGGTTAAGGTCTAAAAGAAACATGCTTAATGTAAGTTATGCATCTGTGTAAGTACTGAATTGAAAGACCTAGTATATACCAGTCATCTTAGATTGACAGACCTATAACATACTATGAGGTACATATTTTCTTAGCGGGGATAATTTTTGTGCATTATTTGCTAATCTGAAACCTGAAACCGACTTTTAAAATACCATTAATAAAGCACTCCAGATACTAATGTTTACAGCCTGTATGTCGGACGAATATCTACAACTGATATGTTGGACAAACATCTATGAACTTCAGAGTGAGGACTAATATCTACAGAGCTAAGGTCGGACGAATATCTATGACGGTCCCAGTGATGACTAATATCTCTGGAGCGTAGGTGGGACTAATATCTACAGAGGGCAGCTGAGCAAGAGGTTGTACGGAAAACCTTAACTAACCTAACCTAACCTACGCAATATTACATTATTCCAATATGCTATACATAATTGCAAATCCAACCTCTGCCAATGCTGTAGATATTCGTCCTCACTTTGGTTCTCATAGATATTAGTCAGCAGTTGAGCTGTAGATATTCGTCCTCGCTTTGAATCTCATAGATATTAGTCCGATTTGTTCAGTTTTTGGAATTCCTGTAGATATTAGTAGACGCCTCCATCTTGGTATGAATATCAAACGAATTTATTTATAGTGTCTATTTTTTGTACTTATAGGCTGGTATATACAGTATTATAGAAATTTAGTTTTTTCCTTGATGCATTTGAATGAAAATACGTTTTATACTTTAGTTTCATCCCCTCTGCAAACCCCTTCGGGGACACTTCGTTACATTTTGTGTAAGTAGGTTCACCGTATTTTCACTAAACCGACTGCATATTTTATATAAGTAGACCGGGAGTCAACTGTCGTGTAACATATACATTTAACAAAAAAACAACTACGAGGGCTGTCCGTAAAATAAGGTCTCCAAGGTATTGCGGTCGCGAGGAATAATTTTACACAAGATCCTGTAGCCTGGTTACCCTACGCCAAACCCTCATCACGCTGCACTCTCTGCGACACTTAGTATCGGCGTGGCAGCCGTTCGCGATAGAGCTTCCGCTCGCGAGCGGTGCGGAGAGCGGAAGCTCCATCGCCGCACCCGCAGGGTGTGAATTACGCTTTGTAATTAGTTTATTTTGTGCAGAGAACAAAACCCCAATAGAAATTAATTCTCAGCTACTTGAAGTATACGGAAAATAGTGTAAGAGTGCAAAAACGTGCGCAAATGGTGCAGATAATTTAAAAGCGTGCCGGACGGCCATCGGTTTCAAAAGTGGAAAAAACAATGATTGCAGATCGCTGGTGACGGTTCGTGAGCTCCGTGACATGATCTTTGATGTCAGTAAGACCACTAGTGACAAGATTTTTACAGTAAATTTGGGAGACCGCAAGGTGGGTCCCAAAATGCTCGCCTAAGATTACAAACAACTGGTTGAAGAAGCTCGCGAATTCCCCGCAAATGCTACGACATCGATGGTGAAGAATTCTTGGACTCAATTTTAACTGGGGACGAGACCTATATATACTACACGACACCAGAGATAATGGAATAATCCCAGTGGCCTCATTCGGATTCGCTGAAGAAAAGTTTAAAAATGAATTGCAGAGCCGTAACTCACACCTGGCGAGTGCGACGAGTGGAAGCTCCACTGCGAACGGCTGCTACGCCGAGACTAATGCGTCACCGAAGGTGCAGCGTGGTGGGGAATTGGCAAGGGGAAACCAGGCTACACGCCAGTGTTGCCAGATTGCGCCTAAAATTGTTCTACGCAACTGCAGCACCTTGGAGACCTTATTTTAGACGGACAGCCCTCGTATCTTATTTTCGAAGAGTCGTTGTATCAACTTTTCCTGAAAAAAAAACATAAAAAAACAGCATGTAATTTCGAAGCGGTAGCAAGAATTATGATGCAATGATCAAAGTGACCCTCTTTTCAAAAGACACCCCATTTAACTGTGCATCGATAGGAATTTTGCCGGTCTAGTTTAAAAACTGCAACGAAAAGTGTTACGCTATGCTGAAAGAAGTGGGCTGAGTCGTTTTGTTCGGAATCACATATAATTTTTTTTTTAATATTTGGATAGGAATTGTGCCTATACAATCTATTTCAATTTGGGATGGGATGGGTATGGGCACCGCCGCCCCGGGAGCCTTTTATTCTAT
Source organism: Limnephilus rhombicus (assembly GCA_929108145.2). Taxonomy (NCBI): domain Eukaryota; kingdom Metazoa; phylum Arthropoda; class Insecta; order Trichoptera; family Limnephilidae; genus Limnephilus; species Limnephilus rhombicus. The sequence continues at coordinate 31,282,690 of OV815288.1, read as the reverse complement.
AACCAACACCACTTCGAATTAGCAGGGGTACCCGGATTCATGCGCTGAGGTTTGTCTAGGTGTTGGCGGCGGATGACCAGAACACACTGAACCCCAGATTCCTACCTATCTCTCATATATTTTACCTTCCCAGAACTTCCTCTCTTTCTTTCATAAAAAAACCCTCCACACAGCATCCCCAAAGATGACACGGTGTCCATTTTCTTGTGTGGAGCACATGTAAATATATATATATATATATATATATATATATATATATATATATATATATATATATATATATATATATATAAGAAAAAGTTCTTCTTTCAACTTCTCCTTCCCCAAAATCTTATTTCCCAATATTGGGAGTGCCATAGAAACCTTTCAACCACTGTGCGATCCAAAAGAGTTGCAAGAAAACCGTGGAAGTATCAATTTAAATCTATTTCGTTCCACTTTTCCTCCAACACATCTATTATAGGACTGCCATCCGAATGACTTCACGAGTAGTGGTGAACTTCAGTATCTACCTACGATAGACAGTTACAAAATTCTGGGAATATAATATTTTTTATACAGGGTGTAAGAGCACGTATCCAAAGTATTTTAATCAGCGATTCCTGAAGAGCGATTCTATATCTTTTGTGGGATCAATATGAGATAACGGACGTGATCCTCTCTCAGATTTGGTGATTTTTTATGACTGTTATTTGCTTTTTCTATGGGCCGATGTCAGCTTTCATATGATGTGAGGTTTCATGTATTTTAGTTTAGATCAGGGGTTCCCAAACTTATTTTTCTCATAGACCCCTTTTAAAATTTTACTGATTTCGGTGGACCCCCTGCTGCTACATTTCTACCATATTCCCAAAAACTGATCAAAAATGTGAAGATTAGATTTAACGAAGGAAATTTGTGTCGCGGTTAAGTTCCAACCCTAAATTCGGAGTGGTATAAATAAAAAGAAAAATAGTATATTTTCTTGTGTTCGATTTATTAAAATAATATATTACAGACTTAGGGGGGAAATGATTCAATTTTTTTAATTTTTTTTATTTTTTCATAAACTATAGTATAACTATTTAAGAACATGTTCCCGAAGTTTTAAATAAAAATTTCAATTCATTCCGGTATTACGAGGGTGTTTGTGCCGAACCGCGTGGTAAACTTGAAAATCATTTTTCTCGAAACGACTTTTTTGGAATTTGTGTGCACTCTAGGTCAGAAAGTTCTTAATAAAACATTTTTAAAATGGGTGCACATACCTTATTTATATAATTAAGCTCTACGTGAACCGAAATTCGTAGTAATATCATTGACAAAAGTATATTTAAATGGAAAAAAATGTTTTAAAAAAATGGTGAAAAATCAAGGTTTCCTGTTAAAATTTTTATTTTCAATTTTTTTGGGAAAAGTTAGGTGTACATAGAAGAGGCACATGTTCTTAAATTAATTTCAAAACCCTATTGATTTGAGATGAAAACTGTGGCCTCCAAAAGCTACGTCTGATGATGACGTTCGATGTATAGCAGCTGATAATTTTCCGAGGAAATGCTTCGAAAAATTCACAATATTTTCTTCAATAGATTTTTAATATAACCTCAAAGTTTCAATAAATTAAACATATTTCTTCCATGCCCAAAAAAATCATGAAAATCATTAAAAAAACCTAGTCCTGCATTTCCCACCTAAATAGAATTAAATATTGCATATGCAAGTTTTTACAAGTAACAGTCGCTGACCTTCTAAAAATACACTACTCATAAAATTAAGGGAGGTTTTAAAAAAAGGAAATTATTGTTAAATATTAAGGCTATCTGATTCATAAGCCGGCCTAACTGAAAAAAAAATTCAAGCCCATGTACCAAAAAAATAACAAAAAATTAGGATTGCACGAGAACCGTAGCTCCTAAAAAAAATTGCCAAAATTATGAAAATTATAATCTTAAAGCTTCAAATTGCTTTTTTTAAAGTCTCAATACGACAATTTTTCACCGAAATACAGCCTGTCAAAAATCACCGAAAAAATTGTATTTTTTTTTGCTCCCTTAATTTTTTTGAGTAGTGTTCTGCCTAAATTGATAGTAAAAGTCAAGCCAAAATTTTTCTTCTTTACTATCGAAACCAGATAAATTTTCGTGGACCCCCACATACAATTTGTGGACCCCCATTTCTCTATCACACCAATGTAGACCCCCGTTGAGTCTCCCATGGACCCCTGGAGGTCCACCTGGACCACTTTGGGAATTACTGGTTTAGATCGTAGAAATGGATCGTAGAAATTATAGCAATAGCAAAAAACAGCTATAAAAAATCACACAAATCTGAAAGGAGATCACGTCCATTATCTCGTAACGATCCCACAAAGATATAGAATAATTGATCTTCTGAGCACATTTGGAATACAAAAAGTACATGTCTTTTTATGATATTTTTTTCTATTGAAAAATCATTAAAAATTGAATCACACCCCGCCACTGATCCCACTCTTACTCGTTGCGAGCCGCCGAGGCTTTACCTAACTACTCAGTCAGACAGTCAGTTGTGATGGAAAAAATATTTTTATTGTTTTTAATTGATAAATATAATTAAATTAAATTTTTACACACATTTCTATTTATCATACGCTCAAGTAATGCAATTATAAAACAAGTTCAATTAATAAAATCTCTTAACGACATAATATAGAATGTGTCTATTATGTTATGACATTTATGTGAAAGTAAGAATGATGAAAATAGATACAGTAAACGATTTATTTATAATTAGCAGACCCGGCACACGTTGCTGGCTAACGAAACACAAAGCTATCTATTGACAACGTCATTACCCAACCTTTATAACCAACGCCATCTATTAATTTAATCTTGCCAGCCCGCTGCTTGCTCCCCGCTGTCCGCTTGCCAGCCCGCTCCCTTTATATATTATTTATTTCAACCAATCTACACAGAACCTTGACAAATTATAAACCTAAACCTTACTCATGAAACACGCTATCTATTGATGAAATCCGTTGTGCAGTGTACAGACAGTGGAAGCGACTTAGCTTTATACTATGCAAAGATATTCAAATATAATATGTTATCTAAAGATATAGTTTAGAGAAAACCTCACTAGAAGAAACAGTGCTGAGGTTTTATGTTAATTATTGTATTATTAACTGTATTGTGTAATTAATTGTATTATTTTGTTATAGAATATTATAAAATACAAGCATTATAAGAAAGATACAAATCGAGTAAAAATAAATTAAGAGGCTAATAAATGTTTAGTGGATGTTACAAACAATTCTGCAGGGAGGTACCGTTTGTTTTTATCCAGGCTAAGACAATGCTACTTATAACATTTATCAATGTAGGTTAAAGCTCTAATTCTACCCAAAGATTCTACTTGGAAAAAAGTTGTAACAAACATTATCATGATTCTGAAAAACCTTTTTTAATATCGGCAGGTCGGGAGAGCTGGGAAACTCGGATGCAGCCACGAAAAGTATGTAATCAGCCATCACAAATTAAAAACCTACTTTTAGAATATCTATTCTTAGAAATTTTATTAAATTGAAAAATATTTTAGGTGATGCCATCAGATGTCAGCAGGAAAGTGCTTCTATCGATGGCCGACATGGGCATCTGAATAGACGGGTGCCGCCGGTACTGACTCTGGCGAGCGAGTACAACAGATTCAATTAGCAACTAGAGTAGATAGGTGGTGTGACTTGCAGCATTATTATTGTAAATAACTTACAATAAACTAGTTTGTAATCTGGAACCTAATTTTATTAAGAACCTAAGTCCCTCACAGAACTAATCGTGCTGAATACAAAAAAAATACAAAACATAACAGTTTCATCCGAAATGGCCTTCAAAAATCACTGGCCACGTTACCATGTTACAAAAATTGTGAAAAATAAGATTAAGTTCCCTATTCCCATAACTTAACAGTTAGCAAGTCTAGTAGTACAATAGTAGCATAGTACTTTGAGGAGTGGAGTCAGTAGATGGTAGTAGTGAGTGTCGCCAGATAGCGCTGTTGGCGCGTCCCTAATCGGGGATTTCCCGCTCTCTCGTTCCCCGTACCTGCCCCCCCTCCCCCCCATCACCACCATCTCCCGTCAGCGGCAAGCGCGGTTCCTGATCGCAACCAACAGAGCTGGAGCGTCTTACCAGGGCTATCACATATCTGCCATTCAATTAATGTAGATCTGCTTATGAATGCACTTGGAAATGAACTGTAAATTCTTTTGTGGCAGCGAACGATGCAGCTATTTTGAATCGCGGAATCATTTCTATTGGCTCCTCACACGCCAATAGCGATCCCACAACATTTTTACCTAGTCTCTGACTGCCGGTACAAAATAATATGATACATTCTTTTCCAGATTGCCGACGACATAACAGTTTGTAAATCACAACACATATTTCGTAAATATAAATTATGATACGGATGTAAATTGTTACAATAAACTTGTAAGCACAGTGTTAAATGTTTATTTGATTTATATGCAACCATACATTTTACACCACATACAATAGTGACCCCGACGACGAGATGGTGTTTGCAGAAATTAGGTGATAATATGTAGGTATAGGAAAAACAAGGCGCGCAAGGAAAGGGGATAACCAATCACTTACGCATCTCTGCGAAGGAGCAGGCAATACTACCACAAGATATATGTTCCACCGCGACACTTAGAGGCAATTGTTGCCACTACAAAACGAATGAGCACTAAACCGATTCCGAGATGGTCAAATTTATTCCCCTTACAAACGAAATTGTGCACACCAACAACCTGTTTCCAAGGTAGTTCCAAATCTTTTTCTGTTTTCAAAACACTCCTATTTGCACTACTTTTTTTGTCATCAATCCACATTTCAAATACTTTTCCAGCAAAATGATGGTTGGGGAGATGTAAGATCCGGATAAATGATATCCCGGTAAGAACTAAGAATTTTCTCATTTTAAAATCAAACAATGCTATTACGTCGCCTCAAATCTTACTCTTAGATATTTGTCCAATAGACCATTGTAGTTTTTGTTCAATCTTAACTTTAAAATTAAAAATAAAGTATTAACAATGATAGTTAATCACTAAACTATGAATTATTTAAACTAATGAGACGGAAATGAGACCTTCACGGAAATAGCTTTATCTTAAACACTGTTATGGTACGCCCAAACGACAAAGAATTCAAACTCCTAATTCGCCGCAAACTACACAACACCCTGCTCCCCCCCTGTTCCCTGCTTCCTACTTCCTATCCCATCCGCCCACCCGCACGCGATCCCTTCCACCAGTTGAGAATTGCGAGCCGCCTCGGGCACACGTTAAGCCCGCGCGTTGATTCCCACTGTTCGCGCCCGGCGTACTATCGCTCGAGTTGTACTCAAATATAACCTGCAATGTTAATTCAATAACCTACGGGTTTAGCGCTGATATTTCACCATGCCTGTGTAAACTTCGGTTCTGTCCTAAACTCGGGAGGTCCCCCTGGAAGCCGGAAGACGAAGACCCCCAACATCATGTAAGCTGTACAATTGTTTCCTCATTTGATTGTGTCCTTTAACGATAGACTGTAAACTCCCGCGCAAAGCCATCACTCAGAGAGTTTCGTTTAGGGATCTTGAGGTTATAAACACGATAGCTAGGATTGTGTAGTATGTATTTCTTGTGTTGAATTGTACTGTAATGACCTATGTACTGTGTTTTAAATTTGCAATACATGAAACTAGTTAACTCAATCCTGTTATTATTCTGCTACGGCAGGAGGGTTTCCTAGAGAGGGAGTATCCTGCCAGACGACTGAGATGCGAAGGAATTTCTGAAGCCTCGAGCGACCCACCACCTGAATAGAGGGTAAATCATGCCTCCCCTGAGAGCTAGCTTGGGACATGTTTGGGGGCCCGCTCCTAACACTGGCGTCCATAGTGGGGCCCAGAATTTTTTTTCATTTTTGCCATTGTCTCAGTCGCCTTACGGAGTGCTCCCTGTCGAAATCTTCCCCGCATAGGAACTGTTTGTAAACATTGATTGTACTGTGTCTTGGTGTTTTATACCCAGTGAATAATGAATTCTGTGGGAAACCACAGAAATCCATGTGCAAGTTAAGTCCATAACGCAGATTTGATTGCAATTATAAAAAAATTACGTCAAAGTTGAAAACATGGCCATTTTGTTATCAACCAGAAAGACGGCAGCATTTAAACCGCGAATCTGACTGCGCACGCGCCGACCCCTTTGTTCACAAAGCAGCGGACGAGCAACAGTAATTCGCGCCAAATCAACGGCCCGATGTTTCACGCGGTAAATACATACCTAATCTCTGAGTTGCGCGCGCACCCACGCGCATCGAAGCACAAAAGTGCGTTTATCGCGCCAAACTCCAACGGCAAAAATCCGTTTGAATCAGGCAGAACAATTCCCTGTCACTATGCAGTGTTTTGAATAATAAAATCGCCCTTCTGTCACTAAGGTCGGAAGCAATGGAGATCGCTATTGTAAATTTGGTTTTGGAATTCCAATTACCTTGTGGATTCTTTAATTAAAAAATCTCACACTCACGTTTTTTCTTGCACAATATACCGATCGGCCCACTTGTTGTGTCTGTCAAATTAGTACCACGTATATTTCACCAAATGGACAAAATAATGACTTTCTTTCCACATTCTACGTTATAGGTACCGCATTTTTTTCAGCATAAGTGTAAAGTGAATTGTGTTTTTTTTCCTTACATAAAAAAAGTGAAATAATAATAAAACCAATGATTGGTTCCATGAAAAAATAAAATAATTTTAATGTGGTTTCGTAACAAATCCCATATTCAGTTATTTTCATCCGGAAGTTTGTCCTTATTTGCCAGAAGAGTGCCTTTTGTGAATTTTAGTGCCTTTCTCAGTGCAAAGTGGTTTGTGAAAAATAAAAAACCCGTTTTCTAAAGGTCAGTCCTGGCAAAAATTTTTTGGAAATAAATAAATACTTGTGAATTTCACAGTTTTCTCAAAAGTGGTTTGTGAAAAATAAAAAACCCGTTTTCTAAAGGTCAGTCCTGGCAAAATTTTTTTGGAAAAAAAATAAATACTTGTGAATTTCACAAGTTTTCTCAAAAATGGTCAGTGAAACACAAAAACCTTTACTACTTAGGTCTTTCCACGCAAAAATTTTTTCTTGTGCCTTCCTTTGACAAAGATTCTGGTGTCATATATACCAAATTGTAGTATGGAATACAGTTTTCTATAACTATTTTAGAAATACCAACCAGTGATTACCAAGTGAAAAGTGCCTCACAAAATTAATTTTGCGTTTGCTAAAGAAGACCCCTGGCAATTTTTTTCACCACCTGGGAAACTCACAATGGAAAACAATCAAGCTATGGCATCATCCAATTTGGGCATCATTCCCAACGTGCACAACTTATCCAAAACTCACTTACAAACTGCTTTAAGGGATAGAGGACTCTCGCCATCAAGCAAATCTAAACCTACATTAAAGGCTTATGCACTTTTATTCAACAAAAAGTACATTAAGAGAATAAACCTCGCCCCCTCAAGCGAAAATAATTCACGCTCGGCTACGCAAGTTTTGAATAATCTTGTTTCTAACGAAGAACCTATGCCACAAGTAATGATAAAACAGGACATCGCACCCACCTTGACACAAGATAAAACCTACGATTTATCCTCTTGGAAAATCAAATATAATGGCGTCTCCGATGTACTGGATTTCATTGACCGTATTGAAGAAACGGCTACAATCAAAAATATCCCATTCGAGATTCTACGAAAAAACTTCATAGAACTCATCTCCCCAGAATTGATACCCTGGCACCGCATTCAAAAAACTAAATGCAAAGATTGGAATAAACTCAGATCTGCCCTAATCTCGAGCTTCGGAAAAACGGAAGCCCAGCACCGGATCAAATTATCTTTACTATCTATTAAACAGCTAGTAAATGAACCTGTAGCAACATTCATAGAAAGGGCTGAATCCATTAACATCAAGCTTTCACATCCTGTTTCGGAAGCTGAACTATTACCAGTCATAACTGATGGCCTTTTAAGCAAATACGAGAACATCATTACCTCACAGAAAATTGCATCCCTAGCCCAGCTAAACGAAGTCTGTCTCCTTCTGGAATCGTACCAGGATAGGAAAAACATAAAGAATGTGTCAAATAATGTAGTTGTGCCAAGCCGTTCGTCTGGTTTAAAACCAGAATTCAACAACAAAAAAGTGTGCTCTTTTTGCAAAAAAGTAGGCCATCTGGCCACTACTTGTTTCAAGCAAGCAAGGTTTCCGGAATCTAAGGAACCCCGAACTTTCAAGAGGCATCACTCTAGGGACCGCTCTCCTCCAAGCGACGAACTGCGCAACATTTTCAAGAAATCAAGGCACAACATGGAAAGGTTACAAAACCCAAGCGATGTCAGACCTCAGGTGGATTTCTCCAAGCCCCCACCAAATTTCTACATGAAGAGGCCAAAAAACTAAATAATAACCTCTCAGGCACCCATTCTGAACCAAGGTCTAAAGAATGGACTGATTGGTTAGCACACATTAAGTATTTTAACCAGACCTTAAATGTTTCTTCGGTTTGTTGCAAACAAGCTAAAGATGGGAGACCCTATGCTTTTTTCTCTGTTAACAATGTGCCCTTTTCCGGATTACTTGATAGTGGTGCATCTGTCAGCTGTCTTGGCAACAATGCTCACCTGCCTTTTGTTAACAGTGATTTTAGAATTTCGCCCCAATCAACACACCTGACGACTGCGGATAATGTTTCCCAACCGGTCATCGGTGCCCTTGCCCTGCCAATTAATTGTAACAATAAAATAGTTACAATCAATTTTCTAATAGTGCCCTCTATATCCCAGAATTTCATCCTTGGCGTTGACTTCTGGAAGGCATTCAATGTTGCTCCCCAAGTATTTAATACTCTTGGCGAAACCTCCACTGCTGCTCAAATTAGTGAGATCCGCACAATAATACCTCACGAAAATTTAAGCACGGACCAGGCTCTTCAACTAAAAGAAATGGTCAATAAATTCGAGTCAATATCTTTCGAAAAATGTGGATTAGGTTTGACAAATTTGGTTGAACACCATATCAAAACCAATGGCCCACCCATCAAGCAACGTTATTACAACTTAGCCCCCCCAAAACTTAAACTTTTAGAAAACGAACTTGACGAAATGTTAAAAATGGGTGTGGTGGTTCCCAGCAGAAGTGCATGGACCAACCCAACTCTTTTGGTTTCTAAAAAAGACGGCTCTGCACGTTTCTGTCTCGACAGTAGACGTTTAAACTCTTGCACGGAAGCTGATGCGTATCCCTTACCTCACGTTCACGCAACCTTAGACAAGCTGCGTAACGCCAAGTTCATCTCTTCTGTCGATCTCAGCAAAGCGTTTTGGCAAATACCCTTGGACGCAGAATCGTGCGAAAAAACTGCTTTCGTTGTACCTGGTAGGGGAATGTTCCATTTTAAAAGATTACCCTTTGGTCTAAAAAACAGCCCCGCCGAGTTACAAAGACTGATGGACAAACTTTTCGGTCCTGAAGTCGATAACAGCCTGTTTTGTTACCTTGACGACCTCATCATCGTCAGCGATACCTTTGAAAAACACCTATTAATGCTGGAAAAAGTTTTTCAACAACTCAAGTTCGCTGGTTTAACCATCAACTTGAAGAAGTCTGAATTCTGTAAGTCCCGTCTACGTTATTTGGGATTCATTATCGACGAAAAAGGTCTAAGAACAGACCCCGCTAAGGTGGAAGCCATGGCAAATTTTCCCCGACCCAAAAACGCGAAGGAAGTCAAAGGTTTCCTTGGACTTGCAGGTTACTACAGGAGATTCATCAAAGACTTTTCCACTATCGCAGCCCCCTTAAATAAAATTACCGGCATCCGTAAAGGTGTCAGCAATTTCCGATGGTCTGTCGAAGCTGAAGAAGCGTTTACAACTCTAAAAAATGCCCTTCAAAAAGCTCCCGTTCTGAATTGCCCGGATTTTGCACTCTCTTTTACCCTCCACACGGATGCCTCCAATGTAGGAATCGGTGGAGTCCTTACTCAAGAATTCCCAGATGGCGAACACCCTGTAGCGTATTTTTCCCGTACATTAAACAAACACGAGAAAAACTACGGAATTACCGAGAAAGAGTTATTGGCTGTATTGGATTCTGTTCACCATTTCCGCGGTTACATAGACGGTAGCAAATTTACTGTATGTTAAAAATTGAGATACTACCAGCACCTATGGGTTGCTTGAGCAAGCTCCCAGACGTTGATATTTCGAATGGTGCGAGGCTTGGCTGGACGCTGAGTGTTCGCAGCCTGTTTTAACTACCAAGTACATACTATGGAGGAAGCCATTTTTTTTGTAGATGCTTTCGAATGTCAAAATGTATAATCGTAGATTCTTTAAATGTGTGCAGGTTTTTATGTTATAAAAGTGCTAGCATCCCATTATTATTGCTTCTTCCCAACGCAAGTTTTAACAGTAAACAACTGCCAGTGTTTGGCCCGGTGTATTGACACCGTATTATAATACATTTATAACATGTCCAAGTGAAATAAACAGTGAAGTTTTTTGCAAGGATAATTATTTTATTTAAAAGGACCCCTATCAATTTTGAACATGGGCCTTACGATCCGGATTGCAATCAGAGGACTGCAATAATATAAAAAAACAAGAACCAGCTGCCAATTAATACAGATGACCAATATTACAATTACCGGAATCACAAAGATGAACAAAGGAAGACTGGATTCACATCGGAAATGAGATAAGTTTTTAGTGCCTTCCCACCCATACCCATTCTTTAACATCCATACAGAACTCATTCGTAGTTTTTTAACAAGATTAATCCCATAAATATTGTATTGTAAAAAATAAAATCACTACCCACGTAAAGATTTTATGCAACTCATGATTTTCAATTGATTGAACATTAGGTTCTCAATTAATAATTGCCAGGAATATTGTCGTTGTTGTTTTTCAGGCGGGTAGCTTCTCAAATAAATAAATACGCATTGTCGGAACACATTTTATCAGGGATTAAGCTACGAAAAGGTATTTGTACACAAAATGGATAAGATCAAATCTTTAATAGCCAAGAGAGGCGTGATTAAGGGGAAATTGACGCGTTTCGCGGATTCTATAAACTCCTTGTCCGCGATTGAAATTAAACTGAGGTACGACCGAATAAAGCCATTGTTAGATCAATTCGAATCTATACAGGACGAAATTGAAATTTTATCGGATGAGGAACTGGAAAATTCTATTCAGCGCGAGACGTTTGAAAATCAATATTTTTCAGTCCTTGCTACTGCTAAAGGGGCGATGGACTCAATTAACGAGGGTAGAGTCGACATCAAACTCCCAACTCTCCAATTGAGAGAATTCGATGGGAATCAAAAAGATTGGGTAAATTTCGTTGAAACCTTTAAAACTTTAGTTCATAATAACAGTTCCTTGAGCAACGTCCAAAAATTCTTTTACTTACAATCTGCGCTGAAAGGGAACGCATTGAAAATAATTAGTAATCTAGAAGTTTCGGAATTAAACTACCTATCGGCTTGGGAATTGTTGCACGACAGATTTGCGAATCTCAGGGCTACCGTACATAAACATATCCAAACTCTATTTCAATTAAAGGATATGAAACATGAGCCTGTAGCATTAAGGTATTTAATTGATGAAACTAATGTCAATTTGAAAGCGTTACAAAACATCGGAGTTAAAGTAGATCATTGGGATCCTTTGATTATTTACATAATTTCAAATAAATTGGATATAGCTACCCGGAGAAATTGGGAACAATATACATTGCAAGGTGAATTACCTACATTAAAGGAATTCATAAAATGTTTATCTGCTAGGGCACAAGTATTGGAGCTTATGAATGCTTCAGAGAAAAAATCTTCTAACCTACATAAAATGCAAATAGGCAACAATAATAACAAAAAAGATTCATCGGTATTCTTGGCAATAAAGGCAAACAACTGCATTTATTGTAATGATAAAGGTCATCAAATTTATTTTTGCAAAAAATTTCTAAAATTAAAATTACAGGATAGGATTGATGCTACGAAATCAATCCGGGCGTGTTTTAAATGTTTGAGGTTGGGTCATCAGGCACAGAGTTGCAAGACAAACCTAACCTGCAAAATTTGTGGCAAGTATAGCCACAATACTCTATTACACAAGGAGGTACCTCCGCCGGAGACCTCAAATATGGATGCTAATAACGAGGTTATAGTGTCGAATTTTTCTGCATCGGAAAAGGCAGAAAAAATAATATTATTGTCAACCGCCTACATAGGAATTGTGGGGGCCAACAATAAAATGTTTAAAGCTCGCGCCCTGATTGACTCTGGTGCGCAGAGTAATTTTATGAGAGCTGATTTTGCTGATGAATTAAATTTACCATGTGAATGGATAAACAAACCCGTGTCTGGGATCCATAATAATATCACACACATAAAAAAGAGAATTTCAGTGGAGATGACGTCGCTTAATACGGATTATAAACGCGAAATATCATGTCTGATTTTACAGGAAATTACAACCAATTTACCACAAGTGACAATGGCGAAAAAAGAGTTCAAAATACCACCAGGACTGGAGCTGGCAGACCCGAACTTCAATATAGCTGCACCCATCGACATCCTGTTGGGCGCGGAGAGCTTCTGGGAGATGCTAAACAACGATAGATTGAAACTCGAGTCAGGACCAACGCTTCAACGTACGCAACTGGGATGGATTGTGTCCGGTCCTATCAACGTGTACCCCAAACAAAGGCCTGTATCAGATTTTTGCAGTTTATCTATAAATAAGTTGAGTCATCAAATAGAAAAATTTTGGAAATTGGAAGAGATTAATTCCACTAAAATTCAAACTCAAGAAGAAAAGGCTTGCGAAGCCAGTTTTGTAAGTACTCATACTAGAGAAGATGACGGTAGATATGTAGTAAGTTTACCGCGTCGGGCATGCATTGATCAGTTGGAAAACTCATTGCTCACTGCCGAAAAAAGATTTAAAAACATAGAAAGAAAATTTGTGTCACATCCCGAGTTAAAGACACAATATGTAAAATTCATGCGTGAATATGAAGAATTGGGACACATGGAGATGTGTGACCAGTCAAAAGGGGATCGTGACTCCTATTTTTTACCGCATCACGCTGTAGTGAAAGAATCCAGCACTACTACTAAAGTGAGAGTCGTTTTTGACGGCTCCGCCAAAACCTCAAATGGAATTTCCCTCAATGAAGCCTTGATGACAGGACCTGTTATACAAAAGGATCTATATAACCAACTATTGCATTTCAGGAAACATCAAATAGTCATGACTGCCGACATCGAGAAGATGTACCGCCAGATTAACATGTGTGAAGATGACCTGGACCTACAGAAGATAGTATGGCGCGAGTCGCCACAGGATGTGCTCAAGCATTATCGTCTGAAGACTGTGACTTATGGACTGGCACCTTCCTCCTTCTTAGCCACAAGATGCTTAAAGCAAATTGGTATGGATAATAATTTAATTTTTCCTAGAGCTAGTCAGGTCATAGAAAATGACTTCTATATGGATGACTTGTTAACGGGAGCAGATGAGCTGGAATCCTGTAAAAAATTAAAAGAAGAATTAATCAGCATCTTGTCATCTGCGGGGATGACATTGAGGAAGTGGAGGTCCAATGCGTTGGAATTGTCAGCCGAGTCGGGCCAAGCTAAGTGTGCCGATTCAGGCGATTCCGACAAAATTATTACTGACAATCCAAAGACTGAGAAAATATTAGGATTAACATGGAACAATGAATCTGATTACTTTTCTTATGTAATAATGAAGCCATCAGGTCCAACCGAGAGCAAACGAGAGATATTGTCTTGCATCGCATCAACCTTCGATCCTTTGGGACTCCTAGGGCCGATAATAGTCATAGCCAAATTGATAATGCAAAGGCTGTGGCAGTCCAAAGCAGCATGGGATGATCAGTTACCTAATGAAATATTAGCACCCTGGAGGACCTACCTGCAAGATTTAATTCAGCTAAATGTGTTGAAAATACCAAGAAAAATTATTTGCAAGCAAGCAAAAGAGCTACAGCTACACGGTTTTTGCGATTCGTCTGAGAAGGCTTTCGGAGCCTGTATCTATATGGTGTCAATGGACCACAGCGGTAAGTGGCATTCACACTTAATAACATCCAAATCAAGGGTAGCACCATTGAAGTCTATTTCACTGCCTAAGTTGGAGCTATGTAGTGCTGTACTACTGGCAAAATTAATGAAAACTATAAAACAAGCATTAAATATAATGAAGATCAACACATATTATTGGTGTGACTCTACGATAGCGCTGTGTTGGCTGAAAGGTCAACCTACTCGTTGGAGCACTTTCGTGGCCAATCGAGTAGCCGAAATACAAGAACTGAGTGATCCAGATCAATGGAGACACGTATCATCATCCGACAATGCAGCGGATATACTTTCAAGAGGAGCTACGGCGGATAAACTGATAAATTCTACAATATGGTGGAATGGACCAAATTGGTTGACCGACGGAGTCAACGATTGGCCTATATCGAACATTTCCTGTTCAAACCCTCCGGAGCTCAAGAGTAAAAATATTCTTTTATCTACTGATATTCAAGAATGGGAAATATTTGGAAAATTTTCCTCATTTATCAAATTGAAAAGGGTTACAGCATATGTACTGCGGTTTGTGAATAACTGCAGAAATATTAAAAGTAAAATTTCAGGTAATTTAAGTGTAGCTGAACTAGAAGCAAGTTTGAATTGTCTACTGAAATCAGCTCAGGCACATGCCTTTCAAAAAGAGTTGAAGACATTAAAAAACCAGGGAAATGTCAACAAAAATAGTAACTTAAAATCTCTTCATCCCTTTTTATGTGATGGTCTTATATATGTGGGCGGTAGATTACATTTAGCTACACACCTATCGTACCAACAAAGACATCCAATTATATTGCCAGCTAAACATAAGCTAACCGAATTGATTATACGTCACTATCATTATGTAAACTTACACGCAGGACCTCAAGCGCTATTAGCTGAAATAAGATTAAGGTTTTGGCCTATTTTTGGGAAAAATACTGTTAAAAAGATATTACATAAGTGTATTGTGTGTTTTAGGTGTAATCCTCGTATTGGTAACCAGATCATGGGAAGCTTACCGAGCGAAAGAATCACACCGAGCCGACCTTTTGCTATCACGGGAGTCGATTTTGCTGGACCGATTCCAACCAAAAGTGGGCCACTGAGGAGAGCTCCACTCGTGAAATCGTATTTATGTATTTTTGTTTGTTTTTCCACAAAGGCGGTTCATTTGGAATTAGTTTCGGATTTATCTAGCAATGCTTTTTTGAACAGTTTAAAGAGATTTATATCCCGTAGGGGAGAACCTGATAAGATCTTTTCCGATAACGCTAGCAACTTT
This sequence comes from Limnephilus rhombicus, assembly GCA_929108145.2. Taxonomy (NCBI): domain Eukaryota; kingdom Metazoa; phylum Arthropoda; class Insecta; order Trichoptera; family Limnephilidae; genus Limnephilus; species Limnephilus rhombicus. The sequence continues at coordinate 31,267,246 of OV815288.1, read as the reverse complement.
CGGGGGGCCAGTAATAGGCTCAAGGAGCTGTATACCAGTTTGAGAGAGAACAACGACAAGATTCAAAATTATTTAGCTAACAGAGGTATTGAGTGGAGGTTCATAACCCCTCGAGCCCCTAGTCAGGGAGGGCTGTGGGAAGCTGCGGTCAAGTCAGCAAAGTTTCATTTGTATAGAGTCACTAGTAATTCTGCTTTAACCTTTGAACTTTTGTATACCTTAATTTGTCAGATTGAGGCCTGTCTAAATTCCCGTCCATTGACTTCCTTGTCTGATGACATCCACGATTACCAACCCCTCACCCCAAACCATTTCCTCATAGGCACTAAATCCTCTATCATTCCGGAGAGAGATGTCCGAGCCATACCAGACAACAGGCTGACCCAATATCAGAGAATCCATGCGCTAATGTTATCCTTTTGGTATAGATGGAAGCGAGAGTACTTGATGGAGCTACAAAAAAGGACTAAATGGCAAACCAGTAATCAACGGGCACTGCAAAAGGATGATCTGGTTATTCTGAAGGAAGATAATTTACCTCCACCATTATGGAAAATGGCGCGAGTTATATCTACACATCCCGGCGCGGATGGTGTAGTGCGAGTGGTTACCCTGAAAACCCCTCAAGGAATCTTTGTCAGGCCTATCACAAAGATATGTCTAATGCCTCTGGACCCGGAAGCTGAACCTGTGACGGACGCCCCGGACTCTTCCGTCAGTCCGGACTCCCCGGACGACCATGATGAAACTTTTTAGGGTGAAAATATTAAAAAAAAGACCCTTTAAAGATACCAATCCCAGGAACAACATGACAACCAATAAATTGATGATTGATTGCACCCCGCGCTGTGGTGCTTATATCGTGGACTGCACCTGGAGAAGATCCTAACCAATGGACTTAAAAAAAAAAGACAATTGTGTTGTGTTGGGTTGGGTTTTATTATAATATTATTTTGTGTTGGGTTGTGTTCTATTATAATAGTATTTTGTGTTAAGTTATTATTTAAATATGTAAAAAAAAAAATTTTTTTTTTGGTTAATTTAAGTTTATATAATTAGTTTAGGTTAATCACCTTAAAATTCAACTTGTGAATGTACATTTTTAAATAATAGTATAATAAGCAGTGCAGGATCATTTAGTTTTGGCTGCTAATTTATAATAGGTAAAATTATTTGTTAGTATTTGTACGGTATTTAGAGTTAGGATTTGTGTTTTTTTTTGCTTTTGCTTTGATTGTCTTCCCCTGTTTTTGTTATGTTTTCTTGAAGGGTTCCTAAATCGGTATGGGCGATTTAGTAACCCCGAGGCGGAAGCTATGTTAAAAATTGAGATACTACCAGCACCTATGGGTTGCTTGAGCAAGCTCCCAGACGTTGATATTTCGAATGGTGCGAGGCTTGGCTGGACGCTGAGTGTTCGCAGCCTGTTTTAACTACCAAGTACATACTATGGAGGAAGCCATTTTTTTTGTAGATGCTTTCGAATGTCAAAATGTATAATCGTAGATTCTTTAAATGTGTGCAGGTTTTTATGTTATAAAAGTGCTAGCATCCCATTATTATTGCTTCTTCCCAACGCAAGTTTTAACAGTAAACAACTGCCAGTGTTTGGCCCGGTGTATTGACACCGTATTATAATACATTTATAACATGTCCAAGTGAAATAAACAGTGAAGTTTTTTGCAAGGATAATTATTTTATTTAAAAGGACCCCTATCAATTTTGAACACTGTAGTTACAGACCATAGTAGTTTGAAATGGTTGATCTCTTTAAGTAATCCCTCCGGTAGGCTCGCTCGTTGGTCCTCCCGTTTGTCTCAATACAATTTTGATGTTGTTCACCGTAAAGGCGCGGACAATATTGTTCCCGACGCCCTTTCAAGAATTGAACTAGCTTCATTAAATGTTGACACAATTGCCCCCCCCCCATCTACAAAAGATGAATGGTACTTGAAAATCTTCGAAGGTTGTAAAAATAACCAACAAAAGTTTCCTAATTTTATCATAAAAGAAGGACAACTATACCGTAATTGCAAGGTACCACTATCCATCCTCGAAGATTACTCGTGGAAACTTGTCGTTCCCCTCGAAAGTAGAGAACAAATAATTATTGACAATCATAGTGCTCCCGACTCCATACACCCAGGAAATTTCAAGACGTATAAAAAGATCTCCTTGAAGTATTACTGGCCTGGTCTCTTCAAGCAAATTCGCAATTACATCTCTAAATGTGAAACTTGTAAAGCTTATAAACATAGCACGGCAGCACCTGCCGGCCTAATGGGTAATCCCAAACGTGCCGACAGACCCCTACAATCATTGTCAATGGACCTCGTCGGACCCTTTCCCCGAAGTTATGCCGGACACATGCACATACTTAGTGTAGTGGATGTTTTCACTAAATTCTGTTGGATCTTTCCTTTAAAAAGAGCCAACGCGTCCGCCATCATCAAACTTCTGGAAAAACACATTTTTATACCTTACGGAACACCCAGAACCGTAATTGTTGATAACGGAAAACAATTTATTGCCCAAGAATTCAAAGATTTTCTTGCCAAATACGGAATCAAGGATATTTACTATAATACCTTGTATACTCCACAAAATAACACCGTCGAACGTTATAACCAAACAATCAACACAGCTCTGGCTATTCTAGTTGATAAAGATCAACGTACTTGGTGTAAAAACCTAGATAAAATTCAGGCTGCAATGAACAACACTGTTAATCTGGCCACTGGTTACACACCTTTCTTCTTAAAACACGGTATGGAACAAGTTGTTCATGGTTCTCTACATAGGAACACAAACTTTCCTACGTCAATTGCCACCACAAGCAACCCTACCGCGGACTATGCCCATCGTCTGGAAGAACTGTCGGCCATCTACAGTGAAGTCACTGATGCTTTGCTCCTGGCTCATCAAAAGAGTGCGGACAGATACAACCTACGTAGGAAACATGTCACCTTCAATACAGGAGACATAGTTTGGAGAAAGAACAACACACTTTCCCAAGGAGCCATGTATTTCTCTGCCAAGCTGGCACCACGTTTCGTGAAGGCCAAAGTTCTAAGAAAGATATCAGATCTAGTGTACTCCTTGTCTGACTGCTCTGGAAAACACATTGGTAATTACCATATTAAGGATATCGCAAAATCTGGAAGTGAGGAGTCAAGTAAAACTGCCCCCACTATCTCAGCAAACTTAAAATGATCCAGTGTGTATCACCACAACCTTTTTGTAAGCACACCAAGTCTTACAATGACCGGCGTGTAAAGTGTCAATTACATGCCCACCCTTTCGTTGATAAAACGAATATTGTTAAAAAATCATTTTTGTAAATTTATGTACAATCCACGGTGTAGTTTGCCCCGTTCATGTTCGTGAATTGGCAACCACCGTAATTTTTGTCTCACACGTTTTTTTATTTTTTTTCTTTCTTTTTCTCACCTGTTCCAAAATTGATCACTTTAGAGCAGAGACACCCCTCGAGTGACAGTGTTCGGGAAGTCATGAACCCAATCATTGCCTCTCAACCCCTCACACTACGCAACGTTCATGCCATGACACGCTTTGCCATGTAATGCAATATTGTAATTTTCACCATTTTTGTTTGTTGTTTTTTTTTTCATCATATCGGAAGGAATCTCTTCATTTTTTTTCTTTTTATGTTCTGTAAATACTGGAGCGTCGTTCTAAAATCGATTTGGTAAACTCCAAAGCGTTAAATCACGACCCAGGACTAGTAAACCATCTCAACATGCTCCATATTTTACCCATCATGGTAAAGATAAGTGGTTACTCACATAATCACATCCCTTGTGTATAGTAGTTTTCAATTTTTTCTCAAATGTCAAAAATTGATGGCGTCCTACCCGAGCTCTTTGCTAACAAATTGGATTTTGACACATCCATTTTGAAATCATATGTATATAAATAAAGGAAAAGCCTTTAAATTGGTCTTTCCATCCTTGTACAAATCCTCATGGACTCGTTTCAACTAAAGTACGTAAAACCAAATACTCGGTCTTTTGTTGTTATAAGAAGTCCTCGATTTGTCCCTCTTCACAACATGTATGTCTTGTATTACATGCTTCAACCCTTACGGAAAAGGTTAATAAAACCTAACGGCAGCCCTGATTTCCGTACATAAATAACCGCAGTTTAACGTAAATCATCAATGTTTTGTTTGATCATCGTTTTACAAACATAGGCATTCAACTCCTGTTTCGCCATTTAACCAAGTATTTGCAACCTAAATTGCACATAACCTGGTATGTTGTAACCGCACAAAGGGTATGTAAAACCACAATTGGTCCCTTTTATTTGTCCCCACTGAAGTTTGCTGCAATAGACAGTATGTAAAACCATGTAGGTCTGTCTTTGTTTGTCACATGGTGTAAACAGAAATGTACTCTGTCATCACCCCGCCTTTATAACATACGAAGTGACATTAAATTGTTTACCTCCTTGTTATCCTATCGTACGCTCCTGGGCTACGGAGTTAGTTAATCTAACAAATCTTTATAAACTGTGTTAAAACAAGCATAGTTAACGTTTATTGTGTTGTATTTAAACGTAACCCTGTTACATTATAGGAGAGATCCTTAGAACATCCACCATTATAGGAGGGATCCTTAAAATACCTGCCGCGATACGAGAAGTTCGTCATAATCACTTTTTCTCATAGCTAAATGTTATTGAGCTGGTCGTGTGACATATTTGTCATGAGAACCATTTTGTACATTCTATTTTGGTCGTGTGCCATTCATTTGTCATGAGAACCATTTTGTACGTTCTATTTTGGTCGTGTGCCATTCATTTGCCATGAGTACCACCCTTTTCGTATAACCTGTTCCGGTCGTGTGTCATTTATTTGTCATGAGTACCGCTTTTATGTATAACTGTGTATAAACTCTGTACACGAGACGTGGAGACGTAATAACAATACTTACCGTGATTCGTGTGAACGACATAATATCGGCTTTGCTATCTTCTTTAGGATGCATTGTATAAACTCTTTGACTTCTGTCTATAATTGAGTTATATCTTGTATGTACTTACATATTTTGTACACTATACGTGGAGACGTTAAAACACTTACCATGAGTCGTGCGAACGAAATAATATCAAACCCTTTGTGTGCGATCTACGAAATGTAGTCCACAACCCTTTGTTGTCATTCAACGCCAATGCCCGTGGACTTCCTGTTTTTTTACTTCTTTGCAAAAAGGAAAGAAGCCCAGGAATATCTACTATCCCAAAAGGACTAGTTTTCAGCTTCACTGTCAATTATGGGGCATAGTGCTGTGGGAGTTAATCGATTGAGCACAAAAACCACCTAACTCGTTGTCTGGAGAACGAACAAGAAAACCCCCAGGTTTGTGAAATTGGAGCAAGGGTCTGTCTTTTCTCACAATCATGTAGAAGTTTTTAAAATGACCCCTAATCTTTTGCCCAATACACGCGAAAGATTAGCCTCTTTGATATAATGTGTATTCAAATGTCTCCTCATCCTTTTTGATAAATGTAAAGAGTCAGGAAATCTGCTGGTTGATTATGTTTCATTTTCACATAGAGTTTGAATCGGAAATTAGTCCAGTCTCTAGCAAGTTTCGCAACTCGTCTCCCTTCTCCCCTCCTCCTCCCATTCCCCATGTTTCAGACTTATGTTATGAAGTGTAAAATCTGTCGTTGACCATATCTCGCCCTCACTTGGAGTTCGAATAGGTAACTGTCCGGTTATCTACAGGTTTTCCCCCTCAATCTCTGCATATGTCTCACCAGTTTTTTTCTCTCTTTTCTCAATTCCACGAAACACATTCATGAATGTTGGATATGTACGATATGCACTTGGCGTACCGTCTGTCTCCTTTTGACAACCTTTATTCACGAATTGGTTTCCCTTTGCCGTGACTGGTTCACGATTCTTTGTCTCGTTCTTTGAAATTCTACGAAAATGTTACCATCTCATGTTAGCATAGGCCATAGAGGGCCGGTTGTTTTTTAACCAAGACATATTGTCACTAGGCAAACGCCAAGTCATCCTGGCAAAGGAAAATGTTCATGTAATCACAATTTAGTTAGGAATCTCTCTTCGTCACATCTCTGGGTCGGTGGTTAAAATTTCGTTATTTCATTATCTGGACACATTTTGTTTCTCTCCAAACCTTTTCTTCATTGGTCCCTAGGCAGGTAAACTTCAAGAATTTTGCTCTAATAATAATTCCTCCCGGATTTAAAAAGAAGCCCAGGCGGATGTCATCACCAACAGCCAAGCTGAGCTTCACTTCCTGACAGCACGCGCTGTGGTTACAAGGTCTCTCCTGCTGCCATTTTCTACGCATTTGTTCCTGAAAGCACAGACCATACCGCCCATACGTATGTTGTCTTGTCGTGCCACAGCAAGCTGAGTTGTCCCACTATACTTTATGACACTCTAAACTACCTTTTGGGCACGCTAGCTCTTAGGTTTGTTCTTACTCTTGCTATCAATGCCAACCTTGTCGTCTCTTGCTCTGTCATGCAGTGACACATATATCGTCATGTGTAAACCATCATTACCTTGACCCACCAGTATTCGCTGAATGCGCACCAATACAAGTTATCTTGAGCTACATTATGCTTCAATAACCATTATATACGATCCGTGTTTACCATAATAACACTTAGGATTCGCACTGGCATGTCTGCAGATACTGGATTCTTCTCTTCAATGACCTCTGTAACCATAGTCGCGGCACAGCAACCACAGTCTCCACTTCGTGAACTTCGACGTCTTCGACAAAACCAAGTGTTTTCTAAGGCCCAAGTGTACTCCTGAGCGTTGTCTCAAATGGGTCTGATTACAGTGATAATGTAATCCTTAGAATCCGTGAAGTCACGTCCTTTTCTTCGAAATTCTCCGAAACCAAACAAATCCACGCTTCACAAACTTAGCTCCAAGACCAATGAAACCTTAGAATCACACACTTTTTTCTCTTCTCTTGTACAAATGTATTGTCATTCTTTCAATTGCTTAACCATGTGTATTGTCATTCTTTCAATTGCATAACCATGTGTATTGTCATTCTTTCAATTGCATAACCATGTGTATTGTTATTTTCAATTGCATAACCTTGTATGTTGTTTTACACCATGTACTTTTCCCAAATTTGTCTTGTCCAAACATTGTATGTACCCCCACCCATTCCCTACAAACATTGTGACCCAAACTATAGCATAAAACTGTATGTTCTAGCTAGGAAATCTCTCAAAACCCCGATGGAAGCATAAGAGGATTTTTTTTCCCTACAGCTCCATTGCCACGTCGCTTTTTTTCCAAGCGCGGGGGGAAGTGTTATGGTACGCCCAAACGACAAAGAATTCAAACTCCTAATTCGCCGCAAACTACACAACACCCTGCTCCCCCCCTGTTCCCTGCTTCCTACTTCCTATCCCATCCGCCCACCCGCACGCGATCCCTTCCACCAGTTGAGAATTGCGAGCCGCCTCGGGCACACGTTAAGCCCGCGCGTTGATTCCCACTGTTCGCGCCCGGCGTACTATCGCTCGAGTTGTACTCAAATATAACCTGCAATGTTAATTCAATAACCTACGGGTTTAGCGCTGATATTTCACCATGCCTGTGTAAACTTCGGTTCTGTCCTAAACTCGGGAGGTCCCCCTGGAAGCCGGAAGACGAAGACCCCCAACATCATGTAAGCTGTACAATTGTTTCCTCATTTGATTGTGTCCTTTAACGATAGACTGTAAACTCCCGAGTTAACCACCCCAGCTGACCCTCAAGTTCAAGAAGACAATGCAGGACGCCCCCTGCACCCCGCTCTTCACCTTGCCTAGCCATCAATATGCTAGACTCAAAACGCATCCGGGAAGTGACCCCAGCAACCTAGAAACACAATCTGGTAATTAACATACTAGACCAATTCAGAACCGACACGTGCAGCCGGCCAACGACCCCTTCGACCCGGGAAGCAGCACGTACCACGATGGACGATGAACCTTTCCACACGGCCCTACACGAGGACCATGCATATAAAGGGCTACACCGCCCAAAGCCAATCAATCTATCTTGTTGATTGAATCCAAGCACTTCGCTTGTCGTATTGCTCAACTTGATAATTCCTTTTGAAACTGTACTTTACTTATTGTTGTAATTTTTATAATAATTATATAATAAAGGATAAATATATCCAAAGTTGTTTTACTTTTAATTCAAAGTGAACATTAAAAGTTAACTGGCGCCCAGTACGTGGGTCGAAAATTCGAGGAAGCTGTTAAACTTGGCCGCAGCCAGGACTCCCTAGGTGTTTTCAAACACCTCAACGCGAAGGACCACACATCAAAGAAATTCGTTAACTGAAATATGCAGAAAATCGCAGCAACATTTATGTAAGTACATTCTTTCAATTGTTCGTCTATCCCATCTGTACGATAGATCCCTTTCCCTACCTTATCCAAAAGGTCAGAGATAAAAATAAAGTTTTTAAACTTTTTTCTTCAATACGTAAAATTTTTAAATACTTTTTAATATGGCACAGCCAAATGAGAGACCCGCTCCCCAATACCCTGAATCTATTCTTGAGTATAACGGCTCTCCTAACGATATCAACTTATTTATCAAATCAGCTAGGGGGTACATAACACGAAACGGCAACACCCCAAGTAATGTTGAAAAAATTATTTCAAGATTACGTGGCAAAGCGCTACAAGTGATCTTAATGAACGATCACGAGAATAATATAGAAAAAATTATCGAAACTTTGAAAATTGAATGCGGTGATAACAAGTCAGTCACATTGCTTCAGACCGAGTTAATTAACTTTAACCGTGGCAACAGAGATTTTGGAACTCTCATCCATGAAATGAACCAAATTCTCTTTTCTATAAAAATTAAAATTGCGGACCAGTATGGGCCAGCGAGTGCGCAGGTCCTAATGGAACCCTACAAAGATACGGCACGTAATTCGTTATTAAATTTATTACCTACCCATATCAAATGTGCGAACCTCACAAAAAATTATGATGCCTTGTGCATCGAAATACGCATGCTGGAGGCGCATGGCGAACTCCACCATAATAGAACAAAACTCGTCCCAAACTTCTCGCAACCCTCGACAAGTAAATTTAATCCAACCCAGTTTGGACAAAATAATAATTTCAATAGATCATTCGCTAATCCACAAAATCAAAATGGCTATAGACCACATCACAACAATTTTAATAATTCAAATAATAATAATTTCAATAATTATAAACCGTGGCAAAATAATAATCGTATGAATAATAATAATATGAATAATAATCCCGGACAGAATTCCTGGATTCGAAATAACAATATGTCACACCAGAATAGTTATAAAAATCAACGTCGTAACGAAGACGTTAGTATGCGGACAGCACCCATGCCACGCCCGTCCAAAGGTCCGGTCATAGACTTAGGCAATGGACGTACGGCACAGGAGCTTTTCCAATGTGATCAAGAAGGACCAAATTTTTGGGAAGACGAAGAAGGTCCCTAAGAAACTTAGTCCAACTGAATCACATAAACAATGGACTTCCATATGTAGAAGCTCCATTAAATATAAAAATTTTAATAGACACTGGCAGCTCTAAATCGTTTATGAGTAGAGATTTGTATAATAGGCTATTTTTCGATTGCGAATACATTAATGAAGAATTTTCAGTGCAAACGGAGCACACCACAACGACCCATAGAGGTACGGTTGTGACGTCTTTTTGGAAAAAGGTATTCGGCGAAAATAATAATAAAATGCGATTTTATATATTTGATTTTTCAAAAAAAATATGACGTCCTAATGGGGATAGACATGCTCAAATTAATGAATGCTACCCTAATACTAAACGATTGTCATAATAATGTATAAAAAAAAAACTCCAACAAAACAAGTGCAACTATTCCATGTAATGGACATGAACACACTTGATGAACTGCTGGAGAAAAATAAAGATTTATTTTCAGAAGAGTTAGTAGCTAACTGTTCACCAAACATAAAACACAAACGTGGCCGCACAAACCATGTAGCCGACGCGTTGTCGAGAGTAGAGATTCATCATAGTGAGGATAGTGAGGAACAAGACTCGTTACGAGTGGAAGCCACTTCAGGCGCCCAGAGTGTCACCAACACTGTGCATAGCAATATGGACGATCACGAAGATGGGATTCCAATTCGCCACGAGCATCCACCCCCACGTATGAACAGAATCTTTATAGAGGTAAATAATCAAGAATCGCGTAAACTTAGGGCAAAAGAAACAGGAATGGACCATGTTTGGTGTATTCCTATAGATAATGCACGAACTGTATTTTTAAATTATGTAAAATTATGCTTAGATAAGAATAAATATGCTGTAATTATTAATGACGATAGATTGTACGAAATTGTGAGCGAGTGTTATAGGAAAGATATTGAAAAGAACTCATTGAAATTAATACGATATACAAATTTTAAAATTGAACCTTCCGATACGGAAGAGCAAAAAAAATAATACATTTAGCGCACGTTGAAAATCAACGCCATATGGGCCTAGATGCTCTGCTCGCTACATTAAAACGAACTTACTATTTTAATAATATGCGAACAAAAATAAAGACGTATTTACAAACATGTTTAATATGTCAAAATGCTAAATACGAAAGGCACCCTACGGCAGCTCCCCTAGAAGCAACCGTTACTCCCACTTGCCCAATGGAAATATGGCAAATCGACACGTATCACTTCGGTCGACAAAAATTTCTTACAATTATAGATAGATTCTCTAAATGGGCATCCTGTACTTTAATCACCGTTGACAATAATGTCGCGATATGTGACATACTTGTGAGAATGTTCTCCCTAGTCGGTGCACCTAAAGAAATTCATTTTGATCGTGAAACCACGTTCACGTCTACTACTACACGCGAATTGTTAGAATCATATAAAATAAAAGCTCACGTGACCACGACAGGTCATTCACAATCTAAAGCCGACATAGAACGCTTTCATTCTACCCTTACGGAAATATTGAGATTATTGCGTAGCGCAATATCGGATATTACCCCAGAAACACAAGTAAATTTAGCGATGAATGCATATAATAATACAATACATAGTGTAACAAAGCATTCTCCGAACGAAATACATTTTTGTCATGGGAATCGAACACCACCGGCCGATGGCGTGATTACCCAAAGTTATGTAAATGATCATGTAAATCAATGTAAGAAACTTCAACAATTAATTCACGATATGCAAACTAAAACTAAAAATAAAACACGGGAACGTGTAAATAAAAATCGCACCCAGCAAGACATGTCAATAGGACAGCAGATATTAATTAAAATCACGGCGCGCGGAAAACATAAAAACAAGTTTAAAGGGCCTTTCACGATAACTAAAATACTCCCGCATAACGTCTTAGAATATAAAAATCTTAGAGGATTAGCAACAATCCATAAAAATAGTGTCAAATTGTTTCAGGCTGGTTGCCCTGTCACAAGCATTGCGAATCCGCCAACTGACGAGCAATGAACACTTCATCGTAGCACCACTTGGAGATGCACGCGCTGTTGAGGGTCAATGGCACGTCATCCACACGCTGGACTTATCGTCGTTAATCGGACAATCACAACAATTAGAATTTAATTATGATAAATTTATAAAAAATAATAATGTAACCTTACCTAATGTAGGCTTAGAACGTTTAAAATATTTAATTGATCATAATAAAGCAATGATCGATAACCTTATAGTAACTAGGCATAAGCGAGGTCTTATAAATGGTATTGGGTCAGTAATTAAGTTTTTAACGGGAAATTTAGATGATAATGATATGGATAAGTTAATGCAACAAATGGAAAATAACCAAAATTTGAATAAACAAAGAATTTCTTTAACTTCTAGAATTTTAGAAGATTATTATACTAAACTTAAGAACGTTTCGCATAACCAATTAGTTATTTGGTCCCAAATGAGCCATGACCATTATGAAGATCAAACTGATTTGTTGATAACGCATTTAATTTACCAAACAGAGACAATAACGGAATTAATAACTAGAATCACAGAAGCCATCACTTTTGCCGCTCATGGTATGTACCATCCTAGTATCATTAAACCGAAGGTCTTTATGGACTCAATTTCGCAAATAAATTCGGAACAATTATTTTCTAACGACTTTGACATTATTCAACGTTTGTTACAAGTTAAACTCATTAAAACTAAAGAAACCTTGCACTTTATTTTGTCCCTACCTTTAGTAGAGAAGACAGTATACATGTATAGCGAAATAATCCCCGTAATATCCAAACCTGATTCCCAATGTTTCCAACCCCACCTCCTATCCAGACGAATATTGAGGGATGGAAAGCAAATGTATGTCGCTAGCAAATGCCAACTACTTTCGGATCAACTCAGCATATGTCATAAAGAAATGGATACCATAGATGATTGCACCACCCTGGTGTTAGAAAGCCACAACGAACGAAACTGCAGCCTCCACAAAGTAAAATGTCCAGAGGAATATACCCATATCATAGGAGACAACATGATGTACGTATTTCGAGATAAACCCACGCCACTACAAGCGCATTGTCCACAACACCAACAAAGTATTATCATATCCAAGTCAGTACTCGTGACCAACGACGACTGCAGCATACAAGGAAAAACATTTAGTATGGGACGGACCATCAATCAAGAAACATTAGTAATTACATACTCCAGAGAAGATCTGCATGTACTACAACTACCCACATTACATGTAGGAGAAATAGAAAAACCTCATCAAGATTCCAGCATCACCACTGACATAACAGAAGTCAAAGGAAATCTACACATCACACTTACTAGTTGCTTAATAATAATAGCAATTGGATATATCCTATGGAGAAGATGCAAACTCTTCGCAGCCCGAAGGAGTTTCCGTTTAAGGGGGGGAGAGTTAACCACCCCAGCTGACCCTCAAGTTCAAGAAGACAATGCAGGACGCCCCCTGCACCCCGCTCTTCACCTTGCCTAGCCATCAATATGCTAGACTCAAAACGCATCCGGGAAGTGACCCCAGCAACCTAGAAACACAATCTGGTAATTAACATACTAGACCAATTCAGAACCGACACGTGCAGCCGGCCAACGACCCCTTCGACCCGGGAAGCAGCACGTACCACGATGGACGATGAACCTTTCCACACGGCCCTACACGAGGACCATGCATATAAAGGGCTACACCGCCCAAAGCCAATCAATCTATCTTGTTGATTGAATCCAAGCACTTCGCTTGTCGTATTGCTCAACTTGATAATTCCTTTTGAAACTGTACTTTACTTATTGTTGTAATTTTTATAATAATTATATAATAAAGGATAAATATATCCAAAGTTGTTTTACTTTTAATTCAAAGTGAACATTAAAAGTTAACTCCCGCGCAAAGCCATCACTCAGAGAGTTTCGTTTAGGGATCTTGAGGTTATAAACACGATAGCTAGGATTGTGTAGTATGTATTTCTTGTGTTGAATTGTACTGTAATGACCTATGTACTGTGTTTTAAATTTGCAATACATGAAACTAGTTAACTCAATCCTGTTATTATTCTGCTACGGCAGGAGGGTTTCCTAGAGAGGGAGTATCCTGCCAGACGACTGAGATGCGAAGGAATTTCTGAAGCCTCGAGCGACCCACCACCTGAATAGAGGGTAAATCATGCCTCCCCTGAGAGCTAGCTTGGGACATGTTTGGGGGCCCGCTCCTAACAACACTTATCATAATGTTTTATTAAAATAACCGGTGGTGGTTTTCTCTAAATAGTGTTTGTGCAGTGAACTCCATTAAAAAATTAAGAAATAATACATATTTATTTAAAATATAATTTTACCAAGCTACTTTACTTTTTACTCATTCCTACTGGCCGCATTATGAATATCAGCATCTACGCGACCTACAAATATATTTCTTGAAAAATCTACATGAATATAGTATATATTTTATAACTCAAATTCATTATTGGCGATGCCATAGAACGGTTTTCACATTTTAAATAAATAATTGTTCAGGCATGTGAGAGGCAATTGTACATTGCATCTGCAGTGGTAAAGGTGCGATTGTATATAGCCGCCGTGCTATAGGCGTCGCGCGTCGCCTCATTTATCCCACAGACCATTTTAGTTTTTGTTCAATCTCCACTTTAAAATTAAAAAATAAAGTATTAAAAATGATTTAATAACTTTACTAAGAATTTTTTAGACTAATGAGACTTTACCTTTACCGAAATAGATTTATCAAACACCTATCGTAATGTTTCATTGAAATAATGAAAGAAAACCTTCTCCTCCTGTAAAATTTTCTAATGCTTAATGGACAAATACAAATTAAGGTGACGTAGGGGTAAGGCTCTTGACTCACAATCCGAAGGTCGCGGGGTCGATTCCCGGCCTGCGCAAATACATTTTATTTAATCGATTTGTGTTATTTTACAAATAATTAATTTAAAAATAATATATAGTATATTTGTGGCACTTTCCAGGGTGGAAGACACTCTCAATATCGCCCTGGTGTAAGACCACCATTCAGAATTGAAACTTTGCTTAAAATGGCTATAGACGTGTTTGGTGACCAGATCTGAATAGCCAGGTATTTCCCCATCTACTTATTCCTCTCCTTCCCATCTCCACTTACCTTCAGCCTCGTAACATACCACAGTCGAGGATGTAATAGTCTCACTGACTCAAGGCGCATTGGCGGTTGGGAGCATTTGGTACTCTTGTAACCTTTGGTACCTTCTTCTTCCCTATCTCCTTCCTCTCCCCACTACCCTCAGCCTCACAACAAACCCCAGTTGAGGACGCCGTAGTCTCACTGGCTCCAGACGGGAGTAGCTCTTGTGAAGTATTCACACACATTAAAAACAAACTCGGACCCATAAGCTTGTTTTCACGATAATTTATTGTTTTATGGGAAAGACTGCACAGCCTGACCCTGTCTCCCCATCCAAACTGTGCGTGTGGTGACACAAACCAAACAGCCGAGCACATTCTGTGGCAATGTGAGATTTTGACGGACGTAAGGGACGAAATGTTGGAAGGTCTGAAAGTAACTACGAGACCAGCATGGAATGCGGATCTCGTGTCGAACAAGGAGAATCTCGAATGCCTGAGGAAATTTACAAGGATTTGGGTTGATAGATGGCCTGAACTTAGAGTCGATGATTAAATTTAACTTCATTATGTGTTTAGGATCCAGGTGTAATTGCTCCTGGCATCCACGGTCACCCTTTTATAATATTTATACTACTACTATTGCCCGGATATTACGCACTACATTTTCTTATTCACACTGAAACTGTTTACTTATGTATCATGTTTTGTATTAATATATATCATGTTTTCTTAGGTACCATCTTCAACAACCTCTTTAACATCTAAAATTTGTCTATTACTTGTTTTTTCTTTTTGTTTAACTAGATATTATCAATAACCTTCGCGTATCCTAACTATACTTGCATTTTTCTAGCACTCTTTTTCTAAATCTAAGATATATATATATATATATCAACAAGTTTTTCGTGTCTTGACTTGTATCATTCAAGGAGCCGGAACTGAACTACCATCTCATTTTTGTATTGTCCTACACCCCATCAAGGGGGTGGACTAGATCTATGTCCGTGCAACAACCGAGAAGATGACTCCCAAGGTAGCCGCTGCAAAACCCGCCCGCGCCTCCCCCGTCGCCATGAGCGGGCCAGAAGACCAACCGTAGCGGACCGGGCCAGAAGACCAACCGTAGGGCCCGGTAGACCCTCGTTTTCTTCGAGGGCCTACCGGGAAGCCGGCTTAGGGGCGTGGACACCGAGTCTCGCTTGCGACTGGACTGATGGCTCCGCTTATTCTCGGCGGGACTGCCGGGTGACTGTAGCTCAGCTGCTTTGGTTAAGTTAAACAATCTCATCATAATATGTATTTTTTTATTTTTTTATTCTGCATATTAACAAACTTTTATTTCAGCTACATCAGGTGGCAGAGATGAGACGTGATACTGTGAAATAAATAACTAACAACATGTACGCACTCGCATACTGCCTGCTAACAATGTATGCCCGGACATTGGGGGTCTAGAGTCATTTTAAATAAAATGTAGTTTCTTTATAAATAAAAAATTAGAATCCTGACGAGTACGGTGAAGGAGAAAACCATCTGTTTCCTTAGAACGCCGTGGGAAAGTGGTGGGCAACCTGCAATGTTGCGAGACGAACGTGTGACGTAGGAGGCGTACCTGACTTATTAAACGAGTTGGAGTAATAATATGTAGGACGGTAAACAATTTCGCAATGCTTCATTTAAAATGAAAATGATTACCCATTCGGCACTCTAAATTTGTGATATAACACACGACCACTGTATTTCACTGAAGCAAAATGCGATGAATGCAATCCGCCCACCATTAAAACATTCTATAAAATAATTGTCTGCAGGCACTCCAAATAAAAATAAAACCCTTTTCAATATTAATCAGCAAAAGTATTTTTTAATTATGGCAGCCCTGAATGCATTTCTTTTTTTTTACATTTTCCAGTGGAGAGTCGCGGCGGCCGGAGTTTTTATGATGTCGGTGCTTTATTTGAGAAGGGATTTGTCCTGATTAAAACACCGAGCATTAGGGGGGATTGGTGTAGATTTACTAGTTTTTCCTCTATTTTCGCTGTTTTTACGCTGTTTTATGTTGTTTTATTTCCGTTCGCGTCAGCTCGCGCCGTATCACATTATTCACGGTTTGGATCAAAATGATATTTTTAAAGGAAAAAATAAAATTGGTGAAAATTTCAATTCGTGGATCTGGATTTTGTGATGTTGTTGAAAATATTGGAATTTTAATATCGGCTCATGAAAATTAAAATTAAATTTTACGAAAATCTCTTACAAGGGCTTGCAAATGTTCAAATTTATATCTAAGTTAACTAGACAACCATTCAACATTGAAACTTTGCTTAAAATTACTATAAACGTGTTTGGTGACCTGATCTGATTAGCCAGGTGATCTGATACCCCAATTGGGAATGCCAATGAATGGGGGTTTCACTGTCTCCAGGTGTTTGGTGGTAGTTGGAATTCTTTTTTTTTTTACATTAGCTCCACACAAAAAAAAATTACCTCAGGGTCTATGTCATTTTAGGGGATGATGTGTGGAGGGTCTTTTTAAGAAAGGGAATGATAGGAAATTATGGGAAGGAAAAATGTATGAAGGGTGGATAGGAATCTGGGGGTCAGTGTGTCCGGGAGTGACGGAAGAATAAATCCATCCCTCTAACTGCTGTGCAAGGCGAGGGAGTCCGGCTGGTAAGGTCAAAAGGCCTCCCTCAACCACTCTCTCTCGATTCGTCTCGCAACGCAGCAGGTAGGCAGACACATCCGCCGCCAATATCTGGACAAACGTCACCTCATAAACCCGGGCAACCCCAAGAGGTTAGTTTGGTATTCACATAAAAACTTTAAACGCTACAAATTTTAACAATATCATCTGTAATAAATGATATATTTTGCCTTTGTTATAAGTCATCTTGAGTACCATTCTCCCACATGGAACCCAGATTACAATATTTATGTATAAACTTTTGAAAAGTACAAAATCAATTCGTATCCTTAGTTTTAAATGCGTATTCCAGCAATTTTGTAGAATAATAACACTTTTTAAAATAATCTGTGTAATGTATTAAATTTAAGGTAATATGAATTTTGTGTAGGTAGAACCTATACCTTTTGTCATCCGACCGCTGTCTTCTCAGAGCAAGTAGAACCCCATCGCAGGATAGTGGAGATCAGGATTTAGAGGTCATGCATATAAAAGACGCAAATTTTACTAGTGAAAATTGATGTTGACTTTATTGCAGTTTGCAAGGGAAAATTGAACATTGTAAATAAAACATAAATACCTTGAGCAATTATTAAATGATGTAGAAAGAGAGAGTCAACCAATTACGATTAATTTTAATACCGCACACGTCCCGTCGCCGTGACAGTCGTGACATTCCTCCAAAAGACGACAGCAATCCCCAAGACACCGTCCAGCACGTCATCCAACGGCGCGCAGAAAATCTCGCCGGCCAAAGCAGAGCAAAGCCGTTTCCTTCCAAGGGATTACACCCAACAACCAGGCACAGCAGATATAGCCCCCATCAGGCGGTAGGTAGAAACTCTCGCCGGCCAAAGCAGAGCAGAGCCGTTTCCTTCAAAGGGATTACTCCCAACAACCAGGCACAGCGGATATACACCCATCAGGCGGAGTGTAGAAACTCACGCCGGCCAAAGCAGAGCAAAACCGTTTCAATACATCCCCCGTTGATTACAGAATCAAATTCACTTCCGCACGCGGTTCAAACAATCGCTCGGCATCCGGCGAGAAATAAAATAAAATAAACAGGCTTCTATGCCATCTGAGTCGTCACACGCTCACAGAAATAAACAATAAACTCATTCTAGGCTACATCGCACTAGAATTTCTGATAACCCCAAAACTCTGCTCCAAAATCTCCCCTCGCCTCGAAAAAATTACGTGATGTCTGCCGCAATCTTTCCTCGAATCACGTTTCCGTTGCCGTGATAGTTTGGCCAACCAACAAAGTTAAAAAAAAAGAAAAAATAAATAAAGCATAGACAATAAATAGTACCTATTTTGAGCAGTACTTGCTCACGAAATAGATATGTTACATTTCCCCGCAACCCCCGAAAATTTTACGCCGCGAAGTGAAGTAAAATTATTAGGACACCGCCCAACAAGACTCTCTCTTTCCATATCTGTTAAAGAAAATAACACATCACAGTATCAGAAAAACAATAACATAAGACATACTAAAGTAGCAAATTAAAAAAACCAAAACCCATTCACAGAACGGTATACAAAAGAAAAACTTTGAAAATGAGGTAATACCTCCACTTTTACAAGCTCGCTTGTAAGATTACCAACACGTTACTCACATGACGAGAGACAATCTCTCAAGAAAACACTAGTGAGTATGGAGAACTCAAGCTCCCACTTTCCTTTATAGAAAAAAGCAACACTTAGTTATTATTAACATATAATTAACTCTCTCTTTCTCTATCCTTATATTCTAAACAAAAATGATATATGGAAAAAGTAACGTCATACAAATTATACTTAATGCGTCTTAAATTATCGACTAAAACTAGTCCAAGGTATAAACAAATATACAGAATTAACTCGTTCAATTTAAAATTGATGTCTAGGAGGTCAGATCAAGTATAATACAATTATTACTTGTCCATCGTATAACAAGTTTTATAAAAAAACTGTCAATTACAAAGTGGTCAGAGTAGGGTTTATATGTAAAGACATACCTATCTGTCAAACGGTTTTAGATCAGGTTTTACAATACCAAGGCACTACCTATCTATAAAAGAGGTTAGATTAGGGTTTACATATTTTAAATACCTATCCATCAAAATTATGAAAAAAATTCATTAGGAACACAGAAGCAAAACAGGATCTAGAATGTTAGGCTTAGAGCTTAGGGATTACAATTAAACAAAACACCTAGCTATTATAAAAGTGAACCTCAAAAAGTACTCTTGATTTTATACAAAAATACAAGATGTAACTATTATAAACCATCCTCAGAGGACGTTGCTTGTGCAAGAAAAGACTGAAGATAAACCCAGGTGGCATTCCTTCAAAAAATAACACTTAATACATCAAGTAAGTGAAAAGTCATAAATTTCTTGAACAAACAATGATATTTTGGTGATCGAATATACTTATTAGATAATCGACACTAGATAAGGTGTGATCGAACAATATCCAAATGAACGACACTAGTAGACAAAATTAAGAGTACAACACTGGTTTAAGCAGTGAGATCACTACTGGATTGTTTTAAACTCTTATTATATATACGAGCCTGTTCCCGCATAGCTGATAACGTAGGCTCTGGAGTGATATTCACTTCTGATAACATCTGTATCATCTCCTCCTTAGTAGCACCGTTAATATTAGAAATCGCCATTTTTTTTTTTTTTTTAATTTTTAAATTTGAGAAAAAAAACAATAATAATATATTTTCATAAAAATAGAAAATATTATTTGAAAAATATTTAAAATTATTTAATTTAAAAAAAAATTAATATACTTTGTAGTTTGAAATACCGGACACCGTGTAAAGCCGAGAATAAATCGAACCGATGAATCGAAAAACAATTAAATATATTGTACGTTGGGAGTATGTTGCCTAAAAAAATAATAATACTTTGCTTTGAGTATTTACCATGTATGTTGATAAACAAACACGTCAATTTGGCAGGTGACAGTTGACATTTGAAATTCACGTATTGCCAGTAAAGAGAAAATATTTACCCCACAAATCTGTCACTGCTAACAATGTACTTTTAAATTGTCAAAAAAAATATATTATTATGCATTTTAACTATGTGGCAACACAAAAACTAAACAGAAATGTCAAACAAGTATAAATGTGTAATACATTTAACCTAAAAAACTACACACACTGATGCGTTCTATATAAAATACATCGTAAAATACAGATAACCTACAAATTATCAAGACCATTATTACAGATATATGCATGAACTGAAAATCCCATCCGAGCACCAGTTATTAAACTTAAAAAAAATCTCTTTTGTTGGGCCGCCATCAGGCGGTGTGTAGAAACTCACGCCGGCCAAAGCAGAGCAAAACCGTTTCAATACATCCCCCGTTGATTACAGAATCAAATTCACTTCCGCACGCGGTTCAAACAATCGCTCGGCATCCGGCGAGAAATAAAATAAAATAAACAGGCGTCTATGCCATCTGAGTCGTCACACGCTCACAGAAATAAACAATAAACTCATTCTAGGCTACATCGCACTAGAATTTCTGATAACCCCAAAACTCTGCTCCAAAATCTCCCCTCGCCTCGAAAAAATTACGTGATGTCTGCCGCAATCTTTCCTCGAATCACGTTTCCGTTGCCGTGATAGTTTGGCCAACCAACAAAGTTAAAAAAAAATAAAAAATAAATAAAGCATAGACAATAAACAGTACCTATTTTGAGCAGTACTTGCTCACGAAATAGATATGTTACATCTGCACATAGTGCATAAGCTTAGGAGGGAATAACCACAGACACCCGGAAATATGTCATTTTTAAAACAAATAAAAATCAACAAAAAAAAAATATATATATATAACCCCTCCACACAGCATCCACAAAGATGACATAGGCCCTGAGGGAAATTATTTTCCTCAGGGCCTCCTGTGTGGAGCTCATGTAAAAAAAATAAATATATATATATATATATATATATATATATATATATATATATCTTACGTATTTATCTGTAAGTACAAGCTGATTGTTTTTACAAATAAATTTGAGAGGCAAGAATGGGTACCGCCGCCCCGGGAACCATTTATTTGCTAACCAAATCGTCTGCCATTCCTACCCACCCCTAATATATTTTTCCTTCCCAGAACTTCTCATCCTTCCCTTATTTAAAAACACTCTCCACACAGTATCCCCTATGATGGCGTAGGCCCTGACGAAAATAATTTCCCTGGGTGGAGCTAGGTGACCGGACAACTCATAATGAACTCAACTCAACTTAATTAAAAGTCATTAATAGTGATGATAAAAATATATTAAAAAAAACTTTAAATAGGTGACCTAAGTTAGGTTATGAGCTATTTTTCAAAAAAAAAAAGTTGCTTTTAATGACTTTTCAAACAGGTGTTGAGTTGAGTTGGTTTTGAGTTGGCATGGAACCGTAGAGTTAATGTAAAAAAAGTAAATAATCACTAGATGTGCGATCTACACCGATTTGAAAGAAAACCAAAGTTGCCAATCAAACATAAAAAATTAAACATATGTATAGATATAATACATACAACATTATTAAACCATTTGAAAACATCGCAAAAGATCTCAAAATAAATCTCACTCTATTATTTAGAATCACATACAAAAATCCACGATTCTAAAAAAAAGAAATTGATGATGTCTTCAAAATCCCTGCCATCATAATACGTAATAACCTGCGTAGAAACGTAATAATAAACCATTCATCCCTTTTTTCCGATCATTTTTTATACGCAGGGAAGGGAGACAACCCACAAATTACAACTACCCTAATCCTCGGTAAATAATCGAAAGGGGTAGATATGAGTCATAGTAAAATCTTCTTCATATATTGAACCGGATTTCTGCTGACACTGTGGAACTATTAGACGCTATATGCTGAACCGGCGAACCGGCTGAATCGGCGAATCAGAGCCCGATACCCGGTTCGTGATAATCCCTGATGACGGATGGTAATATCCCACGCTCTTTCTTGGGAATTGACAAAAATTGAGCCGATCCAAGAATGTAAATTGATCAATATTGGGATTATGTCATAATATACTACGTTTATCTACTTATTGTCTATGACGGAAAAAGATAATATTAGTTTTATTACATAGCTGTATTAATATATGTATTGTTCTGTTATTTTAGTGGACACACTAACAGACTCTCCAAATACTAGGATGGAAATTACTTTGTAGGAATGAATAGATTCTTGTAGTTATCTGGATTTATTTATACTTCGCGTATACAATTGGGACTGCGGCAGTCTACCTAACTAGAAGCTAGCTATAATGGTTCTGGGGAGTGATTACTGAAACACACCCTCTGAGCTTCTCCGATCCCCTGCCGGAGAACTTAAGCACTACGCTGCCTGCCATCTAGCGGAATCTACCGATAGATGATATCATCGCCATCTGTGTCTACAAGGCGGAAGCTTTTACGATACACCAGAATATATGTATTTTTTTAATGTGAATACCGCACAAGAGTCCCAACTGCTCCCGTCTCGTGCTTAAAAATATAGTTTCCGCATTAGTTTCGGTTTCAAATCTGCCGAAACTTCGGATGCACCGAAATTCTGCGTTCATGAATATCGCGCATCGTTCGGCTGAATTCGGGTGAGTTTGTGGCTCGTGTGTCACCCGCCATCATTAGCTGAGCTCATTTAACACGTGTAATAAGAATTTGGTGATTGTAAACGCAATTAAATTTAAAATACTCAATTAATGTGGTCCTTCCTTTATAATGTAAGTGTTGATTATTGACAAAATTTGTTTTAAGAAGTGGTTAACATGTTTGTTAATTTTTTTTTATTGCAGTCATATCAAAAAAATAAATAATTATTTTTTCGCATACTTAAATTATTGTTTAATAAGAAAATATGATGTAATAAGAATGTTGTGATTGTAAACGCAATTAAAATAAAAATACTCAATTAAAGAGGTTCTTCCAAAATAATTCACGGCCATCTTGATACTTCATTGTGTCTTAGCAACATTGATATAAATGTTCCCAATTCCCATTGCTTAAGACGCCATAATATGTTTCACCTGAATACATTTAAATCAATATTGCCTATTTTAGCCCTCTGACCCAAATGTGTCGACTGTGTAATAAGATAGTGTGCCGAAGTCGATATTTTTGTCGATAATTTATATGGATTCAAAAAAAATGCTCTGCGATTGCTAAAAAATATGTGCTAAATTATATTATGTATCATTTTTGTCTCTAATTATGTATCTTAAATGCCTCTCTTTAATTGTTATTTGAGTAAACTTTGATTTTTTTTTAAATTCTATATGTCTAGCTGTTTTTATGTTTTATTTTATCTAATTTTTTATTTTTACTGTTCCAAAATTATTATTTGATATTTTTAAAATTTTTAATTTAAAATTGAGTTTTTATAACTGGGTTGTTTTCACATGTGTGTCAACAACCTGTAAAAACGCAGTATAAATAAATAAATAATGCAAGTGTTGATTATTGAAAAGTTTTGGCTCCAAGAAGTAGTTAAATGTTTTTTAATTTTTCTAATTTTTGTTTGTTTAAAATAAACTACTAGTACTACAGTTATTATTCTTAAAAAAAATATTAGGTATTGATTTTTTATAGTACTTTACCATTTTTTTCTTATACTTATTTATGTAATGTGTCATTTTTGTTTATATTACCCACACACAGGCATTGCCTTAGTACACAGGTTCCCATTACCTACTTTTGTCTATTATACATTTACTTATCGCTAACTATTACCATATTACTTGTACATTATGTTTACATCTTACTATATTTAGAAAATATGTAAAATTATTTTGGAAATGTAATTTGGACGACCTCCGTAGTCCAGTGGGTAAGACTCTCGACTCACAATCCGGAGGTCACGGGTTCGAACCCGGCATGCGCAAATAAATTTTATTTGATTTATTTGTGTTATTTCACAATTAATTCATTTAAAATAATATATAGTATATTTGCGGCATGTTCCAGAGTGGAAGATACTATCAGTATCGCCCTGGTGTAAGACCACCATTCAGAATTGAAACGTTGCTCTTGAAAATGGCTTTAGCCGTGTTTGGCGACCAGATCTGAATAGCCAGGTACTTCCCAACCTTCCTCTTCCCCACCTCCTTCCCCTCCCCACTACCTTCAGCCTCACAAAATACCCCAATTGGGGATGCCATAGTCTCACTGGCTCCAGACGGGAGCAGTTGAGATTCTTGTGCGGTATTAACTGTAAAAAAAAATATATATATATATGTTTTTAGATATAATGGGAAAAAATAAACAATAAAAAAAATCATTTAACTCGTGGTAACTGTGTGTATAAGTGTAAAAAATAAGCCAAGTTTCAGTGCGCAATAGATTTCTAACATGTCTAATAAAGTTCGGTTTCGGCCGAAACTGAGACAGATAGATACCGAAGATTCGGTTTCGGTAGAAAGTCCTGTTTTGGTCGGACACAAAAAAAAACGTAATCAATTACATTTGCAATAGGTAAATATTTAAAAAAAATATTGTTTCTGATTATTATCATTTTTTTTACTTTAGCTGGTAGGAAATTGTGTCCAGGAGTGACGGAAGTATGAATCTATCCCTCTCACTACAGTGCAAGGCGATGTTCCGAGAGAATCCTGTTGGAGACTTCAGTTCAGTTTCTCCCGATCCGGCCGATGCGGATTGGTGGGCTGACGCGTCCAACGCCAATATCCACCTCCAAGATCTACCCCATGAACCCTGGCACCCCTGCTAAGTCACTGTGTATTTCTATTGAAATTAAATCTAAAAAAAATAAAACAAATGCATGTACCAAAAACAAACTACGTTGTGGTGAAAAACAAATACAACATTTTGAAAATATATTCTAATGATCTTCCCTTATTTCATTATGGGACCCAATTTTAATTATTTATTTAATCATAAAGTTGCGACACCAGTTAGTTTGACTGGAAAAGGAGAATTTGGGAAGATAGTAAATACGGGGAAACGCGTTAGTATTTAGTACGGGGCGGATATTTAATTTAGTCTGTATTATAACCCCCGAAGTGAGAATCTACAGAGTGTTGAGTTGGAAAGGACGCAGCCAGTACCTAAAAATATGTAATAAAAACACTTTTTCTAAAATAGCAGAACAACGTATTACGAAAAAAAATCAATGCTATACCTATGCGATATTTATAAGACACAAGCGGGTTTCCGGGATGCGTTAATAAAGAAATTGTTTGTCCCTTCATATCCTTTCCCATTCGTCCCGTTCCCCTTCCTCTTCCCCTCATGCGTTCCCCCTTCACCTTCCCCGCCTTTCCTCTCCCCCCTCCTGCGTTTCATACATTCAGTCCCGGTACAACCAGTTTTCAAACAGCTCGCGTGCCACCTATAACATTTTTTAAATACAAATTTCATAATGCCAGAGCTAACCAGTATATAGAAAAGTTCGCGGGCGTGCGCACAATAACTCACCAAAGTTACATCGCAATACGATGAATAGCATCTTTACATGTCATAAATTAAAATCGTCCGATGCGTCTGTCTGTCTGTCTGTTCGCGATAAACTCAAAAACTACAGAACGGATTTTCACGCGGATTTCACCAATAGACAGAGTAATTCATGAGGAAGGTTTAAGTATATTATTTGTCGAGGTTTCGTATAAATTGTTTGAAATATAAAGGAAAATGTCTGTATGTGGTGGACGAGCGGGCTGGCAAGCGGGTAATGAGGATTTGGTTTGTATTCAAATCTATAGTTTTATGCCGATGTTGATGAAATTTTACACATCGAGAAAGTCACCGTCTACTTTTGATTTCGAAAAATCTGTGTAAAGCCTAGTACAACATATAGAAACCATCGTGGGCGTGCGCACAACAACTCACCAAAGTTTCATTGCAATCGGATGAGTGGTTTAGTGACCGTATAAGGGACACATAAAGAAACATTCATTTTTATATGTTAAGATTTCTTAACATTACATTAAGCATACGTCATTACGATAAAGTAACATTAGTATTTCATAGAGCATTCTTTTCACATTAACTGCACCCAAAATCTTTGGGGATGTTGTGAGAAGGGTCTTTTTGAGAATAGAAAGGAGTGAATATGGGACTTGAAGAGACCTCGTTCACAGAGGTCGGCAAATCGTTCCACAGTCCGGCTGCTGAACCAACCGTGTACAAATGTTGGGCGCTCGTTTGGCGTGTTTCCAGACTAAGCACCAGTAGAGAAGGGATCAATGGGGCTTTCTTTCATTGTTATACCGGTAGAACAAGGACAGCATACCTACCCGACACCTGTGCTTTAAAGAGAGCAATCCGTTTGTAAACATAACGGATTCTGCCGAAGGGACCGACCGTTTCTGCACAGTCAAGCTGCCGAGTCAACGTTTATTCAGATGTTTTGCGTCTCAAGACCAGAGGTAACTGCGAAAGTCAGTGGTATGGTGCACTTGCGATTTATATCGGGTCAGCAGTTGTGAAAAAATTGTATTAAAAAAAGTATGTGTGGATCCTGTACAGTGCGCCCAGTTTCTGATATAACTTGACTCGGGCTTTGATGGAAGATAGAAATAATATACATATAATGTATTTTGAATAGCCAGGTTCTATCCCACGTCCCCATCTCCTTCCACTCCCTACTACCTCACAACATACACCAATTGGGGATGCCATAGTCTGTGTTGGTGCCTAGCATTGCTCCTTTACCTTTACCTTTATTTTTCCAACTTTTAATTTCTACCTACCAATCCTTCTAATTCCTACCCAACAAATCATAATTATTCCTACTAACAAATCCTAATTTTTCCTACCACCAATACCTACCAATCAAGCATCACACTGTTCAGTTGAAAATTACCCACCTTCCTGTCAACACATATGTTGAATACGTAGCTATTGTATCGAACATTTCTATAAAAGTGAAAATCATAAGTGAATATAAAAAAGAACCAGCAGATCTGAAAAGGAGAAGCAAAGGGGGAAATCTGCGGGTAAGTCGGCATCCTCAATTTTCCTTCCTTCCGCTTTGCGGGTACAGTGTGAAACCCCAACAGTCTGAATGGCTCAAGACGGTAGGGAGCAGTTGGGACTCTCCTGCGGTGTTCACATAAAAAAATGAGAGACAAGTTGAGGGAGAACTTTTGATCTCTTTGGCAGGACTATCTTGGAACATCGCCTTGCACCGCAGTAGGAGGGAAGGATTTTGACGTCCGTCACTCCTGGACCCAGTGACCTTTAGATTCCAACCCACCCCTCGTACCTTTTTCATTTCTAAAACTTGATCTCTTTTCTTTTCAAAAAGACACAGAAACCCAAAGATGACATAGGCCCTGAAGTCTAGTGAAACAAAACATTTTTTTTAATGTGAAATATGCCATTCTTCATATTCAGTCGTTCGTTGAAATGTATATATTATGCTTTTCAACGAACATATTAACTACGTGCATATTCCAAAAGCATGGTAAAAACGTGTTCAAAGAACTTATACAAAATTATCAAATGTTTTTTTGATACCAGAAGACACCATGACAATTATCACAAATTTATTAAATGTATATCAAAGCAACGTAAAAACATAACACATTTTTCATAGTTCTTGCACCCTTGGTCCAAAGCAGTCAATATTTCCCATATAAAGAGGTATAAATTGTATCCTTTCATGGCAGGAGATAGCGGAAATTGAATTTTGCATACATAAAACCTTTAAAATATACTTCACGAACTTTACTATTATTTTATATATTGTTTACATTTCAGCGCCAACAGCGATGTGTTGATAAATTGTTTTCATAATTTGCTTTTTCAATTTTAAAAACGATGTTTCCAGTTTTAATTTATAAACGTAAAACACATAAACAAGATTTATCTATAAATGTACAATGTTAAGTTATAAGCATAAAATTCATAATCAAGGTTTATTTACAAGCGTAAAACTCAGACGAAGCATATTTACCATCGTAAAACTTATGAACAAGATTTATCTACAAATGTACAATGTTTAGTTATAAGCATAAAATTCATAATCAAGGTTTATTTACAAGCGTAAAACTCATAAACGAAGTATATTTACAATTGTAAAACTTATAAACAAGATTTATCTACAAATGTACAATGTTTAGTTATAAGCATAAAACTCATAATCAAGGTTTATTTACAAGCATAAAACTCATAAACGAAGTATATTTACAAATGTATAACTCATAAACAAGATTTATCTACAAATGTACAATGTTTAGTTATAAGCATAAAATTCATAATCAAGGTTTATTTACAAGCGTAAAACTCATAAACGAAATATATTTACAAACGTAAAACTCATTAACAAGATTTATCTATAAACGTACAACTTTTATTTATAAGCATAAAACTCATTTTCAAGGTTTATTTACAAGCGTAAAACTCATAAACGAAGTATATTTACAAACGTTTTTAAAACCTCATAAATAAGATTCATCAACAAATGTTCCATTTTTATTTATAAGCGTAAAACTCATTATCATTATCAAGGTTTATTGACAAGCGCAAAACTCACAGAAGAAGTATATTTACAAACGTAAAACTCATTGAGAGATGATGGGAAGGCTGATGGAGATATCGAAAGAAGGGTAAATGCAGGCAATTCTATCAACGCCGTTGGCGCCAAAAAAAGACTGTGTAAAGAAGCAAAGTTAGCCGTTCACTAGCTGACCCGGCCACGCGTTGCTGTGGCTAATAAAACACAACGTCATCTACTGGATGGTTATCCAACCTTTATAACCACCGCTGTCTTTGAGTATATCGCAAAGAGACAGACAGATGACGCGGAGGACTTTAATTTATAATACGTAGAGATGGTGTGAAAGATTATAATAATGTGCATGAAATGCTTGGGGTAACTAAAGTATTTAAGTTAATAAGGTTTAATACTGTATCCGTCTAAATAACTTTTCAATTACTGCAATATAAGAGACCATTTTTTTAGAAGATAGAATGGGTATAGTAAGCTATCCGTAAAAGATAGATATATGCCTTCGCGGACTTTTTTTTAGATCTATAAAAGAGAAATATCCCACCATGCATTGTTTTGTTGTATCCCAAAAGGATTAGGCAGCGTTTTCGATGACAGCTACCAGGCGGCTTGATTTTTCCGACACTTCCAACAATTATCGTTATGTTTCAACCAATTTACACAAATCCTTGACAAATGACATACCTAAACCTTCCTCACGAAATACTCTATCTGTTAGTGAAAACCGCATGAAAATCCGTTCAGTAGTTTTCGAGTTTATCGCGAACAGACAGACAGACAGACAGACAGACGACGCGGGGGACTTTAATTTATAATATGTAGAGAAGAGATAGAGATATGTAGAGATAGAGAAGATGTAGAGAAAAGATAGAGATAGAGATAGAGATAATAGAGTGCTGGTACCTACCCTGAGGTATGGCAGTGAGGTATGGAGCTGGCAGAGGAAAGATGAAAGTAGACTGAACCGTGAATGTATGAAAAATGTGGAGATCCACAAAGAATGCAAGGCTGATGTAAGCATAATGAATAAGATTAAGAAAGGGACGCTCAGATGGTTTGGGCATATAGAGCAAATGAATGAGGAAAGGAGTGGAAGGAGAATATGTGACTCAAATATGAATGGTAGAAGAAGTCGGGGACGCCCGAGGAAGACATGGCACGACCAAGTGAATCAGATACTTAGATCGTCGGGCCATGTGAAGAGTCGGAATAATAGAATAGCGTGTATGAGACGATGTATGAATGTGAACGAGGCAAGGAGTATGTGCCAAAATCTAGTTGTTTGGCGGTCCGTCCTCTGTGCCTACCCCTGCGGAGAAACGGCGTGATGGTTAGGTAGTTAGTTAGTAAAACTCATATACCACGTTTATTTCCAAACGTAAAACTCGTATACAAGATTTATCTATAAACGTACAACTACATATCTACTATAACTATAAACGTACAACATGTAAAAACTTATAAACGTTTTTTTTTCCAAACGTAAAACTTGAACAAGATTTATTTACAAACGTACAACAGTTGTACGTTGTACGTTTACTCATAATTAAGGTTATTATAGGCGCAAACTTCATAACAAGATTTATTTTCAAAAGTAAATCTCATAAACAAGTTATATTACAATTGTAAAACTCACAAAAAAGTTTATTTACACATTTAAAACTCATAAAAAAACGATTACGAGTTTTACATTTTAGATAAAACCACTCAAATTAGTATCATTATTAAATCAAAGAGACTGAATTAATTTTCAATTTTTGCCAACTCACGTTTATACTTCTAATAATAACATATAAATTGAGAAGGCAATATTTTCTCACAAAGATAATATTATCTTGAAACAAAAAAATAGATTTTTAAAGTTATTCTCCTGAATTTTAGAAATTTTATCTTAAGGGCCCGCAACCCGGATTTGTACCGATTTATTACATATTTCCCTTAAAC
The DNA here is from genome assembly GCA_929108145.2 of Limnephilus rhombicus. Lineage (NCBI taxonomy): Eukaryota > Metazoa > Arthropoda > Insecta > Trichoptera > Limnephilidae > Limnephilus > Limnephilus rhombicus. The sequence continues at coordinate 31,236,458 of OV815288.1, read as the reverse complement.
ACGGTAAGTTTTAAAGCTCTTAAAAAAATATATGTTATTCTTGAAGATAATATCTAGACTTTGTTGGCGCCGAAACGCAAATTATATAAAATTCCCTCGATAGAAAAAAATCGCAAAGTATGTTCCAAAAATTATTATTAACACGTTTGTTTCAGTTATTTTACAAGTTATATGTATGAAAAAATTCACAATGTTTCTTTAAATGCTGTTCTAGATAATGCCCGCGAGATTTTTTCTCTATTTTAAACGAGTCGTGTTTTATTAAACATTTCCGCAATTTTCGCATCGATTTTGTCGCTGTAAATGTTAGCGCTCTCCTCTAACATTCGTAATTTTGTATCTCTCCATCTTCTTCTTTTCGGGCCCAGTTGCAGAGCCCTTACCGAAAAAAGGTGAAAGAAAACGCAAGAAAAAGTGCCCAAAGCCGCCGCTACCTGAATTTCTACCGATTTCTGAAGCCATAGTAAATAATGCAAAATCAGACAAAATCATATGTTTTTGTTTTGAAAATTTGATCACTTAGATGTATTATAGATGCTTCAATTAAATACTGCGTGTAGAACATACCTTGGTCCTTAAAAATGTCGGTCATTTTTTTTATAGGTCTTTTAATAAGCCTATAAAAAATAAAATATAAAGTCTGTAAAAAACACTTTTAAGTCCAAACTCTCCTATTTATAAACCCCTTTTCGGATATGGTTTTATTGTTTAACGTAGCAAATTCAGTTTCTTTTATAATAATCGCAAAAAAAAAAATTTTTACGCCCGAAGTTCACAAAATAAAATAAAATGTGCATTTTCGCGTTGTTATTTTACAATACGGCCGGCAGTAGACGAATTTGGATTTTCAAAATGAACTCTATGCCGTCCACCGAAGGACTACATAACTAGACACGCCCGTTTTTTTATCAGTTCGCCACCGAACGGAGCGGGAAACGGACGCTAGGCTCCACGTCGCTTTGTTCCGTGAAATCAATTTTAAAATTCTGTTTTATTACAATAAACAGTGCGTAAAAAATGAGTTAATGTTTTTTACAGGCCTTTGCGAAATCAACCTTTAAAAAAAATTCTCAAATACCTTTTCCAACCTTTCCAAAAGCTTTTTCTCAAGTATTTTTAAACTCCTCCCATAAAAGGGCGTAAATTCCGATGACGATTTTCTCCTGAACTAGTGGATGGCCTTAAACATTTGCAGCCTTACTAAAAAAAAACCACAGCGCGACCGATTAACTGTGTTATTGCAATAACATAAATAGAGCTCGTATACACTAAAAGACGTTTTATTACCAATAACGTTTCTTACGTGGTCACTCTGTTAAAACGCCTTGAAGATGTGACAACGTTGTATAAGGTTTTAATTTACTAGGAAACAATGTTGTTTTAATTTTTCTCCGCAAGGGGCATTATTGGCGCGCCTATGCATTAGTTCGTCGGCCCGAGACATGACAAAACAGCTCGGTCTGTTTTATGGCGGGATATCGAAAATTTTGTGATTTTACTTAATAATTTCTATTGTAGTGACGAATTTACTCTTCTGTTCACATAATTGATATATTTACCATGTTATTTGTGTGGTTTACATCAGTTTAATCAAGTTATTGTACAAACGCCGTACTTTCAAAGTTGAACTGCCAGAATATTGTTTTTTATAGGTTACTTAAAAGATAAAATTTTCATTTTAAGATCTTTATTTTAAGAGAATTTCTTGAAAGTGATAATTTTTTATAATATTAAAATCTAATACATGTGTTCGTAAACGTATCAAAAAAATTAACGTCTTTAGAGATGCAAGAAATCTGTTTTAAATTTCGGTATTATTTCTGAGAGGGTAGTTTATCTCTGTTTTAACCATTGATGTCCGAACGATATTTGTAATTTTTCCATAGTATTTTGAATGTTCTATATATTTCTTATTTTTGAAGGTGTCGTAAAAACAAATACCATTTATGAAAACTAGATAAAATTACCTTTTAGATTTGAGTATTTGAAATACACTTTAGCTTTCAAAAACTGCCGTATTTTAAGATTCAAACTCGGAAAAAAATGGAAAAAAATTTCCTCCCACAACATTTTTGACCAAAATGTAGAGAAATTTAAATAAATTCAAAATTTAAAAAACACAGTCCTTTTGTGTAATAAATTTGGAAGGAAACTATCACCTCACTTTTCATCGTGTATACAATAAAAAAATAATAAAAAATTTAAAAGTTTTTTTATTGCCAAAAAAATAACTTAGAAATAATACCGAAATTTAAAACAGATTTCTTGCATCTCTAAAGACGTTAATTTTTTTGATTCGTTTACGAACACATGTATTAGATTTTAATATTATAAAAAATTATCACTTTCAAGAAATTCTCTTAAAATAAAGATCTTAAAATGAAAATTTTATCTTTTAAGTAACCTATAAAAAACAATATTCTGACAGTTCAACTTTGAAAGTACGGCGTTTGTACAATAAATTTATTAAACTGATGTAAACCACACAGATAACATGGTAAATATATCAATTATGTAAACAGAAGAGTAAATTCGTCACTACAATAGAAATTATTAAGTAAAATCACAAAATTTTCGATATCCCGCCATAAAACACACCGAGCTGTTTTGTCATGTAATAAAACGTCTTTTAGTGTATACGAGCTCTATTTATGTTATTGCAATAACACAGTTAATCGGTCGCGCTGTGGTTAGTAAGGCTGATAAAAAATATGTTATTTTTGAATATCTAGACGCGTTCCACGTCGAAACGCAAATTAAATGAAATTCCCCCGTTAGAAAAAAATCGCAAAGCATGCTCCGAAAATTATTATAAACACGTTTATTTCAGTTATTTTCCAAGTTATAGTTGTGAAAAAATTCATAATGGTTCTTCAAAAGTGAGCGTCCATCTGTCCGCGCCGGCCGCAACGCACGCACGGCACGCAACGGATTTTTCTATATCTTTCTTCTTGTATGATTGTTAGTACAGCACTGCGTCCACTATCGGCAAATACCGGCGGTCGGTACGGGCAATGGATTTTTCTATATAAAGATATTTGTTGCGTTGCGTGACGTGCGTGCGTTGCGGCCGGTGGGGACAGATGAACGTTCACCTTAAATGATACATAAGGCGCCTTTCACGAGATTTTTGCTCTATTTTAAACGAGTCGTGTTTTATTAAACATTTTCAAAAACACACTTCCATCTCTCTATTTAGAAGGCGGGTATGGTACTGCCGGCCCGGGAACCATTTATGGATAACCAAAACCCCTGTCGTACGTCAGAGAAAGTGATTCGCTACGTTTGGTGACTGGGGTGAGGTTTGTCTAGGTCTTAGCGGCGGACAGCTACTGTGGACTACTGCGTGGCAGTCCGGATCGGTAGAAACTGGTTGAGGGAAATCTTTTGACCTCTCCAGCTTGACTGTCGACCCATCGCCTTGTACCGCAGTGTTAGGGATCGATTCTTACTCTCCTCCCCTTTCCTGAAAAGACTTTCCACACAGCATCCCCAAAGATGACAAAATGATTTTTTTCCTAGGGGCCTTCTGTGTGGAGCTGATGTAAAAAATGAGCCACGATGGTAAATTCATAAAATTTTAATTATTATACGAACAAGTTTCAAGAAGTCCAGAAATTAGTAAAGCGGGTATGAGATGGTACTCGTACCTTGTAAAATTAAGGCCAATTTAGTGGTTTTCCAGACTGCAATCTAGTTCCCAGGTAATATCTTGAGGGAAAGTTCATACGAAATTTGCATGGAAACTTCATGTTTAATTGTGAATGCAGAAGAGAATCTGTTAGTAACGAGAAGATGTTTTCATGTAATGTATCTATATATTAGGTCCTTACTTATGAAATTGGCGTTTTGTATGGGAGAAACATAAAGTCGATTTTTTAAAATATAATATATTTATTTGATCAAAGTATGTACCATTGCTATCTATGCACTTTTGCCATCTCATAGGTAGTTCATCGATCCCTTTACTAAAAAAACCATTCGGACAGGAATCAATAAAGTCTTTGAAGGCGGTTTGGACTGCCCCATCGGAGTTGATTTTTTTCCCTTGCAAGAAGTTATCCAAATTTCGAAAAAATGGTAATCTGTTGTGCTGAGCACGACTGCAGGCCGCTAACGAACAAATAACAGTTCACAACGACTAAGGGTTCCTAATTTATTTGACGTGAACTATTATTTGTTCGTTAGCGGCCTGCAGTCGTGCTCAGGAGCGATTACAAGTTACCGACATTTTCGATAAAACTTATATCGATCGACCATGCTAGGTACCCTGGAAGTTAAAAAAAATGTACTAGTGTGCTCCAGAATTGTGCACTTTTAAGGCTTCTTCTAATTTTCGTTATTTTGAAAAAACAATCTGCAGTCGTGCTCGGGAGCGTTGAGAAGTTACCGTCATTTTCGATAAAACCTATATCGATCGACCATGCTAGGTACCCAGGTTTAAGAAACTAAACTTTTAAAAATACCTACAACACAATGGTCTCACTTGCGCCCAACTGTTTTGAGTCCGCGGTAGGTAGCGAAGGTTGTGGGAAGGGGAAGGAAGTGGACAAGACGAAATAGTAAAAGTACTGGAAACTATTCGAATATGGTCATCGTACACAGCTAAAGGCATTTCAAACAACTCTCTATTTTAAATGGTGGTCTTTTTCCAAGGCGAAACTAAAAGTATTTAACACTCTGGAACGTATGAATTTGGCAGCCACCTTTGATCTGGAGCTCCAAAATACATAAAAAAAACCCTTGACTCTGTGCAGAAACGGGCGGTCCGTTTGATAGATTCTCCCATCTTAACAGACGGATTGCAATCGCTAAAGCATAGGCGTCAGGTGGGAATGCTGTCCTTGTTCTATCGGTATTACAGTGGAAGATGCTCCGAGGAACAAGCGTCATTGATCCCCTCGGCACCGGTAAACAGTCGGGAAACACGCAAATTTTTTTATTTATTTTTTTTTATTTATTTATCTATAATAAAATATGTTTACAATAGTTTTATTTGTATGCCTGTCTCACTAGGGTATACCTGTGTCGAGACAGGCGTACAGGTATATAAATGAATATAGTAATTACAAGGATATTTCAGGTAAAATACATATTATGAATAGAATTAAAACAGAAGGGTGATTGGAAGGGTAATAAATCTTTTAAAGAGAGTTATTTTATAAATGTTGGAGATGGAGTAATGAAATCAATTCTGCCTAGTCTATTTATAGGTTAAATTTGACAGGATTCCATTATTTTCATTTGTTTTATATGGGTTAGGTTGTATGTGAAAAGTTATTTATGTCTATGTGTGATTTATTTTACAGATATTCGTGATAGTGTGGCGTCCAATACTTATAATCCATTTTTTAATATCTTGTTTGAATTTTGTAAAGGAGTCACTTTGTCTGATCGTAGTTGGTAGTGTATTGTATAGTTTGCAAGCTATGTATTTAGAGTGTCTTTGCCCGAAGGTGGTTTTGAAAAAAGGAGTTTGGAGAAGTTCGTTGTTTTTGGCTCGGGTATTGTGTATTGTTTGTTTAGCTTTGTATGGTGTTTTGTTGTTTTTGTGTAAATTAAGTAATATGGATCTTGAGTAGAGCTGTTTTATGTCCATAACGTTGAAGGAATTGAAGATTACGCGCCCAACATTTGAACACGGTTGACATTAGTCACATGAGAACGGGTCGTTTCTACGACTCGTTCTTGAGTTCAACAGCTCGGCTGTGGAACGATTTGCCAGCCTCTGTGTTTCCTCCCTCCTACAACATGGGTTTCTTCAAGACCCATGTTCACTCCTTCCTTTCCTCAAAAAGACCATCCACACAGCATTTTCAAAGATTTTTTTTTTTTTTTACATTAACTCCACACAGGAGGCCCTGAGGGAAATTATTTTAATAATTTCCCTCAGGGCCTATGTCATCTGGGATGCTGTGTGGAGGGTCTTTTTGAGGAGAGGAAGGAATGAACATTGGTCTTGAAGAGACCCATGTTGTAGGAAGGAGGAAACACAGAGGCCGGCAAATCATTCCACAGCCGAGCTGTTGAACATAAGAACGAGTCGAAGAAACGACCCGTTCTCATGTGACTAATGTCAACTGTGTACAAATGTTGGGCACGCGTTTGGCGTGTTTCCCGACTATGCACCGGTGCCGAAGGGATCAATGATGCTAGTTCCTCGGAGCATCTTCCATTGTAATACCGGTAGAACAAGGATAGCATTCCCACCCGACGCCTGTGCTCTAAAGATTGCAATCCGTCTGTTAAGATGGGAGAATCTATCAAACGGAGTCGAGGGTATTTTTCAGGTATTTTGGAGCTCCAGACCAGAGGTGGCTGCCAAATTCAACCGTGGGGCGCACTTGCGATTTGTACAGGGTTAGCAGTTGTGTACTTTTAAAGTATCTGCGGGCCCTGTACAGTACGCCCAGTTTTTGGGAGGCTAATTTTACTCTGGCTTCGATGGAGCCCCCATACCTGAGCTGGTCACTTAGGGTTACACCAAGCAAATCAATGGAGGGCCTGTTCGGAAGATTGCTTCCGTTGAAAGAGACTAGATTTTCATTGCGATCCCTTTTAGACGTAATCAGACATGATTGGGTCTTTGAAACATTAAATTCAACGAGATTATTTTTACCCCAAGAGAAAACACTCTCGAGGTAACCGTCCATTCTTTGCTTCAAAGCCTTACGAGCTGTTGGAGTTTGTGAGCCCTTTGGGGGCTTGTCAAACAAAAAGCTATCATGAACTGTACTGTCATCCGCGTAGCAGTGAATTGGTGCACATGACAAAAGGTCGTTGATGTGCAACAAAAACAGAGTTGGAGACAGAACCGATCCCTGCGGGACGCCAGCATTTATCGAGTGAGAGGAAGAGGTGAAACCATCGACTACCGTCTGAATCGACCTCTCCCTCAAGAAGTCGGCAATCCACGTACACAAGGATGCAGGAAGTCCGTAAGAATGCAGTTTGTTGACAAGTCCTCGGTGCCAAACCCGGTCAAAGGCCTTGGATATGTCCAGTGCAACCGTTTGGGTCTCACCGAAACGTTCCAGGCATCGCCCCCAAACATGCGTCACATACGCGAGAAGATCACCGCACGAGCGGTTCCGCCGGAATCCGTATTGACGGTCGTTAATAATTTTGTTCTTCTCGAGGTATGTGAGCAGTTTGTCGTTGATCACACGTTCCATCACCTTAGACAGAACTGATGTGATCGCTATGGGGCGGTAGTTGGCCGGGTTGGAGCGGTCACCCTTCTTTGGAATAGGATGGATAACCGCTTTTTTCCAACCAGAGGGCACAGAGCCAGTCTTCAGGGACAGTTTAAAAAGCTTCGTCAAAATTGGAGCTATTTCTGCAGCGCACCTTTGCAGTACCAGGGCAGGTATTCCGTCAGGCCCACTAGCTTTATTAACATCAAGCCCTCGTAAAACATGGAGTACTTCCCGATGCCGGATCCTCAGCTTTTTCATACGAAAACCGCAGTGAGGAACCGACGTCGGGACAGCACCTTGGTCATCGAGGGTTGAGTTATCCGCAAACATTTTACCTAGTAAGTTAGCCTTTTCGGTGGCGGTGTTTGCTAGTGAGCCGTCAGGTCTGGTAAGAGGTGGCAGACTGGATTTGCAGAAATTGCGACCTATTGAGCCCGCAAGCGACCAGAATTGCCTGCTGCCATGCGGGCATGCAGTCAGCTTTCTGCTGATCTGCTGGTCGTGCTCGAATTTTGACCTATTTATGATTCTCTTGGTTTCCTTTGCCATTTTGTTGTAAGCTGTTCTGTCTTCGGATGTTCTAGATGTGTTGTAGGCTCGGTAAGCCGCGTTTTTTCGTCGCACTGCTTCAGCGCATTGTCGACTGAACCACGGCTTTGAGCCTACACCAGTTTCCTTAACAGTAGATTGGATGAAGCCATCCATCGCGGATGTGATGACCTCACCAATTTCCTGGGCACATCTTGAGGGATCCGAAGTCCGAAAACAGACAGCTGACCATGGGAAAGCATTAAAATGTGCCCGCAGACCGAACCAATCTGCTGACCTATAGTGCCACACTTTTCTCTTCAGCCTCTCGTTTGGTGGTCTGAAGTTTACAGGGATTGATGTCGTCACCAGGCAGTGGTCGGACGATCCTAAAGGCGCTGTGACTTCAATACTGTAACCGTGTGGCACAGTAGTTAAAAAAAGGTCTAACAGATTGGAACGGTGAGTCTGGACATCAGGAACCCTTGTAGGCTCCTGAACCATTTGCTCCAATCCGTAGCAAAGGGCAAAGGATTCCGCTTGGCGTCCAGCCGAGTCTGTTGATCCTGAGAACTTCAACCAAGGTTCGTTATGAACATTGAAGTCCCCCAGGACCACAAACTCTGCCATAGGGTAGCGGGGCAAGAGGTCATCAATAGTGACGCTTAAATGTTTGAAGAGCTCGGATGACATAGGGCATGCGGGAAATTATTTTCCTCAGGGCCTCCTGTGGAGTTAATGTAAAAAAAGTGCTGCAAATACACTCTATATTATTTTAAACGAAACAAATTAATCAAATAATCAAATGTTTTCAGAGGCCAGGATTTGAACTCGTGACCTCCGGATTCGTAGCCAAGTATTTTAGTCACTCAACGACGGAGGGCGTCATGTGGGCGAAAATAACGAGTGTAAATATTATATTAAATCATAATATAACGGTCACGTTATGATAATATTATGAAAATATTTCAATCAGTTTAGTGCGACATGGTACATTGAAATTGCTAATTATTACAAATTACATAATCACGTCGTCCCTACGTGCATGACCCAGATACTCCTTCCTTCACCCCCCTCCGGTGGGGCAGGGTTGTGCCCCCGGGGTAATTAAAGTTGTTATTACTGGTGTAATTACCCCGTGTGACGTCACTCGGCACTCGGCCGTTCTCGGAATTACGGTGGGATAGTGTTATAACGTTACGAAAGCAGGGTTGTCACAACAAATATTTTCATTATTTTAAAAATTATTAATGAAACGAAATCCAATACATTTATCAAGAAGTAATTTGTTTTATTTTTGACTAGCTATAGTCTCCGGCATTGTCCGGGCTTCACACAGAGTTTTTCAAAATCAGATATAGACCTGAATTTTCAGACATTTTGTTTTTTTTTTCAGAGTTTCTCTTTCCATGTACATTTGCTACTTAATTTTGTTACTTTTTTGCTACCGGTTTCGACACAGTTTTAAGTTTGCTAGTGAGTGATATGGGTGCATCGAAACCCGAAGCAAAAAATAAAATTTAAGTAACTTATGTACATGGAAATTAAAACTCTTCAAAACAAAATGTGTGGAAATTGTTACATAGTTAATGCCAAAGAAATACAAAAACATTAATTTTCCCCTATTTTTGAATTCAAGTTTACATAATTTTACCAAACAAGTAAATTCCACAATATATACCTTCCTCTTATTTTGAAAATTAAGTGTTCAAAATTTCATCGATTTCGGAACAAAAGTATAGAAATTGACTAAAGACGAACCGACACGCCACACCGGGACACTCTTCTTTATAATGTCAGATACACAGGGTGTTCAGGTTAACTTAACTCACTTTAACCAGTGATTCCTGATATTTTAAATAAAAAATGGAAATGAAATTTTTGTCTCCGGTGGTATTTGTGATGATTTTTTTTACCAATTTAAAACCTCAAAAATCAATAGGTATTGGATAGAAGGGTCGGGTGTGAGTTTGGTAGGTTACGCGGCTGAGTGACCAGTGATGAAATGTAGAAGAATTTTTTCGCAGGGTTTTGAAAAAAAAAAAACTTTAAAAAAGTCACCGGAGACCAAAATTTTATTGAAATTTTTTACTTAAAAAAATGTCACGAATCACTGGTTAAAGTAAGTGATGTACGTTCCTTAACACCCTGTGTTTAGTTCTGAAACAGTTTAAAAGCTAAACCCAGTTCCCAAGTCCTTCATTGTTCATTTATTCCTTTGTCTTCCTCCTACCCTTGTAGTTCCCTACTTATTAGGAAAAGAAGATGTTTTTATATCTACGTGGAACCTATCTACAATATAGGCACCAAAATTTAAAATTACCTACTTGTATGATTTGAAAAATCGCAGTGACATCCGTCACATCTCGCCGTTGAAATCTCGCTAATTAATCATAAAATACTAATTAATGAACCCCAAAGTGTCGGTAATTGTGACCAGGTTGTGCCGTTATTGAAGTGAGGTGCAGCCATCACCAAGATCGGTCCAGAAACAGCGGATGAACTCATCAAAAGGTAGGGACTTATCCTTCCATTTTCCATTTCCAGTTATTGAATTAAAAACGCAGTCAATTGTCTTGTTTTAGATTTAGATTTACAATCCACATTTCTCTCGTGTCATGATATTATTCATGACACCCTGTAATTTTGTAACATACGAGTAATTTTCCTCTCCGGTTTTGATTAATTGTGGTTTCTGACGCGTTTTGTTATTTATAAAATATTGTTTTAGGAGTAAATTGTATTCATTACCACTTTCAAAATTGCAAGTGATTGGTCAAGAATACAGACAAAATTTGATATCAAGAAAATAAGAAGTTTTACAAAAACTAATTGTTGTTGTAAATATTTTCTTTTTATCTGCAGAAGCAGCCATTGTCCTTATTATGATGTGTGACAAAAACTTTCAGCTTTACAATTCCTGGTTGATTAATAAATTTTATGAAATCGCAACCCTGGTCGGGTAGTGTTATGTAATAATCACTTATCCCACTAGACTATTAGTGTTAGGTAAATTATTTTATAAGGCAATGAAAAATTTCATCCCACTGAATTAAAACGAAAGTTTTATAAGCGTCCCTTTCTAAATCTTATTCGTTGCGCTTTCATAGAAGTGGCTTTAAGGCGCCGCTCAAAAAGAAGAAGATTATGAGAGGTATGTAATTACGAATGTTGGAAAGAGCGCGCTAATATTTAAAACGATAAAATTGAAACGAAAATTGTGAAAATGTTTAATAAAACACGACTCGTTTAAAATAGAGCAAAAATCTCGCGGAGATCATCTAAAAGAGCATTTAATGAAACACTGTGATTTTTTTCATGCATATAACTTCCAAAATAAGTGAACTGAACGTTTTGTAATAATTTTCGGAGCATACTTTGCTACTTTTTTTTCTGTTGGGGGAATTTCGTATAATTTACGTTTCGGCGAGGGGAAAGTCTAAATATTTTCTTCAAGAATAATATATATTCTTTAAGTGCTTAAAAAATTAAAATTTTTAAGGGAGATATGAAATTGAAATTCGGGTAACGGCGGCTTAGTATCAGATCTCCTTTTCGTAATATGGTTGTTGTCGGCATACTTATCTGCGAAATATTTTTTTTAAACATAACTAGCAGGTACCCGGCATGCCACTGCAACTTGTCAATATACCATTTACTCTCCACCTTCCCTCTCCTCTCTTCCACATCCACCAGTCCCGCAAACCCCCCTCCTCCCACCTCTATCATTCCCCCCTCCCTTGTCCCCCTTTTCATGAACCCCCTCTCCTTCTTTCCACTCCGCCCAACCATTTAGAATTAAACTATAGAGTTCGCGGCGTGAGTTGCAATGCCACTATAATCCCCTCCTGAGTCCCCTTCCCCTTACCCTCCCGCGCTCCCTCTCCACCTTTCCCTTCAGGGGGAAAGCGGAGAAGGTGGAGGGGAAACGCAGGAGGGAAGGGGACGCGGGTTAAGAGGAGGAAGCGGAAAGGGGAAAGAAAACGAACGGGAAAGGATGCACAATTTCTTTACTTGAGTGAAATGGCAACGCATGCCTATAATAAATAACTAAAACATTGCTATAATAAATAAATAAACCATTTTCCAAATTGTTTATGCGAGTCTACGCTATCTTTAGGCTTTCTAGACTCTTGTGTGACTAATCTATACCGAATTTTAAAAAAATAACATTTGTCGCCAACTTACAAGATCGCTTGAACTAGGAAGTAAAATCGGAAATGTTTGATCTGTTTCCCCAGAAGTAAAAAAAAAAACTTAATTTGGACGCGTAGACACGCTAACAACGTGGTTCTATCGGTTCATCTCTCCAGTGCTTGTTTAGTCAATAACATAACTTAAAAAATTTGCCTTAAATGCAATTGCAATCTCGAGTTTAATATAAATGTGGGTCGGCTGATTTTCGCATTATTATGAACCAACGAAGTGTCAAGGGTCTCCTTCATAAAGATGCGCCTACAATTTCCTACTACGAGGAGTACACTCAGAGTTCGTTATTTTACAGCCCGCATTAGGTCAACCTAGCTCTTGGTTACCCTTGGAAGAGTATACTCTATTTCAAAATGGCGGATAAAATCTGTCAGCTTAATTGAATCTGTTTTGTTATTAAAATTAATTTTTCAGGGTTATGAAAAAGTGTTTTGTATTTTTCTCGTTGGGATGAAAATGTGTTTATTTTTTTGGTCGAGGCCCTGAGATTTCCCTCATGTCGTATTTGAAAATGTTGTGTAGATGGAATTTTTATGGTAGGAAAAGACTGAAGTAAAAAGAAAAAGTGTTGACATTTTTCATTTAGCATATTTTATAAAACTGTAAAAAGAATCTGTGAACCAGGGACTAAAATAAATTAAATAAGAAGAATTACCAAATCATTTAATTGCAGAAACGCTGTTAAGTCATTTTCAATTTGAGAGGCGGGTATGGGTGCCGCCGCCCCTGCAACCATTTATTGGATAACCTGCCGTAGGTCACTTCAAGAGGTTCGCTACGTTTGGTAGCTTTGCAGGATGTATGCTTAGGTATTGGCGACGGATATTTTGCCCACCTACTGCATGGCGGGCCGGATCGGAAGAGACTGGTTAGGGAAAATCTTTTGACCTCTCGAACCGGACTATCTTGACCCATCCATCGCCATGCACCATAGTGGACGTATATTCTACCCACCCCTCATACCTTTTTCTTTCCCAGAATTTTATCTTTTTCCTTTACTTAAAAGACCCTCCACACAGCATCCCCAAAGATGACACTATCGTTCTACGATACGGCCCGTTATAATGTGAGTAATGGTAACCGTTTACACGCAAATACAAAAATGAATGTTGGGCAGGCTTATTCCATGATTTCCGGTTGGGTAACTACTGTCAATCATGCTAGTTATTCGTAGCACCTTTAATTGAAATACTGATAGAACAAACATAGCATTCCCATCCTATTCTATCTAATCTGTATCCGCTGTTATTGTTGTACTCTGACAACATCTGAATAAGTACTCGTATTCCCGGGTTCATGGGGTGAGGTTTGTCTAGGTCTTGGAGGCGGACGACCAGGACATAGTGAACCCCAGATTCCTACCCACCCCTTAAACCCTTTTCCTTCCCAGAACTCTCCTATCCTTCCTTTCCTTAAAAAACCCTCCACACAGCATCCCCGAAGATGACATATGCCCTGAGGGAAATTATTTTCCTCAGGGCCTCCTATGTGGAGCTCACGCAAAGATATTGGAAATATAAGTAGATGTGCTATCTGCTGTTTTTACTATGTGGGTCTGCGCTTCCGGGTGTCGCCGATATTGTTTACCAATTAACAAATAAACTAAAAGAACAAATAATTAACGAATAAACCAAACGAACGTTAAACTAAATGCACGAATTCTTTCCTTATTCAAAATATATTGTTAACCATTATTAATGCACATTTTCAAAAAATCAACAAAATGAACAAATTCTTTTTGTATGAAAACTACGCTAATTAGACCGTAGTCCGGCGACAGTTGCGCGGACACCATAGCATATCTATTCTGTATTTGAATATCTTTGAGCTTACGTAAAAAAAAAGTATGTAACCGATTCAAGTCGTTAGAATCAAGCGAAATTGGAAACCGATTTAATCGAATCGGAAGGTTCGATTCATTAACATTTGAAAAAAACAAAGAACTTGTTACAAAAATTTACAAAGAATAAAAGGTTTTGTTAATTCGATTCATGAACGAATCTTTAGTTCTTTTTAATCTGGGAACACGTCAAACGCTCGCCCAACATTTCACATGAGAACGGGTCATTTCTACGACTGGTTCTTTAGTTCAATAAATAAATTATCAACAGTATTACTGATACACCTGCTTTGTTACAACTCATCCAGTTTAACATCCCTTCCCGTAGACTCCGAAATAATGAATTGCTGTTCCTCAACCAGCATTCTACTAATTATGGATACTATTCTCCTTTATCCAGAATGTCGAAACTTGTCAACGCAAGTCAAAGCATTGAATTTTTTGGTGTAAAACTAAATGACTTTCGGTAGTCGGTAACCAATATTTAAATGCTTCTTCATGCTTTGACTTGTAGTGTCTTCCATATATTTTTAAACATTTTATATTGTCATTGTTATATGTGCTCTCCCATCACTGTCATCTCTGCTTATTATTATGTTTTTAATAGACTAATTATGCACTAATTAATAAATAAATAAATTAATAAATCAATAGATCGACTGTGGAACGACTTGGCGGCCTCGTTCCTTCCTCCTACAACACTTATCTCTTCAAGTGTCTTCCTGGATACTAGTTTATATTTCTTTATTTATTAATATTAATTTTCTTGAAACTGTGGTGTATTATATACTTGTAGTTTATGTAGTTTTAATATCCTTTAACAGATGTCATTCATACAGGTAGTTATATGTTTCGAGGTGTCTCAACAGATTTAAGTAATACCTTAGAAGAGTCTCAACTGTCGCCTTTGTGTCTTATGCTTGACCGGTTACGTAAATAGCCGATGATATACGATCGATATCTGGGCTACTTCAGTGTCGAGTTCACTGGCTTTAGAATTACTTTGGTCCAGTAAAATATTCATTGTAAATCACACGATAAGATAAATATAATGACATATGTACTAACGTAAATAAAGTAACGTACACAATACACTAAAAGAGATAAACAGATACATCTATAAAATGACATATGTACTAACGTAAATAAAGTAACGTACACAAAACACTAAAAGAGATAAACACATACATCTATAAAATGACATATGTACTAACGTAAATAAAGTAACGTACACAATACACTAAAAGAGATAAACACATACATCTATAAAATGACATATGTACTAACGTAAATAAAGTAACGTACACAATACACTAAAAGAGGAAAACACATACATCTATAAAATGACATATGTACTAACGTAAATAAAGTAATGTACACAATACACTAAAAGAGTTAAACACTTACATCTATAAAATGACATATGTACTAACGTAAATAAAGTAACGTACACAATACACTAAAAGAGATAAACACATACATCTATAAAATGACATATGTTCTAACGTAAATAAAGTAACGTACACAATACACTAAAAGAGATAAACACATACATCTATAAGATTTAACCTGCGAGAGATTGAGATAGCAATAAAATATTTATTTTATTCACGGGTACTCGGTTCCAATATAATACGTTACATCCACAGTCCCAAGCAAGTCCCTCTAGTGAAGTGGTACAAAGCGCCTAACGAACCTCACCGGCCAGATACTTAGCAGACCAAGGATCAAATTCCACGAAATTAAAAAAAAAAGAAGATATTTTTATTTTTGTAAAATCAAAATCCAATCTTCAAACTACTCCAAAATTAGAAAACACAAAAGAAAGCGACATCTAGCGACTCCGAAGAAGTAAACACAAATACTAATTAGATCAATTAGATGACCAAATATACAGGAAAAAGTGCACTGGAATTCGACAACAAAAATATGGAAAAAAAATAATTTTTCAATTTGATAAAAAAAAGTGCTTCGCAGCCTCCCCACTCTTTTCCACTTTAGTTTACTGAAGATTTTACTTTTACCGCATGTGAATTGCACACCCTGCTATTTTTTTAATATCCAATACATATTTGTTCTTTGGTAATAATAATAATAATAAATTATTTGGAAACTCTGGTAGGTACATACACTAATTACTTCAAATACTTATACACACAATCGACATTCTTAAGCAAAACTTTAAACGAAGTACTAAGGATAACATAATTCTAAGAAATAGTGATAAAATTCTCGTTATTATGAATTTAATGCTGTCGTATTTATAGCCTCACGTAAACTAAAATAAAACGTGGTGAAAGTTTTATTTCACGGGTTATTGCTAATTATATAATCATGTGTTTGTTCTAAGTCAGTTGGTAGTTTGTTTTCAAACAACAGGGCTTTCAGGCAAAGTTCGTATAATCTTTAAAATATTTACCTAACCTACTTAATTAATGCAAAATAATTCTTTAATTTCGATGTACAAGGTTTTGAATTGTTTTAACTAACTAACTAACCATCACGCCGTTTCCCGCAGGGGTAGGCAGAGAGGACGGACCGCCAAACATTTTTTACTCCAAATGATGTCAGGAATCACTGGTAAAAATAAGTCAAGTACGTCCCTTAACGCCCTTTACAACGCTCTGTACAGTTATACAGTACTCTGTATAATAATAGACCTGATATAGTTTTACAAGACAAAATTTAAAAAAAACAACTTATATCATTGATGTAGCTATTCCAAATTCCTGTAATATTCAAAAATCTGTTTCTGAAAAAATAAGAAAATAAACAGATTAATGAAGTTAGATTAAAAGAATTTGGCATTCTCAGATTATAAAAATATTACCATTTGTCATTTCGGCTACTGGCATTATACCTAGGTCTCTTATTCATAATTTAGGCATATTAGATTTGTCAAATAATTTAAATATGAAAATGCAAAAATCAGTAATTTTAAATACATGTAGGATTACAAAAGATTTTTTAAATATTTATATTGAGGGATCAGTAGGATTTATAGGTCAAATTAGGAATTCCACAGAGTCGAACCCTCTGTAAATATCGAAAATATCTGGAGTCGGTGAATTATTTTCCCATTTGGTCTCCGGTAGGTTGACATGTTGTTCTTGTATTGTTTTGTATTTATAATACTTATATAGTGCAATTGCATAGCGTGGTTTGACTAGATGATAATTTGGGGAAGTGTGTGAAAGGGTTTAGTTTTTCCTGTGGGGAAAATTTAACCCGGACATTTAAATCTGGTGCGTAAATTATACAATTCAATTTTAGACGACACTATATCCTAAAATATATTCAGAATCTTAACGACGAAAGTAAAGAAACCGTGTATACAAGTTGCGACTCGCGACCCGTGTATTGGACGGACCTTCTGTCGAATTTGCCCTATCAAATAAAAGATGAAGAAGAAAATTAATGTGGAAATCTTCACGACGTAAGTGAAGAAAGCGTGTAAACAAATATGCGCCCGCGGCACGACGTATTGGACGGATACTCGGTCGAATTCACCCTAGCAGGCCTAGAAATTCGACCTTTCCGCCGGGTTCATTTTAATTAGTTCTGAAGAACGTGTGACTAACATTTAAGATGTTTCTAAATGAATACCTTTCGAAGTTATTAATTCAACGTCTAGAAAAATAAAATCTGGTGCTCACCGCTAACCGTTGTACAACGTATTACGATTTTTTAAAGGCGTTATGCGTTAAAAAAATTATGGCAACGTACTGTTTTTATTAATCTAAAATATAAATAACTCGCAACTCTTGTGAGGTTTGGAAATAAAAATGATAATTCAATTACGAATTCGCCGAAATAAATTAAAATGTGAGCCTCGGGCAAACCCCCGATAAACGTGGTTGTGTCTCGCCTTAAGTAACAAATTTTATATATCATAGTTTCTAAATGTAAGTATCCATTGTGATAACTGTTTTGATTTGGGTTTCGGTTTTTAAGTTCTCAGGGAGAAGGTAAAATATTTTAGGAGATTGGTACATGAAATGTCTTCGAGCTGACGTAGTATGTAGCGTAGGTACGTTGTATTGTCGGTTGATTAATTGTTCTAGTGGTGTAATTGTGACGTAAGAGGGTGTTTTCCATACATTTGAACAAGAAATGCGTTACAGTAAATTTTAGATAGAGTTGCCGTATGTTTAAGACATTATATTCAGTGAAGGTTGAGTGTAGGAGTATTTTGTCGGTCGCTTGTTCATTGCATGTATTATCGTTTTTTGGACTTTTTGTAGGGGATCTATAAATTTATGAGCACAGCCGCCCCAAATTATGATGCCATATGCTAATTGGGATTGTCAGAGAGCATAGTAAACTATTTTTAGTTTAAGATGAAGATAATATTAACGAAACTCAATCGAAAATCTGGACACAGAAAAATCCGAAAATGATATTGGCACCTCTGGGACTCAGAAGTAATAATTCTTTATTCAAAATGCATATTTCTTTTGTTCAAATGTTTAGATGAATTAATAGAGTGAAGATACATTACTGAGATAACGCGTGTGGTTTCATTTTGTTCATTATTCTTACCTAAGAAAAAGCGGTGCTACAGGTTTTGTTCGATTAGTATCTAATAATATGTTTTCTACGTGCTGAATATTTTTTTATAAATACTTACAGCTTCACAAATCACACAATATTACAATATCGCGGAAGGGCGATAGAGATATTGAAGGAAGGGTATGCTTTGATTTAAAGTTAAGAATTCTTGATAATGTATTTTGTGTACCTGCGTTCAAATTTGATTGGCAAAATAATCCAAGATAAATATTAAACAGACTCACCTGAATTTGTATTATTTGCTGTGGTGGCATTTGTCAACGGTTGTTCTTCATCCGCCATATTGGGATAAATGCAGTGGTATGTCCTATGGTGGATTTCCCGCGCAAAGTTGGCGGCTGTCGAGGCGGGAAAGAACAGCGTCCCATTTTTGAAAACGTATCTGAAAAATAAAACAGATTTTAATTTTAAAGTAACTTACTCTAACTAACTAACCATAACGTTGTTTCCCCGCAGGGGTAGGCAGAGATGACGGACCGCCAAACAACTCAATCTTGGTACACACTCCTTGCCTCGTTTACATTCATACATCGTCTCACACATGCTCTTCTATTATTCTGACTCTTCACATGACCCGACTCAAGTATCTGATTCACTTGGTGGTGCCAGGTCTTCCTTGGGGCGTCCCCGACTTCTTCTACCATTCACATTTGCGTCGTATATTCTTCTTACGCTCCTTTCCTCGTTCATTAGCTCTAAATGCCCAAACGATCTAATCTTACTAATTACGCCTTGCATTCTTCGCGGATCTCCACATTTCAAACACGATCGTACATGGTTTTACTGCACATACGCCTCAGAGATCTCATTTCTACGGCATTCAGTCTACTTTCATCCTTCCTCTGCCAATTCCATGCCTCACTACCATACATCAGGGTAGATTCCAGCACTCCATTATGGACGGCTAACTTCGCTTCTTTGGACAGTTTTTTGTTGGCGTCAACAGCGTTCAGTCCTCCATTAATAGAGTTGCCTGCATTAATCCTTCTTTCGCTATCTCTATCAGCCTTCCTATCTCTCGTAAACATACTTCCCAAGTACACAAACTCATCCACCTGCTCCAAATACTCATCATTCACAACTATGTTGCACAGTGCTTTCATTCTCTCTCTTTCAAATACCATGGCTTTAGGCTTACTTACTTTCATCTGTTTTAATTATACGTTTTTACATTATCTACATGAAAATAATGTATTTTCCTCAGTGTTTGCGTAATATTTGGGGATGTTGTATTGGGGAAGAAGTAAACTTGTAGAGGACGAAAACACAGAAGCTGGAAAATCGTTTTACCGAACTGTTTACCGTTGCCGAAGAGATCATTGACACTGGTACCTCGGAAAATCTTCCATTAGATTCGAGGGTTATTTTTTAATGTTTTTAGAGTTCGTTGCGCCGAATTCAACTGTGGGGCGCACTTGCGATTTATGCATGGTCAGCAGATTGGCAGTATTCTGTAAAAAAACATAGTCTTTGAAATGGGATATGATAAAATCACTTCATCAAAATAGGCTAAACGTTAAGAACATTTCTTCATCGAATGGCCGAAAGCCGTGAGTAGGTTCTAGTCGATAAACGAAAAAAATATATTCAATTTTTTGGAACAACTTTTGAAGATATCCGTTAATGTGATATTTAACTTCTTGAAGAAGATAAACAGACTCAATGGCTGAGTCGAAGCGTTAAGTCCGCCTTCCACTATTTCTCATTTTTCATTGACATCACTCGGCTCGCCTCGCTCATTTCTCGTATGGGCAGTGGAAGGCAAAATGGCTCATCCTAAGTTTGTTATTTTGGTATTTTTATGGTATTTTCTCTTTCCAATACCGTTTAGATCCAATTATTTCTCAACGATTTTTGTGAGATCTATCTGATTTGACACGATTGGATATGATTTTAGATTTTCACGGCCATAAGTATTTTCTTTATTCATTTTTGGGGTGTTATACCGTGTTGAGCTACCTCCTTCTTTAGCCAACTTTTCGGACAGCGTTACAGTGTCCATCATCGGGGCAGATATGTGATTTATGATTATTTTTATGATTATATCTATATGATGTTTTTAGGGGGTTAATAAAATTTTAAGTAAAGTGATTATTAGAGTAAGAGGCAGAACCTGATTGATTCGATGTTTACGTGAGGAATAGCAACATTCTAATGTTGCTGACGTCAACTGTAAACCCAATAGATGAGAAACTAGATGTCACGGTTCACATTCAACAAATTGCAAATAAGGGTATGAAAACATAAGGATTTGTATTAAGAAAAATTAAAAACTTTGAATCGTTACAAATCATTAAACGTACACATCCCGTGTTAGAAGCCTAATAGAATATAACTCCATAGTCTGGTCACCCTTCTACAAAATTCATATTCATACTATTGAAAGAATTCGAAGAAAATTTCTACGTTTTGTAAATTTTAGAGCACATAAATTACCCGTCGCTAATGAATACTTTAAATATTCGAACATTAGAAAACAGACGAAAAATAAACGACCTAACCTTTTTATTAAAATTATTAACTCTAAATTGGAAAGTTGTGAACTCCTGCAATTAATAAATCTACATGTACCTACACGAACAACTAGACAAACATTGACATTTTATATACGTACATCTCATTCGAACTATGATTTACATTCTCCAATACAACGTTTACATAGCTTGGTAACAAATACTTAAACAATATGGATGCATTTGACAATAATTTGAACTTCAAACGCCAAATGTGCTAACTATGTATTTCTACCTATTTCATAAACTAATGAGAACAACAATTTTAAACATTACCTACTTTATGTCAACTCCTATATTTTGTTTCTTATATTTTATGTAACCTATATTTTGTTTTTATTATGTTACTTGTATTTTGTAAACCCATTCTTTTCACTGTAATAAAAAAAAATATACTGCGTTCTATGTAAAAGCCCTATGGACGTTTAAATAAATAAAATAAAAATAAATAAATAAATTAATACTTCGATATTATTCATAATGTTAGTAAATTGGACTTACATCACTAATTAGCAGTTACCAAAGCATTTCCGTTTTATTTTTTCGAAAGCCGAAAAACATCATTACCAACGATTTTCCTCTAAAAATATTATTTTTGCTAATTAATTGGATACTGAAAACAGGCAAAATAAATCCCCGCAGTCTTATTACTGGAAGAATATTTATTTAACAAAAGATTCTCTGATTAATGGCGAACAAGAAAAAATGATCGTAATAATTCTACTAATTAGTATCAGCGACGTTGAACCTTAAGGCCCGGCTTCCCGTATTTCTAACGCTTTATTACATACTAGCGAGTTCCCGGCATGCGTTGCTATGCTACTTAATAAAGACCGCACGACCTCCGTAGTCCAGTGGGTAAGACTCTTGACTCAC
Source organism: Limnephilus rhombicus (assembly GCA_929108145.2). NCBI lineage: Eukaryota > Metazoa > Arthropoda > Insecta > Trichoptera > Limnephilidae > Limnephilus > Limnephilus rhombicus. The sequence continues at coordinate 31,214,721 of OV815288.1, read as the reverse complement.
AATCCGGAGGTCGCGGGTTCGAACCCGGCATGCGCAAATAAATTTTATTTGATTAATTTGTGTTATTTCACAATTAATTCATTTAAAATAATATATAGTATATTTGCAGCATGATCCAGAGTGGAAGATACTATCAGTATCGCCCTGGTGGAAGACCACCATTCAGAATTGAAACGTTGCTTGAAAATGGCTTTAGCCGTGTTTAGTGACCAGATCTGAATAGCCAGGTACTTCCCAACCTTCCTCTTCCCCACCTCCTTCCCCTCCCCACTACCTTCAGTCTCACAACATACCCCAATCGGGGATGCCATAGTCTCACTGGCTCCAGACGGGAGCAGTTGAGATTCTTGTGCGGTTATTCACTGTAAAAAAAATAAAGAAATTGTTTCTCCCTGCATTGGTCCCGTTCCCCTTCCGCCTCCCCTCCCTCTCCCGCATCCCCTTCACCTCACGCGTTCCCACTCCGCCTTCCCTCTCTCCACTCCCCTCTCCCGCTTCCCCCGCCCCGCGAACCCACCTCTCGGGTTCCCCTTTCCCCTCGCGAGTTCCCCTTCCCCTTCCCGCATTCCATACATTCAGTCCCGGTACATTCAGTTTTCAAACAGCTCGCGTGCCACCTATTGCAATTTTTGTATGCAAATTTCATTATACCAGAGCTCACCACTTCTTCTATACAAATCTTGTCCTCACAATAACGAACAAAAAAAAAGAATTATCCAATTTGGTGCAGTCGTTTTGAAGTTATGCGCGTGCATACTTTTCGGCGATTCATTTTTATTTATGTAATACGTGATTGTATCAGCTTAAAACTAAGGCCGAGAATGCTAAAATGTTATATGTGGTCGGTCTCGCTGTATGGATGTGAAACATGGTCCTTGAAAGTAAATACCATGAACAGGTTAGAGTCTTTTGAAATGTGGCTTCACCGGAGAATGCTCAAGGTCCCATGGACTGACATGACCACCAACACAGAAATTCTCAGGCGGGCTAGAGCAGATAGAGAACTGCTTACATTAATAAAAATCAGTAAATTTCATATCTGGGTCATATACTTATCACTTACTGGGCAGAAGTATCACTTGCTCCATTTAATATTGAAAGGCAAGATAAAGGGTCGCCGAGGGCCTGGTAGGAGACAAATGTCTTGGCTGCAAAATATACGAGAGTGGACCGGAATTAGAAGTGTGGAGAAGCTATTCCGGGCAGCGCAAGACAGAGAGACATTTTCAAGAGTGATCGCCAACGTCGGGGGACCTGATACGGCACGCAAAGAAGAAGAAGAATAATAATATAATATAAAATAAGATAAAGATATAGATAGTATATAGATATAGATAGTATATAGCGATATATATAATATATAGATATAGATTTTCCTTAAATACTTAATTTTAAAGCTCTTAATAAATTACATATGTTACTAGCTGGTTCCCGGCAAGCGTTGCTATTTATAAACATGCCATTTATAATGTTTCTCCCTGCGTGTCCTTTCCCATTCGTCCCTTTCCCCTTCCACCACCCCTTCCTCTCCCGCGTCCCCTTCCTCTTTCGCGTTCCCACTCCGCCTCCTCCACTTCACCTCTTCCTACTCCACTCCCCCCCTTCCCCCTTCCTTCATCCTGCGAACCCCCCTCCCGATTTCCCCTCCCCCCTCCCCCTCCAGTGAACACCCTACCCAAGTTCCCCTCCCCTCTCCCACATTCCATTCATTCAGACCCGGTACATTCAGTTTTCAAACAGCTCGCGTGCCATCTATTGCAATTTTTTTATACAAATTTCATAACGCCAGAGCTCACCAATAATTAGTTTTATACAAACCTTGTCCTGACAATAACGAACAAAAAAAAAATCCAATTTGTATGCAGACGTTCATACATTTCGGCGATACATTTTTATTTATATAGATATTATAGAAGATTATTGAAGATAATATCTATACATTTTTCATGCCGAAAATGCAATATGAAATTCTCTCGATAGAAAAAAAAAATCGCAAAGTATGCTCTTAAAATTACTATAAAAATGTTTTTTCAGTTATTTTACATTCATATGTGTGAAAAAATTCACAGGGTTTCTTTAAATGCTATTTTCGACAATCCGCAAGATTTTTGTTCTATTTTAAACGTGTGGTGTTTTATTAAACACTTTCACAATTTTTCGGTACTTTAGTAAGAGGTATTAAAATTTCATACTTGTAACCAAGAAAACATTAATTTTTTGTTCATTTCAGTAGAAGTTTTTCTGCATTATAGTTGATTTGGTGGTGTTTATGAGTAATCCCAGAATTGTAGTATTGTCAGGCAAGTGATAGGCAAAGTTTGGTGACTTGCTCTGTGAGTTTGGTGAGTGCCCTGGTTGAAGGAGTGAGTATTGTCCGGTATATTTATTGTTACTAGGTTAATTTTTTGAAACCCTTTTTAATATTGTCCAGGTTTTGGTGACGGATATGTCTGCCTACCAACTGCGCGGTGGACCGCATCGGAAAAAGCCGGTTGAGGGCGACATTTTGACTTTTCTAGTCAGTCTCAACGCCATGCGCCGCAGTGGGAGAGAAGGATACATATGTCATTCAACACACTGAACTGCAGATTCCTACCCACCCCTCACACCTTTTTCCTTCTCAGAAATTATTTTCATACCTTTACGTAAAAAGACTCTTGACACAGAGTCCCAAAGACGACACAGGCCTTGAGGGAAATGGTCATAAGAAGAAAATAGAAAACAGAAACCGATTTTACACATATTTTTATTTATTTGTTTTCCGTTTAACGTCTCAGTAATGTTTAAGAATAGGAAATATACTGTCACGTTGATATATTTTTTACAACTATAAATAGTACGCAGAACCAATTTAAAATTGTGGGACGGGGGAAGCGGGAAGCGGGAGGAGGAAGTGAGGAGAGGGAAGGCGGAGGCGGAAGGGGAGGCGGAAGGGAACGGGACGAATGGGAAAGGACACACAGAGAGAAACAATTTCTTTATTGAGTAGCATAGCAACGCATGCCGGGAACTCGCTAGTATATTATGATAAACCATCAAGCAACTAGTAGGAGAGATCCATTAGGGAATTTATTTAAAAATAAGAAGAGATTATATTTGTAATTTTTTTGCAGGTGAACAAAGTGACACCGTGGAATTGCATTTTCCCACTGAAACTTGATAAAAAGAAGTTCTATTCTATCTTTTCATGCCTTTTTTCTGTATTTTTCTATCATTTTCACTTCACTTCACAGCTTCTATTACACTTTGCTGGAAAAATCAGAGGGGATTTTCATCCCTTAGGAAATACACTGTGGGAAAACAAACAAAAATATGTAATATACGTTCTTATTAAACTTTACGTACACATTGTTGTTTTTCGTTTTCATCAGAAAAAACAGTGTATTTGGCTTGAGCCAATTTAATATTGGTCTATTTAATGATTAAGATCAGTACAACTAATTGAGTCGATCTCAATCGCCGAAAGGGGAAAACAAATAAATGTTTTTGGACTTCCATGGGTCACCCATGTCAGAGACAGCTATTCAGTTTCCGGTATTCTTCCAATCACAATCCTATCTAAATATGAAATCACAAGCACCATTCTACAAATTACTCAACAATCAACTCACACTAACATCAAGCCACTTTACAATCAAGACATCCACATTAACAATACTCGAAATAGCAATAAAATCTGTGTACCTCAAACACACTACAAAATATGAGATAAAATCTCTGAACTATATTGCCTATACACTATATAATTCGCTTCCAGATATGTACAAGGAAAGCTGGCAAAATAATACAAAAAATCAGAGTAATGCTTTAAAAGAATATTTGTTAAGTACGTTTAAGGATGAAACTATGTCATTTTCTTGTCATATTCAATTGTCTTATTATAAGCAATAATTATCAGCCTGAAACACTCATCCACTGAGAAAAGATACTTGCCGAGTGAGAGCACCTGACCGGGAATCAGAAGGACACGGGTTCAGGTCCCGTTGGCGGCAAGTATCTTTTCTCGGAAGACTTTTTCAATGTAGATGAGTGTTTCAGGCTGATAATTATTTCCTATAATAATTTTTACCCTTTGTGCTATGCATAAAAATCTTGTCTTAAACGTTAGTTTATCAATTAAAACATAATAATTATTATTTGACAAGTTAAAGTATTTCCCCAAAAAATGTTCACATAATTTGTCTCGACGCCACCTAGCGAGAGATTTAGCACTAACAATGCCTCTCTCATAAAAAAAAATAAAGTTGGTTGTTTTCAGGTGGAAAAATGTAATAAACAGTAATTGTTGAATGAAACACTAGTATAGGAATATTGAATTATTTGGCGGGTATTAGATAAGCCGCCATAGCCCAGTGGTGAAAGTACCTGACCGGAAATCGGAAGGACACGGGTCCAGGTCCCGTTGGCCGCAAGTATCTTTTCTTGGAAGACTTTTTCAATGTAGATGAGTGTTTAAGGCTGATAATTATTGCTTATAATAATTTTTACCCTTTGTGCCATGCATAAAAATCTTGTCTTAAAACGTTAGTTTATCAACTAAAAAATAATATTCAATTGTCTTGTATCTTTTCTCTTTCTTTATTTTCTATTTAGTTGTAATCATCCATATTTGTGTAACCTTATTCCTTTTTCCTTTAATTGTTTTCTATTGTTGCTTGTCCTATTTAACCTGTCTTTTATTTTTCGTCTATATTGTACGTGAAAGTTATATTTTTAATTTCTAAATTTCCATGTAACATTGTAACTATTTCCTCCTACCCATGAATTGTATATTCCTCATGTCTTATAATGAGTTCTGTAACTCATCGGCATTGCCCTAGCAAAAAAAAAAAAAAATAAATAAAAAATAAATAAAAAATAGTACTGGCATGGCATTCCCATCAATTTTCATGAATGAAATGAGATTTTGAAAAATCATCCCATCCCCTTTTCCATCCAATTTTTTCACAAAATAAAAAGAAAATTACTCTCTACATCTGCTTTTGATAAAACTATGCGTAAAGCACGGGTATCGTCTGGTACTTCAGGTAGCAAATAAATAAATCTGATCGTCTTTGTCTTAATCTTCTACATAACTCTAGCATTTCTGTCTCAGATTTCTAAAAAGACCTATCGTAGGTCACTCATACATATCACTAAGTAAGTTTAGAAATAACAGAGCAGGCTATCATATAAAATGGAGTTTTAGAGAAAAAGCTACCATAACAAAATATGAATAAATTGATTGCTTTTCCTCCCTTTTCTATTGTTCCGCCGTCACTAGATTTCCCAAAGGCAAAGGATAATCTCTAAGGCCTAGTGGTTAAGAATTTGAATCAAGAGCCAGCGGCTTTTCTTGAAAGATTTATAATCTTTCTACCGCAATATGTATTTTTATTTTTAATATTGTTAACTCGGCACGGGAGACATTCAGGTTTCTCTCATGGCTTACATAATTTTTGTAGATGCTTTATGGATTGTCGAACTGAGGGTTGACGTTGTGAGGCGGGTTAAGGAAGGATTTATATTTCCTCTAGTAAGGTTCATCGGTCTTGAACGGTCTCCCGTCTGGAACCCACATTACAATATTCAAGTACCTTCAAGCTATTGAAAGAATCTATATATTATATGTAAAAATGAAATACGTTTGCTTGCTTATCTGTTGGTTTTCTTTTTCTATTTATACACGTCTTTCTATATTAAACATAGGAAATGTTTGAAACTTTCAAAATATCTTCTTTCTACCCTCGCAAAGGTTTCTGGAATATTACAACCACATGACAATATATCTGAAAAGCTTTTTAACTATTACAAAAACTCTTACAAAACTGTCAACCACTTCACACTTTGAAAATTACATTTTGCAAACCATCAATAATTATTCTCAATCAAAATTTAACTTTCGAATAAATTCTTTAAATTAATGAATTTAAATGAAGTACTCACCTTTGATACTCACCCAAATCTAATACTTTGAATCTAATCAAGAATTACAGGCATTTTAAAGGTACCTATGTTAGGTACCAAATTTGATTAATTGTTTATATAAAAATGAACGTTTCTTTGTCAAACTTTTATACGTTCCTAAACTATTCATTCGATTGCACGAAACTTTGGTGATTTGATCTGCGCACACCCGCGATAGTTTCTGTGCATAATAGTGAGCTCTGGCTTTATGAAATTATTTCTTGTACTATTCATCAGATTGCGATGAAATTTTGATGAGTTGTTGTGCGCACGCCCAAGGCGGGGAACGTGGAGGGGAAAAGCGGGTCAGGAATAGGACGTGGGAGGGAAAGGGGTGGCGGAGGGGGAACGGGGACGAATGCGAAAGGACACGCAGGGAGATACTATTTATTCATTTAAGTCACTGGTTCAGTCGCGGTAATAACAATTTACATTTTAAATACACCTCCATATTGGTTAATTTTTATCAGTTTGCAAAAACAAAAATTGTTTTAAAATCTATATAAAATAATTTTTCCAATGTGTCCATTAGAAATTAATAATTTTATTTCTAACTATTTAAATTTTGATATTGAATCGGTAACTCTCTAGTATTAAACAAATTCTGACGTTTTAAATGGATTATCCAGCACGGAAATATGAATATATCTGGACCTGCCCTTAGTGATAAAAACGTATTATTTCCCCCTCCACATGGCGCCGGCTGGAGCTCCTCCTTGGAACCAGCTCGCTCCATGGGGAGGGGATAGAGCCTCGCTTGAATCTAAAATATGTGACGTCATCATTCTTGCCGTGAACAGCGAGAAGCTAACATCCATACATTTAACGAAATAACACGCCAAAACGGTAGCTTGTGCTATACAATATATCTACATATCAATGTGCACATAGCGAATGTGGGCGGTTCTCCAGTGTGCTCGTCGCTGGTTACAGGGGTAAGTAAATTATGAAACATTTGTAAAAGTGTTTTAACTAAACACAGCAACAAAATATTGCTATTTGTATTGGGGCGAGTCTTTTTGGGGCGAGCATTTGGCCCTTAGCAAATATGTTATTAACGTGGCAAGCAATTCGCGCTCCCATGTAAAAAGGTCTTTTCATTCAAAGCAGATTTTGCTTTTAAGAACTAAATGGTGATATTGTAATGCGAGATGCCTATATACTGTCAGATTGATTGTTTAACGAATCACAGTCATCTTTCCCCTCTTCGCCCTCCTTAGTTTGGTTTTACCCCTCATCTGTAACTTCTTGTCTATCCATTTGGATGTCTATGGTTATCCAGCAATTTTATTGAACTACAACGCTGGTTTAAATGAGAATATGAATTCGCTTAAATTATTCGAAAGAAGCATCTTTACTGAGTATTTCAATATAAAATTCTAAATGATACATTATTTGATGGTAAAGAATTGATTACATTAAAACTTTTTCGGATTTCACTACGTAATACTATGGGGTTTATTTAAGTGCAGTAATTCTGGGACTAACTACCATATGTATTCCTAATTGCCCAAAATAGTAATGGAAAGAAATAATTTTGAAAATCAGTGGCCTCTTCAATTTTTCACTAAACAAATTCAAAATATTGTTATTGAGGCACTTCAGTTATCTGTATTTTATTGCTAGATATAATTTCTACGTAAAAGCTCCTAAAAAGCGCGTTGGTAAAAATGCACATATATATTGAATAAATAGTTGAAATTATGCACGTTTTCGTTTTGTATTTCGACTCGTTCTTGATGTCATTTCTAGTATATGGGATTTTTCACGTAATTTCATCCTTCAATAGATGTCATTACTATTGCTAATTACACGTAGTTTTGTGGTTTCTCAACAGATGTCAGTTAAGTAGTAACGTACGAAACGAAATGTACGAACGGATACGGTAATTGCTCAAGGCATACGATAGGCTGCTGGGCTTCGACAGTGTCGCGCGCCCAGCCGCAGAATAACTTTGAACCTCCTATAGAAAGGACGTCTGGTCTAGTAAAATATAATATAACGTAAATAAACTACGTGTAATCTCTACAAACTTCGTCTTTCCCCGAACAGTTTTTAAGTAATCTTAATCAAGGGGATTAAAGTACTATATCGTCTGTTTGATATCAACGTGTGTGACTTATTAAATGTGGTCAAACGCATAAAACAAAAAAAAAATCCGGTGCAGTTTACAGGTGGTAGAAACGAAACTTTACCAAAACAATTCCAACAATGGAGTCCTCAAAAGTTAAGTCATAATCAAAGCGGCCAATGAGCGCAGACCTAGTGTCATTTCCGTTTCATATCTTAACCAATAGGAGCCTTGAAAAGTGACATCATAAATTAAAATTAAAATTTAGGAGGCGGGAATGGGTACCGCCGCCCCGGGAACCTTTATTGGATAACCAACACCTCTGCCATAGGTCACTCCAAGTAGTTCGCTACGTTTGGTGATTTATCAGGGGTGCCGGGTTTCATGGGGTGAGGTTTGTCTAGGTCTTGGAAGCGGATGACCAGGTCACACTGAACCCCTGTTTCCTGCCCACCCCTTAAACCCTTTTCCTTACGAAAAATCTCCTCTCCTTTCTTTCCTTAAAAAAAACCCCTCCACACAGCATCCTCAAAGATGACATAGGCCCTGAGGGAAGTTATTTTCCTCAGGGCCTCCCGTGTGAAGCTCATGTAAAAAAGCGGCCAATGAGGGCAGTTTGATGCTTCGCAGGGGCTGTAATGCTTCATTTCCGTTTCATCCGAATTCCAAATTACAACGGGGCTAAAGAAGTTTCACTTTTAAAAAAAAACGAGTGTGCTTCAAACCACACGACTGAAGTAAAACTTCACTAACTTATATCTCCCTCTCAACTTCCATTCGCCTCGCCCGATCACACTTTTCATAAAAATCGTCACGCATTCACCAGCTTACTCCCCAAGTCAAGCGTGCGTAAAAAAGTTTTTCTTCAAAAACAACGCTTCTCACCCAAAATGATAGCCTTATTGATTGCCTATAAATAATAACTAATCACACCGCTGCTGGGAGTGTGTAACTTATAGAATAATGGTAACTTTGAGCAGACATATTCCCAACATGGGGAGAGATGGATCGTTGTGTGAAGAGTTGGGAGAGGGGAGGGGTGGACGGATTCGGGGAGTTGGGAGGTGGTGGTCTCAGAAGGTTCGGCTAATTGGAAAGGAAGTTGATGTATTGTGTATTGATTTGGGATGGGGATGATGCGGAAATCGAAGGCCGAAGTGCCGAAACTTTCATATTTATTGGTTCAATGAAAATGGGGTGTTTATTAGGGTTGAACGGAATTTCGGCAATTATTTGGTAGGAATTTCGACCTTTTGAACTGCGGTCGAATAGTGATCGAAAGTAAGAAAAAAACTATAAATGTATATCTAAGTAAGTAACACGTAGCGAAGTACTGTTTTAAATCGACCATTTTGAATTTCATCTGTATACAAATTTGATTGTGTCTTTTTATTTCAATAGCTTTAATTTTTTTTTTCAATAATTCCATACAGGAGGTCCTGAGAAAAAAAAAAACACTCAGGGCCTGTGTCATCTTTGGGGATGCTGTGTGAAAAGTCTTTTAAGGGAAAGGAAGGTGAGGACGTTCTGGGAAGGAAAAAGGTACGAGGAATGGGTAGGGATCTGTGGGTCAATATGTCTAAGAGTCATTGACGTATAAATCCACCCATCCCATTGCGGTGCAAAGCGATGGGTCGAGGGAGTCCGGCTGGATAGGTCTAGATTATGTCTGCCTCAAGCAGTCTCTCAGTAGATGAGGAAACGTTTTCACACCCAAGACCTAGATAAACCTCACTCCAAGAACCCGAACACCCCTGCTAAATCTTGGTGAACCACTTGGGGTGACCTATGGCAGGGATGTTGGTTATCCAATAAATGGTTCCCTGGGCGTCGGTATCCATACCCGCCACCCAAAATGAAATAAAAAGTTATAGAAAATATATGGTGCTGTAGGTACCTACTTACAAATCTTATGATTTCAGAGGAAATTATGATTTTAACAAAAATATACGTTTGCAGAACTATTGGTTATAACCTTCTTTCCACATTTCCTCCATTTAAACGTTATATGCATTTTGACATAGCTTACCTAGCTAATCTTTATACATCATCATTTTTGCTAAAGATATGGTCTTAATGTCTATCGTTTCGTGCACTAACTATATTAATCTCAATGTCTTAGTTTATTCCCTTGTCGATAGCCTAGTCCCTTTTGCAATGTTCACCGGGTCGTCATTTTGTTCCACTCTTGTATCCTGGTTTCATAATATGGCTTCTCAGGTAGGGGAGCCTTAATATTAAGCCCATTAAACAGCGGCAGAAAATTCAAATTTGTCGATAGATGGCAAATTAAATATACAGTTAAGTTTTTATTTTATTTGGTTGGGCTATTTATACACCTACTATGTACATCATTTCACAAACCGCTGTACTTGGGAATTAATATTATTGCATATGCCAAAATCCTTCCCACTTGTTCATGTGTGTACGACCCACACCGTCAATCGATAAAAATCGGTCTCCGCTTGTTATACAACATACTCCAAAGTACATCAATCCGCCCATTGCCGCTTCAAAAGTACATAGCGCCGAATTACGCATAATCGCCCGCCGCTAAAAAAAAATCGAGTACTGTTAACACGCGGTAAAAGCGAAACTTTACCAAAACAATCTCAACCAAGCAGCCTTGAAAAATGAGGTCATAATCAAAGCAGCCAATGAGCGCAGACCTGGCGCCGTTTCCGTTTTATATCTCAACCAATAGGAGCCCTGTTAAGAGTTTTATGCTTCGCAGGTGCTGTATACGTTATTTCAGTTTCATCCAAATTCCTAATCTTTCACTTCAACATTATACCGCTGAATTAATCAAGTCCGCTTTTTATGAGCGCCATGGAGATTAACATACGAGAAGATTATTGGGCTTCAAATATTCTCGGTGAGTTCCTTCCCTTTCACCTTGAAAATTATTTTCTACATACATCACACAAAGTTCCTTCGAATACATACAATTATTAAGGTGCCTCCCAATCGTAGTAATTTTAATTCCATTCACAACTTACTACAGTTATTAGTGTTTTCTGCTCTCAATAGCTGCATGATTTCTAATATTGCAATGTACAGTTGTTTTAGGATTTTTAATCTAAATTTATGACACGTTTTCGAACCGGTCTTTAGCTTTCTCCCGCCACCAGTGACTTACAATCGTATTAAATCATGAAGAATAATTACAGCTAGCTGTTAAAGCGCAGGTTTTTACTGCTAGGCCCCGAGGGCGGCTTTTGGTTCGGCTTCGCCCATTTATTGTTGGTGACAATTTTATAGATCCAATACGGACTGATTCCAAAAACAGCCCGTTCCTCGGATCCACTGTCATGCAGTAATATCTAGTCACCGGGACAAAGTAACCGGGATAGGCAATTACGTCATATGTAATATATAGCCGCTTGATACAACAGTATTACCGTCAATCTTTCCATATCCGGAGACATACCACATTTTCACAAATTCGTAGCAGTTATACCTAGGGGGGAGACATTCCCGCCTGACCTACTGACGGAAGTAGCGACATCTTGTGTCAGATTCTTGAATTCGAAACCGAATTATATCAGTAGCTTTGTGTGAAATTCACGTACTCAGATATTATTTGTAGCGCGGCGCATGGCGTGGCGTGTGGCGTCCGACATGCACTCGTAGTTGGGTTAACCTCTCACCCAAACGCCCTGTCATTGACGGTTGTTATTGTAGTAATAACCTTGCAGTTTTTGTATTGTGTATATACAAACAATAATGTAATAAAAAAATAAAAGTTTTTGCTGTATAGAAACCAACATTACACATTTATAAAAAAAACAAAGATAAAATTGTGAGAAACAATTTACAAAAAATTCTGCCTCAATACAGGTTCACCTAGTGAGGCAGGCTATGAACAAATAAAAATATTGTATAATTATGCTACTTCTGTGTAACCGATCTCACATTACTTTCTACTTGTTAATTTTATTGTACTGATGTAATATATTTGTAATCTACATTGAACGTGTACTTGTTTAGTTGTAATGTTGCCAATTTCATAGAATAAAGATATATTATAAAAAAAAACACGCAAACGCTACGATAACGTTCGATTATCGGTAAAAATTGTTTTTAACAATCGATAACGATGTTATTCTACGAGTACTGCCGAATTTCTTGCAATGCCTACCCCGAAATCGAATTCCCCTTAGATGTATCGATCAACCATCAACCCAGAACATCGTGGAGAAATTGGTTCCTTGTGCTTCCTTATGCTTATCAGTTACTTCTTAGAATTTTATGAAAACCAGAGCCGTAAACAAGATTTATGAATGTCACATATTATACGGATGAGATCATCCCCCTAATAAATACATCAACAAATAAAATTCGATGATATAAAATTCGGTTCTTTGCGGTACAATACGTTACATCTAAATTTGGAAGATTTTTTTTTTCACAATTTAGACAAAAATAGTTACATATATTTTTTTATTTTTTTTTATTGAAACGTATAACAAGGTTACAATTTTACAACATAAATATGAACTTCAATATTTCAAATCACTCTCCTAATAAAGCAGCTGCTTGCGTTTAGGAAAGGACAACTAAAAAAATTTACATTTGTTTAAATTAAAACAAAAAATATTAGGGATTTTTTGAGAAAATACAGATAAAAGTAATAAAAATATAGGTTAGTTAATAAATGATTCCAAGAATTGATAAGGCAAAAACATATTTCTAAGCAACAAGTAAAGTTATGAGGTGGTACTAGAGTATTCTAATTTAATTTTTAAAAAAATATTTTTCGTAGATTTCTTCCGATCGTATATCAAGGGTTAATTTATTAAATAATTTTATACAATTGATTATATAGTGATGCTGTGCTGTTGTGGTTGGTACCAGTGGCAAGATATTCGAGATTTTCATAAAAATAATACATTTGGCTAATTTTGTGAACTATTTTTTGGGAAATGTGGCGATAAGAGAGCTTTTTTTAAATTAGCTCCCACAAGACGCCCATGTCATCTTAGGCTTTGTAATCTTAGGCTATGTGGAGAGTCTTTTTAAGGAAGGGAAAGGTAGGAATTTTTGTGAAGGAAAAAGGTATGAGGGGTGGGTGAGAATCTGGGGGTCAGTGTGTCCAGGAGTGACGGACGTGTGAATCCATCCCTACAACTCAGAGAGTCGAGAGAATCCGGCTGGAAAGGTCAAAGGACTCCGTTAACCAGACCCTCTCGATCCGGTCTGGCATGTAGCAGATGGGCAACCACCACCAAGAACTAGACGCGAATCTCCAAAACGTATACCGGCTCTGTCGCGGTAGCGACAATTTACATTTTAAATACACCTCTATATTGGTTATTTTTTATCACTTTGTAAAAACAAAAAAGGTACTAAAATCTCGGTAAAATAATCTTTCCAATGCGTTTATTAGAAATGAATAATTTTATTTCTAAATATTTTAATTGTGATATTTAAAATGTAAATGTAAACTGGACCCCTGCTAAGTCACTAAACGTAGCGAACCACATGGGTCGACCCATGGCAGAGGTGTTGGTTATCCAATAAATGGTTCCCGGGGCGGCGGTACCCATACCCGCCTCCCGAACTGCTATAAACCATCTTTTTTAAAAAATAAGTACGGCTAGTCGTTGAGTGGTTTAATTAGGCAACGGGTTACCACTTACCATCCCCGCTTGGCAAGTTCGTTAAGTCCTCCATCAGTGGAGAAAAAATATTTTTGTTTATAATTATTTTTTTTTTACATTACCTCCTTACAGGATGCCCTGTGGTAAAAAAATCTCTATGGCTCTTTGTCACATTTGGGGATGATGTAGAAGATACACAGTGTAGAATATTTTTAGAGAAAGGAAGGAGAGGAACTTCTGGGAAGGAAACAGGTATGAGGGGTGGGTAGGAATAAAGGGGTCAATGTATTCAGGAGTGACGAACGTATGAATCCATCCCTCCCACTGCAGTGCTAAGTGATGGATCGAGAGTGTTCGTCTGCAGATGTCAAAAGGTCTCCCTCAACCAGTGTCTCCTAATCTGGCCCGCCACGCAAAAGCAATCTGCTGTCAAGACCTAGACAAACCTCACTTCACGAACCAGGGCATCCCTGATAAGTCAAACGTAGCAAACCACTTGGGGTGAATGACCTATGAAAGGGGTGTTGGTTATCAAATAAATCGATTCCGGGGCGGCGGTACCAATACCCGTCATGAGACAACGGACGTGATCTCCTGTCAGGTTTGAGTGACTTTTACATATACTGTCACATATTTTAGAATTCCTGCAAGTGTGCATGATTATTTATTCATTTAATGTACGTTGTAGATAGAAAAACAAATAACAGCCATGAAAATCACACACATCTGACAAGAAATCAAGTCCGTTATCTCATAACGATCCAACAAAAGATATACATAGAATCGTTTGACTGGACACCTGGACAGGTTTGACATTCTTTTAAAATAAATAAATTTTAAAATGATCTATATTTTTGAATGTAGCTATTACTTTGTGGTTATCCATTATAATAAAATGAAACAATACAACTTTGTATAAACCACTTATAAAATGTGCAAATCCGACCGGTTTCGGAACAAACGTTCCTTCGTCAGGGAAAGCTTAATATTAAGTATAAGCTTTTCCTGACGAAGGAACGTTTGTTCCAAAACCGGTCGGATTTGCACATTTTATAAGTGGTTTATACAAAGTTGTATTGTTTCATTTTATTTAAAATGATCAATAATTTTACTTTGCGATACCATTTAAATTAAATCAAAAATTATTTATTTGGCTTTTACCACTATTTTTGACTGAACACAGCAAAGTCTTGGTTTTTACTTGCCAGTTTTGCCTCTCTGTAATTTTTTTGTAAGTTCCGTTTCCATTTCAAGGGGGTGGCCATTTTATTCAGTGAAGATTATTTTTTCAAATGAGAAATCATCTGGTATATTTGGACAATTAATCGCATTTTTCAATGGTATAATTGAAAAGATTTGAACTGAGATCGTGAGTTTGGAAAAATTGTGGGATTCCTTGTTTGAAATTATAATAAAGTTACATAAAATGTATGGGTCAAATTTTGGTTTTGATTTAATAAAAAAATAGTTATTTTTTTCGGATGCGAAGTCTTCTGTTCTAAGAACTCAAATATAAAAATGAATCGCTCAATGTGTTGCTAAGCGCAAAACTTTCGAACGTCTGCACCAAATTGGATAATTCTTTTTTTGTTTGTTCGTTATTGTTAGGACAAGGTTTTTATAAAACTTCAGGTGAGCTCTGGCATTATGAAATTTGTATACAAAATTGCTATTAGTGGGACGCGAGGAAGCGGCTATTGCTATGGACAGCGGGAGGGAGGGAGATATGGGGGAGGGGAACCAGGGAGGGGGAGGGGAACCTGGGAGAGGGGAGGGGGACCTGAGAGGGGGGAGGGGAACTCGAGAGGGGGTTCGCGGGACGGGGGAAGGGTGGGGGGGGGAGTGGAGTGGGGAGAGGGAAGGTGGAGGTGACAGAGTGTAAATGCGAGAGGGGAAGAGGACGCAGGAGAAGAAGGGGAGGCGGAAGGGGAACGGGACGAATGGGAAAGGACACTCAGGGAGAAACAATTTTTTTATTAAATGGCATAGCAACGCATGCCAGGGACCAGCTATAAGAGATATAAACATGTTTCAGAACCAATGGTTCCTTCACCAGGAACCTTTTATTATTCTTGAAGGAATCATTGGTTCTTGATATCGATTATTAAAGTAGTGGTTAAAAAAGCCAATTTATTATTATTTAATTAAAGTGAAGACATTTAGATATCGAAGTTTTATATAAACTTAAATTATATTTTCCTTTGCGTTATGAAATAAATTATAACCGGAAGGCATACAAATTACGTAAACCTCCGTGGGTTAACTCTATGAATAAAATAATGGGAGATATCCAAAGTTAGCTCTAACTATATAAATACTTAAAAATTCTATTTACACAGATTAACAAACTAACTGTTGAAAACTAACAGATATCGCCGACTGTGAAAGCTTTCAGATTTTTTAGGTAAACTGTGGACGAAAAGCATTTATAAAACGATTTTAAAAACTCTGAAAAACTGCATTTCTACTTTAAATTTCAACTACCGTTTTCTAAAAATTAGCTACATAATATCGGTACCATATAACATTTAAAACACAAATAATAAAACGTTAGTTTTATGGAAATATTCCTTATTCTGGTACTCAAATGTTGGCTACCGAAAGGACAATCTTCGACCTGAAACCGCATCTACACCAATCAACAAATTCATTACTCAATATTTTTTTCAATCTTACCTGCGTAATCAGTTAATTAATGTTTTCAGTGCTCATGATATTGACAAGAATAAATCTAAAATATTTATTTCGTTTTTTATTACGTTAGCTCAGCTCCATACAGGAGGCCCTGAGTAAAATTGATAAACCAAATACGTTCGAACAGAAATCACCATAATTTTGATTCTGCAGGGTCTTAGTTTAGGGATACTTTTAAAAATTAATGTAAAAAATATACGTCAATAGATTAAACTACCAAGATGTGTCTCGAAAAGAGAATGCAGAGAAAATACTGAAAAAATGCATAGTATTAGCAGTTGTGTACTGTTAAAGTATCTACAGTATACCCATCTTCCGAAGGGCTAACTTCTCTGGCTTCGATGGAGCCCCCGTACCAGAGTCTAAGCTGGTCACTTAGAGTTTTTTTATTTATTTTATTTATAACATTACATTTGATACATTTGTATGGCAAAAATAACATAATAATAACATTGAAAAATAACTATAAAATGTGTATAAGTGTTATTATGTCTTGTTGGTCGATATTAGTTCCTAGCTAGGCAGATTGCCCGTTCTAAGGAACCAAATGTTACACCAAGCTTATCAATGGAAGGCCTAAGGAAGATATAAAATCCGTTGAAGTGCAAGATTGAAAGCTTCTAGAATTTACTAAATTTATTGATTCTCATGTTTTCATTTAACTTAACTTGAATTTTTTTCTCTTGTTTTTATTGTTGTTGTTTTTAATCACATATTGTCTTATTTTAACTTGTTGTTGAAGACGGTTATTGGACGGTTGCTATTAATTCTTTATTATCTATTTGTAATGTTAAGCAACAGTTTGTTACGCACATCATAAATAAATTAGGCCAATATTGGGTGTACATTTTAAATTTGGTTAAATTCTAGATTTGAATATAAAGCGTGGGGCTTTCTCTTTCTAATACAGTTCCGATCATATTTATCACCATGACAATAAGGGAGATATAACGATTTACATAAGAGCTGTTTGGTCTCCTTTAAAGACAAATATGATCTCCAGTGATTTTACGGGTTAATGTAATGTAGGTTTCACTGGAGAACCAGCCATTTACAAACTTCATTAATTTAGCAGTGTGTGAAAATCTAAAATCATTCCTACGAAAGTATGTTTATTTTCTTTGGCTAGAAATAATTTTGTTAAACCACCGGATCCGAAGCAGTCTCAACAAAAACACCATAAATAAGGTCGTAACACCGGCGAGGTCATCAGCCATCCCCATAAAAAATAACAAACCACCATTTGATGAATTATTCAAGAAAAATCTGAGAAAATACATCATTATTCCACCATTATCGGAAAGGGAGTACAACCGCGATAGAATTCAAGCAGTAAAGCGCATTTTCATACCGCGACAAAATATCCCTGACAAAATATCCTCCAACAAAATATCTTGCGGACAAAACATCCCCCATCAAAAAATCTACTAAAATTTAACCCAACCCAACCTTACCTAACCTGACACGAAAATGAGGCAAAAATAATACAGACATTCTGTAAATACATAGAATAAATTATTGTTCAAAATTTGGTCCAACACCTTCGTAAATGATCTAATAAACATATTTCATGATGTATTTTCTTACTTTTTGCTGATGACCTCAAAATGTTTAGAATTATTCAAAATATTTACCAT
Source organism: Limnephilus rhombicus (assembly GCA_929108145.2). NCBI lineage: Eukaryota > Metazoa > Arthropoda > Insecta > Trichoptera > Limnephilidae > Limnephilus > Limnephilus rhombicus. The sequence continues at coordinate 31,196,770 of OV815288.1, read as the reverse complement.
CGCAACATTCTTCAAGATAATATATACAAATTGTTAATTTGGTGTAATGAAAATAGACTTTACTTAAATATTTCAAAATGCCAAGTAGTTAGATTTTCTCGAGTAAAAAATCCAGTGATCTTTAATTACAACATTGATAACAATACTCTCGAGACATTAACACAAATTTAAGACTTAGACATCACTTTTCAATCAAATCTTTCATTTGTTAACCACGTAACAGAAATCTCTAACAAAGGGCTTAAAAGTTGAGATTTATAAGTAGGCTAACTAGAAATTTTAACAATATAAAGTGTCTTAAATTGTTATATTTTGCGTGTGTTGGAAGTCAACTTAGTACAATTCTCCCGTCTGGAACCCATATTATAATATACAAGTACAAGCTGTTGAAAGAAAACAAAACAAATTCTTACGTTTTCTAAATTAAAAAACTTTCTAAAATAAAGTTTTCTAAAAAGTTAAACTACTACACTATTTTAAATTACAAGGTGGCGCAAAATTAATCACCCGGAGGAGTGATTGGGCCGTATTTTTTGAGGACGCCATTGGCATTACAGTCACTGTTACTGGCGAACGCTACAGGGCCATGATAAACGACTTCTTACTTCCGAAATTGGATGAGCGGGGTTTGGTGAACATGTGGTTTCAACAAGACGGTGCAACCGCACACACAGCACGAGCCACAATGGATATTATGAAGGAAGCGTTTCCTGGTCGCGTAATCTCTCGTTTTGGCAATTTGGTATGGCCAGCAAGATCGCCCGATTTAACCAATCCAGACTTCTTTATTTGGGACTATTTGAAGTCGCGGGTTTATGCTAACAAGCCTCAGACAATCGCAGCCCTTAAGGAGAATATTCGACAGGAATGCGAACAGTTATCACCGGAAATCTTGCGGAAAGTCATGGAAAATGCGATAAAACGGGCACAAATGTGTATCAACACTGGCGGCAGCCACTTGACGGATATCATCTTTTCCACTTAACAGAAAAAAATTGTAAAAGTCCAAATAAAGATTTCTTTTACTCAAAATAATTTTTTTTTATTTAGTAAAAAAGTTATTCAAAAACAAAATTGTATGATTAATTTTGCGCCATCCTGTATATGAATATGCTCAAAATGCCAGACAAAAGAATTTTCACTGACTTGGTATTTCTGTATAAAATTCTAAATGATTTAGTTGATGTCCGGTATTGCTTGAATTGAAATAATTATACCAAGTCAGTGGACATCTTCAATTTATCTTTAAACAAATTCAAAATACTGTTACTGAGGCAATTCAGTTACGTACAATAAATACTGTATGTTTCTTTACAAAATATATACAAACCTATTATATTTCTTTGTAAAAGAAATACATAGAATTTATATATTATTTAATCACAGTGTCATTTGAGCAATTTCATACTTATGTGAAAGCCCCGAAAATAGGCTTGAATAAATAAAAAATAGTAAAATGGGAAAAAAATAAGACAGATAACAACAATTTATTGTCTTTATACGATGTCTGTATTATTTTTATCCCATTTTTTGTTAGGTTCAGTTAGGTTAGGTTTTAGTAGATATTTTGATGCGGGGAATATTTTGTCGGAAGATAATTTGTAGGGGCTATTTTGTCGCGGGAAGAAAAGTAGCAGAACCGATTCGAGCGTCTGGCCATAAAATACTCGGTGTTCATAACGTAGTTAAAAAAATTACGCGCCGAATTTCAATTTGCGGCGAGCCTGTGAAAATACGAGATAAAATTTTGGTGGCCTGTAAAAATATAATTGGCAGGGCTTGGTTATTATTTTACAGCGCAGAATTTTGATTTTGATAACGCTAGATTGGTCTTAGTGCAGAAAAGTGATATAAAAGTAAGCTACGCCCAAAGCCCAGGGGTTGCGGGTTTAAAATTTGGCGTAAGGGTTTAAAATATTGATGTGAGGCGGTTTTTTTCATGTGGAATTTTTAGTAATTTTTATTTTGCTGTCACTTAATAAAGAAATTATTTCTCCCTGCTTCCGCCTCTTCTTCCTCTCCCGCGTCCCCTTCCCCTCACGCGTTACCACTCCACCTTCTCTCTCCCCACTCTCCTATCCCGCTTCCCCCGTCCCGAGAGCTGACCTCCCAGATTCCATACATTCAGTCCCGGTACATTCAGTTTTCAAACAGCTCGCGTGCCACCTATAGCAATTTTTTTACACAAGTTGCATAATGCCAGAGCTCACCAGTATACATAGAAACCATGGCGGGTATGAACACATCAAATCCCCAAAGTTTCATCGCAATTAAACAAATGAATGTTTTTATAAATTATCTCCACGGAGGAGGCACTGAGGGAAAAAAAAATCTGGACCTAAGTCATCTTTGAGGATGCTGTGTGGAGGGTATTTTTAAGGAAAGGAAGGAGAGGAAGTTCTACAAAGGAAACAGGAGTGAGTGGGGTAAGGAATCCATCCCTCCCGTTGCTGTTCAAGGCGATGGATGGGTCGAAACGGCCTGGCTGGAGAGGTCAAAAGGCCTCCTTCAACCTGTTTCTCCCGATCCCGCCCGTCACGCAGTAGGTCGGTAAAAGCATCTGCCACCAAGAGCGCATTAACCCGGGCGCCCCTGCTTAGTCAACAATTGTTCTGATCCACTTGGGGTGACTTATGGCAGGGGTATTGGTTTAAATTCTTCCAACCCCGGACGGCGGAGGTTGGAAGAATTATTTGTTTATTTTTATTTAACTTTTTTGGTAAACAAACAGTTCAATATTCAATTTTTATATAGAATTACCAGTTCAACGGGTTGCAAAAGCCAGTAAAATTTGATAACGGAGTTGGGAGAAAAAAATCGTTTAAATAAAATATAAACATAAATAAGGTCAAAGGAATAATAAAATAATTTTATATGGATGATAAACACATTAAATAAAGAAAAACACCTAATGGCAGGTAGGGAGTTCGAAATAATTTTTTTTTTTTTTTTAGGTTGGCATTTTTTTTTACGTGAGCTCCACAATGGAGACCCCGAGGAAAATAATTTCCCTCAGGGTCTATGTCATGCTGTGTGGAGGGTTTTTTAAGGAAAGGAAGGCGAGGAGAGTTCTGGGAAGGAAAAGGGTTTAAGGGGTGTGTAGGAATATGGGGTTCAGGGTGTCCCATCATCTGCCCCCAAAACCTAGACAAACCTCACCCCATGAACCCAGGCACCCCTCCTAAATCACCAAATGTAGCGAACCACTTGGGGTGATCTATGGCAGAGGTGTTGGTTATCCAAAAAAAGTTCCCGGGGCGGCAGTACCCATTCCCGCCTCCCAAAATGAAAATTAATTAAATTACATAAGAATTAATAGAAATCATCAGCGTCTGCTAAAATGTTATTCAATTTTGGCTCGTTCTTCTGAAAAATACATATTGATTTTCGACTTCTTCAAACTTTGAATTCACTTTGTGGCGTCATTTTTAATTAAATGAAAACAATTTAGATACGTTTTAAGATTTTCACGGCCAAAAGCATTTTCGTTATTTGTTTTTGGGGTGTTATGCCGTGTTGCGCTACCTCGTTATTTAGCCAACTTTTCGGACATCGTTGCAGTGTCCGAAACGTTGGCTAAAGAAGGAGGTAGCGCAACACAGCATAACACCCAAAAAACAAATAACGAAAAAGAAGAAAACTTATTACTTTATAAAACATCAAAATTATCAACAATGTTTCGAAGCCAAATGTTAATAGATAACGATAATCTTATTTTGACGAAGAAACCTTTATAGTTGATAATTTTATTTAAAATAATGGTGTTTCACAAAGTTATTTGTTTTCATTTAATTAAATTTCGAGTTTGGAATGTGGAACAGTTGGTTTGAGCCTGTGTTTCGTACTGTTCTGAGGAAATTAATGTTCAATAGAAGTTTGTCAACAGTGTTGTTGATGATTTTGAAAAAAATAAATAATTCGGATACATTTCTTTCACAATAAAAAAAAATCAGAGTGTGTAATTCGCACGCGGTAGAAGGTAAACCAGAAAGTCGCTAGATGTCGCTTTCTTTTCTTTTGCTTGTTTTTTAAAAGTAGTTTGAAGATTGGATATGATTTCGTAGGATTCGAACCCCCGTTCGCTTGAAGTCTGTCTCTCTGGCCGCTGAGACTTTATCAGGCATTTTGCTAACTGCGCTATGGAAGGCACGCGCTGTGGTGCGAAATTACCGCATATATTAGAACCGAGTTTTTATATTGAGTTGTGACGCATTTCCGTTTCACCCGAATTTCAAGTCACTAACGGCGCTAAAGAAGTTTCACTTCAAAAATAATTTCGTAGCAGCGCATTGAGAGGTTGTAACTTAAGAATTTTTTAAGATAAAAAGCAAGTTTAGAAAGAAATTTAGAAAAACAAAAACAAATAAATAAATAGAATTTTACATATAAAACGGATTTGCAAAATTTTATTATTGTGAATTTCCATTTGATGGCTCCTCTAGGTCATCCCATGTCGATGCAGAAAGGTTTATGATTTAAATCCGTTTCTTGTTAATTTCCACAGAACTTGAAGTGGTAATGTTGCCAATGCAAAGTAATGAAAGGGAGATTTTAAAAATCAATATTTACAGTTAATCATTTACTATTAGTTATTTAAAATACCAGACAGAAAATTTAGTAATTCCACAAACACTACAAATTATCGAACGCCAATCAAAATTCTCCTTTTTTTATTTTTAAAGCAATTTCCGAGTTACGAATAAGCTATAAACAGGATTTGAAAGTCTACTACTACCACCACAGTAAGCGAAAAATGTTGCTTGTGTCGTGATGGAGGACTTAGCCAACCGAGGAATCGAACACGGAGGAAGCGAAGCCTTGGCGGGATCCAAACGCGATGTCAACTCCGCCACTGACTTCGCTTTTTTTTACATTTGCTCCGCACAGTAGTCCCAGAGGAAAACAATTTCTCTAAGGGCCTATGTCATCTTTGGGGATGCTGTGTGGAGTGTCTTTTTAGGGAAAGGAAGGAGATGAAGTTCTGAGAAGGACAAAGGTTTGAGGGATGGGTAAGAATCTGGGGGTCGGTGTATCCAGGTGTGTCGGACGTATGAATTCATACCTCCCATTTCGGTGCAAGGCGATGGGTCGGGAGATTGGGGCTGGAGCGGTCAAAAGCTCTTCCTCAACAAGTCTCTCCCGATCCGGCCCGACACGTAGTACAAGCGCAAACGCATCAGCCGCCAAGACATGAACCAATTTCACCCCATGAACCCGGGCACCCCTGCTAAGTGATCAAACGTAGCCAACCACTTGGGCTAATTATGGCAAGGGTATTGTTATCCAATAAATGGTTCCCGGGGCGGCGGTACCCATTACCGCCTCCCGAATTGATAGCTTTTACTGTTTGGAAATTTTAGGTCAGTGTTAATATAACTGTAATGCTTCAGTTCGACTAATTTCCTCGGAATTTGACAATTAATACTTAACACCTTAAAAATTGTGCTTTATACCTCAAAAATTGTATTATTTACCATTAAAATTGTACTTTATACATTACATATTGTACTTTGTACCTTCTAAATTGTAGCTACTATATATTATCTTAAAAATTAAATAATTAATTAATACCCAATGAATTGTATCTTATACGTTAATAAAATTTTAATCGTATTATTACCAAATTTCCTAAATTAGGTATTTGGTATAAAAGACATCTCAGATATCGCACAAAACTCTCGTTTGGTCTTAGTATATTATCCCCCTTTGAAACGGGAGTGTTTAACGTAATTATGTAATATACTCGTAATATAAGCGTCTATGAATGTTAATATGTATATAATTCGAGAAATGATATCATGGGGGATGCTTAAGCCTCCCAAGTAATGCGCTTTTAAGACGATTATTAATAATTTAGGAATATTCATTCGTCGAATCGGGTTGGTTGAAACATACTCTAAATTAACCAAGTACATAAGTGGTTTCAATAAAATGAACCCTGATAATTATTTTACTTATTTATTTATTTATTTAACGAACAAAGGCCTTTTACACGTTTGGTAGTACAATTAATTTATGACAGATGATTTTTAAACATATACAAAAATAATAAAAATAAAATTAGATAAGAAAGCACACAAGTCATCAAAATACAAAGATACAGCGATTTCATAAACAAAAACAGATATGTTTAGGAATAAAACAGATAAAGAAATAATAAAAATAAAATTAGATAAAAAAGCACGCAAGTCATAAAAATACAAAAACACAGCAATTTCATAGGTTTACAAAAATACAGATATGTTTAAGAATAGCTGTGGAATAAGTTTTTTACAAGATCACCAAAATTCGCCAAGTTTATGTTAAATATGTTGTTGAAAGTGTTTTCGAGCGTCGGGGGTCACCAATGTTGAAAGGATTGTTTCCAGGGGCTGAGGAGCTGGTGGAGGATGTTTGACCTGTGCTCCGTCTTCTCATCAGACGAGTGTATACCAATACTTACATGAGGAAAAGTCAGGCTCCTGGGGATCACGGCACTTTCAGGCCGCGATCCAGTGTTCAAAGATTATATTGGATGATGATTGATAACACTTTACTCTTATTTGAGTGATTTAACATTAATAATTTACACGATTTAGTGTTCACGTATGAAACGGGTAGAGAGGTACAAAACGCGAACGAGCGGTGGAATCGAGTGGTGGGAACGGAATAATCTGCTCGGTCATTCTCGGAGCGGTCCCGAGATGTTTTGTCGGAGATGTGGCGGGGATGCCACACGTAAAAATGAATATAAGGGATGCCCATAATGTCAATATCACCTAAGTACTGATTTCCTATAGTGTGAAATCGTTGTATCGGAGAGTGGGAAATGTAGTTCCGCTTATGAATGCTACAGTAAAATAGTGTATTTTGTCGTGTAGTTACTGTCGGTATTGGTAAGTTTATGAGTTGCAGGAGTTCGCAACAGTCAAATTTAGAGTTAAGTATTTTGAATAAAAATGTTAAGCCGTTTATTTTACGTCTGTCTAGATTCTAGTGTGTGAATATTTAGAATATTTAATAATAAATTATATTTTAAGTCTTCTAGTGGGATATTTAATTAAAATTTTATAAAATACCGAATTTTTTTTTGTATTCGCACAATGTTATTAATGTGAATTTTGTAAGATGGAGACCAAACTACCGAGTTATATTCATTAGGCTTCTAACTAGAGATATATATAATAATTTAATGGCTTGTACGGAATTAAAGTTTATGTTTGTTCTTAATACGAAGCCTAGTGTTTTCATACCTTTGTTTACAATTTGGTGGATATGATTGGCGAAACTTAGTTTTTCATCCAAAAAATTCCAAGATCTCTCATTTCCATAACTCTTTCTAAAGCTGTGTTATTGGTGGCATATTCGAATAAAACAGGATTTTTATTTCTGAGGAAAGTCAAGGTTTTGCACTTAGTACATATATTATTTAAATTAATTTGCTTTTATTCAGAGAGAAATCAGTTTCTACCGACAAATGAAAGCAAACGGATTACCAGAAAGTTAAAAGAGTGTAGGAAAAATCAACCCGTAATACTATATTTATTTTCAACTAGCAGACCCGGCCACACGTTGCTGTGGCTAACGAAACCTTTACAACCAATGCCACCTGTTAAATCAAATTCATACCGCACGTTTGTCAGCACTCTGCCCGCTGCCCTCTGCCTTGAGAAAATGAAAAACAACCTATTGGAACCTAAAGGAACTTGTGAATTTCGTTGGCTGTCCGCACACAGGCAACTTGTTAAAGACCAGTTCTCAAGGGCGACGCGGTTGTTGTGTGTTGTGATTGTTGTATTTCAAATATTTAACTTCATCTGGCACTGAGCACTTCTCATTTTATCATTTTGCTTTATCTCGATATGTAGAGTCTTTTTCTCTTAACTTTCGCTTCTATGTCACCCTTTAAGAAACATTTCAATCCATTTTTTGTCCATTAGCACTCTTTGTCTGTAGGTTCGTAAACTTTCACTTTTGGTCTATAAATAAGCTTGTTGCTTTTGCAATGTCATTCTTTCTACATCTTTCTACAATTTGAAACTCAAGTGCTCAGAATAAAATTGTTCTCTAAACTCTCAAAAACGTTCTAGAAACTCTGTTCAACGTGGTATTTACCTGAATAAAAGTTTTTAAAACAATATCCAGTCAAAACACGAGTGTTTTTCTAAGGTTCCTCTCAAATCATAACCTGTCACTGTAAGTTTCCTGGATTTGGAAACGAAAGAAGTCAACGAAGCTGCTCACTTTACACCGGACGGTAGACTGTCCGGAGAGCAGACCGTGAGACCCTACCCAGTGTTGACTAGCAGCGCTGGTCACCGCGGCCGTCGCGTTTCGTTTGCCATCTTAACAGGACTCCATGGTAGCAGCTCACGACCTGTCAAGTTTTCGAGTAATTTGCGATATGTCAGGTCAGAAAAAAACGATTTGGTTCAGGAGGTTGATAAATTGAGTTGTGGCGTGAACTGAGTTGCCAACCAGTTTTCGGTTTCTTCATGAGCGAATGCCCTTAGTACATAGTAAACAAAATAAATTAAAAAAACTTTATCTCTTTCGGATTGATTTTTTAATACAAGTTTAATAAATCACGTTAATCTTACATCCCAGTAATTAGCTCATATTATATAATTTTAATTTTGGAGGCGGGTATGGATACCGTCATGCCAGGAACCGTTTATTGAAATTCTGCCATAGGTAACCCCAAGTGTTTTGCTACATTTGATGACTTAGCAGAGGTGCCCGGGTTCATGGAGTGAAGTTTGTACGTGGCTAGGCGGCAGATGAATTTGCCCACCAACTGCATGGTAGTCCGGATCGGGAGAGACCGATTGAGGGATCGATTCATACGTACGTTACTCCTGGACATACTGACTCTCTCTACCACCTCTCGTCCCAGAACTTCCAAACCTTCCTTTCCTAAAAAGACTCTCCACACAACTTCCACAAAGATGACATAGGCCCTGAGGGGAGTTACTTTTCTCATGGTCTTCTGTGTGAAGCTTACGTAGTGTACAGACTTGAGATCTCGGAATGTTACAGAACAGCGAGCTTCTTCTTTCACGGTATTACGAGAGCAACCATCATACTCACATTGTATTTAGTTACGATGTTACTGATGTCGTCGTAAAAAATACAACAGACTAAGTAATATTGTGTCTTTCGGGTGATATATACGACGTTGCAGACGTTAAAATGAAATATAACTTTAATGTTATCCCATTTAAAAGAACTCGCCACACCAACCTCTTTTACAAAACTAGTAATAAAACAAACACTGCAGCCAACTCCACCATTTCCCGCATCCTTCAAACATTCAACTAATTCAAACAAGCACAAATACCGATATATTTTTTGATCATCTCCCTCTATTTAAGCGAAAACTCTTCTAGTACAAAGATAAGCACACGTAACACACATATCCCACACACACGAACACACCCTCATACACACACAAACACTCACACACACCTCTCTCCTTCCATAATATACTAACTACCTTAATTTAGGTAAAATGTGTAATATATGTAATGTGCACGGACATATGAATATATCTGAACCTGCCCTAAGTGATAAAAACGTATTATTTCCCCCTCCCCACGGAGCCGGCTAGAGCTCCGCCTTGGAGCCAGCTCGCTCCATGGGAAGGGGAGAGAACCTCGCTTGAATCTTAAATATGTGACGTCATCATTCTTGTCCTGACCAGCGCGGAAATAACATCCATACATTTTACGAAATAACACGCTAAAAACGGTAGCTTGTGCTTTACACTATACCCACATATTATGTGCACATAGCGAATGTGGGCGGTTCTCCAGTGTGCTCGTCGCTAGTTACAGGGGTAAGTAAATTATGAAACATTTGTAAAAGTGTCTTAACTAAACACGGCAACAAAATATTGCTATGTGAATGGGGGCGAATCTTTTCGGGGCGAGCATTTGGCATTCGAAAATATGTTATTAACGGTGTAAGCAATTCGCGCTCTCATGTAAAAAGGTCTATTCATTCAAAGCAGATTTTGCTTTTAAGAACTAAATGGTGATATTATAATTCGAGATACCTATTTACTGTCAGATTGATTTTTTAACGAATCACAGTCTCTTCTTCCTCTCTTCGCCCCCCATAGTTTGGTTTTATCCCTCATCTGTATGTTCTGGTCTATTGATTTGTATGTCTATGGCAATATTTAATATATAACAGCGCCATGTCATTGGTACTAGGCAATGCAGGGTTAGGCTAATGCAATCTCGTCTCGAGATCGCAAATTCGAGATCTCGCGAGATTAAAAATTATAATCTCGCGAGATCTCGGAATTTTCGGAATCTCGTTAATTAAAAGAAAATATTATTTGAAAGAAAACAAAAACCTTTATTCTTTAATATTAGTTATTAAATAATTAACTGTTCTCCACCATTCAATGATTTTGTGTCAATTTTTGATTGACATCATATGGACGTGTAAACCTTTTGTAAACCCGGATGTGGTTTTGAGAACAGCTTTACATAACTTACATTGAGCAGTCAAATTATTATCTGCTTTCTTGAAGTATCTCTTTAATGAATGATTATTTTTCAAAATTTTAAGGTAACAAGAATCCAAAAATTATGTTTATTTAACAATAAAATTATGTTTATTTAACATAAACAATAAAAAATGCATAATTTAAGAAAAAGTAATGACCATAACTGCACAACTAAAACAAACAAATGACTGCCTGCACGCACGCAAGTATCTCTTTCTCACTCACTCGACACAGTTTTATATTATCTATCCCGCTCGTCGTCCGTCACTAATATTCGTAAATAGTCGGGATAGTTTTCTTTCTTCGATCGACACTCCCGCCCGACCGTCAGTCAGTCAGAGTGGACGTGTGTAGCGTCGCTGACTACTGCCGCCCAATCCCGCCGATCTCAAACGGGATCTCGTCATATTATGCTTCGAAATTGATTCCGAAAAATGTCACGAGATCTTGCGAGGTCGAGATCCCGCGAGATCGGGATTGCATTCCCTAATTGGTACCAATTATTGTATTAACTTCTATAACTTTGGAACTATTTTATTCAATAGAATTATGTACCGTTTGTTTCTGCAAAAAAATACATATTTTTGTAAGTAAAGCGATTAAACCATTGGCAGTATTTTTGTTAACCTGAAAGCATTATCGTTATTGAATAATACCGGCTGCGCCAGTGTAGTACACTATTGTTTTACTCAGCCGTATTCTGCGGCAGAAAAAAGTCAAAGATTTGATATCATCGGCTATCTTTGTAATCGTTCGCGTATTAGATCCGAAGGGGCGACAGTTTTCTCTATTACATAGTACAACTTTTCCGACCTCTGTTGAGACACATTAGCGGGGAGGGGGTTAGCTTTGTCGTTCATGCGGATTATTTATTCACGATCAGTCACGATGTCACAGTGGACTAGAGAGCAACGTGCGTTCGTAATCGAAGCCTATTTCAAGGCTAACGATTTTTGTGCAATTGCGCATCGAAGATTTAGTACGCGTTACAGTATTCGATGTTTACGTGATGCCCCAAGTGAAGATATGATTCGATCATGTGTCCAGAGGTTCCGGGCAACATGTTCGGCGGCTAACGACTCACGGCCGGAGCCCAGCAGGACGTCGAGAACAAATGAAAGCATCGAACTCGTCACGAACAGTTTGCGCGATAATCCGCGTCAGTCCGTGCGGAAGAGAGCGGCTATCCTAGGGCTTTCAAAAACTATTGTGCACGAAATATTGAAGAAGGACCTCAAATTTCATCCTTTTAAGATTCAAATTGTGCAAGCTCTTAAACTTATAATTACAATTTACGTAAAATTTCCTGCGAGACAATGTTAGAGCGATTTCGTACGGTAAACACTATAATTTAGAGTGGTGAAGCCCATTTTCATTTAAATGGAAGTGTAAATAAGCAGAATTGTCGTTATTGGTCACCTAAAGGACAGAACCCACGTTTAAAACACCAACAGCCACTCCACAGTCCCAAAGTGACGGTTTGGTGTGCATTGTCTAGCAGTGGAATAATCTGACCTTATTTTTTTGAAAATCGTCGAAGGCAAGCCATTACTGTGAATGGGGTTTCTTATCGGCGCATGCTTAACAATTATTTTTTGCCAAAAATCAGCGAAAACCCTGCCTCCAATTCACACACATGGTTCCAGCAAGATGGCGCCACGCCTCACACTGCTAGAGAGACGATGGCGCTACTTCGTGATTTGTTCCCTAAAAAAATGATTAGCCGTTTTGGTGACATCCCCTGGCCAAGGGGGTCACCAGATCTCACTCCTATGAACTTTTTTTTGTAGGAGTACCTTAAAAGTAAAGTGTATGAAACCGACCCCGCGACCATCTCTGCAATAAAAGAAAATATCATTCGCGAAGTTAATTGTATCCCGATGTCACTTCACCAGCGAGTGGCACGAAATACTGAGGCCAGATTCCAAGAGTGTGTCCGACGTGATGGTCTACATTTAGACGAAATAATTTTTAAGAAATAAAATCCTCACTTCTCCTCTTTATAACATGAAATAAATGTATATCCTAAGCAGGTTATTTTTTATTTAAGTTTTAAATCCTAATTCTGCCACCGGACACCCCATTGTATATACAAATTCCATTACACTACAATATATATGTATTGCTGGTGTTAAGTCTTTGTGGTTTATCACCACACTTATGCAAGTTGTGTATATCACGCTGAGTATTAACTTAACAGTATAAAGTTATTGGTTTTCGTCAGGGCTGTTGTCTATGACATTACAATTTGACAAAGGTTTGAACCTTGTGTGGAAACCACCGTTAACTTCCAAAAGTGATTCTGAATACAGAATACCAGGAATTGGAACTTCGATGGCATCAAAACACATGTTTAGTACAAACTGAATAACAATAACAAAGCCTTAGACCAAGTTTAATTTACCTGCCAGTTATTTGAACTTCGTTGAGTTTTCTTTTATTTATTTAATACTAGCAAGTTCCCAATGTCACTAATAAATATATTGTTTCTCCCTGTGTTTTTTCCCCATTCGTCCCGTTCTCCTTCCGCTTCCCCTTCTCTTAACGCGTTCACCCTCAACCATCCCCGCCTTCCCTATTCCCTCTATCGCGAATCCCCCTCCCGCGATCCCCTCCCCTCTACCGCGTTCAATATATTCAGTCCCGGTACATTCACACTTTCAAACAGCTCGCGTGCCACCTATTGCATTTTTTTTTTCAAATTTTCATTTTTCATATATTACAAACATTCATTTTTATTTATCACTAGCGAGTTCCCGGCATGCGTTGCTAAGCCACTTAATAAAGAAACTGTTTCTCCCTGCGTGTCCTTTCCCATTTGTCCCGTTACCCTTCCGCCTCCCCTTCCTCATCCCCCCTTCCCCTCATGCGTTTCCACTCCGCCTTTCCTCTCCCCACTCCCCTCTCCCACTTTTTCCGCCCCACGAACGCCCCTCTCGAGTTCCCTTCCCCCCTCCCATTTATTCAGTCCCGGTACATTAAGTTTTTAAACACCTCGCGTGCCACCAAACTATTGCAATTTTATATACAAATCTCATTACGCCAGAGCTCACCGCTTCTTTTATATAAACCTTGTCCTGACAATAACGAACACAAAAATAAAAGTTTTATCCAATTTGGTGCAGTCTTTCGGAAGTTATGCGCGTACACACATTTAGGCGATTCATTTTTATTTATATAGATAGATAGATAAGATCAATCAATCAAATTTGGTATCTAACATAAGTACCTATTTAAAATAAATATTTTTTTTATTACATTCAAAGTATTCGATTTTGGTTAGAACCGTAGGTGAGTACTTTGATTAAATTCATTAATTTAACGAATTTATTCAAAAATTGAATTTTGATTTAACAATCGATAGTTTGCAAAATGTCATTCTAAAATTGTGACATTTTTAACAGTTTCGTGAGAGTTTTTGTAATGATTAAAAATACTTTTTAGATGTATTGTCATGTTTTAATAATAAAAAAATCTTCGCGAGGGTGAAAAGAAGGTATTTTGAAAGTTTTAAGCATTTCCTATGCTTAATATAGCAAAGAATAGGAAACACACGTACATAATTGTGATTATTATGTTTATATGTAAATCGAGTGGGACTCGAATCTAGATGAGGCGTGTTGTAAGGCTGAAGGAAGTAAGTGGGAAAGATTGGAAAATAATGTTGTGAAGTTTAACAGATTGGCAGTAATTGGCTAACAGATCTGGCCACTAAACATGGCTAAAGTCACCTAAAATAAGGTTTCAATTCTGAATAGTGGTCGTTCGTCAGGGCGACATTGAGAAAACATCTTCAAACGTGTTGCAAATATATTCTAGAATAACTTGTGAAACTAAGGCGTACGGCAGCAGACATTAAATTACTGAATAAAATCATAAATAACGTTACAGACTGCCCTGAACTCCTATCTCAAATTAACCTCAACTTGCCACATAAACTTACCGGCCACACCAAACTATTTTACACATTAAATAACAAAACAAACGCTGCAGCAAATTCAGCAATTTCCGTGTTCTCCAAACATCCAGCGGTCTTTGCCCGAACTCAACCATCAACATATTTTTGACTCCCTGTCATCATTTAAAAATTACTAATTCCTCAAGGGGGGAAATACCTTTAGGACTAGGTTTTTTAATGATTTTTGTGAATTTTTGGCGTGGAAGAAATGTATCCGCGGCTATAACTGTTTTCTTTCAAAATAATTAAAATATAATAATGTTCTTGTCATTCCAGGTTATGAACCCGCGACCTCTGGATTTCAAGCGCCCAGCCAGGAGGGGTCATTAGGCTACGTGGAATATTATGTTGATAGAAATTAATATGATACTCTTGAATGTAGCTATAACTTTGTGGTTATGCATTATAGATAAAAGAAACAATTTAACTTTGTTTGAACCACTATTATATTTGAGTAAAGCCGACCGGTTTCAGAACGACCGTTCCTTTTTCATAATAATACATTGTTCCCATCCATATTTCATAACTCTCAAATCAGTAAACGTTAGCCCTTAAGAAGGAACGGTCGTTTTGAAAGCGGTCGGCTTTACTCAGATATAAAAGTGGTTCAAACAAAGTTAAATTGTTTCATTTGAAATTAATATTTTTTAACAGAGAGCGAATCTGAGATCTAATTTGGTTTCAATGTATTTAAACAAGTGAATAACGATCCTGAAACAATTTCCAGCATTGATTAAAAATTACGAAAGTGGCAGCATTTTGAATTTTAAACATCGAATAACAAGGGCTCGTTAGAACGACTGTTTCCTTTGTGGAAGTACCGGAAGTGACTTCACAAAGGCTGTATTCAAATGCAAGCGTCCTCAAATACTGCACAATGACCACTTGTGTCCCAACAGTAGCAACTCTCGCAATAAAACTCTTCTGCGCTTTGATTTATTTAATTGTGTATTTTCTTTCGCGTCGTTTCGAGTGCCAGAACCATTGTAGGGATGGTTGCAAACATGCTGCAAATCAAATTTTAATTTTCGTGTCAGTTTTGCAGCCTACGTGCAGAGTCATATCTATAAAGGAATACTAAGTTATCAGGTATGTTTTTTTTTCAAAAAGTTCGCAGAAGTGACATGGTAATATTAATTTAATCACATTACGGAGAGTTAGTACGAGGGTAGTCTGAAAAGTAATGCACACATGCTTGCGCAATTATACATATTCAAACAAAAACAAATAGTAAGATCGCGCAATAGTACATTAAAGTACAATTCTTAAGCTTCACAATCATATATTTAGTTCTCAACTTATTCACCGCTAACACATTTCTCCCAACAAGTTTTTCATTCCGTCACTGAAAAATTCTTTCGTCTTTTCTTGAATCCAGGACTTCTACTTTCACCTCATCATTCGAGGTGTAACGATTACCCTTAAGATCTCTCTTGAGTAGGGGAAGAAATAAAAATCGCAAGGTGCAAAGGTGCAAGTTCGGGGGAGTAAGGAGGGTGTGGAATTAGTTCAAACTTCAGGTTTCGCAGAGCTTCTGCAGTTCTCCGTTTATTCTCGTCTGTCAGACGGCATGGTACCCATTGTGCACCGGCATGCCTATTATTTAATAGTGAATTAGCAACTGATTAAATAATGGAGTCCACACATTTCTTGGATATTCCAATGTGATTTGTGATACGCTTTCGAGTGTTTAGCCGGTCATTTGGAATCAAATCCGAGCTTGCGATGTTTATCGTACGTCGCAGTTATCGGACGTCCGCTACAACAAATAAGGCTTTTCCAGGCTCGCAATCACGAAATTTCATTGCCCATAGGTTTACAGCAGACCTACCAACAGCATCGTTACCATAAACACCCTTTAAATGACGATGAATTTCAGGAAGAGTGCTTTTCAGCAGTTAAAAATTCACATTGTCTAACTCGCATTTACGTAGCACTAGAACACGTCTCCATACTTCCGCTTCTCAAAATACACTGGATGAATTCAACAACCTCAAACCCGCGTATACAGGGGGATGTTCCTCCTGGATGAATTCCACATTCCACTGGCACGCTTCTGAAGGTCATTTTGTTCGCGCTGTATAAGCATAGGTGCAGCATATGTATTAGTCAGCGCCTTGCCAATATTCGAGTATAAAATGATTCTTAGTTTGGATTTGACAAGGAAGTATGAATGAGTCGTGTACGTCCTAGTAACTAAAATCTATAATATAAATAATATAGGACCCGGATGTACACTGACCTCCTGAGCACTGTCTCTAAATATAAAATTTATACGGGGTGTAACAGCACGTTACCGAAGGATTTTAACTAAATATGTACATATTTTTCTTTACGTAATAACAAATTATACGAATAAAATTTAATTCTAAACGTTTTTCTTAATCCTCCTCACCAGATGTTCCTCGTCCGAAACGGACTAGCTATTACTTAAATACAATTTATTTTAGATCCTATGAAGTGTTTCAAAATGTTGTATAATTACTCTGGTTTGATTGACAAGCCGGGTTTTGATTTGTTTTTTTTTTAAAATCATTCGTTTTCTTCATTGTTGGTAATGATTATCAACAAACGAAAAATATTATTTTATAGCCCTATCTTAGATATTTTCCCATTCAATGTCCTTTCTGTTTCCCCCACCCACTCTTCAGTAATCCCTACCACAACACTTAATAATAATACATTATACTCACCCACTGTTTTGAAGTCATTATATGTTTGCCCTGAGGAAGGAACGGTCGTTCTGAAACCGGTCAGCGTTATTAATATATACAAGATTCTAACCAATATATATTGTTTAATTTATTTATAATTGATAACCACACAGTTATAGCTGCATTCAAAAGTATATTTTTTTCCTGATAATTCTGCAGCAATAGGCCACTTGCATGGATTTTGTATCGAACGTGTCGTAGGAATCCGTGTGCATCAAACGAGTGCGCGAAAGCGTATGACAACCGTCGAAACTCAAGAATGGAATTTACGCTCCCACAGAGTACCATGCCGCCAGCACGACAATCTGAGAGCTGCTATTGGCAAGCGAAATAATGTGCATGTGGTGGCCCTTCCAAATGATTTGTCTACAACGCTATTATGTCCTTTAACTAACTAATCAATTAAAAACATAAATGAAATTGATAATGAATACATGCAGCAGCCTCATTGGACTGGAAAACATATCTGAATAACCACCTAATGCTTCCACAAGGGACTCCAGACAGCAATGATCAACGCCAAGAAAATGGCTGACTATTTACGTCACCCCCACCATGCGACCAGCCGAGCCACTATTGGTTAATTCTGAACAAAGGAAAAATCTGAATCGTAAATATTTACGACAGCGAATTCATCTTCCGAAAAATTTGGAACTCAATTTCGAGAAATTGGGAATAATTTGGATCAAGAAATAAACATCATCACCTAAAAATGAGTATATGCTACAAAAACAACCCAAAAACTGACGTCTATCAGTGATTGTTGCACTTTAAGGAAAATATTTACTGTTTAAAATTGTACCTTATATCACATATGTATACTTGTACCTTTTCTTGTAAACACAATAAAAATGATGTGAGGCGTTGGTATCCTGAGTTGGTAAAATCTTGGCAAAAACTATCACACATAATTTTAAAACAGCTGACTTTCAATCGTAGCGACCAGGGAAATTACCTAAAACAAGTACCTTAGAAAAATTAAGGAGGTTCTGTCCCCCAAAAGTCCGACCTGAGTTTGCCCTATAAAAGTAGAAGTCAAACCGGTAGGAAGTCAGTTCAAAACTATCAGCCAAGAAGAAACAATACCTACTCAAGATACCAACAGTCTCCAAGTTCAAACCTCTTTTCAAGTGTTTTAATCAGTCTTAGACTGAGTTTACCTCTCCCCGTATCCCAGTAACCTAAAATCCTAAAAACCCCAGTCTCCCACAGCCTCCAAAAGGAAAAATATTTATTTTAATCCAGTACTCAAATCAGTTTTGCCATTATACCTAGAAGCATTTTTTGTCAAAGTAGTAAATTCATTTTAAAGACCAGTGTCGTTCCAAAATCCACTGGCGTACCAAACTCCATTGGCGTGCCATTGTGGCCAGCTCCCTATTATATTTAGTTTATGTACAAACGTCTAGTACAGATTTCATAAAGACTTGGAAAAAATCGATGGATAGATTTTTTTACTAAGATTACGAAAATGTTAGAAATGTACCATTTTTTTTTTAAATAAATAAATCCATTATCTGGGCTCGTGACGTCACTTCATGAAAATTTCCCGTCTCCGATAATGTTGTATTAATTTTATAAAATTCCACACTGATATATATTTTTTTATATGGCAACACTTTGATTGCAGGTGAATTTTTGAATTTGACATTTAACATTCACTAGATTTATTGCTTGTTCTCTGCGATTTGATTTGACGTTTTGACAGATGTTACGAAGAGAACCCCGTACATTTTGTGCCTTCTGTACCCATTTTAGAGGTGTAATGGAATGGTGTTGATTTTAACAAAATGAAATTTTATAATATTCTTATTATTATTATAATTTACAAGTAGAAGTATATTGCATTGGATTTAGTCATATATATACGTTAAACATTATAATGATTTATGATCAATAAGATGGATCAAGGAAAAAAATATTCATGAGTTGTAATATGAAATGGTATGAAACGTTCTTTTTTTAAAAATGATTTTCGGCTATATAATTATCGTTTTTTCGCATCCTTAAAATTATGACCCGTCTTTCCGGTTTATAAAAAATGGTAAGATTTTACGGATTGAAATTTTCAAAAGTTTAAGGGTTTCCAGGGTTTCAAAAATACGATTAAAAAAACAAAAAACAGAATGTCTTAGAATATTTGCCTAAACCGGATTTTTTTTTAAAATTGATGCAAATGGCCTATTGTTCTTGTTCTGATGGATTCGAATCGTACAATTATAATATCCCGTAATTTTTTCCAGGTCTGCGCTGGAAATATTATTATTAATGAATATTATTTTCTAACCACACCGGATTGTGTCAAAGGCTTTTCTATGAGCGTAAAATGAAATATTACGTGTGAATCAAGTGTTGGTATAATTCAAAAGACACACCCGGCTTTGAGTAATACATATTATTTTACACTGTCTCTCATAATATAAACTCCCTATTTTATCTAACAATCTCTATCAAATACTTTTTACTCTTTTAGTCCGTCGTGTCTATTTTGTAGCTCTTTAAAATCCTTGGCTGCAATTTTCGTTGAAAATTTCAATTTTGTTTCAAAAAATAAGATAATAGTAAGATTTTTTTTGTATTGGCTCCACACAGGAGGCCCTGAGGAAAAAATCCCCACCAAGGCCTATATAATATTTGGGGATGCTGTTTGTAGGGTTTTTTAAGGAAAGGACGGAAAGGAAGTTTTGGAAAGGAGAAAGGTATAAGGGGTGGGTAGGAATCTGGGGATCAATGTGTTTAGGAATGACAATCGTATGAATCCATCCCTCCCACTGTGGTGCAAGTCGACGGGTCGAGGGAGTTCAGCTGGAGACGTCTTGGTTAGAACAATCAGTCTTTCCCGATCCGGCCCGACGTGCAGTAGGAGGACAAATTCCGGTAACCATTTATTGGATACTCAACACCTCTGCTCACCCCAAGTGGTTCGCTACGTTTGGTGACTTAGCAGGGGTGCCCGAGTTCAGGTGAGGAGGTTGGTCCAGGTCTCGGCGGCTGATGCGTCTGCCCACCTGCTACGTGGTGGTCCGGATTCAAGAGAGACTGGTTGAGGGAGGCCATTTGACCTTTCCATCCTGACCCATCACCTTGCATTGCAGTTGGAGGGATTGATTCATACATCCGTCACTTCTGGACTCGCTGACCCCCAGATTCCTATCCACCCCTCATACCTTTTTCCTTTCCAGAACTTCCTATTCTCGCCTTTCTTAAAAAGACCCTCCACACAGCATCAGGGCCTTCGCGACCAACACCTAAACAAACCAAACCACATGAACCCGAGAACCCCTGCTAAGTTACCAAATGCAGCAAACCACTTGGGGTGACCTCTGGCATAGGTGTTGGTTATCCAATAAATGATTCCCAGGGCATCGGTACCCATTACCGCCTCCTAAAAAGTTACCATATTATTTGATCATACCTATTTAAAAATTACTGCCGAATAAATAAAAAGATTTACCTCTTAGAGATTGTCTAGCTGAGAGCTGATATGCGAGAGAGTGAGTACCTAACACAATGATTTATAAACCTTATAATATACCTGTCTCTCTCTCTACTCTACCCGGGAAGTCATATAAAGACCTTTACAGTCCTGCAGAATCCACATCAAAGATAGCCGGGTAATAAGAGGAGATCAAAGAGGAGACCGATTATACTATCCCATTATCTTGCAGGTTAAATCCAATAAATGAATGTATCTTTAGTAACTCTATTTTTCGTTTCATCGAATTTCAAAACAATCACAAGAAAATAAAATTAAAATACATTCGAATGAAATTAAAAACACCACGGAAATAAACAACTTTAAAAATAACATCACCATAGTGAACTGAAGATGAGGACATCATACAAAATATGAAGTAACCATGGACATATGAATATATCTGGACCTGCCCTAAGCGATAAAAACGTATTATTTCCCCCTCCCCATGGAGCCGGCTATAGCTCCGCCTTGGAGCCAGCCGGGCTTACGAGAGCGTCGCTTGAATCTAAAAAATGTGACGTCATCATTCTTGCCCTGAGCAGCGCGCTGGTCACATCGCACATTTTACGAACAAAAGTGAGAGCTTATGCTATACATTATTCCCATATATATGTGAACGTAGCGAATGTGGGCGTTTCTCCAGTGAGTTACAGGGGTAAGTAAATTATGAAACATTTGTAAAAGTGTCTCAACCCAACACGGCATCAAAATATTCCCGTATGAAAAAGGGCAAACTTTCTTTTGCCGATTTCGACTACGCAAATATGATAATAACGTGGCGGGCAATTCGAGCTCCCATGTAAAAAGGTCTATTCATTAAAAAGCAGTTTTGCTTTAAAGAACTAAATGGTGATATTATAATGCGAGATGCCTATATACTGTCAGATTGATTTTTTTAACAAATCACAGTCATCTTCCCCTCTTTACCCTCCATAGTTTGGTTTTACCCCTCATCTGTAACTTCTGGTCTATTAAATTTGGATGTCTATGGAAGTAAAACTAACGGCCGCTGTTCCCAATCCTAATAATCAACTGCTAAGCCGAAACTAAGGCTTAACACTGCTTAAGCATCGCTTAATCTAAGGAAGCTGGAAGCGTGGATTAAGCTCGACTGAGCAAAGCAAAGTTACAAAGTTATAAAAAGTGTAAACAGAGTGGCGCTAACGCGGGAAACCTCGTAGTTATATTATATGATTAATTTAATAAAACCTCGTGGCGTTAGCACCACTCTGTTGACACTTTTTATAACGTCACGCTTCCAGCTTCCTTAGATTAAGCGGTCGAGCTTTTTTTTATGAATACCGCACAAGAGTCCCAACTGCTCCCGTCTGGAGCCAGTGAGACTATGGCATCCCCAATTGGGGTATGATGTGAGGCTGAAGGTAGTGGGGAGAGGAAGGAGATAGGGCAGAGGAAGGTGGGGAAGTACCTGGCTATTCAGATCTGGTCACCAAACACGTCAAAAGCCATCAAGAAACGTTTCAATTCTGAACGGTGGTCTTACAACAGGGCGATACTGAGAGTATCTTCCACTTAATCTAAGAGTTTAACCCACGCGTCCGGTTTCCTTAGATTAAGCGATGCTTAAGAATTTGTTTCGGCTTAGCAGACGATTAGTAGGATATTGAACAGCGGCCGTAACAATATCCACAGTCAACAAACATGAATTCGTGGAAATCAACTAACATCAATCATGAAATTATGATGTAACACACTTACACAATTACCTACAGTCCGCCTCGGAACTGGAATTCCTAGTGAAGACTGTAAATAAACTACTTTTCTTTGTATTTTTTAAGTACTTAATAAAATCTTAAGTAAAAGCCATCAGAGCGCATTTTATTATGAAAAATCTAAAGATTTCTATATTTAAAAAATATCCCTTTTACACCCATTAAATATGCTACAAAAACACATTTTTGAAATAACAACGCTCTTGTTTATTATGCTTCAAAATTAAATTGAAACTTCAAACAGACAGGAGGTGGAATGTCTCCAAGACAGTTAAATTGAAAGATGGGAGACGTGTACTTTACAGGATAAGTAGTGTCTTTAATAATATTCTTTTGACGTTAAACTTTCCCCCTTCACTTACTTAACAGTTTTCACCTTTTTTTAACATTATTTTTCTACAGAGGAGGCCCTGAGAAAAATAATTCCCCTCAGGGCCTGTGTTATCTTTGGGGATGCTGTTTGGGGGGGGTATTTTTGGGGAAGGAAGAAGAGAAAGTTCTCGGAATGAAAAGGCTATGAGGGGTTTGTAGGAATCTGGGGGTTAGTGTGTCTAGGAGTGACGGACGTATGAATCCATCCCTCCAATTGCGGTACAAGGCGATTTTACGAGACAGTACTCGTACGGCAAAATCAAAGGGACTCAGACAAACCTCACCCCATGAACCCGGGCACCCCCGCTAAGTCACCGAACTTAGCGAAACACTCTTGGGGTGACCTACGGCAGGGGTGTTGGTTATCTAATATACGGTTCCCGGGGTGGCGGTACCCGGACCCGCCTCCCACATTGTTGACACAAAAAAAACACGAAAGTAAATAAAGAGTTATGTTGAGAAGAGTAAGTACAGATTAATAATAATACTGTAATAGACGGACTCCGTGGTCGAGGGGTAAGGTTCTCGACTCGTAATCCGCAGGTCGCAAGTTCAAACCCTGTGTAATATATTTGCGGCACGTTCCAGTGAGTTAGATACTTTCAGTATTGCCCTGGTGTAAGACCATCATTCAGAATTGAAACGTTGCTTAAATTAGCTTTAGCCGATTTTGATGACCAGATCTGAGTAGCCAGGTACTCCCCCACCTTCCTCTTCTCATCCTATTCCTGTCCACACTACCTTCAGCCTTACAACATACCCCAATTGGGATTGCCGTAGACTCACTGGCTCTAGAAGGTTGGGAGCAGTTGAGACTCTTCAAATAAAAAAAAATAATATAGCGCCGTTTTTTGCGAAAAATATCCTCAGAGCGATGAACACATTTGTCTTCCTAGGATCTAACTAATTTTGTACAAACATATAAAGAAAAAAAACTTATCTGTCATCATTTTACCTACACACAATTTTATTAGAAAGTTAACCTTGGAGAAGATACGATTTTGCAAGCCGAGAAAACAATATAAAAAACGACCCCCGTTGTATTATTATACATACAGGGGTTGTTTTAACCTTGAAAATATTAAATTCACATATATTATATGAGAACAATAACACAAGTGCGAAATTAACGTAATAAGATAATGTGCATGTTATTCCGATGTTGCTTACAGAAATATCACATCGAAGTTCGGAATTGAAATTTGTACTTTTACAGCATGCATCTAATAATATTTTTTGACATTAGCTCCACACAGGAGGCCCCGAGGAAAATAATTCGCTTCGGGGGCTACGTCATCTTTGAGAATGCTGTGTGAAGGATTTTTTTTTACATTAACTCCACACGGAGGCTCCGAGGAAAATATTTTCACTCAGGGCCTATGTCATCTGCGATGTTGTGTGGAGGGTCTTTTTGAGGAGAGGATGGAATGAACATTGGTCTTGAATAGAGAACCAGTCAAAGATGCGACCCGTTCTTATGTGACAAATGTCAACCGTGTACATATGTTGGGCACGCGTTTGGCGTGTTTTCCGACTATGTATCGGTGCCGAAGAGACCAATGACGCTGGTTCCTCGGAGCATCTTCCATTGTTATACCGGTAGAACAAGGGCAGCATTCCCACCTGACGCCCATGCTCTAAAGATTGCGGTCCGTCTGTTAAGATGAGAGAATCTATCAAACGGACCGCCCGTTTCTGTACAGAGTCAAGGGTTTTTTTTCGAGGTATTTTGGGGATACAGACCAGAGGTGGCTGCCAAATTCAACCGTGGGGTGCACTTGTGA
Organism: Limnephilus rhombicus; assembly: GCA_929108145.2. NCBI lineage: Eukaryota > Metazoa > Arthropoda > Insecta > Trichoptera > Limnephilidae > Limnephilus > Limnephilus rhombicus. The sequence goes on along the minus strand of OV815288.1, from coordinate 31,172,233 downwards.
GTTGTACAGGGTTAGCAGTTGTGCACTATTAAAGAATCTGCTTTTCCTGTACTTTACGCCCTGTTTTAGAGAGGCTTCTCTGGCTTCGATGGAGCCTCCATATCTGAGCTGGTCACTTAGAGTTACACCAAGCATATCAATGGAGGTCCTGTTCAGAAGATTGCTTCCGTTGAAGGATAATTGATTTAAAAAAAAATTAGGAAAGAATTTCTGGGAAGGAAAAGAATGTGAAGTGTGACTCTGGGGAGTGACGGACGTATGAATACATCACTTCCACTGCGGGGAAGGCGATGTTCCGAGAGAGTACGTCTGGACAAGTCAAAGGGACCCCCTCTACCATTCTCCACTGATACGGCCTGGCATGCAACTGGTGGAGAGACGCATCAGCACAGGTAAGCCACCCAGTGAGGCCGACATTATTGGATTGTTTTACGAAATGTTGTAGAATGTTGTATCAACATAAACAAACCCCAGCACCCCTGCTTAGTCACCAAATATAGCGAACCACTTGGGGTGACTTATGGCGGAGGTGTTGGTTATCAAATACATGGTTTGTGGGGCGACAGTACCCAGACCCGCCTCCCAAATTGTTTAATACATATTTTAATTTATTTTTAATTTTAAAAAGAAAGACAAACATTCCTGGGTTACGAAAAAATCTTCTACTACCACCACAGTAAGCCGAACATGTTGCTTGAGTCGTGATGGAGGATTTAGATAGCCGACAAATCGAACATAGAACGCCTGGGTGGGACCCAAACGCAATGCCCACTCAATCACTGACCGGTCGGTAGTTCGATAATTGTGTAAAGCGTTCTTCAGGGAATCGGTGCTTTAATAAGCTTAACATTTATTATTTTTAAATGAAAGTAAAATAAAATGTTATAATAATAAAAAGTAAATGATGTCTAAACAATAAAGCTTTATCGGAAGAAACTCTGCGAAATATTTGAAAATGAAGCCAAAATGGGACGCCCCAAACAAAAGAACGGTTTGAGTCGACTTTAAATATTGTCAAATCAGTCGTATTGTACCAGGCCTCCCCCAGGGTACGGAAACACCCTTAAACCTCCCGCAACAACCCTCGAAGCCTCCGACAACCCCCAAAGCCTCTGAAATACGAACTCATCTCATTCCCCTTCCCCGTCCCAACTAAGGGAATGGTATGTTTCTTTTATTATCTCAAATTGTTCCCCGAATTCACAGTTATTTTTGAATAAATCAAATGATGTATTGATCTAGAAAGGTTAGTTTTTCTACCTAAACGAAGCATTATAAAATGTGTAAGGTTTTTTGGGAAAGGTTCAGATTTCTTCGAATATTATTCGGCTTTTTAATATTTCAAACTCATTGGAAATGAAAACACTTGTTTTACCTATGCGATATGCGAACTTACTGTTTAAAATAAGGGAACGTACCCATACGTAAATGAGCGGCGGCGGGCTTAGGTTTTTGGTCACGGGGGGGGGGGGGGGGGGGTTAAAAATTGCAAAAAGTTGGTCACGTAGTATGGGTACGTTCCCTAAGTAGGTACCTTCTAGAAACATAGACTCAATAGAAGGAACATATCAATCTTTTATATAAAAAAATCTCGTGTCGCGGTGTTTGTGATCGCACTCCTCAGAACCGGTTTGACCGATTTTTATGAATTTTTTAATGTATATTTGGTAGGTATGAGAATAGGTTTTAAAGTATATTTCATAACGCTAATGTTTAAGGCTGTCCCTATCCAGAAAAAAAAAAACATTTTTTTGACAAAATTAAAATATTTTAATTTTTTTTATTTGGCATCAAAAAATACCTATAACCCCAAATTTTTGCCCTCCTACCCCCACTCTTCCATTTTTTAATTGGGATTTTAATATTTTTGTATTTTAACAAATGTAACCGTCTTTCGTATTTCAAACAGAACGAAATTATTGATGTTGTTTAATGACATATGGCGCTATGTCCGCCTCATTGAATTTTCATCCACACATGCGCAAGACATTGACGAGATGCGTCGCGTCATTTAGATATTTCTTTCGGCATCATGTTCTCGCGTGGGCAAACCATCGAGCTGACAAAAAATGACAAAAAATGTCGTACACTCAATTGCTCTTCGAAATTCATATTCAAAATGATTTTCTTTATTTCATTTTCCTACTATAGTTGGTGCTTTTTTGTTTTGATCGGCGGTCATCGTCTACAGCGCTCCATTCCTCTTTCTGTCATAGATCCCATCTTCACTTCATAGATCCCAATGTATTGTACAATACATTATTAAGTAAATTCTTGGAGATACAGACAAATAAGACTTATTTTTGGCTTATATATTCCTTTTTCTACGAACTTAATATCTACCAACTTATTTTTTTTTTAGACGAATGGTTAGAGATTTATTTCTAAAGTTATGTAATCATTCCGGATTCAATTCGTGAATGAAACAATACGCGCAGTAGACTCTTTTTATTTCCTTTATTTTTACAACATTTTTTATAGTTTTAAAGAAATATTGTAAGGCTTGTGAGTTTTTCCGTAATACCTTTGATGTGTAGGTCAAACCTAAGATTTTTATCATTTACTATTCCGAGACATTTAATGCATATTTTCAATTACCGTGCAAAGAATTTTCCTATAGAAATGAAATATTTTTCCGCGATGAAAAGTAACCTAATGTCACTTCTCAATCCTCCAACTATCTCTATGTAAAAAATCACGTCTATCAACCGCTCCGTTGGGATGCTAAACAAGGACAAAAGAAACACGCTATCGCATTTATACAAGGTGGCGCAAAATTAATCACCTTATTGCAAGATGTTATAATTTTTGCAAAAGGCGTCGTACATTAATCATATTTGACATTTGTGTACTAAACAGCTGCAGAATACAAACAGACAAGCAATGGAGCGCTATACTCCGCAAGAGCGTGGAATAATTGTGTCGATTTAAGCTTTAACGCTTTTAGCGATTTTGTGTCGAAAGTCACCATGAGCGACGAGGCGCATTTTCACTTAAAAGGTTACGCCAATAAGCATAATATTCATTGCTGGGGCACTGAAATTTCGCGTGTGATACATGAAAAGCCATTACATCCACTCAAAGCCACTGTGTGGTGCGACGTTGACGCGGGAGGAGTGATTGGGCCGCATTTTTTGAGGACGCCATTGGCATTACGGTCACTGTTACTGGCGAACGCTACAGGCTCATGATAAACGACTTCTTACTTTCGGAATTGGATGAGCGGGGCTTGGTGAATATGTGGTTTCAACAAGACAGTGCAAACGCACACAGAGCACGAGCCACAATGGATATTGTGAAAGAAACGTTTCCTAGTCGCGTAATCTATCGTTTTGGCGATTTGGTATGGCCAGCAAGATCGCCCGATTTAACCACTCCAGACTTCTTTCTTTGGGACTATTTGAAGTCGCGGGATTCTCTCGCAGGCTAAATCCTATGGATGTATATATTTCCTAGTTGGATAGGCAAAGCTTCCTTAAATGTAATTTGTACTTTCTTTTGTATCCATCTACAATAAATAAATAAATAAAATAAATAAATAAATGTTTGTCTCTTTTTAGTGGCGCTATTTTTCGTTTCATCGAATTTCAAATCACAATGGTGCTAAAGAAATTTCACTTAAAAAAAAACCAGCCACCATCATAACACGGGCACGTGCCTAGCATGGTGGTCGAAAAATCCACAAATTGTGTAACCATCAAAGCAGTGAATAAAAAAATAAAATAAAAATATATTTTTTTTTTAGACTGACGATTGAACCTTCCTAACCAGGAACCAGAGTCACAACTCTACCAAACGAGTCAACGACAGATTGTATAAAACCGACATATTTTTTGCGTTAAATTTTCAGAGAAATACGATTCTATTTACCGAGTTTTAGCTCAATCGGATGTCGGGAAGAGGGTCAATTTTCACTTCCAAGATTCCACTTCATTCAATTAAACTAAATCGAAATTCAAATGAATGGATTTAAAAAAGCTTATAATAACGTAGTATTTTTCATGAAATTTCTGAGTATCTCCCTTTATCAAATATTGAAGTGTTCCCTCTGTCACATTTACGCCTCCTCACAAATCAACCCCCGACCTCTCTTATAAAACACCTCCCCCATCTATTTCCCACCCCCCTTCTTACCCGCATCTTACTCGCCATGGACCGCAACTGTCATTAATGACACATTTACATTAGGGAATCGAATTTGTGAAGAAATTTGGAGAAAAATAGTACCGAGAGGTCGTCCGTTTGGAAGAAAGTACATTTATAATGTGGCGCAGTTAGTTTTTAATGGTTCCGCGACTTTCCAACCCGCGACAAAATATCGCCGGCAAAATATCCTACGGACAAAATATCCCCCAACAAAATATCTATTTAAACCTAACCAAATGAAACTTAACCTAACCTAATAAAAAAATAGGACAAAAATAATACAGGCATCCTGTAAAGACAATAAATTATTGTTAAAAAATAGTAAAATAGTACAAAAATACTACACACGTTCTGTAAAGAAAATAAATTATTTTTGTTATTTATTTTTGGGGTGTTATGCTGTGTTGCGCTACCTCCTCCTTTAGTTAATGTTCGATAGAGGAGGAGGTAGCGGAACACGGTAGTGAAAATCTAAAATCATGAAATAAATTATTGAAAAATGAAACAATACAACTTTGTAAAAACCACTTATATAATGTGCAAATCCGACCGGTTTCGGAAAAAACGTTTCTTTCGTCAGGGAAAGCTTATACTAAGGACGAAAGAACGTTTGTTCCGAAACCGGTCGGATTTGCACATTATATAAGTGGTTTTTACAAAGTTATATTGTTTAATTTTTCTATAATGGATAACCACAAAGTAATAGCTACATTTAAAAATAAAAATAAATTATTGTTCAGAAATAGTAAAATGTAAAATAAGGTTAGGTTAGGATGGGTTAGGTTAGGTTAGGTAAGGTTAGGTTAGGTTAGGTTTGGTTAGGTTAGGTTAGGTTAGGTTAGTTTTGGTTAGGTTAGGTTAGGTTAGGTTAGGTTAGGTTTTAGTAAATATTTTGTTGGTGATATTTTGTCGCCGGATGAAAACGCACAGTAGCGTATTTAATAGGTCCTAGTTTATGCCGGAGTGGCCAGAGAAATTGATAAGCAAGAAAACTGTATTAAAATGGAAATCCAGCAGATGTTAAGACGTTGAAATATTACGATATTTGCGAATTAGACGAATAATTAAGTACCTAATAAATTTGTCAAAGTTGTTCCAACCCGTAAATTTGTTATATGCCTACAGACGGGCTACACAACGCACGTGAGCCGCTTCCAATTAGCAAATGAATAATTGAGCCCTTTCCGCAATAATCTTGCATCCAACAAAACTATCAATGTTGAGTCATCGATAGAATAATGATGGGCGAATTAATATGCATCTTTTAAGGTAGGGATTAGAGTAATGAAACAAATTTTTATTCCTGTCGCAGCCTTTTAAAGTTTGGTTTGTGGAAGAATGTTGTATAGTGCCATTTATCGAAATCACGGAGCATGGTTTAATTCATGGGAATAAATGGAGATAACGAACGTCTTATGGCTTCCCAACCAAGAAGCTGAAGAATGCATGAAAGTAAAATTTGTTCAGAAAAAATATTAATGAGCCTACTTTTTAGCCAACAGTTTTGTGGAATAATGTTGTATGTTGATCTCAATACAATATCTATAACGAAAATGGTTTAATTTATTCGTATAGTTTTTTGTTTAGTTTTTTAAGCTCAAATACATAAATGACATGTGTACAATTATCTTAGAAGAGCATGTTGCTTTGTGTATGGTACGAAAAGTAAAAAAAAATACGTTTTGTGGAATAACGTTGTGTGTGAATTTTTTTAAATACAACATTATTCCACAAATTCAGCGTAAATTCTAGTAATAAACTCTAATTTAATTATCTTTCTAGACGAATTTTTCATTTAAAACCTCTAAGAATTGTATGTTTTGTGTATTTTAAATTTAAATGTTATTAACATAACTGGTTTTGTTTTTCAATTTTTCTCGGAACAAGAATATAGTTGGATACAACTTCTTCCGGGCAAAGGCTCAATTATCAAGCATTAATAATTTTTGTTATTAGTTTTTAAGGTATTATGCCGTGTTGCGCTACCTCCTTCTTTAGCCAACGTTTCGGACACCGTTGCAGTGTCCATCATCAGGGCAGATGTGTAATAGTTAGGGGTGATGTTTGTACTTATCTACTTAGGAGCGATACCGTGTCTTGGCCACCCTGACAAATCGGCAATCGCCGAGCATTTAATTGAAACCGGCCATTACTTTGGATTTGTTCCTGAAGTCCTGGGAAGACCCAAAACTCATAGAGCATGCCTGATTACGGAGGCAATTGAAATTCACAAAAATCCTATAAATATTTATAGAGACGACGGGGCTAAACTCAATAGTTCTTGGTATCCATAAAATAAAATTTATTTGCGCATGCCGGGTTCGAACCCGACCTCCGGATTGTGAGTCAAGAGTCTTACCTACTGGACTACGGAGGTTGTATGAATAAGTCAGGATTTTATTGAAATAAATTACATTTAATGGTGTGAACGAAGCAAACGCAAACGTTTGCGTTTGATTTGTTCCTTTCTCATAATTCGTGCCTATGCTAGCGCTTTTTTTCTGAAATGCATTTTTTTTTACATTTACAAAATAATTCCCCTCAAGGCCTTTGTCATCTTTGGGGATGTTGTGTGGAATATCTTTTTAGAAAAGGAAGGAGAGAAAGTTCTGGGAAGAAAAAGGATATTAGGGGTAGCCTCTTTTAATGAAGGTTCGGTGTATCGAAAATCGATCTATTTAGTAAATTATTACTTGCTGAAAACCTTCTCAAACCGTTCCAGAGCCTTCGGGGGGTTGTTATGCGGGCGGGGTGACACTGTGGGAGGTGTTTTTCCTCCCCAGCGGAGGTTCTACGTTCACACTTTATTAAGTGATTTTGTTTTATTTATTGTAAAAGGAAGAAAATGGGGGTTGTTTAAATTTGTAGGATAAGTTTGGAATACCATGGAGACACTCTGGTAACGATGCCTTGTGTGGAATTCACGTACGAGTAAATAATTTATTTATTTATTTACGCCCTTTATTTAATAAATTATTTACGAGTAAATAATTTATTTATTTATTTAATGATTTGTATATTACTATGTTGATAGTTATGCAACTGCATTTGTGTTGGTTTTTATATAGAATTACTTATTGGGTTACTAATAAAAAAATAGTTTGGAGCAGGTGGATGAGTTTGTGTTTTTGTGAAGTATGTTTACGAGAGATAAGACGGATAATAGAAATGTTGAAAGAAGGGTAAATGCAGGTAGCTCCATTAATGACATAAATGACTGAATGCCGTTAGCACCAACAAAAAACTATCCAAAAAAGCAAAGATAACCATCCACAATGGAGTGCTGGTACCTACCCTGATGTAAAACCAGATCCGCAAACAAAGCAAAGCTGATGTAAGCGTAATGAGTAAGATTAAAAAAGGGACGCTCTGATGGTTTGGGCATATAGAGAGAATGAACGGGGAAAACGGCACGACCAAGTAAATCAGATTCTTTAGTCGGGCCATGTCAAGAGTCAAAATAATAGAAAAGCATGTATGAGACGATGTATTTATGTGAATTAGGCAAAGCGTGTGTGCGAAGACCAAGTTGTTTGGAGGTCCAACCACTCTGCTTACCCCTGCGGGGAAACGCCGTGACGGTTAGTTATGTTTTATCTTGCGAATACCTCTCAAGAGTCCTATCGGCTCCCGTCTGGATCCAGTGAGACCATGACATCCCCAATAGGGATATATCATATCAATGTTAGGTTTTATTTCTACAGCGTTCGGAGGAGTTTCTTTTCTCTTTAACCCACCGGTTTAATGCCTCGTATCCAGAACACCACTCCCCACTCCCCACTCCCCACTCCCCACTCCCCACTCCCCACTCCCCACTCCCCACTCCCCAATCCCCACTCCCCACTCCCCACTCCCCACTCCCCACTCTCCACTCTCCACTCCCCACTCCCCACTGCCCACTCCCCACTGCCCACTCCCCCACTCCCCCCCCAACGCCCCACGCATCCCACTGCCCCCCAACGCCCACGCACTCGCCCCCACTGCCCCACGCCCCAACCTCCCCCACTCACAGCCCAACTCCCCACCTCGCCACCCCACACTCCCCACTCCGCCCCCACTCCCCACTGCCCACCTCCCCACTCCCCACTCCCCCCCACTCCCACACTCCCCACTCTCCCGCACTCCCCACTCACCACCTCCCCACTCCCCACTCCCCACTACCCCACACCCCCCACCCCCCAACTCCCCACTCTCCCCACTCCCCACTCCTCCCACTCCCCCACCTTCCCCACTCCCCACTCCCCACTACCCCACTCCCCACTCCCCCCCACTCCCCACTCCCCACACCCCCCCCACTCCCCACTCCCCCACTCCCCCACTCACCACTCCCCACTCCCCCACTCCCCACTCCCCACTCACCCACTCCCCACTCCCCACTCCCCACTCCCCCACTCACCCCACTCCCCACTCCCCACTCCCCACTTCCCCACTCCCCACTCCACTCCCCACCTCCCCACTCCCCACTCCCCACTCCCCCACTCCCCCCACTCCCCACTCCCCACTCCCCACTCCCCACTCCCCACTCCCCACTCCCCACTCCCCACTCCCCACTCCCCACTCCCCACTCCCCACTCCCCACTCCCCACTCCCCACTCCCCACTCCCCACTCCCCACTCCCCACTCCCCACTCCCCACTCCCCACTCCCCACTCCCCACTCCCCACTCCCCACTCCCCACTCCCCACTCCCCACTCCCCACTCCCCACTCCCCACTCCCCACTCCCCACTCCCCACTCCCCACTCCCCACTCCCCACCATTGTCTACTTCTGAAGGTTTCACTTCTACCGTGTGTGAATTGCATACTCTGTTTTTGAAGTGAAACTTCTACAGCCTCATTGTGATTTGGAATTCGGATGAAACGGAATGAAGGCTCCTATTGGTTTAGATATAAAACGGAAATGACGCGAGGTCTGCGCTCATTGGCTGCTTTGATTATGACCTCACTTTTCAAAGCTCCATTATTCTTCATTGGTTGAGATTATTTTGGTAAAGTTTCGCTTCTACCGCGTTAATGGATTTTTTTTACATCAACTAACTGAAATCGCCGACGTGACCCATTTGTAGAGAGTAATTTTCCTCTTATTTTATACGGCAAAATTTCATCAAGAAGATACAAATACTGCTTTCACGGGTGGGAAAAGAGGAGGAGGTTTTACTAAATCTCATATAGCTAATGACCTTCCTCACATTTTGAAAGCCAAATATGCGAAATTTAATCAAACTCGGAATGAAACTTTAGATTCGTTTATAAACTAACCCTAATCGGGAAACTCTTCTTTAAAAATATTGGGGGGTTAATGCTAGAAGTTCCTACGTAAGGTGCTCTAGATTAACCAAATTTTGACCTGTCAAATGTAGTAGCCAAAATATTGTTACAACGCGACGATGTTGATCGTTTCAACATCTTTTACATCAAGAAATCGATTCGAATATTGGAGAATATAAATATTTATTTTCTTAAATTCTTAAATTCATAAATTACATCAATTACTGTTCATAGTATCTATAAAATTATAAGAAATATTATGGCCTAGTGTAAAATTACACGAAATAATACTCCTCTTGTGTAGAATACCTAATAATGTTTTGAGAAAATATTGTTTTGAGGTGAAAACTTCTTTAGCAGTGAAGAAAAAAGCGACACTAAAGAGTCACAGGTACATCAACAGGATTTAGCCCGCGAGAGAATGAGATAGAATAAACGGTCTCCTCTTTATGCGGTGCTTCGTAGCCTCCCCACTCCTGTCTACTTTAATTTTCTGCAAGTTTCACTTCTACTCATGTAAACTGCATACTTGCAATTTTTTTTTCTTTTTTTTTTATGTGGATAACTCATAAGAGAACCAGCAATTCCCGTCTGGAGCCAGTGAGACTATGGTATCCCCAATTGGGGGGTGATGTGAGACTGAAGGTAGTTAGGAGGGGAAAAAGATGGGAAGTGGTCACCAAACACGGCTAAAGCCATTTCAAGCCACGTTTCAATTCTGAATTGGTGGTCTTTCACCAGGGCGATACTGATAGTATCTACCACTCTGGAACGTGCCGCAGGTACAGTATATATTATTTTTTAATAAATTAATTGTGAAATAACGCAAAATTAATAAAAAAAACACAAACCGAGTGTGCTTTAGACCATACAACTGAAGTGAAACTTCTGCTCCATCTATATGATAGGAAGAGAGAAAGAACTTTGCTCTCTATTGCTCCTACAGTGTGATACAGACAATTCTTATGAAATTCTTAAATACCTTTATATATGATATTTTATATAAGAGAAAGAGAGAAAGAAAATGTGTGCTCGCACATCTCTCTCTTGCCCCTACAATAATGTACGAAGCGTTCACCTCGATTTTCGTAATGCTCTCATCACGCATTCACCAGCTTACTCCCCAAGTCAAGCGTGCGTAAAGAAGTTTTACTTCAAAAATTATATTTGAGCACGCCGGGAATCGATCCCGCGACCTTCGGATTGTTAAGAGCTTTACCCGTCGACCACGGCGGCTGTTAATTCAAAATCAAGCAAAAACAACTGCTTTCTTTACAATTAAATTTTTAAGTAAAATATTCATTGTGAAATAGGAATCTTGTGAATGTTATAAGATTGACTAACTAGACCAGAATGGACACCCCTTAGTTCTGATAATTTTATAAACCAATTTCTCAGAATATTAAAATGCCGACAACAAGTGTTACGTCACGTCCCTGATATCATGTTATTTAATTACTATTTTATTAAAAAAAAAATAAAAGACGTACCTTTTGGCAATAAGTAAATATATGTCTGTTTTATCGTGCCGGCAATGGCTGAAGTTTTTGGAGGTACAATAAAGCTTTCGATATTTAGGAACTAAAATAAATCTAAGGAATCTCCGAGGAATAACCAAATTTCCAGGCGTAAATAAATAACCCAAAATATTTCATATTTATTCTGCGAATGGTTCATAATAATGTAGTGGTATCCTTCCAAATGATATACACAACGAAATACTACGCATTACATCCCTTTATTTATAACTTACAGTAGAAATATCCTTATAAAATTATTGACTTTTGATTTTTAACGGTTTAAACCACTGTTTAAAATTTGTTAAATAATTGGCATTTTATGTTTTTTCTTGGTTAATGTAAATGTAATTATTTAATTTTTGTCTTGGAAATTAGCTCTACGCAGAATGTCCTGAGGAAAATAATTTCCCTCAGGATCTATGTCATCTTTGGGGATGTTGAGGGTCTTTTTAGGAAAGGAATGAGAGAAAGTTCTGGGAAGGAAACGTGTGTCCAGGAGTGACGAATGAATGAATTCATCTCTCCCACTGCGGTGCAAGGTGATGTTCCGAGAGAGTACTGCTGGAGAAGTCAAAGGGACTCCTTTAACCATCATGCAGCTGGTGGGAAACGCAACCACCGCCAAGACCAGGAAAAACCTCACCCCGTGAATCCGGGCATCCCTGCTAAGTCACCAAATGTAGCGAATCGCTTGGGTGACCTATGGCAGAGGTGTTGACTATCCAATGAATGGTTCCTGGGGCGGCGGTACCCATACCCACCTCCCAAATTGAAGTTTGTCTAGGTCTTGGCGGAAGATGCATCTGCCCACCTTCTGCGTGGCAGGTCGGATCGAGAGACTGGCCTCCTTTGTACCGCAGTTGGACATACTGATCTACAGATTCCATCCAACTTCTCAAATATTTTTCCTAACCAGAACTGTCTCTCGTCCCTTTTATTAAAAAGACTCTCCACACAGCATCCCTTAGAACACACAGTGAAGTTAATGTAAAAAAAAACACGAGGAATCCAATAGAACTTTTTTTTATCTGATCATTTCAATTTATTTTTAAACATTTTCCTTTTTTTTTTGCCATAGTTAAACTTGTTTTAGAGCCTGGTTTACGCTTCGACTCATTTAACCACCTAGCAAAATCTTTTCAAATTTGGTCTATAAATTTCCAACTTCCGACTCGATTTAATCGAATACGACTACTCAAAAAAAATATTATACCACAAAATCGACTCCGATTGTGATGAAGGTACACCAGTTTTCCGCTTGTACTATGAGTTTCTGGACACCATTTTAAGTATCATGTTGTTGTAGATTCAAAATAAATGTATTTAATATTTTCGTTTGTTTTTGGGATGTTATGCCGTGTTGCGCTATCTCCTTCTTTAGCCAACATTTCGGACAACGTTGCAGTGCCCATCATCAGGGCAGATCCGGTACATGATGTGTCCACACATCTACCGGATCTATCACATCTACTCTAAAATTATTTATTTATGATGCTATTAATCTCTTTTCGTGCCCATAGTTTATTTATTTTCATCACACTAATTTATTTTTCCATATATTCTAAAATAAGCGTAAAATAAGCATCAAAATCAGCTTAATTATCGTATTTACTTTAATGCGCCGTGGCCTGTTCATATTACAATGCGCCACTTACGAATGTACTCTATACTTAATTGTAATGAGCCGTAACGCGAAAGGTGTACGGCCAGTCAAGTAGCGAGTATACTCACTACTTGACTTACTACTTGACCAATGTGAAGAAGCCTTTAGGCCAAGCATTAAGGCAAGTCCCAGGTGTGGCTGTACAAATAAAAGTGAAAACTCAGAGTGAACACATTGACAACTAACCAACTAACCAGGCAGAAAGAACGGATCGCTAAACAACTCGGCCTTGCCGTTCTATGACAGTTGATAACCCAACAGTTGGCCCTTCGACATTCTTATTTACAGTATACAGTCGGTTAAGGAAAATACGGTATACCTACTTACATAACTAAGTGTCCCCAAAGGGGTGTGCAAAGAGGATGTACCGCCAAATAACAAAAATATAAAACATATTTTCGTTCAAATACACCGAGGAAAAAACTACTTGTCTATATAGAGAATATACCAAATAAATTTGTTTGATATTCATACCAATTTATTATTAAACGTATTTTTAAAGAATTTTTAAAAGGGTGAGGTTGTTTCAAGTCTTGGCAGCCGATGCGTCTGCCCATCCGCTGCATGGCGGGCCGGATCAAGAGAGACTGGTTGAGTGAGGTCTTTTGATCTCTCCAGCCAGAAACTGTTGTACCAACGCCTTGCACCGCCCTCCTGGACACACTGACCAATGGATTCCTACCCACCCTTCATGCCTGTTACCTTCTTAGAACTTCCTCTCCTTCCTATCCCTAAAAAAGCCCTACACTTAGCGTCCACTAAGATGACATAGGCCTTCAGGAAAATAATTTCCTGCAGGGTCTCCTGTGTGGAGCTAATGTAAAAAAAAACTCATTGCTTCATCCACATTCATACACACCCTTATGTTATTCTGATTCAATGAAGAGTTACAATATTTAGAAATCGGTTACGTCTTCCTTAGCGTTCATTTTCATACATTCGTCAAAAGATTTAATAATAATAGAGATTTTAAGATTTTTTAAAATACACAAATAAATGAATATTGCGAACTTTTTCTACAAATTTATGTTGGATAGGATAACTTAAGAAAAACAAAACGTTTTTTGATAAAGTGAGCTTCACTGGGTGCCTTTCTCGTGTTGAGGCCCATGGGTAGATAACAATGTTTCAATTTGTATACATTTCAGCCATCTAATAATAATAATAATAACGTAGTATTTATATAGCGCAGTTTTGTGATATTTTACTTCAAGTGCGCTTAATTATAATAAACTTAAAATTAATCCTATAGTGTTCCTTACGAGTCCTTACAAAATACAAAATTGATTAAATTATGTGAAATAAAGAATATACAGTATATACAAAGCAATTCCTAAAGAACAATATTAACAAAAAGAATTCATTAAAACTAAATTATAATAAAGAATAAGGGGCAGTTTACGTTTAGAAATAATAATAACAGAGTGCACATAAAACTATAGTAAGGAGGTAATCGAAACCAAACAATTACCAGAAACTTGAGGAGCATGGCTTATAGTAGATTGAAAACGAGTTAAAATTCACGAAAGGTACGATTTTTTAAATAAGTTTGTTTTTAAAGCTCTTTTGAATTCAGCCAAGTTCTGGATATTAGTAAGAGCTGAGGGAAGTTTGTTCCAAATGAGCGGGCCAGTTACACGAAAAGATCGTTCATAATAAACGGCTCGATTTGACCTAGAAAGTTCGATTAAACGATTAGTAACATCTAGATCTGCTGACCTTAGAGTAAGCTGCCTATCGCTTAAGTTTTGTCGGACACATAGTTCCGATATATAGGCTGGCGCCATTCCTTGCAATGCTTTAAAGGTCATTAAGCAGATCTTGAACTCTTTTCTTTCAGGGCATCGAAGCCAATGAAGGCGATCCCTTAGAAGTGGGGTAATACGGCAATACTTAGATTCACCAAAAATCATTCTCGCCGCAGCATTGAAAACGGACTGGATTCCATTAAATTGTTTTTTAGGTAAGCCAGAATACGCACTATTACAATAGTCCATACGTAAGACAACGAACGAATTTATGAGTGACTTTGCTCCATCGGAGGGAAGGCAACGCCTGATTGATTTTATCTGCCTTAGATGGAAAAAGCCTGAACTTACAGATTTGGAAATTTGCGATTCAAGAGAAGTAGTAAATCTACCAAGTATTATCTAGATAGGGCGTGTGGACATAAAAATGAAGACCGAATCCAAACATATTGGTTTAAGAAAACATGTATCAAAAAGAAAGAGCATTACCTCGCAATCGCAAGATCGCTTTTAACCTTTTGTCGGTCTGCACGGTGCAAAATTTATATTCCAGAAAGTTAATCACGACACTCAACAAACTAGCTGTGAAGATCATTTTTCAAACCAGAATTTGAGGAGGTAAGAAAAATGTATTTAAAAATACATTATCTTTTAATACCATCGATAAAAGTAACAATCTAATTATTTATTAATTATTGTAGAAAGCACGTGGTTTTGACATATTTAATAAAAATACACGTATTTTGTGTAAAACCACGAGTTTTAATTAAGTCATTTACCGACCGGTTTCAATTGTTCACG
Organism: Limnephilus rhombicus; assembly: GCA_929108145.2. Lineage (NCBI taxonomy): Eukaryota > Metazoa > Arthropoda > Insecta > Trichoptera > Limnephilidae > Limnephilus > Limnephilus rhombicus. Next base: position 31,157,089 of record OV815288.1, on the reverse strand, counting down.
CAAAAATTTTCAGGGTAAAAATTAATACTGATTTAAGAGGTACTGGTTAATTGTATTCATGTGTTGCCTGTTGATGCTTAACCCTAAAAAGATATTCTTATTTTTACCTACATTAAAAATGTCTTAGAGATGTACTAAAGTTTAAAAGTATATACTTCACACAGTATCTCTAAATATTATAAATTAAAGTCCCCGCGCCGTGTCTCTGTCTGTCTGTTCGCAATAAACTCGAAAAATACTGAACGGATTTTCATGCGGTTTTCACCAATAGATAGATTGTTTTGTGAGGAAGGTTTAAGTATATAATTTGTTAAGGATTTGTGTAAATTGGTTGAAACATAACGATAATTGTTAGAAGTGTCGGAAAAATTCAAGCCGCTTGATAGCTTTCATCGAAAACGCTGCCTAATCCTTTTGGGATATACCAAAAAATTCAAAAATTCTTTTATAGATCTACAAAAAAAGTCCGCGAAGGCATATATCTATCTTTTACGGATAGCTTACTATACCCATTCTATCTTCTAAAAAAATGGTCACGTTCATTGCGGTAATTGTAAAGTTATTTAGACGGGTACAATATTAATCCTTATTAACTTAAATACGTTAGTTACCCCAATCATTTCATGCACATTATTACAAAGGTTGGATTTTACAAAGTGTTTTATTAGCCACAGCAACGCGTGGCCGGGTCAGCTAGTTACTAAATAAAAAGGATTTGAAAAAGGTTTACTACGCGTTATGTCATTCTCGAATAGAATATGAAATTATAGGATGGGGATCTAATACACATAAATACATATTCAACCTGAATACAATTAAAAAAGGAATCATAAAGACCATACTGAAAGTACCTATTAGAACGCCTTCGATTGAAATTTTCAATAGCTTTGACTTACCAAATGTACAATGAATATATGCCAAAAATACAATATTAAAGCTATTCACAAATACTGAATCCTCTATTAGACTGCGTATCCATAACACTAGATCGAATAACAATGACATAAACATTCCAAGTTATAAAGCCACATTCGGACAAAGAAACTACACTTATTTGCAACTAAACTCCATAATATTCTTCTCCAAGACATAAAACTAATAAAAAAAATTTATGAGTACAAATCAAGAATAAAAACATGGCTGAAACAGGTCAACGAAAACATTCTAATGAACAACTAAAAACGACATAGAAGACCAATAAACTTTATTAAACAATTTTAGTCTGCCTCGGCACAGGAACCCCTAGTGAGGAAGACTAAGAAATACAACATCTTTACCTAACCTAACCATTATATTTTGTAAACTTAAAGAATTATTTTGAATAGCCGCTTAAATAAAAATAATAAAAAAACACACACACACAATTTAAAGGCAGTTGAATAATTAATTTAGGGTTTTGTAATTTAAATAAAATCAAAATAATTACAAAAAATTTATTGTAATTAAAAAAAATTACAAAATTCTGTAAACCTCTTACAAATCAATTACAAAATATTTAGTCTTTTTTTAAATGCAAAATAATGATTCATTGTATGTCTAAATGCTATTTTTTTATTTGCTACGAAAGTTTAAATGCTAATCATACATAGTTAAAAATATTTTTTTTTTGTTTGCAAAATCACATTTATACGAACAAGTTACACAAAAGTTCGAAAGTTACACAAAAGATAATCATACGTACTTACCGTGGTGACAGAGCCGTCCCGTGCAAGCTCTGCTCGGCAACTGAGCTAACTGAGATAGACAGCGCGCTACATTGCGAAATAAAAAAAGACAGCAATTCTTGTGTATCGCTTACGTCTCAAAGACGTAGATTATCTTCCAGGGGTTAAGCAAAGCGAAACCGGTCCGCAAATAAATTAATTGAAACTAATATTTTCACTCAAAATAAGTGTTTATTTTTATTATTATTTCCTTCTAGCAAAACAACTACGTCACGCAACTACGTTACGACAACACTTTGGCCAGAAAATGAACAATCTTCACGGTACTTGTACAACGGTACATATAATCTTGGAAATTAATAGTTTTGTTTTTAAATAGAAATTAGTATAACAGAGCTAATCTAATCTCATTGTTTGTTACTCTTTCACGCAAAAACTAATGAAAGGATTTTAATGAAACTTACGATAATATGGCTCATACATCAGAATTACATACACGAGCTCTGGCATTATAAAATTTGTATAAAAAAAATGCAATAGGTGGCAGGCAAGCTGTTTGAAAACTGAATGTACCGGGAATCAATGTATGGAATGCGGGAGGAAGAGGGGGAACCCGGGAGGGGGGAGGGGAACTCGGGAGGGGGGAGGGGAACTCGGGAGGGGAGGGGGAACTCGGGAGGGGGTTTCACGGAAGAGGGAATGCGAATATGGACGGGGGGTTGGGGAACCTGGGAGGGGAGAGGGAAACTCGGGTGGGGTGTTCGCGGGATGGGGGAAGGAGGGGAGTGAAGTGGGGAGAGGGAAGGTGGAGGAATCTGAGTGAAATGGGAACGGGGCGAATGGAAAAGGACATGCAGGGAGAAACAATTTCTTTACTAAATGGCATAGCATGCCGGGAACCAGCCAGTGTTATTATATATCGATGGTTCGAGCCTTCAGCATCAAAAAATGAATCATAGCTTCGTAAAAAAATAAATAATTGATACTCGTATCTGCCTTTTTGAAGCAAATATAGCATCAAAAGATACCCGGCAATTATTCGCAAGTTTCAACAGAAATAATTCCTCTGTTTTCTTTCAAACTCCTCCCTCGTTATTTGTATTGGCAGTGGGAATAAAAAATCCTTATTATTATTATCGTGAATAACGAATAGCAAACGAAGCATTTTCGTCAAAAAAAAAAAAAAACCAAAGCTCTGCGTGTTATTATTTTTGGCGTTACTTTCTGGTAATAAATTGTAGCAACGCTTTGGGGAAACCATGTCCCATGACAAATGAAATGTTTTATTTTTGAGTTTATTTAAAAAAAAAAGATATGCTATTTTTTGGAGCATACGAGACTTCTTTTACATTGAAGGTATTATAATTTACAACATTAAGCTTGCTTGAGTTTATTTTAACAGTGTGAACATAAAAAAGAGATAGTTATAAAAAAAAATCACTACCGTATTTGTCATGTTCTTGCTGGTGCATAAAGATGAAACATTATTTTTTAATTTAATTTTATTTATTTTTTATTGGCAATGCTTATTAAAAATACATATAAAGTTACATCAGTTACATAGTTACATAAGGTTAACAAAAAAATAACAAAATTGCCTTTCCTCACCATAAAGGGACAATGCTCTTGTGTTTGGTGAAGGAGTTCTAGCTCAATTAATAAATTAAAAGATCGTGTAAGTTAGTAATAACGGCTATTTTGAATAATATGTAGGTTAAAAAATCATGTATAAATATAAAAATAAAAATCCCGAAGAGTTTAAAAAATCATAATACAACTTAAAAAATCATTATAAATGAAAGAATCATGTAAGTTAGTAACAAAAATTATTGTAATAAGTAAGTAAAGGATACGTAAGAAAGAACGCATGATTTCTACAAGAGTAGACTCAGAGATATTTATTTATTTATTTATCTATAATAAAATATGTTTACAATGGTTTTATTTGTATGCCTGTCTCACTAGGGTATGCCTGTGTCGAGACAGGCGTACAGGTATATAAATATAGAAACTTATTTTCCTCAGGGCCTCCTGTGTGGACCTCATGTAAAAAAAAACATTGAAATAACATATTACTATCTAACCTATTTTTATATATGTTTTTGTAAAACTCTCAGCAATTAATTTTACCGCATTGAAACTCAAGAAATTTACCGTTTCCTAAAATTACATAAATTTTTTCTGTCCCATGTACACACCTAATGAAAATCCTACTAAAATACTGAACTTGAACGAGAGAGTATTGATTTCGTAATGGTAGAAAGCTTTTGAAAAGCCCAAATCGTTAATTTCCTATTTCCTCGTAAAATACCCCATTTATTTGGGTTATACAAAGATCATTAGCAATAATATCGCTCATTAGGCCGCCACGAGATAAAAACTACAATCATCTTCGAGATACCCCAGGCAAAATATTTATAACGGTGAAAAAATGAATTTTTCGGAGGCGACCGGGGCGAGTGGGAACACCCCACTGACTCTTTTTGCCCCATCTGCCCCTAAAACATTTTATCGCTCTTTTTGCGCATAATAGCCTCCCATTGCCCAAAGGACACATCTACTGTGCGGAGAAAAATACTTTAGAAAGGTGTGATTAACATCATAAAGTTAATAAAGGTCCGTCGAGTTGTTCGTTAGAATTAAATTTGTAAGTTATCTGTTTCCATTTTGGGATAATTTGCTTAATTGCTTTTTTGAAGTGAAAACTTATTAAGCACCGTTGCGATTTGAAACTCGATGAAACGGAAACGAGCGAAACAAAAAGAGAGGAACACAAATATCTATCTACAGGATTTAGCCTGAGAGAATGAGATAGCAATATAATACTTTAATTTCACGCGTACTCGGTTCGCATATACTACGATAATTCCACAGTCCCATGCAATTTTTCTTTGGTGTAGTGGTATAAAGCGCATAGTGAACCTCTGCAGACATTTAGCGGACCAAGCATCGAATCCTACGAAATCCAAAAAAAAAAAATTTTCATTTTGTAAAATCAAAACCCAATTTTGCGCTGCCTTCAACTGTGATTTCGAAGAAGAAAACACAAATATGTACTAATAAGATGACTAAATATATAGGAAAAGGTGCATCGGAATTCGACTACAAAAATATGGAAAAAATGTCACCCTTCACATTGTCACATTGATAACAAAGTGCTTCGTAGCCTCCGCGTTCTTATCTACTCTGAAGTACCGTTAATCAGATGATCGTAATTTTCCACTTATTTTGAAAATTGTGTGCGAAATTTCATCAAGAAGTAACAAAGTTCTGCTTAAAGCGGTGGGATAATTGGGAGGTTTTTAGAAATCTCATTTAGGCAGTGACCTTTCTTCTGTTCTGAAAATTACGTGTAAATCACGCAAAATTCACTCGATTACCAAATTATCAATTTTTTTTTTTTTTTTTATTTAAAAAAATACATACGTATACAGATTCGTAGTAAAACATTTGGTTCTTAAGGCTAATAACAATATGTAAATTTCTTTTTAATGAAACTTCACAATTCAAAAGAGAAAGTATTTCTCGTGCTTGAATTTTGGAGTGCCATTGTAAAATGCATAGTTACACAGAGTATGTTATTACAAGTACTTATATTAATAAAATATATATTCATGAAGACAAGTGGACATAATAACTGACAATATTGTCAGAGTAGGTACATATAATAAAGTTGTAACAATTTGGTGCCTGCAAATAATGCGTATGTACTTGCTTTCAATTTGATATGGTGATGAAATATTTTTAGAGATTATGTCCCAGTTTATTTTTTTTGTTGTTATTATTGTGATGGTGAATTTAAAACTTATAATTGGTGTCGGGTTGGTCTATTAGTGTTTTTATTTGGGATTTAAAAACTTTATAATTTTTTTCAGACTTGATTTTATATGGGAGAGCATTGAAAAATTTTATACCTTGATAAGCATAATGGTGTTGGGAAGCACTCGTTTTAAATTTTGGAATTTCTAAATTGCCCTGTGATCGTGGTCGGTTGTTTATGTTTGTGAATGTTATTGTTGATGAATTGAAATGATCTTTATGAGTTGGCAATAATGAGTTCTTTTTGAAAATTTTATTAAGACTGAGAACCCTAAAAGAGTCAAATAGCTGTGTTGTTGTAAATACAGATGGTTTTCGTAAGATGACTTTCAAAATCAACCTCTGTACCCTTTCTACAGGTAAGAGGTTTGTTTTGAAAGTCCCACCCCACCCGATTATACCATATTGTAGTATAGATTGGGCAAGAGAGAAATAGATAGTTTTGATCATATTAGATGATAAGATGTTTCTCAGTCTAATAAATATGTATATAAGTTTTCTTATTCTGGTTACTGTATTTTGGATTTGTTCTTTCCATTTTAAGTGTCTATCTACTATGACACCCAGATACTTTATACTATTTTTGCAAGTTATTGGTAGGCAATTTTCATCGTTGCATTCCTTTTTATTTTCACACTGTGATGAATGGATTTTAATAGTTATATTGTTCTCGACATTTTTTTCTTTCAAAGAAAAAGGAATAAAATAAGTTTTCTCCGTATTAAGTGAGAGACAATTTAGGTCAAACCATGTTTTGAGTATGTTTATATTGATATTTGCTATACTCATTGTTTCCTCCCATGATTTCCCTTTAGTGATAACTACAGTGTCGTCTGCATAAGATATGATATCTCCAACTATGGGAAGAGTGAACATTTGATTTACATATATAATAAAAACGATAGGACCGATGACAGTTCCTTGTGGTATACCAAATGATGAGGTTTTAGGTTCACTTAGTGTATTATTTATTTTGACGTATTGTAATCTCTCTTTTAGATAGCTTTGGAACCATGACAGTACTGTTCCGTCAAATCCAATTTGCATGAGTTTCTCAATAAAAAATATATTTTTTTCTACGGATAAGCTATCGAGAGAATTGTGACATCTTCCTATAATAATGAAACACATGATAACTGTTTCAAATAATTAATAAACATACTACCACCAAGATTACCGTCGGGTTTCACTTAGGCGTCATGGGATCAATAAACAATTCTTCTCCTAGCTAAGTCCTCCATCAGCAACATATCCGCTTATTATGGTGGAGGTAACAATTTTTCAAATATTGCTGGGTTGTTCGTAACCCAAGAATTTCAATCTTTCAAAAAAAAAAAATCAGAGTGCATACACGCGATAAAAGTGAAATTAGAAAGTCGCTTGATGTCGCTTTATTTTCTTTCGCCTGTTTATTTTAAAGTGATTTTAAGATTGGATTAATTTCACAAAAATAAAAATGTTGATGTCTGGGTCTCTGGTCTTTCGGATTCTCGCGTCGGAGCGCAAATTTACCGCATTATATTAGAACCGCCGCCAATCACTAACGGCGCTAAAGAAGTTTCACTTCAAAAAATATATAATAATAATAATAACTTTATTTGGAATACAAACAGCTTTACAAAGATACAAAAAAGAGTGCTAAAATAAAACAGTAAGCCTTAAAACATGTTTTCGCTGATAATTTTTTATTTTATTTTTTTTAGTAGCTAGACAAGAAAAACATAAAGAAAAACTAAGAAAAAAACAGTTAAGAGAAGCTAAATACTTAAATATGCAAGATAACAATATAGAAAAACACAAAAACGGGTTAGCTTTTGATCTTATAGGAGTATAAGGATGATATGTATGTAATTAGGGAATATGTAAATATATTGCAAATTAGGAAAACAAATCTGACAAAAATAATACAATAAAAATAAATATGGATGTTAAGTGGTGTGTTGTGATGCATTACATTTATCTAATAGTGTTGCTTTGAATTTGTTGAAAGTTATATTGAAGATGTCTGTATATGTGAGGCGTGTGTTATGATAGTGGCAGGCTTGATATATGAATTCATTTTGTAAGTAGTTGGTTTGGAGCGGCTGTTATAAAAAAGGGATATAACGATTTAGTAGTTGCCTGAAGAGACCCCTTTCTTTTACCATCACGTTTCGTTATTTATGTACCTACCTAACATTGATAATCAGAACGCTAAAAAACGATTTCGGTCATCACCGACTTCTACGAACTTCGTTCTCACTTAGAAAGCTTTGCTACAACATCGCTTTACACGTCATACAGCACTTAAGAAGCGATTAAACAAAAGTAAACGTCTCAAAATTCAACGAAAAATTTAAATAAACAACGAACAACGCTCCTTATGTTTTTTCAGTCTATTTCTCACAAGTAAAAGGCTCTACTCCTTCCGGGTACTGCACGTTCAACCCGAGACAAAATATCCCTGACTAAATATCACACGAACAAAAAATTCCCCAACAAAATATCTTCTAAAACTTAACCCAAACTAACCTAATTTAACCTAACAAAAGTGGGACAAAAATAATACAGTCATCTTGTAAATTATAATTACGAAAATAAATTATTGTTCGATAATAGTAAAGATGGACAAAAATAACTAACTAACTAACCATCACGCCATTTCCCCGCAGGGGTAGGCAGAGATGACGGATCGCCAAACAACTCGGACTTGGCACACACTCCTTGCCTCGATCACATTCATACATCGTCTCATAGATGCTCTTCTATTATTCTGACTCTTGACATGGCCCGACTCAAGTATCTGATTCACTTGGTCGTGCCATGTCTTTCTCGGGCATCCCCGACTTCTTCTATCATTCACATCTGCGTCATATATATTTTTAATTTTTTTTTATTGGCAATGCTGATTAAAAATACATATAAAGTTACATCAGTTACATAGTTATATAAGGTTTTAACAAAGAAATAAAAAAAATTGCCTTTCCTCACCATAAAGAGACAATGCTCTTGTGTTTGGTGAGGGAGTTCTAGCTCAATTAGTAAATTAAAAGATCGTGTAAGTTAGTAATAACGGCTATTGTAAATAATAAGTAGGTTAAAAAAATCATGTATAAATTTTAAAATAAAAGAGTTTAAAAAATCATAATATAAATCAAAAAAATCATTATAAATGAAAGAATCGTGTAAGTTAGTAACAAAAATTATTGTAGTAAGTAAGTAAAGGATATGTAAGAAAGAACGCAACATTTATACAATAGTACACTTAGAGTTATAGAAACTAAGAAATGAAAGAAAAATAAGGAATGAACGATTTATAAGATAGCAGACTTTAAGATATAAAGTAAACATATTTGGGACTTTTATAGCAGTTGTTTAAGGTAATTTTTTTTTAATTTGGGCTTAAATTCCTGCATATTTTCGATGGTTTTTAATTTTAATGGGAGGTTGTTATAATAGATTATGCCTAGGTAAAGATAGGAATTTTGAATGTGCTTAGTATTAAATTTAGGGATTTTAATATTGTTCCTCCCCAGCCAATAATACCATATTGTAATATAGATTGAACAGTTGCATAGTACACTCTTTTTAGGTTTTCTAAGATAAGAATATTTCTAAGTCTAATAAATGTATAAACACATTTCCTAATTCTTTTGACGAGTTCACAAATATGTGTTTTCCATTTAAAAAATTGATCTATATATATACACCAAGATATTTGATTTTGGGAGTTGGACTAAGTATAGCACAATCTTGATTACAGTTAGTTTTATTACATTTACTTTGGTGTATTATGATGTTTAAATTTGGTTCTAATTTGAATTTATTGATAGAGAATGGAATAAATTTTGTTTTTTCAGTGTTTAGAGGGAGGAGATTTTTATCGAACCAACTTTTCAATATTCGCTAGGTTATTAACAGTATTCCAATCGGTACCTTCAATTATTATTAAGTATCGTCAGCATAAGATATTATTTTTCCGTTTAGTTTTTGTATGAATATGTCATTAATATAGATGATAAACAGTAAAGGTCCCAGGACTGTACCTTGAGGTATGCCGAAATGACTCATTCTTGGTGAACTAAGCACACCATTCATTTTTACAACTTGGGGACGTTTGAAAAGGTAGCTTTTTATCCATTCTAGAGCTGAACCATTTAATCCAGTGTTTCTTTATTTACTTCTAAGTTTGTCATGTGATATACTGTCAAATGCTTTTTTGAGATCTATAAAAATTCCTAGGCATTTAAATGATTTATCTAATGAACTATGTACAAGGCTACTTAATTTTGCAATTGCATCTTGTGTGCTTTTACCTTCCATAAAACCAAACTGGTTTTCATTAATTATACCATTGCATTTTATAAATTGGCTCATTCTTTTTTTAACTAGTTTTTTAAATTTTTTTGCTATATTTGAGATTACTGATATGGGACGGTAATTGTTTACTTCTTCTGGATTACCTGATTTTTCCTCCTCTGTGGAGACTTCAAATGTTGTCATTTTATTTTTAGCATTTTTATTATCATTCGTTCATTCGCCCTACATGCCCAAACCATCAGAGCGTTCCTTTCTTGATCTCACTCATTACGCTTACATCAGCCTTGCATTCTTTGCGGATCTCCACATATCTCACCCGATCATACATGGTTTTACACACATCTGTCTCAGGGATCTCATTTCTACAGCATTCAGTCTACTTTCATCCTTCCTCTGCCGGTTCCATGTCTCACTGCAATACATCAGGGTAGGTACCAGTACTCAATTATGGACGGCTAGTTTCGCGTCTTTGGACAGTTTTTTGATGGTGCCAACGGCGTTCAGTCCACCATTAATAGAGTTACCTGCATTCACCCTTCTTTCAATGTCTCTATCAGCCTTATCATCTCACATAAAAATGATATTTATTGTTTTTACAGGATGTCTGTATTATTTTTGCGCCATTTTTTGTTAGGTTAGGTTAGATTAGGTTTTTGTAGATATTTTTTTGGGGGATGTTTTGTCCGTGGGATATATTGTCGGAGGTTATTTTGTCGAGGGATACTTTATCGGAGGATATTTGTCGGGGGATATTTTGTCGGAAAATATTTTGTCGGAGGTTATTTTGTCGGGAAATATTTTGTCGGAGGATATTTTGTCGGGAATATTTTATCGCAGTATGAAAAGTCTCCAAACTCTCCTTCCGGAGTGTAACAGTTGCTACTGAAAATCAGGAATAATAATTATTTTCCTCGCTTTTGCCCTGAGATTCATTAGCAGCTACTTGTAAGTACCGCGCAGGTCTCCGCGATACTAACTTTACTTCTCGTACAATATTACATAATCTCATGAGCCCTGCGCGGAACCCGGAAATTTAATAAGAACGTCAGCAATTTGCACTCTTCAGGGATTTTTTTGTTCCGGCTTTTAATGCTGTTAATTGTGAGACTAATTGAACTATTAAAAAAGTACAGTTTTTTAGGTTGTTACGATTTTATTTCAAAACAATAAAGAATGCAGTCCTTAAATTAAGGAGAGTACGTCTTACCTTGGGTAAGTATCTTTTTCAAAGAAGTTAATTTATTTTATTCGTTTATAACGTTTTAAGCGATCGCTGGGGAAAAGGGTAAATGGGACCAGAACTTTAACTCACTCCAGGTGGTTTAAGGTTCAATTCCGAACATTTTTGCATAGTTTGGATACTATTTTATTAATGTGAAGTCCTAGGGTCTATATAGACTGAATATTTGAAAGTGAATTTTTAAAAGTCAACTCCATACATGAGGCCGCGAGGAAATTCTTTTTTGAGTTGTGGAACTTTTTAAGTAAAGGAAGCAGAAGAAGTTCTTGGAAAGAAAATGGTAATAGTTCATGGTCCAGTGTGTCCGAGAGTGACGTATGAATACATCCAACTGCGGTGCAATGCATTGGGGTCGAGAGAGTCCGGCTGAAGAGGTTAAAGGTCTTCCAGACGCATTCGCCACCAACTTTCGACTCTAAATTAAACTTCATATCCCATATAAACTCAATCTATAATAAAGGTATCAAAATGCTTGGCTTCGTTCTTAGAAATTCCAGAGGTTTCAAGAATATTTCAACTTTAAAATTTTTGTATACATCCTTAGTACGTAGTCAAGTCGAATATAACTCCTCGATCTGGTCCCCCCATTTTAAAATACATTCAGATTCAATCGAAAAAATTCAACACAAATTCTTAAGACACATTAATTTTAACCTCGGTATTCCCATTGAAAACATAAATTATAATTACTCGATGAAAGAATTAAATTTACTAAGACTGTCAGATCGAAGAATTATATCCGACTTAATATTAATGTTCAAAATTGTAAATGGTAGAATAGACAGTCCTGATCTAACTAAGCTCATTGAATTTCATATTCCCACGAGAACTACTCGTTCTAAAATCCTTTTTAAATGTAACAATAATCGGACTGAGTATACGAAACACTCACTTCTACCTAGGTTGCATGAAGTTACTAATAGATATGCAGATGTGATCTGCACGGAACATAGGTACAAGACAGCTATGCTATCATATTTTTTTAATCACTATTAATTTTATTTGCATTATGGATTTTTGCATGTAAATGTATCTCTGGTGTCACTTCCCAATGTATCGTCACAATTAACTGTTATACATACACTGTTTTAACATTACTAATATTTTGAATATGAATTTGTGACATGTAATTAATGTTTATGGCATACTTATGCCGTTTGTATTAAATAAATAAATACTTGGACCCACCTCACCCCACTAACCTGGCACCCCTGCAAAATCGCCAAACGTAGCGTAGGCACTTAAGACGACACTGTACCATAAAATATATTCAGAATCTCTTAACGACGTAAGTAAATTGCGACTCGCGACTCGTGAATTAGACAGACCTACTATCGAATTTTCCCTATCAAAGAAAAGAACAAGAAGAAAAATAATGCGGTAATCTTAACGACGTAAATGAAGAAAGTGTGTAAACAAATATGCACCCGCGGAACGGCGTGTTGGACGTACGTACGGTCGAATTCACCCTAGCAGGCCTGGAGATTCGACCTTTCCGCCAGGTTTTTAAAAACTAATTCTGAAGAATGTGTTACTAATATTTAAGATGTTTCTAAATTAATATTCCGAAGTAATTAATTCATCGCTTAAAAAAATAAAATCTGGTGCTCACCCCTAGCTTTAGTTGAACAATGTATTACAATTTTTTAAAGGCGTTGTGCGTTAAAAAAATTATGGCGACGCACTGTTTTTATTAATATAAAATATTAATAACTTGCATTCCTTGTGAGGCATGGAAATAACAATTATAATTCATTTACGAATTCGCCGAAATGTATTAAAATGTGAGCCTCGGGCAAACCCCCGATAAACGTGGTAATGTCTCGTCTTAAACATCAAGCTTCTTAGTTTTATACCACAAATATTTTATATAAGGTTTTTTTTTAATGTCAAAATGAAAAATTAAACAATTTCTCCAAAGAAATGTCGCGATCACAAAGCAAATTCTTTTTTTTTAACTTTTCTCAGGTAGGCATGTACTATAGTTGAAAAAAGCTCGAAAAAAAAGTTCATTTAAACACGTCGATTTCACATCTGAAAAAAATAATCTTTATTGAACCATGGTCAAAGTTACCCATCTAGTCAAAGTAAGGCTTGCTTGAATAATACAGTAGTTTTTCAAAAACTGAAACGGAGCACACAAACAACTTTACGGACATGAAATTCCTAACAGTCGATTTAAAACACAACTTTGTTATGCTCAGTCATTAATTAATGAAATAATTAAAATATCCCCAAAAATCATCATTTCGATCATTGATATTCCATTTCCTACCCACGCAAAAGCTGTACATTATAAGCCGAGGTAGGTACACCATTACAATTTAACAGTAGATTCAGTAGTAAAAGTGAGGCAGATTGCCGCGTAATGAAGTTTTCCGTCCCGCAGAGATTCACGGAATCAGTGTTCGCTATTCAAATATTGCTGGCGAAGGGTGCGCCGCCTACCACCACTAGGTATTGAGTACTAACCACCCTTAACCCTCGAATGGACGTGAATATTTCTATTGAAATTTTTGTTTGACGAGGTTTAAAAAGAACTTTTGTTTTTTTTTTTATGTTTGTTCTCTTCTTTGTGTCTTTCCTTTTACGGAGTGAGTTGCACCACTATAATATTGAAAACATTCTGGAATTAATTACGGTTCCGCGACTTTTAAGCCCATCCCCGATAAAATTTCCTCCTACAAAATATCCAACGGACAATACCCAACAAAATATTTACTAAAACCTAACCTATCCTAACCTAACTAACCTAACCTAACCTTACAAAAAAATGAACAATAATAATACAAACATCCATAAAAGATAAAAAAAATTATTGTTCAAAAATGTAAAATGCGACAAAAATAATACACACTACCTGTAAAGAAAAAAAAATGTTCAAAAACAGTAAAAAGTAAAATGTAAAATAAGGAGTGGTGAGGTGGGATATTTTGTCACGGGAATTACAATAATTATTAATTTATTTATTGTTTCTTTTCATGGTTGGTATTATTGTTTACATTTTAATTTTAACCGCACTGAGGTATTAATTGGTATTGTTTACTGGTATTATTGTTTACATTTTAATTTTAACCGCACTGAGGTATTAATTGGTATTGTTTACTGGTATTATTGTTTACATTTTAATTTGAAGCCCGCGTTGAGATTAATAATTCAATAAAGTAAAAAAATGACACAATATAAAACAGGTATTGAAAGTACAATATGGTTAAAAAGAGGTTTATTGCATGAGCATCGACATCTTCAATGTCACCTATAGAGTTCAGTAACTATCTTTTGACATACGTCTCAACATAGTGAAACTGCCCCCTTGGACTTTTTTCTCTTAAATTTTGTAATCTTCTTCTCCGTAATAATTTGGCGTGTAACTGTTTAATGGAGAACCTGAAAAAAAAAATAATAATGGATCCCTACTAAGCCGTAGAAATCTAATACGTGTGTTGAAATTTGTTTTAAAATAATATATTGTATTATTAATTTAGAAAGGACGAAGATGAAAAAAAAAGTTGGTGACCCTCGGCTAACACAAATAATTTAACAATCTTTGAGAATTTGAAATGAAACATTCTGATTGAAATAACTCTTTGTAAACTTTACAATTACAATCAGAGCATAATATACTTTGTCATAATAATAAAAGCATGAAATTAAAAAAATTTGGAAGTATTGTAAGTCAAAAACCAACCAGATACATGTAATGATAAATTAATTAAATTATTTGACGGGGAAATACACCCCAGAATGTCAGGTTAGGGTTAAAGATCGTATCTATAAACCGGGGTCGTCTGTTGGAAATAGTGCTTAATAGACGGGGCCTAAGCCGCTTTTACTAGTGCTGAACTAGCGGGACCGTGATGTATAGAGGGAGCTAAACCTCGTTATTACGTATTGAAATCGTCCCAAACTTCGGATGGATCGCAGCGAAAATGATATTATTATTCACGCTGTTAATAATGTTATTGAAAACGCAAATATACTTGTTTCTCATTTGTACATGCAGGAGTTTCTGATAGCTTAAAAAGAAGAAGATGGAGAGATATGTAATGACGAATGTGGGAGAGAGCGCGCTTATATTTGAAACGATAAGATTGAAGCGAAAATTGTGAAAATGTTTAATTAAACACGACTCGTTTTAAATAGAGCAAAACATCTTGCGGGATTATCTTAAACAGCATTTAGCGAAAGACTGTGAATTTTTTCACAAATATAACTTGTTTTTACAAACTGAAACAAACGTGTTTATAATAATTTTTGGAGCATACATTGCGATTTTTTTCTATCGCGGGAATTTTATATAATTTGCGTTTCGGCGCGGGCAAAGTCTCGATATTATCTTAAAAAATAACATTATTTTTTTTAAGAGCTTTAAAACTTACCGTGTTTAAGGGAAATATGTAATAAATCGGTACAAATCCGGGTTGCGGGCCCTTAATCACACTTTTCTTATTGTATTAACATTATTCGAATCCTTACACATTGATCTTTCTCTTAACGAGGAACTAATCACATTTAGGAAGAAAAATATTCTATTTAAATCCTTGTACTACCGTACCGCCCATCATAGAATTTTGCCTTTGCTTTCAAAATACGCTCATTAAAGAAGATATTATATAACATAGTTCCCAATTACGTCATCTGCGTGCGAACTGTACCTAAATTTCTCTAAATAAACAATAACATTGTTAGTGATCTTCCAGGTAAGTGTGGTCCTGTATATTTTCAGTCTGTTCAGTACATTTTTACACAGCATCGCGTTCATTGGTCAAATCATTGTACATAATATAGTTTCGTCTCGGTGATCGATGAACCGGTGGATGCAATTTTTAGCCACAAGTTGTTATAATGGTTTGTCTAGTTTGTACTTAGAAGTAAGATCGTAGAAATGTATTATAAATTTGTACAGCGCCCTTAAGGCCGGTTACAGTGCTCGACCGACGGTCGGTGCGTACGTCGGTCGCGCTTGTCAGTTGTATGAAAATTCTAAAATCGTTCAGTGCAGGACCGACCATACACATGCGTATATCGCTACGCAGTGCGTACGAGAATCGTCCTTAATAATCGTACGTCGTAGTGAATTCCCCTTGAAATGCTCTTTGGGCGACGATCGGATGTACGTGATATCTACATCTTCTGTTCCTAATACGTCTACGAAGATAATAAGCAGCAATTAAACTATTTGTAAACGCGTCCATTTCGTCCGGTCAGCTGGTTGGCCAAGCGTGAACTGACGCACCGACAGTTTACGCTACGTACCGTACCGTACGCATGCGTATCGTCAGGACCGACCGTACGCACCGACCGTCGGTCGTGCACTGTAACCGGCCTAAGGTGATTTTTCAAGTCATTCAAATATTGTTAATATTATTTACTAAGATAGATTTTATCATTACGCATTAAAACATTTCCACGTTTCACAAACTACACAAAACACGACAAAGTCTATAAGAGAAACTTTAGGGGGTTGTGTGTGAAGCTAACATATTGAAACCAGCGTTATGAATTGTGGTCTTCAACCGGACTGTAAAAAAATATTACAAAGCACATCATAAATTATAATTTTAATCAATTTTCATAACCCTCCATATATACCTCCAATACTAAAGTTGCGGTATATTGATGTATAGAGGTTGTTTAACTCATTATTACCTTTTGAAAGCGTTTTCACCTTTAACAGATCGTAACTTTAGCAATTCTGTTGGGAATATAACATAATATATTATTATGAATGGAGCAATTAGTTTGAAGGGTTGATTATTGGATTTGTTCACCATTTCGTATTGAAATGAGGAATTATCAAATGATTTGCATTTTAAATGACCTATTGAACAGTAGTGGAGGATGATTAATTGAATTGTCTTCATTTTTAGCACTCGTATATTCTGTCTGGTAAATGTGGGGTTACAATGCTAAACCGACTATTTTCAAAATGGGAAAAATTGAGTTACGAGTATATTTGCAGTCTGGGTAATTTGGAGATAAGGAATCAAGTGGTTTTATTACTTTTACCATAAAATTATTAAATCCTCTTAATTTTTCAACTGAAAATTCTTCTTTTCGTCTGCAAATGTGACTAATTCTATAATGTGGCAATGTGTATCCATATATATTTGCGAAGGGCAACATATTTTCTGCAAAAGCACTATTTTGTCTCTGGTTGACAAAAGGGAGGTGTTTTGCGTGTTTTTTAATCTTGCTTTTTAATATTAAGATCATGGCCGTATCACGGCAATCGTATATATGCTATATTACTGTGTTATAAAAAGAATAGTAAATGTAGACACAAAAATAAAATAAACACTTGAAAACATAAAGCAGATGCGATAACATTGTCTATAAAATGTCTATTTTATCATTTAGTTAAATTAATTTTGTTATTTTTCTTATGGTTCACTTATGATTTATTGTTTTTTATAAATATTTTATTTTTATTTTTGTGTCTACATCCACCATTACATTAAAAAAGTATTTTATGCAAACACTTCATCGTATTTTATCTCACCATCTTTTCTTTGCTACATTCTTCCGAGTAAAACTATTTTAAACACTTTCAGCCTTACTAAAAAAAAACCCAGCAACACCGATAACCTGTGTTGCAGCCGCAACATGAATAAAACAAAAATACACTAAAACACGAAATATAACCAATAACATTTGTTCTTAAAATGTATTTTAAATCTGGCAACAATGTAATGTTTTATAGTGTAAGTACTAAATTGTTTGTTTTCCTTCATAACCGCTAGGTGGCGGCGCCTGCGCATTTGTCGTTCGCGCTCATGTGGGTGGTTTGGTATATTTTGATGACTTATAATTGACCTCTCTATTATGTACACCTAATTTTTGGGAAACAAAGACGCCAACAGAACTTGTCGAGACGTATAATACAACTCTTTTATGTCTGTTAAATAAATATGCTCCGACGACGTCAAAAACACGTAAAGTTTGAAAGTCTGACGGCTGGTATGACGATGAATGCCGAAACCAGAAAAGACTTATGCGGAAATTAGAGAGGTCGTATAGGAAAAATTCTACGGTAACTTCTAGGGATGAGTGGATCCTTGCTCAAAAACAGTATATGAGCAAAATAAATTCCAAAAGATCAGAATACTGGAATGAAAATATTGACTCTGAGCGAACCAATCCACGGCGTCTCTGGAACTCAATAAAGACTGTTATTTCCGAAGCCACTGTTCCAACTAAAATAGATATTAACCCAGATGCCTTCTTAACGTTTTTTCGGGAAAAAATTGAAGCCATTCGTGCCTCCACATCTCACGCCCCTCCACCAATATTTACTATAAATTCTAAAGGAAATTTGTCTTCCTTCAAACTCACAACGCTGGAAGAAGTAAAAAAAATAATTTCAAGTTCGCCAAATAAGCAGTGCAGTCTTGACCCTATACCAACATGGTTACTAAAAAAATGTGTCATTGTCTTAGCCCCGTTCCTAGTTCATCTTTTTAATAAATCTCTGAGCACAGGTGACTTCCCTGAACCTCTAAAGTCTGCTGTAGTTACGCCGATACTAAAAAGATCACCACGTAATTATCGACCCGTTTCAAATTTACCTTTCTTATCAAAAATCCTGGAGAAAATTGCTGCTGCACAAATAACCAGTCATTTGAATTCAAATAAATTATTCACTAATCGTCAATCCGCATATAGAAGGTTTCACTCACCAGAAACCGGAATACTTCGTATGCTGTCAGATATAACTTTGGCCATAGAGTCAGGTAAGTTAGCACTTATCGCACTCTTAGACATAAGTGCAGCGTTTGACACGATTGATCATGACTTTCTCATTAAGAGATTAGAGGAAACATTTGGTTTGAGTTCCGATATTAAAAATTGGCTGGTGTCATATCTATCCAATCGCTTACAAGCCGTTAAGGTTGGAAATAAGCTCTCTAACTTCGCAACACTTTCTTCAGGGGTACCCCAAGGATCCGTTTTAGGCCCACTTCTTTTCTTCCTTTTTACAAATGATGTCGCCAAAATAATCGAGTCATTTGGTCTCCTGTCCCACTGCTACGCTGACGATCAGCAAGTTTATTTTTACTGCTCTCCAAACGAAATCAACAGTCTCAAAATCCGCATAGCTGAATGCCTAGAAGCAATAACTCGTTGGATTTCTTCAAACAAGCTGAAGCTGAATCCACCTAAGACTGAGTTTCTATGGGCGGCCACAAACAAACGCCAACATTTCATAGACAATACACCTATTTCCATTTTCGGCAACGATATTATTCCAAAGACAACAGACAAACTTCTTGGCGTTAATTTAGATTCAGACTTTTCGTTAAAAAGTCAAATAAATAGGACAGTAAGCACCGGTTTTTTTCACCTAAGACAACTCAAGTCAGTTCGAAGAAACCTTCCTACAGAGGCGACAAAACTATTAATTAACTCTTACGTAGTCTCGCGGCTCGATTACTGTAACGGCATCTACGCTAGTCTTCCCAAATATCAAATTGACAAACTTCAATCCGTGTTTAATGCAGCGGCAAGGCTCATAACTGGGGTTTCTAAATATTCGCATATTTCAGAACACCTTCGTAACCTTCACTGGCTCAAGTGCCCTGAGAGAATCCAGTACAAATTGTGCTGGATGGTTTTTAAATCAATCTACGAAATGGCCCCACCTTACATCTCCGAATTATGCGTCCCGGAAAATACCGGTCCGAGACAATTAACCCTTAGATCAGCAACTTCATCTGCTAAAGGCAGACTAATAGAACCTAAAAGAAAGCCAAATACTATGTTTGGAAATCGTGCTTTCGGAGTATCTGGGCCTAAGGCTTGGAATAGTCTCCCTCCGGAATTAAGATGCATAACAAGCCCAACAGAGTTTAGGTCCAAACTAAAAACCTTCCTTTTTGGGCTCTCATACCCGTAATTTAAATATACCTATTTGAGAGTATCATACTTGTATTGTCTATGATATGTCTTAATCACACTTTCCTTACTGAATTAAAATTACTCGATTCCTTACACATCAATCTGTCTCTTGACGAATCACATTTAGAAAGATCAAATCCTTATAGGTACTACTGCACCACCCACCTTTACATGTTGCTTTTACTTTCCAAAATACACTCGTCAAAGAATACATTACATATTAATATTAAAATATTTTTCAGGATTAAATAACATGTGTTCACAATAATGTCCTCTGCGTGCGAACTCTATCTAAATTTCTTTAAATGGACAATATACAGTGTTAATTTCAAGCGACCTCCCAGGTAAGTATGGTCCTGTTTTCATTAAATTTTAGGCAGCATCGCGTTCATTGGTCAAAATATTGTAGACATATTTTCGTATCGGTGATCAATGAACCGATGTATGCAATTTTTAGCCATAAGTTGTTTATAATTGTTTGCCTAGCTTGTAGTTTTTAGATTTTAGAAATGTATTATAAGTTTGTACAGCGCCCTTGAGGTGATTTTTCACAAAAACGGCGCTATATAAATCATCCAAATATTATTATTATTTATGTAAATGAACTTTCGCGCTGAAACGCTGATGTGTGTGAAATATTACTTAAACGTTACGGTATTTTCTATAAATATGACTAATTCACTCCTATTTGATAAAATTGATATATTTACCGTGTTTTTGTGGTTTTTCATAAGTTTTAGTCAAGTTATAATAACAAAATCGTACTTTGAAAATTGAAATGTCAAAAACTATTTTATATGATACATGAAAATTCAAATTTACATTTAAAGGATTTTATTTTCTGAGAATTTCATAAAAGTGGTGTTTTTTTTTAAATATTATTATCTAATACATGTGTTCCTAAACGTATCGAAGAAATTAACGTCTTTAGAAATCTGTTATAAAAGTCGGTATCATTTTTAGGTTAGTATTTTGGCAAAAAAAAAACTTTGGAATTTTTTATTATTTTTTATTGTATGCATGAGGAAAAAGTGAGGTGACAGTTTCGTTTCAAATTCATTATATAAAAGGTCTGTATTTTTAAAAATTTGTTTTTTATAAATTTCTGAACAAATATGTTTTGGAAAAAAAAAATCCATTTTATTTCGCGTTTGAATCTTAATATATGGCAGTTTTTAAAAACTAAAGTGTATTTCAATTACACAAATCCAAAAGGTAATTTTATCTAGTTTTCATAAATGGTATTTGTTTTTACGATACCTTCAAAAATAAGAAATATATAGAACATTCAAAATACTTTGGAAAAATTCCAAATTTCGTTCAGACATCATTGCTAAAACAGAGATAAACTACCCTCTCAGGCCGTGTAAACCAAGTGCATTTTTTTCCATGAACAATTTTTTAATTAGTAATGTTTTCACATCCGTGGCCGTTTGTCAATTGAATAAAATTTTCACTGGGTTTTTTAGTAAGGCTGTTTGTAAAAATAGCCAAATAACATTTCAACACTATTTCTTTTCACCCACAGAAAAACATATTGATATTATTTTACAAAAAGAATTAGTATGCCCTAAATGATTTGTTGTTGTCAATATTTCCATCCTATTTATACTTCTGAAAACACCTGTTATAGAAATTTACCGAGAAGAAACTCGGAAAGACCACTCGGAAAACCACACGACGTGAATCGATGAAGCAAATTAATCTCGAACCCAACCACGCATCCTTTCAATGGAATTTTCTCACCACGCCCTAATAAATAATATGATGTTAGTACAGTCCTGAATTTCACTTACCAATATTATTACACTGTCAGAATTACACACGGATGGAATTGCACATTGTATGAATTACACATGGACAGAATTACAGTGATTTAAATTACACGTTCTGCCTTCCGGGATCACATAAAATTACACCTCTACCATTGGTCACCCCAAGAAATTCGCTAGGTTGCTAGGGTGAGGTTTGTCAAAGACTTGGCGGCCAATGCGTTTGCCCATCTACTGCGCGACGGGCCGGATCGGGAGACATTGGTTGAGGAAGGCCTAAACTAGACCTCTCCAACTCTTGAGCCATCAACTTTTGTTTTTTTTTTTTTACATTAACTCCACACAGGAGGCTCTGAGGAAAATAATTTCCCTCAGGGCCTATGTCATCTTTGAAGATGCTGTGTGGAGGGGTTTTTTGAGTAAAGGAAGGAGCATACATCGGTCTTGACGAGACTCATGTTGTAGGAGGGAGAAAACACAGAGGCCGGCAAATCGTTCCACAGCTGAGCTGTTGAACTCAAGAACGAGTCGTAGAAACGACCCGTTCTCATGTGACTAATGTTAACCACGGTGGAAGAGATGGATTCATACGTCCATCACTGCTAGATACATTGATCCCCATATTCCTACCCACCCCTTATTCCCCGATCTTTCACTCCTTCTTTTCATTAAAAAATCCCTACACACAGCATCCTTAAAGATGACTTTTATTTTAAAATTATTTAATAATAAATTATTTTTTTAGGGTCTTCTGTGTGGAGTTAAAGTAAATAATCAAATGTCAAAAGATCTTATTTCTATAACGTCTAAGTTTAAGTAAATTGAGTATCGCTGGGATTGTCAAAAGAGCAAATTCAATAGCATATTTAATCAGGAAAGCCTTCCTTGGAAAACAACTTAAAATAAAAACAACAGTTGGTAAAAATATTCTAAATAAGTAATTCATACCAACTCCACCCTGTACACACAAACATCCTTTATATGGGAGAATATATTTAAATAAAAAAAATAAGTAAGTACAAATTTAAGATGATGAATTTATATCTTATACAGGGTGTTAAGGGACGTACTTGACTTACTTTAAACTTTTGAAATTTTGGTCTCCGGTGACATTTTTGATGTTTTTTTTGTTTTCTAGAAAAACATAAAAAAATGGTAGTTGTGGAACAGTTGGAGGCGAGCTAAGGGGTTCGTCGGACACCCGGCTGAGTGACCAGTGACGACACGCGGAAGAATTTTTTTTTGGTTTGATTTTGAAGCAAAAATTTTAGAAAAAAAAAGTCGTCAAAATAGTCACCGGAGACCAAAATTTCATTTACATTTTTTACTCCAAATAATGTCAGGAATCACTGGTTAAAGTAAGTCAAGTACGTCCCTTAACACCCTGTATATAAAAATCTCGTGTTACGGTGTTTGTGGTCGCACTCCTCCGAAACGGCTTTACCGATTTTCATGATTTTTTAAAAGTATATTTGGTAGGTATGAGAATAGGTTTTAAAGTAAATTTTATAGCGCTAGGTGATTATGGTGTCCCTATCCAGAAAAAAAAACTATTTTTTTGACAATTTTTATTAATATTTTTTTATTTATTTGGTATCTAAAAATATCTACAACCTTAAATTTTAACTGTTCTACCCCCACCCTCCTATTTTTTAATCGCGACTTTAGTATTTTTTAATCGCTACTTTAGTATTTTTTAATCGCGACTTTAGTATTTTTTAATCGCGACTTTAGTATTTTTTAATCGCGACTTTAGTATTTTTTAATCGCGACTTTAGTATTTTTTAATCGCGACTTTAGTATTTTTTAATCGCGACTTTAGTATTTTTTAATCGCGACTTTAGTATTTTTTAATCGCGACTTTAGTATTTTTTAATCGCGACGGTAGTATTTTTTAATCGCGACTTTAGTATTTTTTACGAACAAATTTAACCGTCGTCGTTCGTATGTCAAACAGAACGAAATTATTTATGTTGTTGAATGAAAGATGGCGCTACGTCCGCCTCATCGAACTTTCATCCACACATGTCCAAGACATTCACGAGAAGCGTCGCGTCATTTTGATATTTCATTCGCCATCATGTTATTCCAAACCATCGAGCTTATATGTGTTGGCTAAAGAAGCACTGACAAAAATATCGTACACTCAATTGCTCTTCGAAATTAATATTGTTTTTTGTTTATTTCATTTTGCTAATTCAGTTGGTGTTTTTTTGTTTGTTTTTATCGGCGGTCATCGTCTACAGCGCTCCATTCCTCTTTCTGTCATAGTCTCATAGATCTCTTCCCCACACACTTACAATACATTAGTTATGCCAGAACAACATTTGTTGGGTCAGCTTGTAAGATATATTATGTAATATTTATTATTTTATATATTATTATGATACATGTAATTACTACTGGGATATATTTAGTACAAACAAATTTCCAATAAAAAAAAATGTTATGAAAATCATCAAGGCAGAAATAAAATTGTAAGCTTTGTAATTCCAGGGTGTAGTTTAAGTATGTGTAATTCTCCTCAGTTATAATTTCGTCCATGTGTAATTCCTTCCGTGTGTAATACTGGCAGTGTAATATCGGTACGTGAATTTAATGCCTGTGTAATTCCGTCATGTTATAAAGTAATACGACGTTATGAAATTTTCACACCATGTAAGTACTAATAAATAAATTAAAAATATTATTATTTATTGAAGCGTCTGTATTTTTATAAATATTTGTTGTTGACAGTTTAGCAAGTCTGTGTACGAGTTTACCGTGGTTCTATTTTAATGGTTTATTTTCGTAGAAATTCAATGAAGCGTTGAAGGAAAACCACCACCTGGAATGTAAACGCTTCTTGTTATGGCTTCGGCGATGTAATTTTTTTTAAATAATGGCAAATTTGTAAATAGGAAGATCCTTCCTGCATTCTTTTGCAAATAAATTATTGCTATGCTTGGAACTAGGCTATTTGAACTCATGATGTTTAGTATTTCAAAATACAATTTTTTTAAATTTTACTAACATTATTTTTCCCTCAGATGGTTATGAGAACATATGGGCGCTTTTATAATTACCGTTTCACGGTTACGGTACCGTAATGGCAAAAAATGCAATAAACGTACATTGCTTATCGCTATAATACTGCAGCTCTCTCTTATACATTAAATAATTGTAAGACACATAAAATACGTGGGACTATTTCCTCCAAAGTACGACTTTTTTCTTTATCGAATTATGTTTAATTTTCTTTATCGGTGTGAGGGAAATGTACGACAATTATTTATGTATCTTTTGGTGGGGTGCAGACATATGTTCACCGTTTGTCTCATTTTCTACTGATGGTATTTAGTATGTCTCCTTCAACGGAAGCAATCTTCCGAACAGGACTTCCATCGATATGCTTAGTGTAACTCTTAGTAACCAGCTCAGGTACGGGGGTTCCATCGAAGCCAAAGTTAAGTAAGCCTCTCAGAAACTGGGCGTACTGAACAGGGCCCACAGATTTAATAGTACACAACTGCTAACCCTGAACAAATCGCAAGTGCGCCCCACGGTTGAATTTGGCAGCCACCTATGCTCTAGAGCTCCAAAATACCTAAAAAAAACCCTTGACTCTGTGCAGAAACGGGCGGTCCTTTTGATAGATTCTCCCATCTTAACAGACGGATTGCAATCTTTAGAGCATAGGCATAGGGAATGCTGTCCTTGTTCTACCGGTATTACAATGGAAGATGCTCCGAGGAAGTAGCGTCATTAATCCCCTCGGCACCGGTGCATAGTCGGGAAACACGCCAAACACGCGCCCAACATTTGTACACGGTTGACATTATCACATGAGAACGGGTCGTTTCTACGACTTGTTCTTGAGTTCAACAGCTCGGCTGTGGAACGATTTGCCGATCTCTGTGTTTCCTCCCTCCCACAACACGGGTCTCTTCAAGACCCATGTTCACTTCTTCCTTTCCTCAAAAAGACCCTCCACAGAGCATGGTCAAAGATGACATAGGCCTTGAGGGAAATTATTTTCCTCAAGGCCTCCTGTGTAGAGTTAATGAAAAAAAAATGTAAGAAAGAACTGCAGCATTATATGTTCAAGAACAAAAGTAAACCAATCAGCGCATTGACATTTGACGTTTTTGAATTTTTAGAATTCACTCACACTTCAATATTATCTTTGTTACCTTGTAACTATATTCCACACTCCCAAAATTATCGTCACGGATAGTTGGTAGGAGTCTACGGAGACGTCACGTTTCGGTGTGTGAGGGAGATGCAAGAGTATGATGACATTTTTTCCTTGGAGGAAACAAACCTACGTACATTGTGTATCTCATATTTTGAAACAGCTGTAACATTTTTATGTATGTACGGGTATAATTAAGCTGTAGCATTATGGGTACGTATGTTTATTGCCTTTTTTGCCGTTACGGTATCGTAACCGTGAGACGTCACGGTAATAATAAAAGCGCACAATATCACATTAAACATTTGAATAAGCGTCAGGGAACAGTTTTCAGTTACATAATGCAATGCGAAGAATCATTGACTGAGCATAGCCAAGTCCTGTTTTAATTAAGAGTTAAAAATATGGCTTAACCATACAGATGTAAAAACTCCATTTATATAATTTTATATCTGTAATATATGAATGTAGTCAACGAAAGACCGCGCTCATTCGGAGATGGTCGGGCGGCGCCGAGCGTTTCCGAACGTGCGTAGTCAGTCGTTCGACGAACCGTCGTCAGACCTAATTAGAGATCACCTGTAAACAGACGCTACTAACAATATTTGTTTCTATTATAATTCACAATAAACCAGTCAAAGAACTTACGTTGTAATCCTTACATTGTGGGCTAGTGAGCCACAACACGAATAAAAGAACATTACAATATCACTTTATGTTTATCACAAACTTTGTACTTATTATTACACTGTATACCTATTATTCTACTTTACACTTATTTTTTGTACAAACTGTTTAAACAAATTTTAATCACATTTTTGCTTTGTATACCACTGTTTGTTTTTTAAGTAAAACTTCTTTACGCGCGCTTGACTTGGGGAGAGTAAGCTAGTGAATGCGTGACGAGAGCGTTATGAAAAGTGTGATCGGGCGAGGCGAACGGTCGGGCGAGGCGAACGGTCGGGCGAGGCGAACGGATGTTGAAAGGGAGATATAAGTTAGTGAAGTTTTACTTTAGTCGTGTGGCCTAAATCACACTCGTTTTTTTTCGAGGTACAAAAATAAAATATATTTAACTATATTACCCACGCACAGGCTGCGCCTTAGTGAGTTCCAATTATTTTTATGATTTTCAAAATTTGTAAATATAAAATGTAAAATTGGGAAAAATAAAGAAATAAAAAATAAATAAAAAATTCGACCCTATTAGGGCATTTCGTCTGTCTCTTAATTTGTTAGTTACGTTTCGGTACCGATTTGAATATGGTGGTCGTTTTAATGGTTCACTAAAGATTCGTTTTTCATTTGTGAAACGTAGTGTTTATTAATTGAATGAGTGGTAGATACATAAGTTAGTACATACTTACAAATCTTATAATCAAAAGAAAATTATGGTTTCTATTTACAACTGGCGAGTACCCGGCAAGCGTTACAACGCCACCCAAATAAAGTATGTGTTTGAGCAATGTAATTACTCTTTTGTATACAACAGCAGAATACAGCATTTTGTCGAGTTGTTTATGTGGGTAAGTTTTACGTAGGGTTACGTAAATTTGTAAATTGCAAGAGTTTGGAACAGTCTAATTTGTAGTTTAGTATTTTAAATAAGAAAGTTAAATCATTTATTGTACATCTGTCTTCTATGGAGTGTAAACTCGTACTTTTTCAACAAACATGCACATTTTATAACGCCTGAACTCACCGTTTGAGAGTTTTTGGCTATTACTCCCATCTTTATCTTTGGTATATTTAGGGTGGGCCATTGTATTTAAATAAATGATTATTGATAAGAACAAAAGTATCCTGTAAAACCATTTCGTAAAAATAATTTCTTAAAATGGTCTCAAATCAGGATCTTAGATTTTCGAAAAATTTTCGACACAAATCTCAGGATATGTTTTTTTGTTGTTTGTTTTGGGGTGTTATGCCGTGTTACGCTACCTCCTCCTTTAGCCAACGTTTCGGACAGCGTTACCGTGTCCATCATCGGGGCAGATGTGTAACGCTGTCCGAAACGTTGGCTAAAGGAGGAGGTAGCGTAACACGGCATAACACCCCAAAAACAAACAACAAAAATACTTTTGGCCGTGAAAATCTAAAATCATACCCCCTCAGGATATATTGACCATTTCTTGATGGATATTCTCCCTTAATTGGAGTATAGTCGCTGGTTTATTTACATAGACTCGATTTGTAAGATAAAATTTGTATATATACACAAATAGATCCCATAAAAAAAATCAGTTGGAGGGACTGGATCCGGGCTGCGGGGAGGCCATGGAATATCTCCTCTGGGCGAGATCAGTTTATTAGGGAAAATTTCTTTAACCAATTTATTTTGCTTCATGGCCGCCCTGTTTGTTTTCCTGCCGGTTTCGTAGAAATTTTAAACCATGAATTAATTAAATTAACACAAGTACTGATTAATACTCTGTAATTGGTGTTGCGAACGAAATAGGCGGCGTTCATCATTGTTTTGTAAAATAGAATAGAATCATTGTTGAACAGAAAAGAACCAATTCATTGTTTTTGTAAAAATGTTTTACCCAGAAAGCGCGTTGTTCTCCCGTAACGCGATCCATTGTGACTAAATTTCCAAGAAGTAAGGAGCCACGCATAAGTGGCTTAGTTCGGAATCCGCGCTAGCACCATTACAAAAGTGCAATGGCCCACCCTATACAAAGTTTATACTATCGAACAGGACTTTTGCCTTTGTGTTACGATCTGAATTTTAATAATTTTATTTTCATTATTTGCAGAAGTCGATCCCCTACACAAGAAGTTGCATCGTTAATCCTAATTGCATTTTCCGTGAAAACCGCTTACCTGCAGCGAATTATGATTCCCGGTCGTTTTAATTAACCCGCTGGCATTGGGGCTGCCCGGAAGGCAGAAAAACCAAACGGCAGAAATATAATGCCATAACAGATTTGTGTCACTCGCCCCTGAGATTATGGTTCAAAGTATCCTGGAAAATTAACGTCGGAAAATTTATCGTGATTCATTAAAACCAAATTTAAACCGTTTCCAGTAATATGCTATTCAAATTTCTCCCTTGAAATTAAATGTTGTTTTATCAAGGCATACTGTTGTGTCGCCCTATTTTCATTATTTAACTTCTTTAATATTTAACCTATCATTTTATATTTATTTATTTATCGCCATAAAAAAGGCTTTTTAATTATAATGATAAGACTATAATTTACAGTGGCAAAAATAAGGATATCAGTTGTATTAAGGACAACATAAGAATGAATGAGGCAAACATAACATATGAGCATAAGAGTTACAATTGTTTTTTTTTTAAACTCAACAGCTGGTTTTTTTACAAAAAATAGAAATATAAAAAGAAATGTGTACTCGTGTAATTGTTGTACAAACAGAGAATATTCTCTATTAATAGAATGAGAATATGTAAAGAAATGTAACTTGATATCAAGTATAATCAAGCAAAATTATCAATATCGTAAATGTTATTTGATAAATTTAATTTTTCTTGATTCATTTCCGTCTATGGACTCTTTTACTTTCAGTTAAACTCTGCGTCACATTTTATCTTAATTTTTACACAATAAATTTGTTTTTGATCATTTTGTCTATATTTTCACGAGAAGCGAAAGTTTCAAGTCATAAAGCCTTTTGCCTTAAATCATTTCTGAAAGCCTTACAGTCAGCAACAATTGTCTCACTTTAATTGCAAGTTTATCTGAAATATTTTTATGCAATTAACCAGCAATTTAATAATTATTAATTAAAAATATTGTATTTCAGCAATGAGCTTCATGGCTTTTCTGTACTCTTTAAACAATTCCAAGTTTAAATAGTTCCAATTCAAAGAGAAGTTTAAGAGTTCATTGAATCAGAGTTGCAGACAGACACACAATAAAAATTAGCATATATTTTTGAAAAGGCATAAAGCGGTTATTTTCCGAATTGCCAAAATATTTTTATAGAAGTCGTAAATGCTTGGAAACTCCCCGATACAAAAAAAAATATATGGCGTCGAAAACTTTCTTACGAGAACTTACAAATAATACTAAATTTGTTTGTGTGTCCGTATTTTCAGTGCAATGAACTTTAAAGATTTGCTCTAAATTTAAATGTCCTTTCAAAAATTTGAACATTAAACATTAGTTTGTTCTAACAAATTCAGACCTACTTATAATTGTGTCTTTCAAATATTTAATGTAGGCATAAACTTTTTCGGTTCATGTCATTTGTGGCAAAATTTTGATATATTTCCTTTATTTCTTATTTTTTATATTAATTTAATTCTAAGGTAAGCTAACATGGATTACATTTAACGCTTAAATGAGAAACTAATTTTGATAATGTTGTGTATCGGACGTGCTGAGTCAAATAAGTTCTCAAATTTTTAAGACGACAATAATATTATTTGATAAACGATTGATATTTGATTGACGACAATAATCATATTTGTGTGCTGTTTATATGATACTATAATATCACATCTCACTATCAATCCATAATATCATGCATCCTCAAAGGTGAGACTGATGCAATTAGTGTTAATGAATTTCGGCCTTATCGGATATTTAAAAGTAATATCGTACTAAAAATAATTCCTCACCGATAGTGACCGGGAAAAGTAAAACGTTGGTTTAATTGACTATATTCCTACTGCTCCCACATAACTCTTGCTGTCATTCATTACAAGCTGGAATATCTGAACAACACAGCGATCAAGGTGTTCACAAGTGCCGTTGTCTTTTTGAATTTATAGAGTTTATATGGGCTCCACTAACTTCTCCCATACAATATGTTTAGTTATCAAAAAATTGTTTCCAATTTTGTGAATCCTTTACTTAAATAAGCAAGAAAGCGAAACAAAAAATAAATGATTGCCCATAGAATGCTCACATAAATTTAAAGAGCGTTATGAAATAAACGAGCACTATAAACTATTTACCCATTAACAAATGTCGCAGATTATCGTGCTGTGAAAGGGTTTAGATTTGAAGGATAAACTGCCTAGAATGAAACATTGATAAATATTAAGAAGATTTATATTATTTGAACAGCGAAAAACATACATCTCTCAATTTTATTACACGGTTACTAGTGTCTGCCATTATTCATTATACACGCTGTCACGGTGAAAATCTATATTACTCAGAAAACAAAAAAAAAAGTTTTTTGAAGTGAAACTTCTTTGGCCCCGTTAGTGATTTGAAATTCGGATGAGACGGAAATGCGTCACAAATTTATTATTTGGCGGGTCCTCGGTTCTAATGTAATGCGGTAAATTCGTGTTTCGGCGAGGGCCTTCGATAGCGCAGCGGGCAAGGCTCAGCAGCCAGAGACAGACAAGCAAACGGAGGTTCGAATCGAAAAAAAAAGTGAAGTAAATTTAAAAGATTTAGAAAGTAAATATCTTGAAAAGGTTAGAAATGAGGCTTTTTTTAAATGTGGCTTCACCGGAGAATGCTCAAAGTCCCATGGACCGACATGATCACCAACACAGAAATTCACAAGCGGGCTAGAGCAGATGGAGAACTGCTCACCTTGGTAAAAGTCTGGAAAATTTCATATCTGGGTCACATACTTCGAGGGGAGAAATATCACTTGAGCCAATTAATATTTAAAGGCAAGATGGTCTGGTAGGAGACAAATGTCTTAGCAGCTAAAGGTACGAGAGTGGACCGGTATTAGAAGTGTGGAAAAGCTATTCCGGACAGCGCAAGATAGAAGAAGAAGAAGAAGAAAAAGAAGAAACATATAGGTATGTCAACCTTGTTCTTAGTTTTCATAAACATCGGGTGAGATAAATCTTGATTAGAAATTCTAACTAACTTTAAAGGTATCCCTTTTCATCATTCCAAATGTATTCATAAATAATACTAACCGATGAATTCGGTGCTAAAATCAGCAGATATACCACACAGCGACATTATTTGACCTTTGGACAGTTTTCCGAACTAATAGCTGAGAACAGAACCACGTCCTCAAACAACACAGAAGTAAAGTTTTCCACCCTCGCTTCCCCCGTTTCCGAATCTCAATTAAATCTGATATGTTCTGACGGGTTGTAATTTGACCCCGGCAAAGTTGATTTAGGACTGAATGGGTTTTAACGCTTTTGCAGGGTTTTGAAACAGTTGGATTTGCAAAGCATTATCTTTGTGCGCTAAATGCCCGGAATTGCACAGATAAATAAAAATACATATAAAATATTCCTTAGTACGTAGTTCAGATGAATACAACTCCTCAATCTGGTCTCCCTATTTTAAGATACGTTCAAATTCAATCGAAAAAAATTCAACATAAATTCCTACGACATAAATTTTAAATTCGGTATTCATATTGAAAACATAAACTATAATTACTTGATGAAAGAATTACATTTATTAAGATTCTCGGATCGAAGAATTATATCCGATTTAATATTTATGATAGTAGAATAGACATTCCTGATTTAATTATTCTCATTGAATTTCATGTACTCACGAAAGCAACTCGTTCCAAAATGCTCTTTAAATGCAACAATACGAGGACTGACTATTCTAAACATTCGCTTGAAACCTAGGTTGCATGAAGTTAGCAACATACGCTGATGTGGCAGATCTTTTTAACTGCATGGAAGGTAGATACAAGAAGGCTACGCTATCAAATCTTTTCAATCAATAATAATTTTATTTGTACTATAGAATTTTGTACGTAATAGTATCTCTGGAGTCATTTCTCAATCGAATGCCACAATTAACTGTTAAACTTTTTATTATTTCTAATTAAACTGTGATTTTGTGACATGTTATTAGTGTTTATTTTATAAATATATTCAGTTGAATGGAAAACATAACGAGTTAAATATAGAACTTGACATCTCAAAGTGAGTAAGGTTATTTATGTTTACCCAACTCTAATGATATCAGAATAGGCCTCTTGCAACATATTTAAAAAAAATCCGGTTTAGACAAATATTCTAAGACATTCTGTATTTTTTTTAATCGTATTTTTGAAACCCTGGGGATTTTTTTGAAAATTTCAATCCGAAAAATCAGATCATTTTTTATAAACCGGAAAGATGGGACATAATTTTATAGGTGCGAAAAAACGATAATTACATAGCTGAAAATCATTTAAAAAAAAAGAACGTTTTCCACACGAATGGCACAGGAGAATAACGAGGCACACCAAAAATATTAAATTTCATAAATATTTTTTTCCTTGATCCATCTTATTGATCATAAATCATTATAATGTACAACGTATATATTACTAAATCCAATTTAATATACTTGTAAATTATAATAATAATAAGAATATTATTAAATTTTGTTTTGTTAAAATCAGCACCATAACCATTATACCTCTAAAAAACGTACCAACTTCTAAAATGTACGGGGTTCTCTTTAGAACTTCTAAAATGTACGGGGTTCTCTTCTGTCAAAAAGTCAAACCAAATGATAAATTATCAGAGAACAAACAATAAATCTAGTGAACGAATTAAAAAATTCGCCTGAAATCAAAGTGAAGCCATATTAAAAAAAATAAATCAGTGTGTAATTTTACAAAATTAATGGGAACATTTTCGGAGATGGGACATTTTCATGTAGTGACGTCACGAGCCCAAATAATGGATTTATTTATTAAAAAAAAAAAACTGTACATTTCTAAAAAAAGTTATTAACATTTTCGCAATCTTAATAAAAAGATCTATCCACACGATTTTATGAATTCACAATCCACCAAGTCGTTATGAATTCAATGCAAGTGGCCTATTGTCAACCATTGAATACTTAATAGTTGGAACAAAAAATGTTTTTTTTCATTAGCTCGACACAAGAGGCCCTGAGAAAAAAAATCCCTCAGGTGTAGAGGGTCTTTTTAGAGAAATAAAGGTCTAGATGTTTGGGAAGGAAAAAGGTAGTAGGGGTGTGAAGGAATTTGTGGTCAATGTGTCCAGGAGTGACGGACAAGGCGATGGATCGGGAGAGACCAACTGAAGAGGCCTTATGGTCTCCTTCAACCAGTCTCTCTCGATCCGGCCCGCCACACAGTTAGAGAGTAGACGCATCCGCTACCAAGACCTAGACAAACCCATGAATTGGCGGTACCCAAACCGACCTCCCATTTTTTTTTTTTAAATTTGAGGGGCGGTTAATAAGATAATTGATCCTTTGTTCGCAGTTATTTTAACAAGAGTTATACCTATTAGCATTCGATACTCATTTAGATTGTTAGGAATAAATAAAATTGGATATATTTATCCGTGACACTATCTAGGTTACAAACCAATTATTTACATCTTTGTCATCATTTAAAAAGAAATCAGCCAAAACTAGAAGAAAAATTAGTCGAAGATAATATTGTTAATTCTGAATTTAAAATATGAGATCGACAAAGTTACTTAAAAATAATAGGTGACAATGTCCCAATTGGTGAAGGCGTTTATATTGGTAAGACAAGAAATCCTTGGTTCGAGTCTCAGTTGCGACCGTTACCATTCTATTGTTCTATTTATTTATTTATTACATAAGATACATTTATACAGTAAAATAACATAATAATAATATTTCAAAATAACTGTAAATATTAAAATGGGTACAAGTGTTATTATGTCTTGTTTGTCTATGTTAGTTCCTAGCTAGACAGATTGCCCGTTCTAAGGAACATATATCTTGTTATTTTTCATATTTTTGTTTAGATTTATCCTCTTCAACGATTTATTACTAGATATTATTATAACAATTTTTAAATTCATCTAAAGGTATATATAAAAATAAAAAATGCTAGCTTGGGGGTATATACCTATATGGTATATGAAATGTCTATGTATATTAAGCTTTGGAAATGTTTGAAACTTATAAAATACCTTCTTTAAGCCCCCGCGAAGGTTTTTGGATTATTTCAACTACATGACAATATCTACATCTGAAGAGATTTCAATCATTTCAAAAACTCTTGCAAAACTGTCAAAAATGCCAAAATTTGAGAATAAAATTTTGCAACACAATGATTGTTAAATCAAAAGTCAATTTTCGCAAATCTTTAAATTAATGGATTTATTTGAAGTTCCTTCTCGCCCAATACTTTGAATCGAATCAAGAATTGTACGTTTTCTAAATAGAATAAAACAATCAATAAAATTTGGTATATATGTATATATATTTGGTATATAGCTAAATTTGATATATATCCATTTTTAAATGAAAACAGAACTCGACTTAAACATGTTTTACTATGCCCAAAACTAAATACGTCTTTTGCAAAGCATCATTACACTTACCAGGGAAGAACTTTTTTCAATCGACTACCAGAAGAAATCAGAAGCATTAATGATAAAACCCGAATACTGCTCTCTGTCAAGAGACATTTAAAAAATATTCTTAAGAAAAAAACCACTGTCACTTAATTGATCTTACAAAAATTCTTAGTTTTCCATAACATTCTTTCTTTTTTTAAATACACACTGTAATCAAAATAAATACTGCAGCTCAAATATATTTATGTACAATGAATTATTTAAGTACTAACTAACAACATTAATGTACACTCTCCTTCCATACACAAGCACATGCTTTCAATGGAAGGGTAGTAAAAAAAAACCTGAGATGTATAATTATCAAACATTATTTACATGTGTCTATTTTTCGAAATAAATATGCTTTAAAAGTATATATGAAATGTTAGGTACCAAATTTGTTTGATTGTTCTTATAATATACAAAAACGAATATTTGGATAAGTTTTAAGATTTTCACAGCCAAAAGCATTTTCGTTATTTGTTTTTGGGGTGTTATGCCGTGTTGCGCTACCTCCTTACACACCTACCGGATCTGCCGGATCTGCCCTGATGATGGACACTGCAACGATGTCCGAAACGTTGGCTAAAGAAGGAGGTAGCGCAACACGGCATAACACCCCAAAAACAAATAACGAAAACGAATATTTGTATGAAAAATGAAAATTTGAATAAAAAAATTTTAATGGGTGGCACGAGAGCTGATTGAAAACTGAATGTACTGGGACTGAATATATGGAATGCCGGACCGGGGAGCGGGAGAGTGGAGAGGGATGGCGGGGAAGGTGAAAGGGGAATGCGGGAGGGGAAGGGGACGCACGGGAAAGGACATGCAGAGAGGAACAATTATTAATTTATTTGAATATGGCATTACAATGCATGCGGGGAACCAGCTAATTTTAAATTAAATTCGCTTGCACACTCAGACAAAAACGTTTGAAAAATTGGATTTTAGTAATTTTCACTTAGCGTCGTACTACGAGCGTATCTTTTTTTGTTGTTTGCTAAATATTGGTAGAAGAAAGCGTTTATCGGTATCAAAACAGTTTAAACAAAACATTTACATAATTCAGTAGCCACTTACCTATTTCTAAGCCCTTAGATTTTGAATTTCGATTCGAAGTAAAATTGGGTCGTTAAAATACAAATTGGCCGTTTTCTCAGACGTCAGATTATTAAAATTACTTTTCACGAATTTTCCAAGTCTCCTACGGGTAAAACAAACAGATTTTCGTATTTTACCAACGTTTCCTATACAGGTAGATAGATTACAAGAAATCGTCAACAGCAAAAACTAATTAGACAATAAGTTTTCTTAAGGTTGAATTCTAAATAAAATAATAATCTTTTCGTAAATGCGGGTGGAACGCAATAATTATTTGCTTGTTGAATATTTTCTTGGGAAATATGCAGTTAGTCCACCTCACGGATAATACGGAACGTTCGTGTTGTCGAAGTTTGATGCACGGATAATACGGAATGTTATTTTTTTTTAACTAATAGACAATCAAATATTAGGTCCTTACATATGAAATTGGCGTTTTGCCGTACTGGCAACTTTGATCTCAAATATCTTCTCTTTGGTTAGGAATTCCAAATTCAAATTTATACAGCTATTTACTCATGTATTTGTGTTTCGAAAATTATAATTCATTTGTTTTTTCCTTAATTGTTTTTTTTCTTTGCGTCACTTAATTTACAAAATGGAAAACTTGAAATATCGCGTTATTTACGAGTACGGGTTCCACCGTGGCACCAGTGCTGCAGAAATGGCTCGAAGGATTAATGATGTGTATGGCGACTGTACCGCAAAAGAAAACACAGTTGTGTTTTTTTTTCAGCTTTCTTAAATGTAGCCAGACGATTAGCAACTGCAAACTGGCCAGCAACTGCAATCTGGTCAGCAACTGCAAACGATAACAACCGAGGCTGGTTAATTGTTCTAGGCCACTGCTGCTTCATGACAACGCTAGACCACACACTGCACAACAGACGGCTACCAAATTAGAAGAGCTTCAATTGGACATCCACCGTACTCTCCGGACCTTGCCCCAACAGAATACCATTTTTTTCGAAATTTTGATAACTTCTTGCAAAGTTAAAAATTCAACTCCGATGGGGCAGTCCAAACCGCCTTCAAAGATTTTATTGATTCCCGCCCGAATGGTTTTTTTAGTAAAGGGATCGATGAACTACCTATGAGATGGCAAAAGTGCATAGATAGCAATGGTACACACTTTGATTAAATAAATATATTATATAAAAAAAAAACGACTTTATGTTCCTCCCATACAAAACGCCAATTTCATATGTAAGGACCTAATATGACATTTGTCGGAGGTACCAATCTTAAAATATAAATTCTCTAAAATAAACTCGCATTTCATAATTATTTTAAAAAACATCCCAGGTTTTGAATGGTTTGTTTGGCAAAGCATTATTCTAATACATTTATTTCCATGTTCTACTGTTATAAATGGGTGACCGGTCAGTGGTTGGGTGGGCATAGCGTTTGGGTCTCACCCGGGCGTCCCGTGTTCGAATCCTCGGCTGGCTAAGTCCTCCATCATAACACAAGCAACATTTTCGGCTTTCTGTGGTGATAGTAGGAGATTTTCAAACATTGTTGGTTTATTCGTAACCCATGAATGTTTGTCTTTCTTTAAAAAAAACACAGGTACCAACTTGTCAATAATGCGTTCACTTTGTTTTACGTAAAAATATTTTTTCTATGATTGGCAGCATTGATTGAATGGTTAAAATAAAAACGATGAATAAACAATGGCGTTACCGCGTGTATGAATTAATTTTAACAAAATTAAAATGTTAAATGCATATTTTTTGCATGTTTTTTGGTCTCCCTGACATAAAGACTCACTTTTCGTAATAAAAAAGCTAAATCTAACTGTTTGAATAGAAAAATATTTCGTATTAACGAGTAAGCGGTTTAATGCATAAATAATATTTTCTTTATTTTTTTTAGCTGTAAGCGTAGAGTAAAAAATAATAAAAAAATGTGAATTGATTAAAAAAAGATAATACCGTCCTTGATTTCATTATTTCAATCGATTTAACGAAGGGTGCATGGCGGCGGGAATGAAGATGAGAACCTAAAAAACAGAGGTGATGGTTATAGGAAGGGACCAAACTCAGTGCAACACACTCGCTTATGGGACTCAGCTGAAACAGGTAAACAGATTCAAATACCTCGGGGTTGAATTCTCTAGCGATGGACGGCAAGACGGAGAAATTGATCCAAGAATTAGTGCGGCAAGCGGCGTGTTGCGTCCTCTCTGCAGTTCAGTGATAAGGAAAGTCGAGCTTAGTATCAAGACAAATATGGCAGTGTTCAAAACGAAATACTGCCCGACGCTTATGTACGGTCACCAGATATGGATGCTAAACAAACGAACATGCTCTAGAGTCCAAGCTCCCGATCTGTTTGAGGTACTTAAGAGGGGTAGCAAGAGTTACAAAATGGGATCAAATAAGAAACGAAGACGATCTAAACATTGAACCACTGTTACTCTTCATAGAAAAATCGCAGAGGTGGCTTGGGCATGTACTAAGAATGTCTGATGACCGAATTCCTGGGAAAATACTGAGTGCGATTCTAGAGCGTAGACGTCCAGTGGGCCAGACAACACCAGAAACTGTGTGACGAGAGGATGGGACTGCCATGGACGGAGGTCGAACAATCAGCGTAAGACAGGGACGATTGGAGGCTCCTTGTCGATGCAGTAAGTCTCCGACCCGAATAGGACAAGGGGAAGAAAATGAGACGAGATTTCATTATTTGTTTCAATAAAAAATTAACAATCCATCTTTAAGTATCCAAATTGTAGATACTTAATAATAATTAAGTTCAATGTACCTATTCTTATAATTAATATCATCAATAAATTATTATTATTATTGACAGAAATTCACGGTAAGTTATTAAATATTTAGATAAAGTGACTGAAATTGCAGACAAGCTGTCATACGACAAATTCTTACCTTCGTAGGACTAAATAATATAAATTGTTAGTTCTACGACGTTGTGATTGACATTATAATTTTTTTGTTAAATATTAAATAAATAAATATAATTTCAAAAATTTAACTTAATTTCCATTATGAATACATTTGCAATATAAAAAAGAGACTAATTACAATCACGGCGTTTCCCCGCAGAAGTAGGCAGAGAGGACGGACCGCCAAACAACTCGGTCTTGGCATACATACTTTGCCTCATTTACTTTCATACATCGTATCATACATACATACTCTTCTATTATTTGACATGGCCCGACACAAGTATTTACTTGATCGTCTCCGACTTCTTCTAGTTAGTCACTCTATCTTAATGAATAAACTCGATAAAATCGGCATTCACGGAAACCTGCTTCGTTGGTTAGAATCAAATTTATCACATAGAAGTCAATTAGTTACTGTTAACGGATTTAACTCTTCCCCAATATTAGTTACGTCGGGCGTACTACAAGGATCTCACCTTGGACCCTTACTTTTCTTAATCTTTATTAACGACCTTACATATAAACTCCGCTGTAATTTTTCTCTATATGCTGATGACCTCAAATTATATAAAGCAATTAAATCTATGAAAGATTGTGAACTCTAACAACAAGATCTTAACACAATATCTACCTGGGGTGTTGACAATGAAATGGAACTGAATATAACTAAGTGCAAAGTTATAAACTTCACCAAGAACACCAACAAAATTCTTTATTCATACAGCATATGTGGTCACAATCTGGAAACAGTTGAACCAATAAAAGATTTAGGAATTATATTTGACAACAAACTAACATTCAACCAACATATTGAATACATTGTGAGTAAATCAAATAAATTACTTGGTTTTATTGTAAGATCAATCAAACTATTTAAGAATTTACCTAATAATTCTATTCAATTCCTAAATCCGAAGTGTTCTTGAGTACGGGTCAACAGTCTGGAATCCACATTATATTACACAGGTATCTAGACTCGAATCAGTCCAAAGAAAATTTACACGGATTTTGTCTTACCGATCAGGTGTCTATCATCTTCTAGACGGGTACGAACAAAGACTTAAACATTTCAAATTAGAGAGTCTAGTTAAAAGACTTAATATAAATGACCTCTTAATTCTTTATAAAATTGTGAATAATCGTGTAGACAGTAACTTAGTCAACCAAATAAAGTTATACTCCAGGCCCAAATCTACAAGAACCCTTAACATATTTTGGACCGAAATTTTTACGAATAATACTGGTTGTTTTAATCCTATGTCTAGAATGTCTCGGTCATATTAACAACGATCTTGTTAAAATACACAGTTTCATAGATATTTTTGTAAATAGTATAACATGCTTCAAAAAATATCTCCACAATTTGTGCACTTAAAAAAAAAAACAAAACAAAAAATTTGTTGTGTTATTACTTTTCAGTAAATACTTCGTTATAAATATTGTATACTTGTTATTATTGTGTATTTCAATTTTGTATTTAAGGTTTCAAGTTATGTATAAATAATACTTGCATTATTTTTCATGAGTTTGCTTATGTTAAAATGCATATGTGATTACTGCAGACACATAAGTCTAGGGATATTTATATTTGTATTCTAATTTATTATATATTACCCACAAAAATGTTGTATAAATATCCTGTTTGTGTCTCAAATAAATAAATAAACATTTGCGACATATATTCTCCTTATACTCCTCTCTTCGTTTCACTCTACATGCTCAAACCATCAGGGAGTCCGCTGCTTAATCTTATTATTATCATAGCGATTACATCAGCCTTGCATTCTTTGCGGATCTCCATATTTCTCATACTTGTCATACACGTTTTTACCAGAAGTATGCCGCAGGAATCTCATTTCTACAGCATTCAGTCTATTTTTATCTTTCCTCTGCCAGTTCCATGCCTCACTGCCATATTCAAGTGTAGGTACCAGCATTCCACTGTGGACTGCTTGCTTATCTTCGTTGTGCAGTTTTTTTTAGCGCCAATGGCATTCAATTGGAGTGACCTGCATTTACGACGAAAAGAGACGAACCGCCACATTGCTAGTTTTTAATATTTTTTTATTATTATTTTTGTTGAGGTTTAAAGGAGAATTTGAGGACAGTGCTACTAAATAATAACAGCTACTACTAACAAAACCAGTAATAAGAAAGTCTCTAAATCTTAATGTGAGAATTCATGTTGAGTACTGTGATTTATGCATCAAATGGATTTGCTCTCTGAAGCGCGCTACAAAAGTCTCCAATCTAAGAGGAATGGGGCGCTTTCAGTCACAGAAATTCAAATAATAAACTATTTTATTCTGAACAGCTGCTACTGCCGCGATTGACACCACGATTAGCTTTGCATTCCACATGGCAGAATGGACGTTTTGTCCAGCATAGAACGACACGACACGTATGAATGATACCTCTAGATTTCTTGACATTTTTCATATTGGTCTTGGTTTCAAGAATAATTTTAGTCAAGAACTGTAATTTCACATACATCGTTTGTCCAGTTAATTAGTCAGATATCTCCAAATAATAAAAAAAATGTATTTAAATTGTGAAGAAGCATTTAATAAATAAGAAAAATAGTGAGGAAGGCGGTATTCGAATGTTCATCTTAAATCAAATATTATTTACATATGCTGTAAAATAACACCGGGAAGTGTAATGATCCGGTACATTAGTATGACATTTTGAAATTTCGTATTTGTATCCCAGAAAACATAATTTTTTTCGTCTATGTCACTACGAGAATTTCTGCAATATAATTGATTTGGCGGTGTAAATGAGTAATTTGATTATTTAACCATATATATGGTACATTTTTACATCTGCTAATATTAATTTTTCGGAGAAGTCTGAACCGCCGCCACTGGACTCCACCGAAAATTCAGGATTGACATACCTACGGCGTACAGCGCGCGCTGGTACATGTCTACCTACAGCGGTTAATAATTCCGCCACTTACGCGAAAGGCCTAGAACGTGTGGCTGTGGTATACAAATGCCCGCAGAAAGTTCAAGCGATATCTCAGCTTTGCGTGAATTCATGCAATATTACCTGGCGCGCTAGCCGATCACGCGAGTATATGAGCAGCAGATTCACTCGCCCGCTCCAGTCAGTCAGTACCTAGTCTCCATTCATCGGTCGAGTAAGCAACACAGTCCGACCAGTGCCGCGACCAAGGTCACTTCTACACCGCCATGGTGTAGAGCAACACTCCGGCTCCCTGAAGGTCTGTGATCTTCACCGCCGTAGTCTCCTGACCATCTTCACGCATCAGCAACGCAGCAGCAACACTCACGGCACCAGTGTCACTCCGCTTCGCTCTGAACCTCGCTATGTAGCTCAACAATAAAGACTGACTCATACACCGACTGACGCCTTTCATTTTTGTCTCCCGTCTCTACCGATCCGGCCCGCTCCCTCAGATCTTTTTCTCCCAGATCCAAAAAATCCGATGTTTATAAAAAAACCTTGTTCGAATTCTTTTTTCTCGAATTATTATAATATCGACTTCACTTTTAGGAACACCATGGAACACTTACATATATGGGTTTATTTACGTGCTAACAATAAAGTACATAAGCGTTTTTATAATTGCCGTGGCGATCCACGACTATGGTAAAGTGATGGCACAAAAAAAACAATAAACATATTCTATTCTGTTCCATATCCTCCATAGATCACTATAGTTCTACTAGCCGTGATGATAATTTTGAAAGTATGGAAATTAATTACAAGGATAATATTGAATTGTGAGAGATTTCCAAAAACTCAAAGCCGTCAAACGTCAATGTGCTGATGGTTTTTATTTTGTTCCTAAACCTCTTCGGTTCCTCTTTCTTACACACTAAATAACCACGTTGGAAAATAAAACTAACGGTAAACGTGTATCTGTACCCCCGCAAAAGAAACATACAATCATTATCATAGATCTCCCTCAAACGTATGAAGAAAATGAAGTGCTTTTTCCGTCGCCGTAGCTGAGTCGTAATCTATTACATTCATCATCATATCACTATTGGCTCTACAACCCCTGGTGTTCCTCCACTAATCTCTCTCTTTGTGTCAGTTCTCTCCAGTTTAGAAGCTCCAAGATAGATATGTCTTTGAGGACGTTGTCACTCCATCTTAATCTTGGTCTTCCCAGGCTCCTTCGCCCTATTGGTCTTGAGTTCAGCAGGGACTTTGGTGCTTGATGCTCGGTCATTGTCTCCACATGACCCAGCCACCGAAGTCTTCCCAGTTTTATAAATTTTGCGACGTTTAGTTCCTTAAACAAAGTATAGAGCTCATTGTTGTAACGTCTGCGCCGAAATCCATTTTCTAGAACCGGTCCGAAAATTTTCTTTCAAAAACGTTCAGTTATCGCTCATTCTTCTTTGTTAGTATCCAAGTCTCAGCTGTGTACGTAAGTACGTACTCTGATAAGTACTCTGATAAGTGTTTTGTACAGTAATATCTTCGTGTTTCTGGACAGCAGTCTGTATTTTAATTGGTTTTGTAGGCGGAAATATCAGCGATATGCGCTTCTGGATCTCCTCTGTGGTGTTACTAAACTTACTTTATACTATGTAATGTAATAGACTACATAGATTAAAGTCGCCCCCGCTGTCTGTACGCTTATATCTTTTAAACTGCGCAACGGGTTTTCATGCGGTTTTCAACAATAGATAGAGTGATTCATGAGAAAGGTTAAGGTATATAATTTGTCAAGGTTTTTTGTAAATTGGTTGAAACATATAATATATAAAGGGAGCGGGCTGGCAAGCGGGTGGTGTGGATTTGGTAATAAAGGTTAAGTAATGGCGTTGTCAGTAGATCACATTTTTTTTTTTTTTTTTTACATTAACTCCACACAGGAGGCCCTGAGGAAAATAATTTCCCTCAGGGCCTATGTCATCTGGGATGCTGTGTGGAGGGTCTTTTTGAGGAGAGGAAGGAATGAACATTGGTCTTGAAGAGACCCATGTTGTAGGAAGGAGGAAACACAGAGGCCGGCAAATCATTCCACAGCCGAGCTGTTGAACACAAGAACGAGTCGAAGAAACGAGTGTTTCGTTAGCCACAGCAACGTGTGGGATGG
Organism: Limnephilus rhombicus; assembly: GCA_929108145.2. Classification (NCBI taxonomy): domain Eukaryota; kingdom Metazoa; phylum Arthropoda; class Insecta; order Trichoptera; family Limnephilidae; genus Limnephilus; species Limnephilus rhombicus. The sequence continues at coordinate 31,112,857 of OV815288.1, read as the reverse complement.
TCAGTTGGCAAGATATATCTGATTCTTCCAAAGGAAAAAGTAGTACTTTGGAGGAAGTAGACACAAGTGTATTGTGTTTCATCTTTTCTCTCATCATTATTTAATGTGTAAGAAAGAGTTGCAACATTTTTAGGATAAAAAATGTAGGTTTAATGTTTTTTTTGTGCCATCACGGTACCGTAATCGTGGATCGTCACGTTAATGATAAAAGCTCTCAATAATGATTCTGTTGAAGAATTAATAAGAGAATAATACTGTTTTTTGTTTTTTTTTATTATATTATTATTTTTTTTAAAGAAAGTTAAACATTCCCGGGTTACGAGTAACTTGACATTATTTGAAAATCTTCATCTCCCACATCCAGTACGGAAACCGTTGCTTGTAAAATGTAAAATGAGAAAACGGTATTTTCACTAAGAACACAAAAATACTGGAAAAATAATTAAAACAGGGAATTTGCATCGTGATTGTTTAAGGGTTGGGAATTTTTAAATTTCACCCCTTTTTCATCCACGACAGACGATGTAGATTTAAATAATAAATATTTTTTATTTTTAATTTTTAACTTTATGAGTAAAACCTCAAATTGTAATATTTAAATAAATGAAGACAATATAAGCGAAACTCAATCGAACATCTGGAAACAGAAAAATCAGAAAAACATATTGACACCTCTGGGACTCGAACCCAGGACCTCTTGCTTTCCGGGCAAACGCGCTAACCACTGCGCCACGGTGTCGATATGAAATTCGGTCATGTTTAACTGTACCATACTTCGACTAAGAACCACCTACACTATCTTCATTTTCTTTAACGCATATATTATTGGCAACTATCTTTATGTATGATTGCAAGATTCAAACCCGAACTAAATGCTCTCTAGATAGTGTCTGGATAAATCTTTATCCATTTTATTTAATATGCGACATCTATTGACTTTTCTGCAAGTCTAGGATGAATATTTTATTTTTAATTTTTAACTTTATGAGTAAAACCTCAAATTGTAATATTTAAATAAATGAAGACAATATAAGCGAAACTCAATCGAACATCTGGAAACAGAAAAATCAGAAAAACATATTGACACCTCTGGGACTCGAACCCAGGACCTCTTGCAAGAGGTCCTGGGTTCGAGTCCCAGAGGTGTCAATATGTTTTTCTGATTTTTCTGTTTCCAGATGTTCGATTGAGTTTCGCTTATATTGTCTTCATTTATTTAAATAAATATTTTCTCAGCCATCTGGATAAAAAATACAACACTCTTTTATTAGTTTTATAATTTCTTGGAAGTTATGGGAAATTTCAATCATTTCACCCCTAAACTTCCATCCAGATTTTTTAAGGAATATTTTAATAAATTTCTTTAAATACTTTTCTTATTGTAGTACATTTTCTCCTATGAATTCGTCAGGTCGAAAAAATCCTTCGTTCGCGTAGTTAAACCTACAAAATTACCTTTTAATTATAATTTTATGTAAATTATTTTTATTGTACGATAGATGAACCGATTTTTTATTTTAACCCTGGAAAGATAGTGTGCGTAAAATTTACGCACGCGTGTTAGAATTATTGCTCTCTCTCTCATTCTAATTAGAGCGAATCCGTCGCTAGTTTATTCAAATCAATTAACAAAAACTCATGCGTCAATTTTACTTCATTTAATTTTATTTTTTCCGTATATGATTATCTTTCTAGGGTTAATATTCTTAACATTTGGAAAGATAGATACTTGCACAAACAAGTATTAAGGTTATTTAAAGAACAATTAAATATGGCGCGTTCTGTAATGGAAGATACTCTCAGTAATGCCCTGGTGCAATGGCTCCATTCATTCTGAATTCAAACGACGCTTGAAATGGCTTTAGCCATGTTTGACAACCAGTTTTGAATAGCCAGTTACTTCCCATCTTCCTCTTTCCCGTCTCATTCCTCTCTCAAGTGTTTTATTTTACAATAGCTTCACACAGGAGACCCATAGGAAAATAATTCCCCTCAGGGCCTATGTCATCTTTGGAGATGCGGTGTGGAGGGTCTTTTTAGGGAAGGTAGGAGAGTATGTTCTGGGAAGGAAAAGGATATGATGGGTGGGTAGAAATCTGGGGGTTAGTGTGTCCAGGAGTGACGGACATATGAATCCATCTCTTCAACTGCAATGCAAGGCGACGCCGACGGGTCGAGGGATTCTGGTGGGAGAGGTCAAAAGTCTTTCCCGGTCCGGCCCGCTAACAACAGACACATCGGCCGCCAAGACCTTGAAAAAACCTCACCTAATAAACCCGGCACCCCTGCTAGGTCATCAAACGTAGCAAACCTATGATAGGGTGACCCATGGCAGAGATGTTGGTTATCCAATACACGGTGGCACCCGTTCCCGCCTCATAAATTGTGATCCTGATAGCGCTTTAGCTGTGTTTAGTGATTAGATCTCGATAGCCAGATGCTTTTCAACTTTTCCAATCTTCCGCTACACCTCTCCCGTCTCTCCGATATTTCATTAATGCACTTAATATTAAGCAGTTTTTAAGCTGACTCGAGAATTTGGGCGTGTGAGAAGTATGAAAATAATTCATGATTCCAATAAGACATAATTTTTTTACGTTAGCTCTACTGCGCACGCATTATCATCTCCCACGCCTAAATTGCACGATGATTGCTTGTATAATATAATAATGTTTAGTTTAGCGCTATTTATGCGAAAAATTAATTAAAGGGCACTGTAAATATTTATAATAATATTATATTAATATTACAATCTTACTTCTAACCACAGACTAGACAAACCATTATAATATCGCAAAGCTAAAATATTGCATCCACCGGTTCTTCGATCGCTGTTACAAAACTATATCTACAATGCGTTTGACCAATAACGCGATGCCGCGTAAAAATGTACATTTACGTTTTTGAAGTGAAAACTCCTTTTAACCGTGTTGCTTTGAAACTCAATGAAACGAAAAATCGACACAATACATATACATCTGTACGAATGAGATATTATAATCGGTCTCCCTTTGTGCGGTGCTTCGTAGCCTTCCCACTCTTGTCTACTTAAGTTTTATGAAGGTTTCACTTTTACCGCGTGTGAATTGTACAATCTGATTTTTTTTTCTTTTTACTCTGTACAGGCAGAAAACATACAAGACCAAATTTACCTGGTATGTTTTGATGCATCTAGTATTTTAAATATTATTTGACGAATGATTTATCAAAAAGGTGATTATTCCGTACTAAGTACCTTTGAGTAAATCTTCTTATGAGGCATATAAAATAAGTTATATAAAACACACATTGAACTTCGGGGAAAATTAAACATCCATAATATGACAGTTGTTATGGAATTCACAATTTTGAATGACGAGAAGCATAATTAGTGTCTTGTAAGTGTCAGATGGCAGTCACAGATATTATAATTTCTTCCGTTTCCCATTAGTGGGGTTTCCCAAGGAGAGTCTTCAGTGAGATTTTGAATATATGAACCAGTGCTTGAAGCCGGACATCATTTTAGGCGGAATGCTTAGTTAATTTAAAAATCAATTGTACTTGATTTATTCAACAGTGACAACTTATTATTCAACATTATACAACATTCAACAGTGACAACTTATTATTCAACATTATACAACATTCAACAGTGACAACTTATTATTCAACATTATACATCATTCAACAGTGACAACTTATTATTCAACATTATACAACATTCAACAGTGACAACTTATTATTCAACATTATACAACATTCAACAGTGACAACTTATTATTCAACATTATACAACATTCAAAAGTGACAACTTATTAGTCAACATTATACAAAATTCAACAGTGACAACTTATTATTCAACATTATACAACATTCAACAGTGGCAACTTATTATTCAACATTATCCAACATTCAACAGTGACAACTTATTATTCAACATTATACAACATTCAACAGTGACAACTTATTATATAACAAATATTGATAAAAGCAAAATCAAAAGTAAGACTATCAGAGAAAAAATACATAAACAATAAAAAAGTCTACATGATAAGTGTTTTTAGACAAAATGCTAAAATGGTCCGTAAAAAAGATTTTTTTTGTATTTCTTAGGCATTAACGATGTAGCAAATTTATAGATATTATTATTGTCTACTAGCTGACCCGGCCACGCGTTGCTGTGGCTAATAAAACACAACGTCATCTACTGGATGGTTATCCAACCTTTATAACCACCGCCGTCTTTGAGTTTATCGCAAAGAGACAGACAGATGCCGCGGAGGACTTTAATTTATAATACATAGAGATGGTGCGAAAGATTATAATAATGTGCTTGTAATGCTTGGGGTAACTAAAGTATTTAAGTTAATAAGGATTAATACTGTATCCGTCTAAATAACTTTTCAATTACTGCAATGTACGTGACCATTTTTTTAGAAGATAGAATTGGTATTGTAAGCTATCCGTAAAAGATAGATATATGCCTTAGCGGACTTTTTTGGAGATCTATAAAAGAGAAATATCCCACCATTCATTTTTTTGTTATATTTAAAAAGGATTAGGCAGCGTTTTCGATGAAAGCTACCAGGCGGCTTGACTTTTTCCGACACTTATAACAATTATCATTATGTTTCAACCAATTTACACAAATCCTTGACAAATTACATACCTAAACCTTCCCCACAAAACACTTTATCTATTGGTGAAAACCGCATGAAAATCCGTTCAGTAGTTTTCGAGTTTATCGCGAATAGACAGACAGACAAACAGACGACGCGGGGGACTTTAATTTATAATATGTAGAGATAGATAGAGATAGAGATGTAGAGATGTAAAAGTACATTTGTTACTTTTTTAAAATAATTTTTCACTACCGGTTTTGACACATAGTGAATGACACGGGTAACAAATTTTTTAAAAAATTAAGCAATAAATGTTCATTGAAAGTAAAACTTTTCAAAACATAATAAGAAAAATTTTATAAAATAGAAACTACACCTAAATATTTCGTAAGAAATACGAGTTTTTTTGGATATCTGCAGAATTTTTAAGACAAACAGTAAACCTCTTTGGATCTCACCCAAAAACCTTGGATTCAAATACTGCGAATGCCTCCAATTTTTGTCGATTTCATTACAAAGATATTTTTAAATGTGACATATTTTCATCACGTCCAAAAGTGGAATGCGCTGTCACTACCGAAATGGTCAGAGGACATTCAAAATTGAAATGTTATTTAGAAAACCGGAACGGCAATACGCTGGTTTTAATGAAACGGAATAGCATTCCAGTTTGCTCCAACTAAATATACGCACTGCTTTGAATATGATGCAACAAGGGGAGAAATTAGACTGATGATCAAACTATTAACCTCACGAAGTTGCCATTACTGAGTTTGAATTTATAATGAACCTTTTGTAGGTAAGATGATTTTGACATAAATATTACGCCACGATAAAGTAAATAGGGCTGTTACCATAGACATCCAAATGACTAGACAAGCAGTTACAGGTGAGGGGTCAAACCAAACCATGGAGGGCGAAGAGGGGAAAGATGACTGTGATTCGTTATACAATCAATCTGACAGTAAATAGGCATCTCGCATTACAAAATCACCATTTAGTTCTTAAACGCAAAATCTGCTTTGAATGAATAGACCTTTTTACATGGGAGCGCGAATTGCTTGCCACGATAATAACATATTTGCTAAGGCCAAATGCTCGCCCCAAAAAGACTCGCCCCAATACACATAGCAATATTTTGTTGCCGTGTTTAGTTAAAACACTATTACAAATGTTTCATAATTTACTTACCCCTGTAACCAGCGACGAGCACACTGGAGAACCGCCCACATTCTCTATGTGCACAATGATATGTAGATATATTGTATAGAATACGCTACCGTTTTGGCGTTGTATTTCGTTAAATGTATGGATGTTACCTTCTAGCTGTTCACGGCAAGAATGATGACGTCACACATTTTAGATTCAAGCGAGGCTCTATCCCCTCCCCATGGAGCGAGCCGGTTCCAAGGAGGAGCTTCAGCCGGCGGCCATGTGGAGGGGGAAATAATACGTTTTTATCACTTAGGGCAGGTCCGTGTATATTAATATGTCCGTGGCTGTTACTAATTTAAAATTTAAAACACTAGCTTTTAAAACAGGATTAATCTGTGTTTTATTCACAGTCATATTATTCATTCATATATATTTATATTTTATTTTCTTAAACAATCGATCATTGGTGATATTTTCGTTAAACTATTTTCAACTGCCAGTAAACATTGTAAACATAATTTTTCAAAATCCAAAAGAGAAATTATATTTTCTTTAAAATTGAAAAATCTATAATGGGTTTCATCCAAAAGTATTGCAAATAAAATAAAGTTAAAGCTTTTCTTTCCAAAACTAAAATTATATTAATATCTTTAAAAAAAACTCACTAAAAACTTGTAATTATTCTTCGGATATATATTTTCTTAAATGCCTAATTGAAATTATTTTAAGTAGGACGCATTATTATAAAATTATTTTAACAAGAAAACTGAAATTTAGCTTCGAAAAAAGTTGGTGTTTTCATTGGAAACTTCATTGAATGGGAACGACATTGAAAAGTTAATTTGATTGTTCTAATTTAGTGTTTATATTAGTATTTCAGAATGTTCGTGAGTTTTAAATTTCGTGATGGCTTAACCTATTTTTAATTGCTACCTACAAATTTTGTCTCTATTTTATTTAATCTACGAAAATTAACTTCTCACCTGTAGAGTATTTTTTTATAAATTTTTATAAAAAATATTATTGTTTAATTTTCTTTGCAGACGTCTATTGATATTTTCCATAGGGCTACAATTATGTGGTGGGTTTCCACATTAACACACAAGCTTTTTCAAGATTCAGGTTCACTCTTTCCTTTCCTAAAAAAAACCTTCACTCAATATACCTAAATATGTATGTATAAGAACAATTAACAAAAAAGTTTATAAAAATTAATGCGTTAGGCATAAAATAAAATAATATCTACTAATTTTTGAAAATTTCTTTTTATAGTTCAAACTCCAATGGTTTTCCATCGAAACCTCTAAGTTTTGTGGCTGTCTTTGTCAGCTATCGGATCCTACCCTTACGGCCTCCATACAGAACACCCCTTTGATTTAAATCAACCCCTTGCCGATGATATTATTTATCTTGCTTAATTTGAATAGTACACAGCAATTTGTCAATTGGAAGGATTTGAGGCTTGTCAGGGTATTTGTGCCGGTGGCAGAGTGTAAAAGAAAACGTTACCTTTTTATGAAGTTTTTTAGAAAAACTAGCTAAATTGGAAAAACTAAAGTGGAAACTTCTTTAGCACCGTTGTAATTTGAAACTTGATGAAACGAAAAAGCTACACTAAAAATAGATTTATAGGATTTAGCCTGTGAGAGAATGACAGACTAATCGGTATTATCTTTGTGCGGTGCTTCATGGCCTCCCCACACTTGTCTATTTTAGTTTTATAAAGGTTTCACCTCTACCGCGTGTGAAATGCACACAATTTTGCAGGAGAAAATTTATTAAGCCCCTTTGTGATTTTAAACTCAATGAAACGAAAAATAGCGATACTAATATTATGCAACCAATAACGATACAACCATGAGGCGGAGTGTCGTGTTTCCCGATGAAAAGAATTAAAAACGATTTTATTGTTAAAGTACGAAATTTTACGAAACAGAACACACTTACCTACTAACTCCTAAGTCTGAATATTTATTTATTTGAAATAAAAATATTCGTAGAAGTACCTACTCGTCTTAAATCGATTGCATAAAATATCTAACACATTACCGCTTTTCAACATAAAGGTAGGCAGAGAGAGAGAGTGATAACTACTTTCATTATCCCCCTGTTAAAATACCACTATTCAGAATTGAAACGTTGCTTGAACCGGCTTAGTCTTGTTTGGTGGTCAGATCTGAATAGCCAGGTACTTCCCCATCTTCCTCTCACCCATCTCCTTACCCTCCCCCCTACTTCAACCTGACAACATACCCCGATTAGGGGTGCCATTATAGTCTCACTCCAGATGGTTGGGAGCAGATGGAACTATTGATCGTTTTGCGAAAAATCACCTCAATGTCGCTAAGGTACATTTGTTTTTTTTTTACGTGAGCTCCACACAGGAGGCCCTGAGGAAAATAATTGCCTATGTCATCTTTGGGGATGCTGTGTGGAGGGTTTTTTAGGGAAAAGAAGGAGAGGAGGGTTCTGGGAAGGAAAAGGGTTTAAGGGGTGGGTAGGAATCTGAGGTTCAGTGTGTCCTGGTCATCAGACCTAAACACACCCCATCCCATGAACCCGGGCACCCCTGCTAAATCACCAAACGTAGCGAAACACTTGGGGTGACCTATGGCAGAGGTGTTGGTTATCCAATAAAGGTTCCCGGGACGGCGGTATCCATTCCCGCCTCCCAAATTGTATTATGTTGACTAGATAAAACTAATCCAGAATGTTCTTTAAAAAATATTAAACACCTACGAATCGAAACATTTTGTAGTCAAAGAGAACAACTTTATTTAATTGGTTGGTTAAAATATTTGTACGCTCACCATAATAAGCTGACAATATTTCCTATCTGTAATGTTCTTTAATTTAGTAGCTCACTAGCCCACAATAATAAGGATTACAACGTAAGTTCGATGTCTTCGGTTTATTGGTAAATATAATGGATTCAAGTAGTATTGTATTTATGTCAATAGAAGCGACTGTTTACTAAGGCTTCTAGAATGGATCTGAGCACGGCGGGGCCCGTCAGCTGTTCTCTTGTACTGAGAGCCCGCTCGTCAATCTTCGAAAACCCGAACGTTTCCGAGCGGTGTGATATCCGAACACACCTACATTTACATACACTACACTATTTATATCTCCTACTACTACAACGGTAAGCGGAAAATGTTACTTTATACAGCTACTACCGATATACTTTTGCCGAAAGCTATTTTTAACGGATCCTTTTTATAAAATGCTTGTCTTCGTATCCTCTTTCTCCCTTTTATATTAAAACCTGTGTAAATAATATAATGCCATTATTATGTTTATTAAAATGGTAACTATTTTCAACAATAAAAACAATAAGTTTTTGAAAAATACGCGCCTTAAACCCTTGAAAAACTTCTATGAAATGCTTTTAGCTTTTCTATAAAATAAACGTTGGAAGAACCATCAACTTTGCTTTCGTCTTCGATAACAATGAGCTTTAGCAAGTTTAAGAATAAGAAAAAAGAGACATTTTTCGTTATGGAGTAAGAATTAAGTGAAAGAATAAAGCTCTATGGCCGGCATTTGGTGATAAGAGGATTTTACGGAGCTAGTGCTATTATTCGACATGTTACATTTCTTTGAAATTTTCTCTCAACATTGACGAGAGTCGAGTATTTATTTATTATTTTATAAGTAAGCCGTCGCTTTGATACACAAATTCTTTTGGGTTTTTAGATTCCGTTTTGTGAAAGTTGAGGACACAAATAATCTTAATGGAAATTTTTTTTCTGACGGCTTTCTGTGTTTTTGACAATTTCGTAGAAAACGGGGTTTTTGCACGTTTTTAGTAAGTTTCACAATGTTTCTGGTTGAATCCAGGAATAATCGTTGACTTTGTAGTCACCGATTCGATTTCCGGCAAAGCAAATTCGGGTTGAGATTTTTCACATTTATATAAAATATAGTTCATTCACACCGAACCTGATAATAATTTATAGTAGGATTTTCAATTTGGGAGGCGGGTACGGGTACCGCCGTTTTAGGAATTTGTTGGATAACAAACACCTCTGCTATAGGTCACCCCAAGTGGTTCGATACGTTTAACGACTTAGCAGGGATGACCGAATTCATTGCGTTAGGTATGTACTGCTCACCAATTGCGTGGCAGGCCGGATCGGGAGAGGTCGGTTTAGTGAGACCTTTTGACCACTACAGCTGCTCTTTCTCGAGCAGCTGTCCTTGCACCTTATTTAAAGTGAAGTATTCACGTGTCCGTCACTGCTGAACACATTGACCTCAGATTCCTACCCATCCCTCATACCCTTTTCCTCCCTAGAACTTCATCCCCTTCTTTTCCTTAAAAGACCCTCCACACAGCATCCCCTTAGATGATATAGGCCCTGATAGAAATTATTTTCGTTACGGCTTCCTGTGTGGAGCCAACGTAAAAAAAATGGCAAAATTTGTGGGTTTATTTTTTTATATACTTTTTTACATTAGATCCACGCTGCTGGTTGGCGGACGTATCCGCCGCCAACACCCGGACGAAACTCACCCCTATGAAACCAAGCACCCTGCTAAGTCACCAAAGGTAGCGAACCACTTGAAGTGACCTGTGGCAGAGGTATTGGTTATCCAATATATGGGGAGGCGGTACCCATACCCGCCTCCCGAATTATGTATGTTCACTCCGCTGTTATTATTATAATATTATTATATATTATATTATTCAATATTAGGTGTAAATCCTTAACTTTCATAATGCTTATTACACAATAAATTATAACTTCTCCGTAGCCTTCAAACATGGCCTGTTCCCAGGAAGGCCAGGCCTGTTATTAGCCTGTTATTAATGCGAACCTAACTAATGTTTCTCGCCTGGTGACAACCGATAGTTTATAATTACTTCCATAAAGTTTGTGCTTGCTACTTCAATGAGGAACTCCACTCCATTTTTAATAAAAAAAATCAATATTGGCCTTCTAACAACACTACCAGTATACTTTTTAAAGTTTGTTTTCATGGCAAACATAATTTTTACTACGCGCTTGACGGGTTTTGTGTGCTTCACGTGATCAAGTAAGTACCATCGTGCAGCGACAATGGCGATGATTGTTGTTGTTACTCGTTGTAAGATAACATGTTGCGTATTAAAAAAAAAACAAAATCATTAGACTATTATAGTGAAACTATAAAGCACCGCACAAAGAGGAGACCGATTATACCCTCGCAGGCTAAATCCAATAGTTGTATGTGTTTGTTTCTTTTTAGCGTCGTTATTTTTCGTATCATCGATTTCTTTGGCACCGTTGTGATTTGAAACTTGATGAAACGAAAAATAGCGACACTCAAAGAGACAAACACGTACATCTGTAGGATTTAGCCTACGAGAGAATTGGATAGTGTAATAGGTCTCCTCTTTATGCGGTGCTTTGTAGTCTAATGGTCTCCTCTTTGTGCGGTGCTTCGTAGCCTCCCCACGCTTGTCTTCTTTAGTTTTATGAAGGTTTCACTTCTACAGCTTGTGAATTGCACACTCTGAGTTTTTGAAGTGAAAACATCTTTAGCACCGTTGTGATTTGAAACTCGATAAAACGGAAACGACACTAAAAAGAGACAAACACATACATCTATGGGATTTAGATTGTGAGAGAATGAGATAGAATGAAACTGCGTGCGTTGGCCGCTTTGATTACGAGTTCACTTTTCTAGTCTCCTATTGGTTGAGATTGTGCGAGTGAAGGTTTCACTTCTACCGCTTGTGAACTGCACTCGATTTTTTTTTAAAAGCGAATTTTACTTAGCGGTAGAACCGAAATTGTAAATTATGGAGGTTTTTGGTTCAGTCCCCGGTTGCGACTATTGCTATTTTATTAATTTGAAACTTCTTTAGCGCAGTTAGTGATTTGTAATTCGGATGAAACGGAAATACGTCATAACTCAGTTCTACACAAATACTCGGTTCTAATATAATGCGATAAATTCACACCTCAGTGCGTGCCTTCCATAGCGCAGTGGGCAAGACGCCTGACTCGGCGGCCAGAGGGATAGACATCAAGCAAACGGAGGTTCGAAGCAAAAAAAACTTTTTATTTTTGTGAAATCATTATCCAATCTTCAAACCACTTTAAGAGAAACAGGCAAAAGAAAAGACAGCTACATCTATCTATCTACATCTATCCCTTATCAGGCACAAGAGCCCCTCTTTTCTGATAAGGTATACTTGACCAGAAACGACCTTTAATTTAATATTTTGTAAAATATATGTGTATATAATATGTAGCTCATATTTTTTTATATTAAAATAAAAAATAAAAATGTTATTATGAAAAAAAAAAAAAAATCTAGCGGCTTTCTAGTGTCACTTCTAACGCGTGTGAATTACAGACTCTGTTTTTGTGTATTTTTCCGTTGCATGTTTCGTACAGATTTATTAACATTGTCTTCTTAAGGGCCCGCAACTCGGATTTGTACCGATTTATTACATATTTCCCTTAAACACGGTAAGTTTTAAAGCTCTTAAAAAAATATATGTTATTCTTGAATATAATATCTAGACTTTGCCCGCGCCGAAACGCAAACCATATAAAATTCCCTTGTTTGAAAAAAATCGCAAAGTATGCTCCAAAAATTATTATAAACACGTTTGTTTCAGTTATTTTAGAAGTTATATGTATGAGAAAATTCACAGTGTTTCTTTAAATGCTGTTTAAGACAATGCCCGCAAGATTTTTGCTCTATTTTAAACGAGTCGTGTTTTATTAAACATTTTCGCAATTTTCGCATCGATAACTTTCGTAATTTCGTATCTCTCCATCTTTTTCTTTTCGGATCCGGTTGTAAAGCCTTAAATGATTACATAATATATTGTATTATAGTATATAACCATCCAACTTTATATTAATAAAATTAATATTATTATAGTTTACAAGTTTAATGCAACAAACAAGACAATGTATCAACTATTAACAAACTACAAAGTTGGCGGAAATTTAGCAACAATTTAGGTAGTTCATATTATTTTCAGGAGTAAATATTGTTTTGTTTGTGTTGAGAAATTCAAAGTACCGTCATAGACCAACTGATCAGCGGTAGATGTGACTCTTGTGCGGTAATCATATTTTTTAATATATTTTCAAAAAATGCAAACACTTCACTAAAACGTTGCCTAGGAACCAAAAACACTTCTAACATCTACATCAGCAAAATGTTCACATATTATAAATTAAAGTCCTCCGCCGCGTCTGTCTGCCTATCTGTTCGCGATAAACTCAAAAACTACTGAACGGATTTTCATGCGGTTTTCACCAATATACAGAGGGATTCACGAGGAAAAATTAGATATATAATTTGTCAAGGTTTTGTATAACTTAGTTGAAATATCACATATTATAAATTTTACCTGTTAAGGCAATACTATGGCACAAAAATGTAATTAAGCATGTATTTACCCCGCAGCATATAGAGAAATTAGAACATAAATACAGCACTCAGATTCACGCGCAACGACGGGTCAATAGTTCCGAAATTTAATAATAAGTACGGAATACAACATAACGATGATATTTAATTTATTACATAACACTATAAAGCAATGTAATAAGTATGAATATATGTTGAAAAATTGGCTATCGGAAAAAGAATATTTATGTATATTAATATGTATGAAAAAATTTTAAATCTGTAGACATAAGATGTAAATTATAACGTTTAAAATGTACGTGTAACTAAACTATAAGCACCTGTTGACAAGCCAATTCAATTGGCTTAGCAGGACTTGTTTGTATGTATTCACTATTCTTTCAATAAAATAAAAAAAAATGTACAATCAAAAAAATAAAACAAAAAGTCCTCCGCTGCGTCTGTCTGTCTGTCAATTTGCGATAAACTCAAAACTACTTAACGGATTTTCATGCGGTTTTCACCAATAGATAGAGTGATTCACGAGGTTTAGGTATATAATTTGTCAAGGTTGTATAAATTGGTTGAAATATATAACATATGTCTATATGTGGTGGACGAGCGGGCTGGCAAGCGGGCGGTGTAGATTTGATTTGTATGCAAATTAACAGATGACGGATTATAAAGGTTGGGATGGTAATCCTGTAAATGGCGTTGTGTTTTGTTAGCCACAGCAACGCTTTGCCGGGTAGGCTAGTTTTTCTATAATTGACGGGACCTTTACAACATAACATAAATCGATAATAATATTTTATTTGTATGAATTACACAAATAAATTTATGGATTCGAAATAAAAACGCCGATTAGTGAGTTAGTACGATACTTCTTATTTATTTATAAGCACATATTATTAACATATTCAGTCGAAAACACATGACTGAAGAAATATTATGAATGTGTAATTTTTAAGGTCTCAATGTGGAATATGATTCATAACGGCTCGGTCCCTGGGACCTAAGACACTCTTAGTTCATTGTTTGCTTCAGGAAAAAGAGGGAAAATTAAAGAAACGCATCATATTTATAAAAATGCTAACAAAAAGGAACCAACTCAATCAAAACAATAACACACAATGTCAAAGAGACATGACCGGCAGGGATAGACATATTTTACCATCTGACGATTAATTACTAGTGCAAACAACAGGGGTTCAGCCAAGCGCCGTACCATTTTATACAATATTATATTTATTATACATTTTATTCCATAAATGAGCTATGAGCTAGGGATGAATCGGGTAAAACAATGGCTTAATTCAAATTCACTAATACTAAATGATACAAAAACTAAATATATTAAATTCAAAATCCACAACAAACAGACGGATAACCTCAATACAAATCTAAACATAAAAATTCATAAAGACTGTATAAACGTGAACCGATAAATTCCTTGCAACTGTCCAAAATTGAATGAAATACAAACAATAAAATACCTTTTAATAATTATTGATCAAAACTTAAATTGGAATTCCCAAGTGGAAAAATTAAAAAACTAGCCTATTTTTTCAAAACAGTAAGAAACATTTTGGATAAAGAACAGCTAATTAAAATCTATTATGCCTTAGCCCAATCTCAACTACAATATGGTCTTATCGGATGGGGAAGCTCATGCGATTCCACTATAAAACCAATTCTCATAGCGCAAAGGGCAATTCTGAAAATTATACTTAGAGTACCCATCAGAACCCCTACAGACTATGTTTTTAAAGCGCTGAATTTAATGTCACTGAAACAATTATATACAAAAGATATTCTAATGTACGCATTCAAAAACCAGGATAAACTTACACAGACAAACTCGGGCCGATTCGCAAGATCTACATTACATCATACATTCCACCAACCTACAACTAAAACGACTTTTGGACAAAGAAATATGCAATAAGTTTTAAGATTTTCACGGCCAAAAGCATTTTCGTTATTTGTTTTTGGGGTGTTATGCCGTGTTGCGCTACCTCCTTCTTTAGCCAACGTTTCGGACATCGTTGCAGTGTCCATCATCAGGGTAGATCCGGCAGATCCGGTAGATGATGGTGGACACTGCAACGATGTCCGAAACGTTGGCTAAAGAAGGAGGTAGCGCAACACGGCATAACACCCCAAAAACAAATAACGAAAATATGCAATACTTTGTCGCGTACCTCGGTGGAAGTACCCACGTTCTGCACCAAAACTAGCTCAGATAGGTCGGCAGAACAGGAGGGGCTCTCAGCATCAAGGGTCGTAGGTAGCTAAAAGAGGGGGGGTACATAGAATATGCCAACACTCCTCATGCCTCGTCAACTAAAAGATCTTCTAAGGTGAACATTACTTGTATTGCCGGGAACACACAAATACAGCAAAGCAGTACATTTACAATAATCATTTATCACAGGCGAACTAGGTTACCTAACTGCGCGTGGTAGCGCTTGCAAATCTCTCTCAATACGTGTCTGCTCTGGGGGTCAGTTATAGTTCGCAGGACATGGAAGGACACAACAAAAATGAGGGAAGAGTCGTTACTCACGGGTACCAGGTGGCGGCTGGAGAGGCGTTCCAGGAGGCGCTTGCCTGGGAGCAGGGCAGGCTATGCCCGACAGGAAACCCATCGCAAACCGGTAGCTCAGCAGCGGAGAGTAAATCAACTCGTGGCCCACCGAACACGGGGACCAGGCGTGTCCGTTCGGGAATTCTCTGAAAGGTTCTCGTACGCGCGAAAACACTCTCGCAGCGACGGACACAGGTTGCTGCTAGGGGAGCTCGCCAGGGATAGCGGCCGCGCTGCGATGTGGAGCGTGGGCCGTTGTAGATCGCCGCTGTCCGCCGGACGCGTGCGAGGAGGAGTGGGGGGACCATTTGCAAACACAGTGGAGTAGCGTGGTTTTGTAGGGCGTATTTGTGCGTATCGTAACAACTTCTCTATAAAATTATTTAATTTACTCCCTCTCGCAATAAAAACCATAAAAAAATAACCGCCTTCAAAAGAATCATAAAAATATGGATTGTGGACTGGGAAGGAAGAATATAGACACAATTTTGTAACCTAACAAAGAATAATGCTTGTTTTGTATTTTCTTTTAGATTTAACTTTATAATTTTCCTCGGTAATATTCTAACATATGGGTTTACTTATAATTCAAATACGAAAACTTGTGCAATGTGTCCTTAGAACGGGGTACACCAGTAAGGACACATTTTTCTCTAAAAAACTGTAAAAGAAAGAAAAATAAATAATAAATATTAGCTAGTTGTTGACTTTAACAGTGAATATACATAAATATAAAATTTAGTTAGTTTTATATATGTACACTAGTTGACCCGGCCACGCGTTGCTGTGGCTAATAAAACATAACGTCATCTACTGGATGGTTATCCAACCTTTATAACCACCGCCGTCTTTGAGTTTATCGCAAAGAGACAGACAGATGCCGCGGAGGATTTTAATTTATAATACGTAGAGATGGTGTGAAAGATTATAATAATGTGCACAAAATGCTTGGGATAACTAACGTATTTAAGTTAATAATGATTAATACTGTATCCGTCTAAATAACTTTTCAATTACCGCAATGTACGTGACCATTTTTTTAGAAGATAGAATGGGTATAGTAAGCTATCCGTAAAAGATAGATATATGCCTTCGCGGACTTTTTTGTAGATCTATAAAAGAGGAATATCCCACCATGCATTGTTTTGTTACATCCCAAAAGGATTAGGCAGCATTTTCGATGAAAGCTAGCAGGCGGCTTGATTCTTCCGACATTTCTAACAATTATCGTTATGTTTCAACCAATTTACACAAATCCTTGACAAATTACATACTTAAACCTTCCTCACAAAACACTCTATCTATTGGTGAAAACCGCATGAAAATCCGTTCAGTAGTTTTCGAGTATATCGCGAACAGACAGACAGACAGACACACAGATGACGCGGGGGACTTTAATTTATAATACGTAGAGAAGATAGAGATAGAGATATAAAAATGAATATATGTTTTCATGATTGCTTGTTTGTTTGTTGTTTATGTATTGCTATATTAAGCACAGGAAATGTTTGAAACTTTCAAAATATCTTCTTTACACCCTCGCAAAGGTTTCTGAATTTATTTATTTTTGTTATACGCCCGTAGGGGCTTTTACATAGATTATAAAATAATATTTAAGATATCGAGGATTACACATATATAGAATTTATACCAAAAGTTATAAAAGTGAAAAAACTATTAAGAATATACAAGTAGTTTTTAAAGAAAAAAACACTTGTTTATTCTTGAGTAAAACCGTGAAATATTTTAAACAATGTAATATTTAACAATAAAATAGAACAAAATATAATATAAAACATTACAATAACACATCAAATCGTTAAATATATTATACCCACGTTACCATAATTTGTAGGATTCCACAAAGTGTTGGTTTAAATTGCATTTTAGAATTGATACAACCACATGACAATACATCTGAAAAGTTTTTAATCAATAAAAAAACTCTTAAGAAACTGCCAAAAATGTCACAATTTGAAAATGACATTTTGCAAACCGTCGATTGATCAATCAAAATTCAATTTCCGAATAAACTCTAATTAAATACTATGATTCTAACCAAAATCGAATACTTTGAATCTAATCAAGAATTATAGGTATTTTAAATAGGTACCTATGTTGAGTCCCAAATTTGAATGATTATTCTTATAATATATACAAATTGCGAGGTGTTTGAAAATTAAATGTACCGGAACTGAATATACGGAACGCGCCAGAAGGGAGAGGAACGAGGGAGGGGGTTCGCGGGACAGAGGAGATGGGAAAGGGAAGGTGGAGAAGGAACGCGTGATGGGAAGGGGACATGGGAGGGGGACGGGTCGAATGGGAAAGAACACGCAGGGAGAAACAATTTCTTTATTAAGTAGCATTGCAACGCATGCCGGGAACTCGCTAGTAATAAATATTTTTATAAAATATCATACTAAAGCAAGTAAGTACTTGTATACATATTATTTAAACCTATCTAGCTATCTGCACCTGAAAATTTGATGTGCCCGGCACAAAGCTTGGGCCTAGTAATTAGTTTAATTCGCCACCACATCTCTATGGTTGTATATATGCCTATGGTATTCAGGATGGGGGGAACAAAGTAAGCCAATTAAAGTGATTATAGTTCGGGATTAGGTCTCGTCATTATGTTCAGGGTTAATTAGAGGATTTGGTATTCTGTGTGCACTCATCAATGACGTCAAAAGAATAGTAAATTAAAATCTGGTATAAAATAATATGTGCTTGCCGCACGGCTTTGCCTAAGTTACATCATCAATTTTTCGGTGTATTTTTGTTGTTGTTGAACTATTAAAAGTTATGACAATTTTTCATTTATTTTTTTACTGTGACTCCTCACAAGTCCGCCCTTCTCTGTACGTTGTGAATGCAGTACCACAAAATCGCCACCGGGTTGGGCAGCGTTGTGAGACTTGTTAAGCGAGGGTCTGTAGGAAACGCGGGTCTTGAAGAGGATCGGACTATATGAAGGAGGAAAAACATATACCGGTAGCTCGTTCCATATAGGACCCGAATTACATAAAACCTATCCGACGAAATGAACCGTTTTCTTGCACCGGGAACCATTTATTGGATAATCGACACCACTGTCATAGGTCACCCCAAGTGGTTCGCTACGTTTGGTGACTAAGCAGGAGTGCCCGGGTTTATGGGGTGAGGTTTGTCCAGGTTTTGGCGGCGGCGGTTTTGGCGGCCGATGTGTCTGTCAACCTGCCGTTTGGTGGGCAGTATCAAGGGAGAGTGGTTGAGGGAAGTCTTTTATCCTCTCCAGCCGTAATGTCGCGATCCATCCTCTGCACCGCGGTTGGAGGAATGGATTCATACGTCACTCCTGGACACATTGATTTCCAGATTCCTACCCATCCCTCATAACTACTTCCTTCCCAGAACTTCCTTTCCTTAAAAAAGAAACCCTCCACACAGCATCCCCTAAGATGACATAGGCCCTAAGAAAAATAGTTTTCTTCGGAGCCTCCTGTGTGGAGCAATGTAATTAACCCATACCCGCCTCCCAATTTGGGAGGCGGGTATGGGTTAATTACATTTATTGGATAACCAACACCTCTGCCATAGGTCATCCCAAGTGAATGTCTTATTTTGGTGACTTAGCAGGGGTGCCCGGGTTCATGAGGTGAGGTTTGTCCGGGTCTTGGCGGCGAATGCACCTGCCCACCAGTTGCTTGGCAGGGCGGATTGGGAGAGAGTGGTTGAGGGAGTCCCTTTGACTTCTCCAGCCGTACTCTCTCGGAACATAGCCTTGCACCGCGGTGGGAGGGATGGATTCATGCGTCCGTCACTCCTGGACACACTGACCCCCAAATTCCTACCCACTTCTAATACCCTTTTCCTTCCCAGGGCTTCCTCTTCTTCCTTTCTTAAAAAGACCCGCCACACAGAATCCCCAAAGATGACATAGGCCCTGAGGGGAAATATTTTCCTCAAGGCCTCCAGTGTGGAGCTACCGTAAAAAAAGGATAGACTCCAAATACCTGTACAACAGACTGCCTACATTGCGATAGCAATCGGTCTGTTAATACCGGATTGTCAATCAAACGGACCGCTCTCCTTTGCACAGAATCAAGTGCGTTTATCGAGTAATGTGGGGCTTTAGCCCAGAGGTTACTCCCAAATTAAATTGTTTTTCGTACTTGAGATTTTTATAAGGTTCACTTTTAAAGAATCTGCTAACCCTAAACAAGAGGCCCAGTTTCCTGGAGACCAGATTTACTCAAGCTTCTATGCTCCAAGCATTTTAATGGTGTCTTCATTGGGGAGGGTGCTTCCGTCAAATTATATATGATATACTATAATATACGCTTTATTTTCATTTGAAAATTTTCAGAAAGACGATATGTCAAAAAACTTCGACGAAATTCATGTCGCAAGTCGTAAGATGAGGAGTGTTGACCTAGAAACTCGAGACAAATAAATAGTAGTGCATATTTAATAAACTCAGCTGACCGTCCGAGACACAGCAGTACTACTACTAGCAATGTGACCTGCTTTCGTACATGTTTTATTCCCAGTTTTATCTTCGACGCTCGCATACTGAAAATGTTTTCGATTGAATTATTTTCACCTGTCAGCATAACATAAAAATAAATGCTAGAAACATACTCCGACGACGAAATTATGCGTAACTTTGTGATCAAAATCGTCATTTTCATACATGTTTTCGTACTGTTCACGTTCCAACTATGGGTCGTACTGGTGGGTCGATCGATCATTTTACACGACCGGGTCGTTCACAATATATTGAAAATGTATTCGGGTCGAGAGTACCCGCTCTTTGACCAGGTTCTTTTACACATGGAAAAAATGCCACAATTGGAAAACGCAAAAAAATGTACACATGGAATTAAAAATTAACCCACGAAAAACAAAGTTTTTTAAAAATAAAATACGTCTACCAAGTTTCAGCTAGATAAGAAGTCGGGGAATGGGTTAATTTACACTTCAATCATACATTAATTAAATCGCGAGAAAATATACTTACACGAAAATCAAATGAAAGTATTTAAAAACAGAATAACGGTCGATGGGCGCGCTGTTTGTCTAAAATACCGTTGGACCCGAACCCGAACCCGACGTTCAACGGGTGTTTGCCGTTACTCGATATGTGATCGGGTATTTTCATTCGACAACCGGTAGTAGATAAAACATTTAGTATTTTAGATTTCAGAGAACGAGATTCGAGTCGCGAGAACGATATGACTGATGTACAAAATTCATGCATTTATACTCAACCCACATATCGGGACAAAGAAGATGAAGCTTGAATCTTTTTTGAAAGAGTAACCCGATATTTGATTAGTGATTCATGGGCGGGTTATAATGGGCGGGTAGTTCACGATCGACCCAGAACTATTTCGCAAATGGTCTTCAGGTGTACAAAGTGATACATGATCTACCGCGAAAACCTTAAAAATGATCTATCAATTCTACAACCACCGGCTAATTAATACCTTAATGCAATCTTTCTATGCATTTTATGTACTAGAACGCATTTTTGGAGCGAGAGTTGAAAAAATGTCAAAAACATTGTTGAAAATTTTATTAGCAGATTCTAGTGATCCAAATGTTGAAAAGCGTCTAGATAGGTATTTATGTATCAATGAGATATTTAGTAGAAATACCATTATAAACTACCTTAGCTCTACATACGTCATTTTGAGCAAATGAAAACGATTTTCGTTAGTGCGATTGATGCGAGATAATGACAAACACTTACATTCCGAATGGGGGTCTTTGAAGACTTTCACCAATTGTATCTACCACCATGTGCGATTCTTTGAATGAGTGTAATTATCCTCAACATTTTTCCTGTCAAATCCTTGCAATGATAGTTTGCATAATTAGACTTCAATTTAAAACTCTGAATGTCCTAAAAGTCAATATAAATATGGGGCTAATAACCCTGATTCTACATCAACAACGCGTAAGTAACACTGCAAATACTCCTGGGATTTTTCCCTTTTATTCCGAACGTTAGTTTTGATACAATAATTAATACAATATCACCAACGTATTGTAATTAAAACATAGCATGTGCATTCAGAGTTGTTTGACGCCATTTGTATTGCAGTAAATTCAAATCTCCCAGTGGAAAAGGGACTTCCAAAGTTGGGAAACTTGGGAAAAGGGAAGCCTCATCACGAATTTTTAATACCGTTGAATTGTTAATCACCGCTCTACTCCCTCGATGAGCAAACCTTGTTATATACATTTTTTACTAACCTTGATCCTGACCATGGACATATGAATATACATGGACCTGCCCTAAGTGATAAAAGCGTATTATTTCCCCCTCCCCATACCGGTTCCATGGAGCCGGCTGGGCTTACGAGAGCCTCGCTTGAATCTAAAAAATATCACGTCATCATTCTTGTCCTGACCAGCGCCAAGCTCACATCGTACATTTTACGAAATAACACGGCAAAAATGATAGTTTGTGCTATACATTATACCCTAAAATATGTGGACATAACGAATGTGGGCGGTTCTCCAGTGAGCTTGTCGCTGTTTACAGGGTAAGTAAATTTTGAAACATTTGTAAAAGTGTCTTAACTAAATATGGCAACAAAATATTCGTCTGTGAAAAGTAGCGAACTTTACTTTGCCGCATTTGGACTTCGCAAATATGTTAATAACGTGGCGAGCAATTTGTGCTCACATGTAAAAAGGTCTATTCAATCAAAAGCAGATTTTGCTGTTAAGAACTAAATTGTGATATTATATTGCGAGATGCCTATAAACTGTCAGATTGATTTTTTAACGAAGCAGAGTCATCTTTCCTCTCTTCGCCCCCCATAGTTTGGTTTTACCCCTCATCTGTATTTTCTCGTCCATTAAATTAGGATGTCTATGATCCTGACCCATCTTTAAAAGGTAGATATTACCGAAACAGAAAGTTTACGACTTATCGTTCTGTGTGTGGGCAGTATAATGTTGATTACACCGATGTTTATTATTTATTATAGTTAAAGAAACAAAGCTATAGAGCAATAATTATTTTACGAAATATAACAGTAATTCACAATGCGACTTGACATCCTCGCAACAGACGCATCGTTTGTGTAGATTATTTGAGAGAGAGCGATATCGTTACAAAATATCCCCCAATCATTAATGATTCAGCCTATGCATAGATCAACAATCTACAGATTTTTAATATGACGTGCAATGTGTTGGTTTTACCTATATTAAAACAGAGTAAAGATACCCAACCCCCGCACCTCTCATTCCTACGAATAACAATACTGTAGACATACAAAAAATAATGTTTACATAGGAATGAGAACATTCATTATTTTGCTCCCACCTAATGGGTCGCAGATATCAGATATGATAAATGTATAATAATTCTAGTCTCGACTACGGAATATTAATGACATGTAAATTGGCATTTTAGGGAACCACGCGCCCTACGGGAATAATATGCCTACAAAAAGATATATTTGTGTTTGAGAAGTTTACAGAAAGAACGATAAAATACATAGTTTCACGTAGATTTTGATGAGTTTACTTCGGTTCAATTTTTAAATGATGTTTGGGTAACCACAATATTTTAAATTACTTAGAACCTACTCGAATTTCGTAAAAAAATATGGAAAAATTCATATACCTTATTTTTTCGGAGCTTTTTTATATTAACTTGTCTGTGTCGATATTTTTTAATTATGAAAACAAAAGTTTTTAACAATTCGGGTTTTCAATCTCTTACGGGCCTTGCCGTATTTCGTACTTAATCTCGGAAAGCATCACTTTGAAGTAATATTTTGTGGATGTATTTAGAGCTATTTTGTATTATATTTACCGAAACATATTCCTTGAACAATAAACTATGTATCACAACAACATTACTTGCGTTTTTTGATAAACTGATAGGTTTTTCGGTGTTTTTGTCACGTCAAAAATGACGCCGAGATCCCATAGATAATTTATTACAAATTATTTCTAGTGGCTAAAAGTATTTCGGGTACCTGTTACGCCAAGAACGAGAATGGCCCAAGCGATTCTGACCTTGTCTTTCATACAGTTTCATTATGTATAAGGGTTAATATCGCATTTAAAAAAAAAGAAGAAAATTTTTACCGTGTGCGCCAGCGCACGAACGGCATTTTACGCGACATAAGATTTTGCCGTCACGCTATTTATATTACCTGGGTGGTTCATGATTTATTTAGAAATATTCCGGTTTGCTGTTTTTTAACGAATCCTAAAATAAAATACTGTTTTTGAAAGCAAATTGAAGTCTTTCATATTTTGAATGGACAACGCAATTAAATTTCGATCTCAAACATACGGGATTTTTTTAATGCTTTAGTTATGCGCGGGGTATTTTCTGAGAGTATTGTTTTTGTTCTATTTCGATGTTATTAATGTGAATCTGTGTTATTAATGTAAAAGAATGTATAATTTTAAGTAACATTATTTAACAATATGTATATAACAAGCTGCAAAATCAAATTAGCTTAGTAACAGAATTTGAATGGAACTTTCGTAGAACCTGAAAATTTACTTTGAAAAACGTGGAATTGTTAAAATTTTGTCTCCTTCAAATTTTCACTTTTCAGTTTGAATTTAATAATAATTTTTTGTTGTTTGTATTTTTATATCGTAACTATTGTCATCATATCTCACTGTACTTTAAATTTTTGTTGTTTATATTTTTATTTCAGTTATGTCCTTTTTTATTTCTATCGTAACTTTATTTATATTATTTCCTTCTCATGTTAAAGATGTACTGCCTTTATTAATTTATGAAAAAACCCTCTGGGAGTAAAATAAAATAAATAAATAATAAAGGTTCAGAATTATATGAACTTCTGATGACATTTTTTTTTAATTGAGCTTGACAGAAAAGCTGTTTATTGTGTGCGTACATTCAGTATCAAAACTTTTTTTATGGTTCTCTTGGTTTTGAATTTATGACCTTGGGATCCAAAAAACAATTAGCATACAACTTTTTAAAAATTTTACATTAGCTCCCCACAGGAGGCCTTTATGAAAATGATTTCCTTGACGGCCTGTGTCATCTTAGAGAATGCTCTAAGGAGGTTTTTATAAGGCAAAGAAGGAGAGGAATGTCTGAGAAGGCAATATGTATACGGAGTGAATATGAATTCATCCTTTCAACTGCGGTACAAGGCGGTAGGTCGAAAGATTCTGGTTAGAAAGGATAAAAGACCTCCCTTAACCAATCCCTGATATGTCACAAAATACAGTAAACCTCTTGGAGTGACCTATGGCAGGGCTGTTGGTTATCCAATTAATTTATGAATTATCCGGAGGGCGGTGGTACCCATACCCGCCTCCCAAATCGTACAACTATACCGCACTGCAACGGATATCGCTTAATACACTTTGATCCATATTTAATATAACTAGTTAGAAACTTCATATTAATATGTACCTGACTTTGATCAAACAGAGACTTCTGGAGTTCGCGAACTGCGCTCTTCAATATTATGTAGATGAGTGTAGGTAAATAATGCTCGATGTAACACGAGACTGCCGAGTACACACATGCGAGCACAATAATAATATATGTTATATCCAACAACGAACGTCACAAATCGTACCTCAATTCCATCGGTGTAGAACGCACGAGGTGGATTCAGAATTAAAGTAAATATGCTAAGTCCGGTGAAACTACGATTTTTGGTCGGAACAATTCCTACCTAACCGTATTTTAGTTTTGATGTAGGTTTTAACGGAAACGTTGATCCGGTATACTTTTATACAATATAACTAACTAACGATCACGCCCTTTCCCGCAGGGGTAGGCAGAGAGGACGGACCGCCAAACATCCCGGTCTTGGCACACATTCCTTGCCTCGTTTACATTCATACAACGTCTCATACATGCTCTTCTATAATTCTGACTCTTGACATGGCCCGACTCAAGTATCTGATTCACTTGGTCGTGCCATGTCTTTCTTGGGCGTCCTCGACTTCTTCTACCATTCACATTTGCGTCATATATTCTCCTTACACTCCCTTTCTCGTTCATTCGCTCTATATGCCCAAACCATCGCAGCGTCCCTTTCTTAATCTTACACATCACGCTTACATCAGCCTTGCATTCTTTGCGGATCTCCACGTTTTTCGTACGATCGTACATGGTTTTAACACACATTCGTTTCAGGGATCTCATTTCTACAGAATTCAGCCTACTTTCATCCTTCCTCTGCCAGTTCCATGCCTCACTGCCATACATCAGGGTAGGTTCCAGCACTCCATTATGGACGACTAGCTTCGCTTCTTTGGACAGTTTTTTGTTGGTCCCAACGACGTTCGGGCCTCCATTAATACAGTTACCTGCATTCACCCTCCTTTCGGTATCTCTATCAGCCTTCCCATCTCTCATAAACATACTTCCCAAATAAGGAGTCAGTTTAAGGAAAATATGGTATATCTATTTATACAAAATATAACAGAGTGTCACCGAAGCGATGTGCAGAGAGGATGCACCGTTAGTAAGTAAAAGTAAAAAAAAAAAAACATATTTTAATTCGAATGCATCATACTTGTCTGAGTACTGTACGAGTGTATTACCAGTGTATATGCACAAAAAATCGACGAAGATAAAAAAATCGTTTGATATCTACACCAACTTATTATGTAGGTCCATTTACCTTAACTTATTATGTAGGTCCATTTAACAGATGGTCTTGCAATTGTACATACAGGGCGGTTCCGATGAGAAAGATTGATTATCTCATACATTCTAAAACTCAATATCGAAATATTTCATTCAAAATATGCTTTAATATGCACCTACCAAGTTAGCAATAAAAATGGCTCAAACACGTGACGATAAAATGATTAAAATTATGTGCTATTTGTAATTACGTTTTGATAACACGTATTTATAATTTTTGAATAATGTCTAAGTAAAATAGGTGTGTAAAATATCTGAAATTCATTAGTTTGTAATAGCGTAAATATACAGACTGAAATATTTTTGTCGCAAAACACGTGCGCGGATTTTTTTAATGTCATCGTTTAACAAAAATTATAATTCTGGAAAGTAGCTTTCGTATATAATTTATTGATTTATTTTACCGTACGAATATAAAATTTGAAATGTATGTCACATATTAGAAAATTTTGTTAGAAAATTTAACAAATCTGTCAACGACCAACGGTTTATCGATATTACAATAAAAATATATATATTATTATAAGCAATAATTATCAGCCTGAAACACTCTTCCACATTGAAAAAATCTTCCGAGAAAAGATACATGACGCCAACGGGACATGAACCAGTGCCCTTCTGATTGCCGGTCGACTGCTCTCCCAATTGAGCTATGGCGTCTTATCTTATACCCGCCAAATGATTCAATATATACTAGTGTTTCATTCAACAATTACTGCTTATTATATTTTTTCCACCTGAAAACAACCAACTTTATTTTTGCAAGAGATACACTGTTAGAGTTAAATCCGTCGCTAGGTGGCGTCGAGACAAATTATGTCTTCATTTATTGGGGAAATACTTAAACTTGTCAAATATTAATTATTATTTTTAATTGTTAAACTAACGTTTAATACAAGATTTTTATGCATAGGACAAAGGGTAAAAATTATTATAAGCAATAATTATCAGCCTGAAACACTCTTCCACATTGAAAAAATCTTCCGAGAAAAGATACATGACGCCAACGGGACATGAACCAGTGCCCTTCTGATTGCCGGTCAGCTGCTCTCCCAATTGAGCTATGGCGTCTTATCTTATACCCGCCAAATGATTCAATATATATTAGTGTTTCATTCAACAATTACTGCTTATTATATTTTTTCCACCTGAAAACAACCCGTTGGCGTCATGTATCTTTTCTCGGAAGATTTTTTCAATGTGGATGAGTGTTTCAGGCTGATAATTATTGCTTATAATAATTGTTACCCTTTGTTCTATGCATAAAAATCTTGTCTTAAACGTTAGTTTAACAATTATAAATAATAAAAATAAATATGTTTTTTTTTTA
This sequence comes from Limnephilus rhombicus, assembly GCA_929108145.2. Classification (NCBI taxonomy): domain Eukaryota; kingdom Metazoa; phylum Arthropoda; class Insecta; order Trichoptera; family Limnephilidae; genus Limnephilus; species Limnephilus rhombicus. The sequence goes on along the minus strand of OV815288.1, from coordinate 31,085,144 downwards.
AATTTAAAACATAACTTTACTGGGTAAAATGACAATCTTTCCAAATATTTTTTTTTTGTGTTTTGTTTAAAAGATTCAACCTGTCTAGAATTTGCAATAAAAATGGCGTATTTCTGGTTGTGTCTGTTGCTCCTTACCACAGCCAACTTACAGTTACCCTTTTTTGAAGTCGATTTTACGTTTGAAATTGGTAAATAATGCAAAAAAAAAAAAAAACTTTATAATAATTATAATTTCGGAGGGACAACGGTCTTTTTCTGTAAAATGTTATTTTTTTTTATCTGTTCTATTATTATTTATTATTTCTTAAACATTCGAAATGCATTGTTTTTTTTCATTAGACAAAGTTTAACAATCACTTTACTGTAGTGTGTGGTTTCAATGTCATTTTGAGACGTTTGAGCAGATGGCAGTAAAATTGCGTTATAGGCTGTGTTTCCCTTGTTTCAAAAATACACTGAGCATCCATTAGAATGGACGTTTGATCCAGTTAATATTCCTTGTAATAGTTTAGATTAGATTTCAATAAACACGACTAGTAACCAAACAAACCAAGTTTAATTGAAACTCGAACATCCGAGAAGTTTGTTAGAAATTGTTCATTAGAGATAACCACAGAACACCTCATTTACCATAATTAATTTTGTTATTATTTTCTGGTGATAATCTCACCTAGCGAGTACCGTTGCTACATACAAACAGTAATATTATACGGAAAATAGTGGTTCTAGCAAACATATAATCTACCCGGCGATATTTACCCGGAGCATGGTGTTTGTTTAGATAACATAATATTACATGTTATTACTATACCGTGTGGTGGTTTGCACCGAACAATGCTAAATATTATTATGTATGTTTGTGTGATTATGACCACCGGTATATATGTACATTAAGGTCTGTTACGACTGTATGGAAAAAAATTCTTGTTTGATTTGTGTAATGGTGATAAAAGGGTGTTAAATGAATTTATAAAATCACGTAATTTTTTAAATAATATTTGGATATCATCTTTTTCCTCCGGATTGACTTGGAAACCTTCTATTCTATTCTATTCTCGGTAAGTGGTTGAGTGGGCATAGCGCTTGGATCCCATCCGGGCGTCGCGTGTTCAATTCCTCGGCTGGCTAAGTCTTCCATCACAACACAAGCAACATTTTCGGCTTTCTGTGGTGGTAGTAGGAGATTTTCAAATATTGTTGGGTTATTCGTAACCCGGGAATGTTTGTCTTTCTTTTAAATAAAAAATAAAATAAATATATATATATATATATATATATATATATATATATATATATATATATGTGTGTAGAACAATTTTCTCGGTTTACCCGCGTAACGTAGTCCTTAAAAGGACTTTTTAACTCCTGACGTTTCGGACAGATCACACTGTCCATCTTCAGAGGCCTTATGTCTTGAGTTTTTGTCTCAAACTGATAGCTTTCGCATGTCTGTTCGGTCCGAAAGCTAAAACTTAAGTGAGTGCAAGTCACTTCTTATGTCTAGAACGAAGTACCCGGGTTGCAGGTGATTGATGGTGGAGGGGGTGGGGAGCGGGGCTGGCAGTAGATACCTGATTGGTTAAGCTAATTGGAGACACTACTGGTAATTTAGGAAATGCCGTTTTTGGGGAATTTTCATCGATTAAGACTTTCCAGGTGTTGAGAACTCTGATTGAGTCATTTCTAGTATTCATATTATTTTTATGTTTATAAATTTCTATTGCTTCGCGGTAAATTCTTTTTGGTTCATTGTATATGCTAGCTATTGTTTTTGTATTATTAAAGTCTATTTTATGACCTTCATTAAGGACGTGTTGTACTATGGATGAAGTTAAGCGTTTATTAGTGACATCTACTTTATGTTCTGCAATTCTACATGATATTTTTTTTCTATTGCAACGTCCAATATACACCTTTTCACATGCCCCACGAGGTATTTTATAAATACCATGTAATTCAAGTGGAATGTGGTCCTTCGGACTTCTTAATAGAGACGAGATTTTATTTTTTGATTTATAAATAGTTTTGATTTTATTGCTTTTGAGGATTCAACTGATTTTATCTGTCGAGCCTTTGATGAATGGGAGAATTGCTATAGAAAGGGGTTCTTCTTCCGTTTCAGGAATAGTTTTTTTGCGTTTATTTATGGATTTGTCTATTAAATATTTGAAGAAGCCATTTGCTTGAAGAGCACTACTAAGAAGACCTAGTTCTTCATTATGGTCTTTGTCCGCTAGTCGTTTTGACAAGAGGAAAATTATTAAGGAGATGACATACACTAACAACAATAAAAGTAGTGATATTACCAAACTTGATACACCAAATCAAAAATTAAATATAAAAGAAAATCCAAAGGAAATAGTTCAATTTGTGAATGAATATTTCTCCAAAGTGGGTTCTAATTTAGCTAAAAAAATAATTAAACCTCCTTATACTGATAATGAGATTAACAACACACTTACTAATAATATAACCTTTAAATTAAATACAGTTACAGTAGATGAAATTAAAAGCATTATAGATTCAATGAAACCAACACTAACTTTAGGATCAGAAGGCATCTCAATGAGAATAATTAAATCAACTAGAGATGAAATAATTCAACCACTCCTCCACCTTGTGAACAGATGTATCATGGAGGGTATCTTTCCAGCAACGCTTAAAATGGGTTCTGTTATACCAATCTTTAAAACTGGCAATAAAGCGGATATAAATAACTATAGACCGATAACAATATTGAATAATAGTAGAGAAAGTTATAAAGAAGTAGCAAAAATAGTAGAGAAAGTTATAAAGAAGCAGCTCACTCAATATCTTAAAAAAAACCTCATACTATCTATACGAATCAATATGGATTTAGAAAACATATAGGAACCTCCGATGCCATCGCCTCTATTGTAAAAAGTATAAAACATAGTCTATTGTTAAAGTATAAAATAAGTGTATCAGAATATTTTTAGATCTAAGTAAAGCCTTCGATACAATTGATCACACATATCTTCTAGAAAAACTCAAAAAGATTCGAATCTCAGGACGTGAATTAAACCTCATTAAAAGCTACATGTCAGAAAGGTTACAGTTAGTCAGGATTCAAAATGAATCAAGTCAACCAATACAAATCCAATATGGAGTCCCGCAAGGCAGTGTCTTAGGCCCGATTTTATTCCTGATATATATAAATGATTTATGTGAATTAAACTGTCACGGCTCAGTCATTATTTTGCAGATGACACAGTCCGTCTATTCCATGGAAAGTCATGGGAGACTGTATTTGAAAAAGCTGAAAAAGAGATGAATCGGGTAAAACAATGGCTTGATTCAAATTCACTTACACTAAATGATACTGTGATGTAATTAAGTATTTCATATGGAAAGAATACGATAGATGGCGGTAAGCATGTAGCTTGCACCATAGCTCGCCAGATGGCATTGGCGTACAAGAAGGAGTCTCGGGGTCAGACTTGACGAGCTCCACTGGCAAGGCCGCGGAGATTGACCTACCCCCGAATAGTAAACAGTCGTAGCTATCCAGCTAGGTTATTCCAGTAAATAAACACTTTTATATTCAAAGAACCGTATTTAATAATTACTATCTGCCGAGGAAAGGGCAGACATAACAATTGGCGCAGCCGTATAAGTATAATTGTGTGGAAGTTACGCGTGCGAATAATAATTGGTGCTGGACACGGAGGACTAAGTCACTGCTGGAGTGACTTGCAGTTTTGGCAAGGAATCGGAAGAGATTCTGCTCGAGATTAAGGAGCATTTGGTTCCGTGGCTACGGGCTGGATAAGAAGATTTTTGTTTTAGGAACAGAAGTGAAATACTGCAAGGAGGCGATCTGGTTGTGGATCAGTGGATTAATCAGAAGTTTCAAGGTCAAAACGGATCATTGGGTTAATAGTTTTAAGGACGAATCATTGGATTAATCAGAAGACAAGGATAAAACCCAGAGGGAGACCAGAAGAGTTCCTGAGATAAGTATTTTTGCTTCTTTGAGAGGGATTATTTGTTATTGTTTTCTTGTTAATTGTTTTTGCCGATTTATTTGTTGGGAGTTATGGAATCGGGTAGAATACCACCGTTTTGCCATCTCTCCGGAGACTGGGGATTGTTTCGACTTCGGATAGAGCAATTTTTCGTGATCCATGATGACAAAGCGTCTGTGGAGAAAAAACGGGCTTTTTTATTGAATCTCCTAGAATCAGAAACGTTGACCTTACTAATTAATCTGTGTTTTCCAAGTAAAGTAACGGACTTATCTTTTGATAAACTTTTAGCGCTTCTCGACAAACATTGTAACAAAAATCGTTCAGTTTTTAAAGAACGGGAGAATTTTTTTTTAGCAAGACAACAACAAGGCGAGACGATAAGAGATTTCGCGGTTAGACTTCGTTCTTTAGCAACGTATTGTCAATTCGAAACGAGGCTTGAAAAAAACCTTATAGACATGTTTGCAATCGGGTTGTTACCAGGGCGCGCGAAGGAGAAAATTTTCGTAGAAGGGCAAACGTTGTCGTTTAATGAAATAGAAGGACTTGCAGTTAGTATGTCAACTTTGGATAGTACTAATACAGTTAAATCAGAAGTAAACCTAGTAAAAAAACGAGTTACTAGCGATGAGTTCAAGCGAGATCAGCGTAGGGAACGATCGACGAGCCCCAAGGGTAGTTTTAACACGAAACCAGCTTATAGGTTAGGATCAAATACAGGTACGAATTTTAGATCACCCGTGGGTAGTGTTAAAAAACAGTGTTTTATTTGCAAAAGGAATGATCATCTTTCGTTTGATTGTAAATTTCGTAATGCGAAATGTTTTAAATGTAAGGGCGTTGGGCATTTACAGAAATTTTGCAAGAATAATCCGATAAATCCCATTTTTGAAAATCACAGGGATAGTAAAGTTTTAGTTGCGTCAATTAGTCCGATTACTGCTGAAATTGAAATTAATAACAAGAAGTTTACGGCCATGATTGATTCCGGTTCATCTTTATGTGTGATGCCGGAGGGTATTTTTAAACGACATTTTAGTTCAATCATTTTGTCACAAGACAAGCGGATTATTTCAGGTTATGGAAATAATCGTTTAAAAGTCGTAGAAAAGGCGATTTTTGATGTGAAATTTAAGGGTAGGAACAAAAATATTAGTTTTATTGTAGTAATAAAAGGAACAGAGTTAATTGTGGGAAGAGATTTTATGGAATGTTTCGATCTTGGGATAACTTCTCAGGAGACAATTAATTTAGTGACGCCGCAAATGAGGAATGGAGAAAAGTTTATTCAAGATTACCCGGAAGTGTTTTCGCAAAAGTTGGGAAGATTTAACAAATATAAAGTCCATTTTAAAGTAAACCAGGAATCGGATCCAATTTTTTTCAATGCAAGGCCGGTTCCTTTTTCTATTAAAGGGAAGATCGAATCCGAATTAAGATCGATGGTAGAAAAAGGTATAATCTCCCCGGTTACAAGTAGCGAATTCGCTTCACCGATTGTTCCGGTGGTCAAGAAAAATGGAGATATAAGAATTTGTGTAGATTATAAAAGGAGTCTTAATTTGATTTCCAATTTAGAGAAATATCCGATGCCAAAGATTGAGGAGGTCATACATCAGGTTAGTTCGGGCAAAGTTTTTGCAAAATTAGACCTTAAAGAAGCATATTCACAGTTAGAATTAGCGGATCATTGTAAAAAGTTTACAACTATTAACACACACTTAGGTCTGTTTCAATATAACAGGTTGGTTTTTGGGTTTAAATCGGCTCCGGCCATCTTCGCAAGAACAATATCAAGTTGTTTACAAGGTTTAAAAGGCGTAGCCTTTTACCTAGACGATATTATTATTTCAGGGGTCGATGAACTTGATCTGTATAATAATATTTGCGCGGTCTGCGAGCGGTTGAAAGAATGTGGTCTATGTGTCAATACTGGGAAGTGTCAGTTTTTTGTTAAATCTATAGAATTTTTGGGATACGTTATTTCGGGAAGGGGCATTGAACCGCAAAAAGATAAATTGGAAGCAATTAAGAATGCGCCATACCCATCCGACGTGCATCAATTGAGGAGTCTTTTGGGATTTTTTAATTTTTATCGGAACTTCATACCGAACATGTCATCAATTTTAGAACCTTTGCATAATCTTTTAAAGAAGAATGCAAAGTTTGAATTTGGGAAGTCATGCATTGACGCAGTAGATAAAGTAAAGTATCTAATGGGTTCTGATAGAATTCTCACTCATTATTTTCCCAACCTTCCTCTTAAGTTATATACAGACGCGAGCAGCGCAGGCCTCGGGGCCGTGTTATTGCACACATTTGCGGACGGTTCAATGAGACCGATCGAATTTGCTTCAAGAAGTTTGTCTAGTGCAGAGAAGAAGTACAGTATTCTAGATTTAGAAGCGTTAGCTATTGTGTTTGGTTTGAACAAATTCTTTCAATACCTATTCGGTCGGGAGTTTACTTTATGCGTAGATAATATGCCTTTGATGAGGATTTTAGGGGAACACAAAAATATTCCAGTTTTGGCGGCTAACAGATTGCAGCGTTATGGCATTATATTAGCCGGATTTGCGTATAAGGTAGAATTTGTTAAGTCATGTCATAATCATGCGGATTTTCTAACTCGGCTTCCGGTAGAAAATTCTCAAGAAGAATTTGAAGATGATTATGGATCAGATTTTGTGTGTTATGTAGATAAATGCGAGCACATAGATATCAAGCTCATTTCCACAGCTATAGAGACAGACACGGTTATTCAGGAAGTTTTAACGTGTTTGCGTAAGGGCTGGCCAAAACGAGTTGGTCGAGATGATGTACTGTGGAGATTCTGGGTTAAGAGAAACGAAATGTCCATAGTCAAGGATTGCCTTTTCTGGCAACATAGAATTGTCATTCCGAGTTCCTTACAAGAACATGTGCTAGAGTTATTACACAGATCTCATTTAGGAATAGTTAAAATGAAGGGCCTAGCAAAAGCTTATTTTTGGTGGCCATCACTGAACAATGACATTGAAAAAATGGTTCTAAAATGTGATGATTGCGCGGCTATGAGGCCGGCACCTTCTAAGAGTCATTTGTCAGTGTGGCCGAACCCTGGGGCAACTTGGAGTAGGGTGCACGTAGACTACTGCGGGCCGGTAGCAGGGAAAATGTTTCTTGTAATTTGTGACGCTTTTTCCAAGTGGATCGATTGCTTAGAGGTTCCAAGGGCGGATTCGTTTAACACGATTAAGGAATTGAGAAGAATTTTCTCTAATTTTGGTAACCCTGATTGCATAGTTTCGGATAATGGAACAGCATTTTCTAGTGTAGAGTTTAAAGAATTTCTTAAAGAGAATAACGTAGAATTTTTAAATTCACCGGTCAAATTCCCTCAGTGTAATTGACAAGCTGAAAATTCAGTTAGAACGGTAAAAAATTTTTTTAAAAAAATTATGGTTAGGAATAATTTTCCAGTAAATTATGGAAGTAGATTATGTGATTTTCTATGGGATTATCGAAATTCGCCACATTGCACAACGGGATTAGAACCGGCAGTCTTGATGTTTGGTAGGAGACTGAAATCAACTTTCAGTAGTTTAATTCCTAAAACCACTCAGGAAGATGTGTCAGAACAGAGAAAAATAGCTAACGATAATATAAAAAGGAGTCAAGATAATCAAATAAGGAATTATGGGGGCGTAAAAATTAGGAATTTACATGTTGGACAAAAATGTCTGGTCAAGGACTTCCGTCAGGTGAATAAAGTTGGTTGGGTTAGAGGTATTGTAGAATGGAAAGTGGGTAAAAAAGTTTATATCGTTAGGATCTGTGGTACTCCGTTGACTTGGAAGAGGCATATTGATCAGTTGAAGAGTTTATCTGTGAAATGGGAAGAGGAGAGTGAAGATAATAACCCACCTACCGCGTCTGAGGTCACGAAATGCGCTTCAGACGAGTTGGGAACCTCAGCTTTGTTGAAGGGGCTAACGTGGAGTTCTCTTGATTTCAGATTACCAGCGGATGATCGAGAGCAAACTACTCAACTAAGATCTTGGGAAGGAAGGCTCCGTTCAAAGCGTTCATAAAGGTCCCTCCCAGAGAAACAGAAATATTTAAGTTGAAATATTTAAAATCATGACTATGTTTGGTTGAATTTAGTGTATAAAATCGTGTATAAATGAAATATTTAAAATCCTTTTTTTTTTTGTCAATTGTATAACTTCTTTGGAAAGAACATGTCTTGTATTTATTGTAGCCAGGGCTTGAGGTTAGGTGGGGGAGGGTGTGATGTAGAGTAATTAAGTATTTCATATGGAAAGAATACGATAGATGGCGGTAAGCATGTAGCTTGCACCATAGCTCGCCAGATGGCATTGGCGTACAAGAAGGAGTCTCGGGGTCAGACTTGACGAGCTCCACTGGCAAGGCCGCGGAGATTGACCTACCCCCGAATAGTAAACAGTCGTAGCTATCCAGCTAGGTTATTCCAGTAAATAAACACTTTTATATTCAAAGAACCGTATTTAATAATTACTATCTGCCGAGGAAAGGGCAGACATAACAGATACAAAAACTAAATATATTAAATTCAAAATCCACAACACACGGACGGATAACCTCAATACAAACCTAAACATAAAAATTCATAAAGACTGTATAAACGTGAACCGAGAAACTCCTTGCAACTGTCCAAAATTGAATGGAATACAAACATTGACCTATGATATCCCCAAACAATAAAATACCTTGGAATAATAATTGATCAAAACTTAAATTGGAACTCCCAAGTGGAAAATGTGAGCAAAAAATTAAAAAAACTTACCTATTTTTTCAAAACGATAAGAAACATTTTAGATAAAGAACAGCTAATTAAAATCTATTATGCCTTAGCCCAATCTCAACTACAATATGGTCTTATCGGATGGGGAAGCTCATGCGATTCCACTATAAAACCAGTCCTCATAGCACAAAGGGCAATTATGAAAATTATACTTAGAGTACCCATCAGAACCCCTACAGACTATGTTTTTAAAGAGCTGAATTTAATGTCACTGAAACAATTATACCTATACAAAAAATATTCTAACGTACGCATTCAAAAATCACGATAACTTTACACAGACAAACTCGGGCCGATTCACAAGATCCACATTACAATATACATTCTACCAACCTACAACTAAAACGACTTTTTGACAAAGAAATATGGAATACTTCTCTGTAAAATTATTTAATTTACTCCCTCTCGCAATGAAAACCATAAAAAAATAACCGCCTTCAAAAGAAGCATAAAAATATGGATTACGGACATGGGAAGGAAGAAAATAAATTCAATTTTGCAACCTAACAAAGAATAATGCTTGTTTCGTACTTTCTTTTAGATCTAACTTCATAATTTTCCTTGGTAATATTCCAACATAGGTATTTATTTATAATTCAAATGATAAAACTTGTACAATGTGTCCTTAGAACGGGGTACCCCAGTAAGGACACATTTTCTGTAAAAAAACTGTAAAAAAATATATATATATATTTGTGAGTAAATTATGGTTTCTAAAAGTTTTGCGGGTGCTGATAAGACAGCTACAGGTCTGTAATTATCGATTCCCGACTTTTTGCTTTTTTTGTGTATAGGTGTGACTTTCGTTAGTTTCCACATTTCAGGAAAGATATTATTACGAAGTGAAAGGTTAAAAATGTGCTTTAGAGGTTGAATTAAATAATTTGAGTATCTTTTAAGTATAATTGGTCGTATAAATTATTGTTGTATAAGTTAACCACAAAAAAATCACATGTACACCTTTAAGAAGTCAAAGTTTCCAACCACAATTTGAAAAAAATTATTAAACCTTGTGATTTTTTAATTAATTATTTTTACATGACACAACAAAAAAGTGAGTTGACGATACCATTTATAATACATTTGTCTAATAAAATAAGTGTGTGTTATTATTGTTTATCGTTGTCAGTTATTTTTATTAGAAAAAAACGGAAGGTGTTATTTTAAAAAAAATGATTTGCTGTAAAAAAAAAATATTTACAAAATTACATGTTTATTTTGAATTATAAAATTTGAAAGCTTGCCATACTTCATCATCTTTCAAAAAAGTTTTTAATTTTTGGATACCTACCATTAGAAATTCCATTTATTTAAATTTAATTGAAAAGCAGAAATATTTTGAACTTCTGACAAAATATGTCTGTGACCTGAGGGGTTTGGTAACTACTTAACCCATCACCACTCGCGGGGGAGTAGAATCCTCCGTCAAGTAGGTTATCGCAAATATTTCTTTTATTTTAAGCCTTGTGCGCTTGCGGCTCCTTGTATTCTTAGTACCGCCCGAGGGTCACACCTAAGAATATCGCTCGGGCTGACCTGGGACCTAGGACCTAGAACCTAAAAGACCTGGGACCTAAGTCCCCCAATTCAAATTTTTTGATTACATTTTTATGCATTTGACGACTCGGAAAATGATAGCATGGACAATGCAAATCTGATTGACAGTATATATAATGCATTTTATGGCAAAAACAGGTACAGATGGGTATAAACACCGCCATCACGCACACGAGTGTGAGCGCATAACATTATTGTACATTTGCCTGGCCTAAAAGGTCCTGTTCCATCTAGAAATGAGATGACTCCACTTGAAATTCCTATAAATGTCACATGTTTGATTAAAAATGTAATAAACTTGTTATGCTTGTTTTTATTATATGTCTTTCATTAATTTAAAGTAAATAAATCCGGATAAGTGCTTATTTATATTTTTATAAAGCATAAATTCATGGGGGACCTAGGTCTACCACAAGTGAATTTGAAAGGCTGAAAATAGCGAGTGTTGCTAAGGGTTAACCCTTGGCGGAATTGTGGTATCCTGGTGGGCACACATACAAAATAATTGTTTCCTAGAAAAGCAGTGAGCTTTTTTAAAACAACACATATTTTATATTGAAGTAACTAATACTGCAACTATTTGTCGCTGCCAAAAACGTGATTAAAATTTTGGAAAAAAATCATATTTACTGACATTTTTGTCATTCAGTTCAAATTAAATTTAAAAAAAAGTCAAAAGTTCCGCTAAGGCTCAGAAAAAAAATAATAGATAGGACACATTGTAAATCCTCTCCCTCGCTGTTGTACCTAATGTTATTGTTTTTGAATCAGAGGGTCATGGGTTCGAAACCCGGCTAAGAATATATTAACCTTTAACTGCTGACGTGGGGCCGTTCAGACCTAGCAATAATAATAATATCGAAATACTCCCTCTCCCCGCACGTGACGCATACGCCGCTTCCAGTAGCTTCGAATTTGGTGACGCTAGAGCTGTAAGTTTTAAATTTAAATTTTTTAAAGTTAAATTTCTGTAGGTAAATTCATTTTAATTTTTTTTGCGGGCCTCTCTGACCCATCGTCAGTACTTACGTGACTTTTTAAAGTTGATTTTTACTATATAAAAATAAAAACATACTGAAGTTTTATATACATAGTTTATTCGAGACACTATTGAAATATTATATTAAAAGCGAGTTCATTGTTTTTATTTAGTTAAATAGATAATACAGACTGATTTCTGAACCCAAGTAATTTTTGCCAAAAATTATTACATAATATCCAAATTGTGAAATATAAGTTACTTTACAATAACAAAATATTTTATTTTAATTTAATTTATTAAAATTTATTTAAATTGTCCAATAAATAATAATTTGGATCTCAAAATTTTTATGGAGCTCTAATATACAAACATTTAGTAACGGGCCGGCCGGGCCCCCACGTCAGAGAATACGTTAAAAACATCACGCCAGCAGTTAAAGGTTAACATAATAATTTTTATTTAAAAAAATCTTTAGTGAGGCGAAGAAGGTGGAAAAAAAGACTTGATAAATCCCTGGCTATTCAGACCCGGCCACCAAATACGGCTTAAGCCATTTGTAGCCACATTAAGATTAATTCATTTGTAAGAGTGAGGAAATCTTATTTTCGAACGTAATTCAAAAATACATAAATGTAAAAGTATTTATAATCATACGGCCTCCGTGGTTGAGGCATAAGGCTCTCGACTATGATTCCGGATCGCGGATTCAAAGTCGGCGTGCGAAAGTAAATTCATTTGAATTAATTTGTTTGAAGAATGTTTGAAGATTTGCAAAATTTGAAGAAATAATTAATTTGTGCTGTTTCATAAAAAAATCATTTAAGTGGGAGAGGAAGGAGATGAGGAAGATGAAGGTGGGGAAGTGCATGGCTATTCAGATCTGGTCACCAAAGACGGCTAAAGCCATATCAAGCAACGTTTCATTTCTGAATGATGCTCTTATACTAGGGAGATGATAAAGTATCGTCCTCTCTGGAAGTACCGCAATTTTACTACATGCTATTTTAAATCATTGAGATTCCAATGGCTCCTTGAGAGCCTTATCCCTCGACCACTGAGGTCGTCGTACGTCGACGCATTGATACTCGTTTCTCGTTTATTAACCTTTTCACAGCATGCAATCAATTAATGTTTCTACAATAAAAACTTATTTTTGGTTAGGTATTCATTTTTCACGGAGTTTCATGAAATTTACCCTAGAAAGATAATCTAGGTCTTAGAGACGTAAGCGATACACAAAAATTGCTGACTTTTTATTTCCCAGCGTAGTCTGCTGTCTATCTTAGTTAGCTCAGTTGCCGAGCAGAGCTTGCGCGGGGTGGTTCTGTCACCACGGTAAGTGCAATAATTACGGAAAAAATACATACACCTTGCGTCCGAAAGACGTGTGTGTAATTTTCAGACTTGTTGAAAAAAATAATTATGTATAACGACTGATAAACATTTAAACTTTCATAACGTATACAAATAATACGATTTGGACATAAAGTGAAAGATTATTTTTCATTTAAAAAAAGACTTAATATTTTTTAGTTCATTTGTAAGAATATTACAGAATTTTGTTAATTTATAATTACAATATACTATTCGTAAATTTTTTGGTTTTATTTAAAGTACAAAACCCTAAACTAATTATTATTCAATTACCTTTAAACTGTCTAAGCATGATAATATGTCAAATATACACTTTTAAACTTCAGTACGTCTTTAAGACGTATGATTATCTTTAAGGTAGGTAAAAATAAGATTATCTTTCAAGGGTTAAACATAACTTTCCCTAGTTTAATAAAAAAAATAACAAACAATCAAAAGTTTTATAAACAATGAGCAGCTTTCCAAGGTTTAAACAGATATTTACCAGTATTCAGCTATCCATCACAATTTCCATAATCAAAATTCTAAGAAACACAATTCACCACATTTTCTTCATTCATAATTAAAATTCCAAGAAACTCAAAACTACGAGTAGGTACACGTGACGTGTGTAAGTTGCTAACCACCCTGTAAATTAAGTTCTTGCAAACACACGTTTGCTGCGGTATACTCCATCCTGTACCGGGTATTACTTATTACGGGGTATTCTAAATTTAGGTTGGTTAAACGCTTTTTGAATAACCGCAGTAAATAAATTTACGCGTCCGCGGCCGAGACCTGGCAACATTTATCATCCGGACTCCACCGTAAATCTAAAAAAGGGAACTATACTATGAACGGCATGCACACAAAATAATATAAATCATATTTTTTTCGTTTTGCATTTTGCAGCAGTTGCAGCGGTGTTTGGTAACACGTTTGTTTTACAGGACTAATATTGGAATATAAAAACGAACGGCTAAAATTAGTGTACACTCTAATAGGGTTACATTGTACGAGTATGAACGTCGCACTTGTGTTATTTGAATACTTCGCTGGGAAAATATTTTAAAACATCATTTGTTTGAAAACTGTTTGTTAGCACAGCGCTTTTTATTGTTTACAGGAAGATATTGTAATACATTTTTACATGGAGTGTAATTTGTAATGTATTCACACAACATAACTTTTATTAATATTTAATAGGTACATCATTTTCTACATTTATTTATTTTTTATTTATTTATTTATTACATAAGATACATTTATACAGTAAAATAACATAATAATAATATTTCAAAATAACTGTAAATATTAAAATGGGTACAAGTGTTATTTTGTCTTGTTTGTCTATATTGGTTCCTAGCTAGGCAGATTGCCCGTTCTAAGGAACCAAATGCTGGTGAAAAATGCAAAAAATGTATTCTGAACAGAAAAAAAACAAAGTGTTTTTTTTTTTGTAGATTAAATATATACTAAATTCTTACTGATTGTGGCATTTAAAATTTTAAGTTTTAAGTGACGTTATTTAACAATTTTTCAGACTCAACCCTACCTAAGCCAATCAACCATTTATTTATTATTGAACCGATGCATGTCATTTTGCATGTTTTAATATTTAATTCTGGGGGGATTTTATTGTATAATTTCGGTCCCAGATATGTATATGTCTTTTGGAACTTCGACGTATTGCTCCCTGGGACCACAAGATCCTTTCTGGTGTGACTTCTTGTGATGTATTTATGATCAATTTTATCAAGTTTTTCTAGATTTTTGTGTACGTGGATAATAACCTTTTTTATATAGTTTTGAGGAACATCAAGTACATAAAATTTTTTGTATAGCTGATCTCTAGAAAACCTATAGGGTTTACGCATGCCTTCACTAGTGGATCTAGAATTGTTCTATCCGACGCTCCCCAACCAATACAACCATACGTTAAGATGGAGTTGCATAATCGGAAATATATTTTTCTTAGATCTTGCTGTTTGATTATATTTCGTAATACAAAGAATATATGGATCAATTTTCTTACCCTTATTGTGAGGTTGTCAATGTGATATTTCCACTTAAGGTGATTGTCTATAATAACGCCTAGATATTTGATGTTTTTTACACTTTCCAAAACTTCACCATTGCAGATAGAATTAATATTATCGGAATTACAGTTACGCTTATGTATTTTAATTGTAAATGATGTACTAGGTTGTCCTTTTATATAAACAAGTTAAAGTAGAATTTGTAACGGAAAGAAGAAGAACAAATTTATTTTTTCACTTCTACCCATAAGATGGTTTTCACGACAATATAACTTTACCAGACGTACGTACGACTTACCTGACAACATACTACATACTTTGTACTTCTCCCAGTATACTGTTTTCCCTCTTACATGGTGGAGTATTTTGTTTTATTTTATTTCTTTCCTGATTTTTTGTTTGTTTCAGATTTTGTTTTTTATTCTGTTTTTTTTTTTATTGTCTTACGCACATTTAGATGTTCTTTATAAAAAAATAACATATAAAAGCCCTGAAAATAAAATAAATAAATTATAAAAAACATTTAATTTTTTTTTTTTTTTTACATTAACTCCACACAGGAGGCCTTGAGGACAATAATTTCCCTCAGGGCCTATGTCATCTGGGATGCTGTGTGGAGGGCCTTTTTGAGGAGAGGAAGGAATGAACATTGGTCTTGAGGAGACCTATGTTGTAGGAAGGAGGAAACACAGAGGCCGGCTAATCATTCCACAGCAAATCATTAATGCGTATTGTCGCCTATATTTTCTGTGAACCAATTTATGAACTGTAATCTGTAATCTGTGTAATTAATTGTCTTTAGAATAGCCAAATTGAATTAATAATTACATTATGTCTTTTAATTAAATGAAGACAATATTAGAGAAACTCAATCGAAAATCTGGAATCAGAAAAATCTGGATTGAAAAATCTGGGACTCGAACCCAGGACCTTTCGCTTTCCAAGTCCCGGAGGTGCAAATATCTTTTTCTGATTTTTCTGTTTCCAGATTTTCGATGAGTTTCGAAAATTTGTCTTCATTTAATTAAATATTACAATTTGAGGTTTTACTCATAAAGCAAAAAAAAATTTAAATCTTTACTAGGTATTTGACATTAATTTTGATAAAAAAAAATACTATTCAGTTTGGTTGGGTGTTCTGGCCCCAAATCCAAATGTAAGTTTTTTATGAAAAAGCCCGCACAGCCGTTCCTTACGTACTTACAAATATTTTGATCTAAGAGGAAAACTTTATTTTGATAAAGAAAAATTAGAAATAAGCTAATTAAGACGCGAGTTCTACTGTGACAGAAATGCTATTAGATAAATAATAGATTATTTATTCACACCAACATTAATTATTTTACCGGTAGCTTTACCGCTAAATATCAACAATATTGTAAGGATTTTGAAAACATACCACGCTCCTTGTTTAGCGACAAAACTAAATAATTTGCTGCTTACATTCACACTGTTTACCTAGAAAATAATAACACAATATTTGTTTTGTACTTGTATCTACAATCTACATCTCGTAAATCGGATTAAATATTTCACTATAATGTTAAACCTATCATCAGAGGGTTGACCAAGAATTAAGAAACCTTTACTCATTTTCGGCGACGCGGATATTATTTCACAAAATATTGCAGCACTATCGCGTAGATCAAACTTTGCCCAAAAAAACGAGCGGTGATCCGACTAGGTAGCTTCTTCAGTGCGATCTTTGCACCCGTTTGAGATGGACGCTTCGCTGTCGAAACCCGCCGCCTGCGAAATTATTCGCTTTCTCAACTAAGAGGGAGTCCGACCTGTTGAAGTTCGTAAGCTCGCAATTTTGATCCCAGACGTCAGTAAGTCTGCCACGCAAATGATTTTGACGGAAAAATGGTGTAGGGAATTACGTGTTCGTTGGGTTACCAAAATCGTGAAGAGCAATATTGTGTGGATAGCGCTCGGGTCTCTTCGAACCGTTTTTCCAACTTATGCGAAGCATTTTTGGTTACTTTGTTTGTTCACCACCTAAACCCAGAATCAAAAAGGCAATCAATAACATGGTTTGCATCTTTTTCTTCAACTAAAGCAACATTTTTTTCAATTTGGGAGGCCGGAATGGGTACCGCCGCCCCGGAAACCTTTATTGGATAACCAATACCTCTGCCATAGGTCACCCCAAGTGGTTCGCTACGTTTGGTGATTTAGCAGGGGTGCCCGGGTTCAAGGGGTGAGGTTTGTCTAGGTCTTGGAGGCGGATGACCAGGACATACTGAACCCCAGATTCCTACCCACCCCTTAAACCCTTTTCCTTCCCATAACTCTCCTCTCCTTCTTTTCCTTAAAAAAAACCCTCCTCACAGCATTCTCAAAGATGACATAGGCCCTGAGAGAAATTATTTTCCTCAGGGCCTCCTGTGTGGAGCTCATGTAAAAAAAAAAAACATTTGGCCGAAAATCCTTTGAGACCGCCTAGGATGCGGAGAGAGAGGTGCGGCGTCTCTGGAACTCAATAAAGACTATTATTTCCGAAGTCACTGTTCCAACTAAAATAGATATTAACCCTGATGCCTTCTTAACGTTTTTTCGGGAAAAAATTGAAGCCATTCGTGCCTCCACATCTCACGCCCCTCCACCAATATTTACTATAAATTCTAAAGGAAATTTGTCTTCCTTCAAACTCACAACACTGGAAGAAGTAAAAAAATTAATTACAAGTTCGCCAAATAAGCAGTGCAGTCTTGACCCTATACCAACATGGTTACTAAAAAAATGTGTCATTGTCTTAGCCCCGTTCCTAGTTCATCTTTTTAATAAATCTCTGAGCACAGGTGACTTCCCTGAACCTCTAAAGTCTGCTGTAGTTACGCCGATACTAAAAAAATCACAACTTGACCCCGATAACTTAGGTAATTATCGACCTGTTTCAAATTTACCTTTCCTATCAAAAATCCTGGAGAAAATTGCTGCTGCACAAATAACCAGTCATTTGAATTCAAATAAATTATTCACTAATCGTCAATCCGCATATAGAAGGTTTCACTCAACAGAAACCGGAATCCTTCGTATGCTGTCAGATATAACTTTGGCCATAGAGTCAGGTAAGTTAGCACTTATCTCACTCTTAGACATGAGTGCAGCGTTTGACACAATTGATCATGACTTTCTCATAAAGAGATTAAAGGAAACATTTGGTTTGAGTTCCGATATTAAAAATTGGCTAGTGTCATATCTATCCAATCGCTTACAAGCCGTTAAGGTTGGAAATAAGCTCTCTAACTTCGCAACACTTTCTTCAGGGGTACCCAAAGGATCCGTTTTAGGCCCACTTCTTTTCATCCTTTTTACAAATGATGTCGCCAAAATAATCGAGTCATTTGGTCTCCTGTCCCACTGCTACGCTGACGATCAGCAAGTTTATTTTTACTGCTCTCCAAACGAAATCAACAGTCTCAAAATCCGCATAGCTGAATGCCTAGAAGCAATAACTCGTTGGATGTCTTCAAACAAGCTGAAGTTGAATCCATCTAAGACTGAGTTTCTATGGGCGGCCACAAACAAACGCCAACATTTCATAGACAATGCACCTATTTACATTTCCGGCAACGATATTATTCCAAAGACAACAGTCAAACTTCTTGGCGTTAATTTAGATTCAGACTTTTCGTTAAAAAGTCAAATAAATAGGACAGTAAGCACCGGTTTTTTTCACCTAAGACAACTCAAGTCAGTTCGAAGAAACCTTCCTACAGAGGCGACAAAACTATTAATTAACTCTTACGTAGTCTCGCGGCTCGATTACTGTAACGGCATCTACGCTAGTCTTCCCAAATATCAAATTGACAAACTTCAATCCGTGTTTAATGCAGCGGCAAGGCTCATAACTGGGGTTTCTAAATATTCGCATATTTCAGAACACCTTCGTAACCTTCACTGGCTCAAGTGCCCTGAGAGAATCCAGTACAAATTGTGCTGGATGGTTTTTAAATCAATCTACGAAATGGCCCCACCTTACATATCCGAATTATGCGTCCCGGAAAATACCGGTCCGAGACAATTAACCCTTAGATCAGCAACTTCATCTGCTAAAGGCAGACTAATAGAACCTAAACGAAAGCCAAATACTATGTTTGGAGATCGTGCTTTCGGAGTATCTGGGCCTAAGGCTTGGAATAAACTCCCTCCGGAATTAAGATGCATAACAAGCCCAACAGAATTTAGGTCCAAACTAAAAACCTTCCTTTTTGGGCTCTCATACCCGTAATTTAAATATACCTATTTGAGAGCATCATACTTGTATTGTCTATGATATGTCTTAATCACACTTTTCTTACTGAATTAAAATAACTCGATTCCTTACACATCAATCTGCCTCTTGACGAATCACATTTAGTAAGATCAAATCCTTATAGGTACTACTGCACCTCCCACCTTTATATGTTGCTTTTACTTTCTAAAATACACTCGTCAAAGAATTTTTTATTTTTATTTATTAAAATACAATACAGAATATAGTATATTATATAAAGCATTGTACTCCCAAGAGTTAATAAACTCATTGCGGGAATGATACGCATTACATGAAACATATAGCTGTATGTATTAAGTGGACATATCATAGGACATACACAACATTATTATTTCAGATAGTCATTCATAAAATGAAGTTTGAGCATGTTAGTTTGGGTCTTTTTACATTGACTTGCACATTTGATCTCGTTGGGTAGTTGATTATATTTTGTGTAAGCTATGTATTCTAGGGATCTTAGTCCATATTTTGTTGATTTGATTTTTGGTATATGAAGTTTGTTGTGATTTCTTGTGTTGTGTTGGTGTACGTCGCAATTGTAATTGAGTTTAGTGTTGGAATGTGCCGAGTGTTGAATTACTTGTAATATAGTTTTTGTTATTTCAAAAGTGGGAATGGTGTTAAAAGGAAGTATTTGGGTGTTTCTGTAAATGTCTTTGACGTGTGTATCCCAAGGTAGACTGAATATATTTCGCAGGGCTCTATTTTGGACGACTTGGACTTCTGAAATCATTTTTTTTGTAGCAAATCCCCAGATTCCGGCAAGATATATTAGATGTGAGTGAATCATAGCATGGTAAATCGATCTTAATAGAGAAGGAGGAAGTAAACCGCGAAATCTATATAAAACACCAGTTATAGGAGTAATTTTGGATAGAACATGTTTAAATTGGTGATTCCATGTGAGTTGTGAATCAATGAAAAGGCCAAGATATTTTGTAACATCAGCCCTTTCAAGGCGGTTATTATCAAGACTTATATTAAGACTTACATTTTTTTTATTTGCAAACAATATGTAATGTGTTTTTCTTATGTTTAGGCTAAGTTTGTTTAATCGCAACCAGTTTGCCAGGCAAGCTAAATCCCTTTCCATTTCCTTTTCTAGTTCGTTTAAATCATTATTGTGATAAAGAATCACTGTATCATCTGCATAAAGTTGTATTGTACCCTTAAGTCCCCATTTAGTAATATCATTTATATATATTAAAAATAGTAATGGTCCAAGTACGGAGCCCTGAGGCACACCACATTTTATCGTTCCCATGCTGCTTGTCCCTTTTCCAACAAAGGTCTGACAGTGTCGGTTAGAGAGGTAACTACACAGTAACTTCAGGGGAGTGCCTACTATGCCTAGGTGTTCTAACTTCTTTAGTAGTATCCCGTGGTCAACCGTATCGAAAGCCTTTTTTAAATCTATAAATAAGCCTGCAGTATGCTTACCCTGGTCTATATGTTTTTGGAGGGCATATACAAAATCGAAAGCAGCACATTTTGTGTTAGATTGGTTTCTGAATCCATACTGTTGGGATGCGAGTAAATTGTTTGATAAGAGATATTTAGTGAGCCTAAGCTTAATAACCTTTTCAAAAACTCTAGAGAAAACAGAGAGGATGGATATAGGACGATAATTAGAAGGATTTTTTTTGCAATCATCTTTGTAAATCGGAATTATTTTTGCTATCTTTAGTTGATCTGGGAAGATTCCACTATCCAGGGATTGATTAATAAGAAAAACAAGGTGGTCAGCTAATACATCTTTGCAAAAGTTCAGGTGCACGGGTGTAATTCCATCTAAACCTGGAGATGCATTAGACTTTAGTTGAGAGATGATACTGAGAACTTCTGTTTTATTTGTTTTGGCCATATATAGGGACTGGATTGCTTTTTGATCCGTGTTTATAGTGATAGAATCATCTGGATATGATGCAATTGTAGCTGCTAAGTTTTCCCCAACTGATATAAAGAAGTTGTTAAAAGTTGAAGCTATCTGTGTTGGGCATGTTATTTCTTCATTCTTAATCAAAAGACAATTAATTTCATCTTTCTGGGGTGTCGAACTATTTGTAAGAATTGCATTTATTGTTTTCCATGTCTGTCGCGGATTACGCAGGTTTTCTTTAAGTATATTCGTGTAGTATTTAGTTTTAGCATATCTTCTATAATTGGTAACTTGATTTCTTGTTTTATTTCTCAGTGCTGTGAATATATCACTTTGCTGATTTTTGTTCCAGAGTTTAAACGCATTGTTGCGCTGTTTGATAAGTGCATTTAATGTTGCATCAAACCATGGAGTATTACCCCTCCGTTGGTCTCCTATACGTAACTCAGATTTATGTTGGGATGATTTTATTGCTGTTTTGATGTATTCATTAAAATTATTAAAGTTTTCATTGGCATTACTGGTGGTTTCGTGTGGAAAGTTGTGGGATTCTAAATATGCTTTTAACATGTTTTTATCGGTTTTGGTGTTGTTTGAAGAAGAATGTATTCTATTATTAGTGTGATGTTTCAAGCTGTTTTGGTAATCTAATATCAAAATGTTATGGTCACTTAGGCAGGTATCTATATTTGCAGTAGTTGAGGAGATATTTTGTCTGTTTGAGATGATATGGTCTATTAGAGAAGTAGAGGTATCTGTTACTCGTGTAGGATAGGATGTGTTACATATAAAACAGTTGAAATACATTACATATTAATATTAAAATATTTTTCAGGATTAAATAACATGTGTTTACAATAATGTCCTCTGCGTGCGAACTCTATCTAAATTTCTTTAAATGGACAATATACAGTGTTAATTTCAAGCGACCTCCCAGGTAAGTATGGTCCTGTTTTCATTAAATTTTAGGCAGCATCGCGTTCATTGGTCAAAATATTGTACATATATTTTCGTATTGGTGATCAATGAACCGATGTATGCAATTTTTAGCCATAAGTTGTTTATAATTGTTTGCCTAGCTTGTAGTTTTTTAGATTTTAGAAATGTATTATAAGTTTGTACAGCGCCCTTGAGGTGATTTTTCACAAAAACGGCGCTATATAAATCATCCAAATATTATTATTATTATTATACCATTTTTGTCGGCGAAGTACCATGATAAGGGAATCAAGGACCTAGTGCTACGGATCACTAAGTGCATCAATCGTAACGGGGACTATTTCGAAAAATAGTGGGGATATGTACGCAGAATCTGGCAAGCAGAATTATGTCGTAAGTGATTATAATCGACCAAATAATACGCATTATGCTGTATCGTGGGAGCAACCTTCCCAATAAAAACATCATTGAAATGCTTGGAGTAGACCAGTAGTATATCAGACCGGCTCAAGTATCGGGTATCGGAGCTCCGTAGAAACCCGAGCAAATCTGGCTTCGAAGAAACTAGGCTTTTTGAACAGGGCTAGCAAATTCTTCAATAGTGACCAGTTGCTAAAGCTCAAGTACGCCAAATAATTGAATTTGGGAGACACCTCTGTGGTCCTAGCATAGTCGATCGATAAGGATTGATAAGATAACCTACGGTTACTTCTCATCGTTCTCTAGGACAACTGCAGATCGAATAACGTACAAACAACAGTTGACGTCGAATATGTTATATATTAAGAACAATCAACCATCGTGAACCTTTACCTATTCCTTAGCGATCTGCAACCATGCTAGGGAACAATGAAAGTTATCCTATCAATCCTTATCGATCGACTGTCCTAGGGGGCCTGGGCTTTAAAACCGAAATAATAAACTTGAGAAACTTACCTGAATTTGTGCAAAGGAGGGTGGTCCGTCTGATCGATTATCCGTTGTAACAGGCCGATTGCCATCTCAAATGCACAGACGCAATGTAGGCATGCTGAGTCTGTTATACAGGTATTTTAAGCGAGCCCGCTCTAAGGAGCTAGCAGCATTGATCCCCGGTATACTGGTGAACGTACGTGAAACTAGACTTACACGGGCGGAACACCCGTTCACATTAGACGTTGGCTTCATGAGAACGGGTTATTTCTTCGACAGGTTTTTGTATAAGTCGGCTAGCATGTGGAACGAGCTAACGGTATCTGTTTTTCCTCCTTCATATCATTCTGGCCTCTTCAAGACCCGCATTGATAAATCCCGTAGCCACCCCTGCCTTAACCTGCCTTAGGTAATTGACGGGATCTTTACAATATAATATATTCATATTAATAACGTAGTATCAATAAGAATTTACGACGTCGATGATTTGTTTCAAAATGACCGGCGAACCACTCAAAAGCGTATCACAAACTATATTGGAATATCCATAAAACATGTTAACTTCATTATTGAACAATTCGGATACCGTAAAATCTTTGCACTATGGGTTACAACACCACAACGCTCGTCCACACACCTCGCAACTGCAGAAGCTCAGCGAATCTTGAAGTTTGACCCGATTCCACACCCTCCTTACTCCCCCGATCTTGTACCTTGCGATTTTAATTTTTTTTCTCTACTCAAGAGACACCTCAAGGGTAACCATTAAACCTAGTACGATGAGGTGAATGCAGCTGTCAAGTCTTGGATTCGTGAAAAGTCGGAAAAATTTTCAGTGACGTAATGAAAAAAAAGTTATACGTTAGGAGAAATGTTATCCTTAACGGTGACTATGTTGAAAAATAAATTTATAATTAATTGATTATCCTCTTCAAATTTTATTACAGTTGTGTGCATTTAATGAAATAATGCATTAATTTTTTTTGCTTGTTTATGCTGGCAATACCATCTTAGTTCCACAATTTTACCGGTCAGTGGCTGAGTTGGCATCGCTTTTGGGTCCCACCCGCAGGCTATTCGTATCCCGGAAATTTTCGTCTTTAAAAAAGTGTTCTAGTGTCGTCTGTCTTTTTCGTTTTCATACAAGACGTGTGAGAAGGAAGATTTTTATGAACGGGTTTTAGGATGATCGTCATACGATCTCTCCTTGGGACTAGTTTATACAGAAGAAAATGTCTGTACCCGTATCATGCAAAACAAAAAAATAGCATTTGATAACTTTTATCATAACTAAATATTTAGCGATTAAACAGCGATATAATATCAAACAGCGGAGACCCAAACCACCCAAAGTTTGAAAAGTTTCATTTTACCATGACATTAGAAAATCTAAACCTCATTTGTGGGAATAGGGTCGGTTCGCAAGTAAGAGCGGAAATTGAATACCGTCAGTTCGGATTACTGACTTCGGTCCGGGAACTTGAGACCAGCGGCCATAGCGGGAATCCCGCTGTGAACAATTTAGCCGGGATTCAAACTGAAATTGGGTTATCTATGCGAACGCCATCTATCTTCATCAGTTTGTATTACCCAGCCTAACCAATCAATATCAAATATTATTAGTTCGGGATGGTTGTAAGCGGAATGGTGTGATTGACATTTTTCATATGTATTAATGATGTTTGCGAATTGATGGTGTTATGACGGCTGTCAGAATTTTGTTTACGTTTGGGATGGAAAATAATAATAATATATATATATATTTTCACATTAGTTCCAGACTGAGAAAAATAATTTCCCTCAGGAACTTTGTCATCTTTGGGGGTTGTGTGTGTGGAGAGTTTTTGTTTAAGATGAGGAAGGAGAGGAAGTTCAAGAAGGAAAAGGGTGGGTAGGAACCTAGGGTTTACTTTGTCCAGGTCATCCATGCCAGATCCAAACAAACCTCACCCCCATGAACCCGGGCGTCCCGAATGTCACCGAACGTAGTAAACCTGGGGTGACCTATGGCAGGGGTGTTGATTATCCAATAACTGGTTCCCAGGGCGGCGGTACCGATTCCTGCCTCACAAATTAAACTATAAGAATACCTTAAGACATGTTAAAAATAATGATTCTGTGTTTGTTCCTTATGCGTTCCTATACCATTTATTTTATGACACTTTGGTGATTTGATGTGCGCTTGCCAGCGATGGTTTCCATGTATATAGTAGTTAGCTTTGGCGTCATGAAACTATTTCCTAAACTCATCTATTCATCCGATTGCGATGAAATTGTGGTGAGTTCGTGAGCGCACGCCAGTGAAGGTTTCAACTCTACATAGACTGGTGAGCTCTTGCGTTATGAAATTTGTGTAAAAAATTGCAATAAGTGGTGCGCGAGTTTTGAGAAAAATTTTGGAATGAAGTATGGGGGGGGGGGGTGGAAGGTGAACGCGATAGGGGGGAGGGCAACGCGTGAGAGTTGAGGAGGAGAACGCGGGAGGGAGGGAGGGTGGGACGGCTGGAAGCGGAAGAGGGACGGGGAAGGCGGGGATGATGGAAGGGGAACGAGGTAGGGGACGCGGAAGGGAAACGGGAACGAATGGGAAAGGTCATGCAGGTAGAAACAATTTCTTTAATTAAGGCTCTGCAACCGGGCCCGAAAAGAAGAAGATGGAGATATACGAAATTACGAATGTTAGAAGACAGCGCTAACATTTACAGCGACAAAATCGATGCGAAAATTGCGAAAATGTTTAATAAAACACTACTCGTTTAAAATAGAGCAAAAATCTCGCGGGCGTTATCTTAGACAGCATTTAAAGAAACACAAAATTTTTTTATACATACAACTTGTAAAATAACTGAAACTGTAAAATAACTGAAATTTTTGGAGCATATTTTGCGATTTTTTTCTATCGAGGGAATTTTATGTAATTTGCGTTTCGGCGCGGGCAAATTCTAGATATTATCTTCAAGAATAACATGTATTTTTTTAAGAGCTTTAAAACTTAACGTGTTTAAGGGAAATATGTAATAAATATGAAATATGTAATCGGTACAAATCCGGGTTGCGGGTCCTTATGTGGCATTGCAACGCATGCCGGGAACTTACATAAAAAATACAAATCTACGGTCACATAGAAAAACGCCGGATACGCTCAAAATTAAAAATAAATTGTTTTGTTGATTTAAAGACTGCAAATGGTCAAAATTACGAAATATCGGACTTAAACCAAATAAATTAAAATCCATTTGATTTGGTTCAGTAATAACTTATAACTATACTAGCAGACCCGGCCACACGTTGCGGTGGCTAACGAAACACAACGCCATTACCCAATCTTTATAAAATCCACACCACCCGCTTGCCAGCTGCATGCTTCCCGCTGCCTGAATTGAATATTTGAATTTCTCGGCTTTTGTCTACTATAATAAGCATGTATTATATATATAAACCTTCCTATCTATTGGTGAAAACCGCATGATAATCCGTTGGGTAGTTTAAAAGATCTATGCGCACATACATTTTGAGCGACTTCATTTTATACTATGTAATGATGATAATTATAGTGTATAGTGTGTTCTTTCAAAGAGCATTCCACTTTTCTTTTTAAATGAATATATATTTTACTTTGAACTTTTCGTCGTCTATTGAATTTTTAACAGTACATGGTAGGTGTATCTGAAATTTTAAAATGGTATTTTCACGTGTTTCCGTCTCTATGTTTTTTTCTTTACTGATCGCTTACCATCTTTAGTGACACTTCCCTCTGATATATTCAAATTTTTGTCTTTATATTCTTTTTTGATTTTGCTCCATGATTCAACTGTCAAATCTTCGCGTGAATCCATCACCTCACGTGTCACGTCGTGAATAAGTCGCCCTGAAATGTGACAGCGGCAATAATCCAACTTCAAGAGAAATAAAATTCAAATTCTGTAATTTCGCAGAAAACCGCCTCATCGAAAATACTCATTTATCATTGAGAGCGAATGGTTAGTTTCAACTACTGAAGTCCTTCGAGGAAAACGGATTTGTATCGAAAATAAGACCCATGGGAAATATCATTATCATATCATCATACTTACATTAATTATAGTTTGTAAGAGGTTTTTAAGGTTCTAACTGACATTTAAAAAACTACCTTTGAACGCTGTAATGAATTGCAAAAGCTTTCCAACTACTCCGCGAGATGTCAGCAGGGAAGTACTTCTCCACTTGACCGACAGAGGCACAGACTGACTTCTGCTGACCGACGGCCGGCACCGCACGCTCGCCGCCGCAGATTCAATCTTCCTCTCTCCCAGTTAGATCGGCTAACTTGTTGCCTTATTATTGTAAATTCGTGAATATAAATAAATCAGATGACTAAAATTGTGAAAATACTAATCATTGAAAAAACCTCCACAAGTGAAAGTGTTTTGGAGCATTTAAAAAGTACTAAAAAATTTCCTGCTTCTTCTGGCGCTAAACTTATTGTAAGTATGTATGTTAGTAAGTCAATAGTTTTAGGTCAGTATTTACACGTCTTAGTCGTAAGTCACTAGCCATAAATAAGTCGTAGATGTAAGTCACTAGTTATAATTATTCACAAAACCAAAGAACTCACACAAACACCTAAAACGAACACAACATTTGGTCAAAGAAATTTCAAATACATTGCGCCTAAAACATACAATAACCTACCAGACAAAATAAAAAAATTGAAAAATATTAACAAATACAAAATCCTGATCAAACAATGGATCATCGAAAAAGGTCGTGCAATAATTATAATCCTCTAACTCATTATCGTTACCACTACATACCAACCTGAAAATTTTTGTCAAATATTTTTGCTTTATTAAAAATTGTACTTTATTTAATATTTATAAAATATTTGTTAACTAGTCTGTCTAGACACAGGATTTTCTAGTGAGACAGGCAAGGCAAAAAAAATGTAAACCTTTTTATAGAGATGCACGTAATAAATAAAATAAATTAATCTTAGTTTTAAGCCAGTAATAAAAGTCACTAGCTATAAGTCTTAGATGTAAGTCACTAGTTATATTTGTAAATCTTAGTTGTTAGCCAGTAATATAAGTCACTAGCTATAAGTCTTAGATGTAAGTCACTAGTTATAATTGTAAATTTTAGTTGTAAGCCAGTAATATAAGTCACTAGCTATAAGTTTTAGATGTAAGACACTAGTTATAATTGTAAATCTTTGTAGTAAGCCAGTAATATAAGTCACTAGCTATAAATCTTATATGCAGGTCACTAGTTATAATTGTAAATCTTAGTTGTAAGCCAGCAATATAAGTCAATAGCTATAAATCTTAGATGTAAGTCACTAGTTATAATTGTAAATCTTAGTTGTAAGCCAGTGATATTAATTCTTATATATATTTAATTGTACAGCGCCCTTGGGGTGATTTTTTGAAAAACGGCGCTGAATAATAATAATAATAACCCTTTCACGCACTTTTTCACAAATGATCATCTAGTCAATCCACGTTATGCACTTGCACTATATGAGTGTAATAAATACAATACAAGAAAAACATGTCAAGGAGATCAAATGGGAAAATAATTCAACGACTCCAGATATTTTCATATCAGAGGGTTCGGCTCGGTGGAACTCCTAATTTGACCTATAAATCCCACTGATCCCTCAATATAAATATTTAAAAAATCTTTTCTAATCCTACACGTATTTAAAATGACTGATTTTTGCATTTTTATACATAAATTCATTGACAAATCTAATATGCCTAAATTTTGAATGAGAGAGCTAGGTATAAAGCCAGTAGCCGAAATAACAAATGGTAATATTTTTATAGTCTGAGAATACCAAATTCTTTTAATTTAATTTCCTAAATCTGTATATTTTCTTTTTTTTTCAGAAACAGTTTTCTGAATATTACAGGAATTTGGAATAGCGACATCAATGACATAAGTTTTTTTTTTAAATTTTGTCATGTAAAACTATATCAAGTCTTTTATGAATAATTGTTCTGTCTGTTAATATGTTTTTATCATAATATATTCTATAAAATTAATTTTCTTAAATGAATTTGGTTCATATTCATAATATGGTACTATATTACGGCAGTCAATCAAGTTATGTTTACTTACCAAACTTTGGTGGATTAATTTAAAAACCTGATTGTGCCTAAACGTTACCTCGGACGGGGCTAATACAGAACATCCCGATATAATATGTTCTATAGTTTCCGGAAAAACCAAACATTTTCTACATGAATTATCAATTTGATTCATATCTTTGATTATGTGCTTCGTATAATTTTTAGTATTAATGACTATCTTGAATGGCAAGCATAAATCTTTCTATTTATGCGCTCAACTCTACAATACTCAACCATTTGTTTGACGAAAGTTTGTCAACATGCTTTTTTTATTATTATTAAATGAAAAGCCATTTCTATAACTGAAATAATTTTCAGAGCTATCAGTGTTGTATTTCCGCAGATACTTGTTATGAGGAAGTTTTAACATCAAGTTTTTAAAGCTTTAATTTATTTTACAAAGTTTTAACATCACTTTGAATCTTTTGCAATTGCCATTTTGTTTGTAGCTGCCAGGTGATCGTTTTTACGAGGTGCAACGTTTTTAGTCACTTTTGTTGGATGGCGTTCTAACTTCGTCTTACTGTAATCATATACGATACTCGGAGATAAAAATTATGTTTGGAAATTCAATAGTTACAAATTTTTGCATGAATGTTTTGTCTAAATAAACACACTTTAAAAAAATTCAGTGAGGATTAACATAAAAGCCAATACAAAATTCTGTACCCGAGAAGGATGCAAGTCTAAAATTTGAAGATATGAGTTTTTGTTGCAGACTTGAAGTAGGTGGTCTTCCCAGGACCTCAGGGACTCAGGACTTCCCGGGACCTCAGGGACCAAAACTCATAGAGCACGCCTGATTACGGAGGCTATTGAAATACACAAAAATTCTATAAATACTAATAGAGACGACGGAGCTAAGCTCAATAGTTCTTGGTATCCGGTAATTGACGGTTACGTCAAAGCTAAAAGCAAAAAAACATATTGAAGTATATTGTAGCCCCAGCTCGTAGAGGAGTGGAGCTGGCGACACGGTATCGCTCCTAAGTAGATAAGTACAAACATCTCCCCTAACTATTACACATCTGCCCTGATGATGGACACTGTAACGATGTCCAAAACGTTGGCTAAAGAAGGAGGTAGCGCAACACGGCATAATACCCCAAAAACTATTAACAAAAATATTTTTGGCCGTGAAAATCTAAAATCGTATCTCAAAATATTTCTCGTTTTATTTGCTCGTTTTTAAACCAAAACGAATTGATTTTGAGAATGGATATCCGAAGAAGTTATGAAACCACAGTTACAGAAAAAATAGTTTTTTGGCTCTCCTGAATATTTACCTTTTAGGACTTGCATCCATATGCTTCTTGGGTACACAATTCGGCTGCGTTGAATCACTGTTTTACTCTCAAATATTACCAGGAAGGCCTTTATGTTGCAAATAATTAATCAGATCTTATCGAATTTGGCGATCAACCCGTACGGCTGCCACCGATTCGCAGATGAATTATTTGCCTAGATAACAATACATGCAAATTCAGGATTCTGTATGGAAACTGGGTCGGCTAAATGGATTTAAAACGACATTTGATTTGCATTTGATGTAGATTACGGAATTTCGAATATAATCACGTACCGGCGTGAAATGTGTATGGGGAAGTGCCTAATGTAAATCAGTGACGGGACTGACCACTTTTTGTTTGGTGGACGTAATTTGAATATTAATCTGCTTCGAGTTATTTCAAATCCTGTGAAATCAGTTTCAAGGTGGGATTCGTATTTCGTCTGCAGAGTTTATTGGACTGGAAAATAGGTGTCACACGGACTTATTTAATTCATCCTGACACATCCATCTATGTGGAAAAATTTCTGAAAAATCTGATAAAAAATATGGCATATTTTACGCTATGCAATTATTTTTTCCTTTGTCGCTTGTTTCACGATTTATTTTACCTTTCTCTCTAAAATAATTATATACGTTACACTGGACCTCGGTCCTCCTATTTTCTTATGATAAAATCCTTTGAACTAATAATAATATGCCATCTATAATGTAAACAATCTATTTTATGAATATTTTCAAGGATAAAGCATATATGATTAGACGGGCTATGGCGTAAGGAAATTTGTTCACAGTTTTTGTCTAGAAATATTTAATCGTCATCATCATTTAAGAATATAGAATATTAATAAAACTAAATGAAACATGAAACAGAAAAAAAATCAGAGTGTGCAATTCACACGTGGTCGAAGTGAAACATTAACGGCCGCTGTTTCCAAACCAACGAATCAACGAAACTAAGTCTCAATACTGCTTAAGCATCGCTTAATCTAAGGAAGCCGGACGCGTGGATTAAACTCGACTGAGCAAAGCAAAGTTATAAAAAGTGTCAACAGAGTGGCGCTGTTGATATTTTTTATAACTTTGTTTTGAGCAGTCGAGCTTATTCCACGAGTCCGTCTTTCTTAGATTAAGCGATGCTTAAGGGCCCGCAACCCGAATTACTACCGATTTCTTACACATCTGCCTCAAACATTTGAAGTTTTTAAGCTCTTAAAAAAATATATGTTATTTTTGAAGATAATGTCTAGATTCTGCCCACGCTGAAACGCAAATTATATGAAATTCCCTCGATAGGAAAAAATCGCAAAGTATGCTCCAAAAATTATTAAAAACAAGTCTTTTTCTATTATCTTACAAATTATATTTATGAAAAAATTCACAATGTTTCTTTAAATAATACTTAAGATGCTCCTCATGAGATTTTTGCTCTATTTTAAACGAGTGGTGTTGTATTAAACATTTTCGCATCGATTTTGTCGCTGTAAATGTTAGCTCGTTCCTCTAACATTCGTAATTTCGTATCTCTCCATCTTCTTCTTTTCGAGCCCGGTTGCGGAGCCTTAAGCAGTGTTGAGATTTAGTTTCGGCTTAGTAGTTGATTAGTAGGATTGGGAACAGCGGCCGTAAGAAAACTAAAGTAGACAAGAGTGGAAGGCGACGAAGCACCTCACAAATAGGAGACCGATTATACTATCTCATTCTCTCGCAGGCTAAATCCTGTAGATGTATATGTTTGTCTCTTTTTAGTGCAGCTGTTTTTCATTTCATCGAGTTTCAAATCACTACGTTGCAAAAGAAGTTTTCACTTAAAAAACTTTGTATAATACCATGTACGCCTCCTGTTCCATAAAGATGAACGACGCTCCATTATCTGCAAGGTAGGGATGAAACAATGAGTCCTGTATGATTCTCACGTAAGACTTAGCAAATCTAATTATATCGTGTTCTGTGCATCTTGCGCATCTAAAGCAAACTAACGAACTTTCTTGTATTAATGTTTATATTTGTTTTATCTTAAGTAATCTAGATCATTATTTCTTGTTTATTATTTTCTCAAAACTCTTCTTACAACATTAATTGAAATTACAAAATGATCTGGATTTTTTGTGCGCATACTGTGAATCAAACTGATAATCCTTAAATATTTGTAATTGTAACTCGATTACGTTTACTAGAAAAAAAAAATAAAATCATTTATCTTTATAGCTTGAACCTTAAACTTTTACAATCTATGTCTACATGCAAAAATCTAGGTGTTTCCTTAGACAGAAAATTAATTTTTGTCTACCTGTAAAAACCATAAATCGAAAAAATTCACGAAAAAAAAAGTTATGAAGAAAATAATTTTTTTCATTCCATTTTGTGTGGAAAGAATTTTCATCTATTAAAAGAGCTGCATCAATATTGTGATAAATATAATATTAATTAGTGAGTGAATTCCAAAAATTCAAAAACGTCAAATGTCAATGCGCTGATTGTTTTGCTTTTGTTCTTAACCATATAATGCTGCCCCTCTTTCTTACACACTAACAGCCTTACTAAAAAACCCCGTGAAAATTTTATTCAATTGATAAACGAGCGTGGATTTGAAAACATTACTAATTAAAAAATGTTCATGGAATGAAATACACTTTGTTTACACTATGTTTTACACGAAGTTTATCTCATATGTACGACTGTTTTATAATTTTTTTTGATGATGTCTGAACGAATTTTGGAATTTTTCCAACGTATTTTAAATGTCTTATATGTTTCTTATTTTTGAAGATGTCGTGAAAATAAGTGCTGTTTTAGAAACTAGATAAAATTACCTTTTAGATTTTTGTATCTGAAATATACTTTTGTATTTAAAAAAATGGAGTATTTTAAGCTTTAAACGTGAAAAAAGTTAAAAAAAAACAGCTTACTTTAAACATAATTTATTAAATGGTCAAAAAAATTCGGAATATTCGAAATTAAAAAAAAAACAGTCCTTTTATTTAATGAATTTTGAAGAAAACTGTCACTTCACTTTTTATATCGTTCATACAATTAAACACCATAAAAAAATATATCAATTGTTCCGAGAGAGTAATAGAAAAATTCTGATACTTTGAATTCACTTCCAAACAATATAAAAGTTGATAACTCGAATTTGGCATTTATTAACACACGCACAAGCCTTTTATTTTGATAAATATTATTACTTTTATGGAAGTTTTATTAAACTTAAGTGGATAAAATATAATTTATTCGAAATAACATATATGTTTATTTTAACCAAATTAAAGTAACAACAGAGACATTATAAAAGCAAAGAAACTGACAAAAATGTCGCAAATAATAGAAATTATATTCATTTATGATAATAATATAACAGTGAATCTATCATAAACAGAAATTATGTTTAAAAACGTTAAATAACTGCGCCTGATATTTTACACGTCACGAAAGTAAAAAACCGCGAATTTATAGAAAAAAAATGGCCGCCAATGATGGCCGCGCATGCACAGATCAAGCAAAAACAATGCAACTAACCTAATAATGTGATCATCTTATTAGTAACCATGTAAAAACGCAGTGCACCGCGCAAGTAACAAATATGCAGGTTAACCATCGTTAAGGCGTTTTGTTATTAGTAAGGCTGTAAATGTCAGTAGTCGAAAATGAGACAAACGGTGACCGTATTTCTGCACCCCTCCAAAGGAAAATACAATAATTATAATAAATCATATTCACACATATTAAGCAAATGAAATGCAATTCCCGTAAGTAAAAGTGGAATAGAAAGAAAATCACAAAAAATATAAATCCATAATCAACGCCATCTCTGATACTGGCAAAAACAAAACACGGACACTTGCGCATCGATAATTGCTTCATTATATAAATTTTAACTTAATAAAAAAAAACTGAATTTAATTCAGCTAATAAGTTAACACAACAGTTAATGATTCTATATATTAAAACTCAGAGAGGTATAAGAATTGTTTCTGACTGAAAATTGATATTTGAAAATGGTTTTACAGAGAGCCCTGATTTACTTAGCCGACGAATTACCTTCCTAATTCCTTCCTTCCAACAAGAAATACTCGATTAAAAATTATTGAAGTGAAATTTCTTTAGCCCCGTAAGTGATTTGAAATTTGTATGAAACGGAAATGTGTCACCAAAATTTATTATAATATGACGGGTCTTCGGTTCTAATATAATGCGGTAAATTCACAATTCCGCACGAGCGTCCGGTGGCGCAGAGGTATAGCGCGTCGCAAATCTCAGCGGCCAGAGAAATCCAGCGAACGGAGGTTCGAATCCTACGAAATCCAAAAAAAAAAACATTTTTATTTTTGTAAATCAATATCCAATCTTCAAACCACTTAAAATAAACAGGCAAAAGAAAAGAGAGCGACATCTAGTGACTTTCTAGTTTCACTTCTACCGCGTGTGAATTACACACTCTGATTTTATTTTAAATTGCAACTACAATATTCTTAAGGACTGACTCATTTAGATGAATGCACGCAGTTGGCAACAGTTTCTCAGAAATAGTAGGAGTGTTCAACTGCGCAGAATAAAGTTTTTTTTTAAATTTGTTTATTAGTATCTATAGCAAAATTTGTACATAATGTATTTATAAATATTAAAGTATTATAAAGTACTTTTTTTTTTCACAGTCCTCCTCACTAGGGTTTCCTGTTCTGAGGCGGCCTGTAGTTTTTCCACATTTGTATTTAGTATCCAGTTGTCTTTATATGGTCTTCAGTATGTTTGATAGTTCATTTTCACTTTGTTCTCTCAACCATATTTTATTATTTATTTCTGTTATTTTTTTTGCTTGAGTTGGAAGAGCGTTGTATAGTATTGTCGCATTGAATTTCATATTTCTTTGTCCAAAAGATGTTTTCAAACTGGCTGTAGCTAGAATATTTTGGTTTATTGCCCTGGTTGTGTATCTATGTTGGACAGTGGAGTATTCTGATATGTTTTTTTTTTAATTTTAAATAAAATATTTTTTGCATAAAGTTTTTGTATGTTGTAGACTTGAATGCTTTGAAACAATTCTTCTGTCGGAGTTCTAACTGGTAATATCAAAATTGTCTTTAGTACTCCTTTTTGTGCTATATTGAGCCGGTCCATGTGAGTGCTCAAGGCAGATCCCCATCCAGTTATCCCGTACTCTATTTGTGATTGACATAAAGCGTAGTACACTTTCTTAATGTCGTTTATGTTGAGGATGTTACGGATGGCTCTAAAGAAGTAAATGTACCTGGTGAGTTTTTTTGTGATTACTTCAATGTGTGCGTTTCATTGGAGATTATCATCAATTTCAATACCAAGATATTTGATACCTTCGGAGTGTGCTATGGTAGGACAGTAGCATAATAAGCCTTGATTTTGATAGTTTTCTTGGCATGTATGTAATTTGAGATTACAGTCATCCTCTGGCTATTATACAAGAAGGCTATACCTATACCTAATAAATAATACTAATATTGAGATTTAATGTAAACGTTATCTTATAATTTGTAGGTCCAATTAGGAGTACCACCGAGCCAAACCCTCTGATACGAAAATATGAGTCGGTGAATTATTTTCCCATTTGGAATCTGGTAGGTTGACACATATGTTGTTCTTGTATTATTTCGTATTTATTATACTTTTACATATACGTAGTGCAATTGCATAGCGTGAATTGACTAGATAATCATTTGTGGAAAAATGTGTGAAAGGGTTAAGTTTTTCCTGTGGGGAAGATTTAACCCGGACATAAGATCTAAATCATTTATGTTATTCTTCTTCAAGAGATCTATTTTATATAAAATTTTACTTGTTGATTACTGCTTCATTAAACTATTATGTATATACATCACTTGTTTATAAAGGCCAGTACGGGCGTATAATACAGGGTGGGCAGAGTGGAGTTACTAGTTTCAAAAAATCACTGAAGGCCCCCCAGACCGAGCAAAGGAGCGAGACAGGTGCCGTTAGGTTGGGTAAATGATGCCGTTTTTTTCATGATATTTAAAAAATGATATCATCTTGCGTGGTGGTTTTGGCGAGCAATACGCATTTTGAGCCTTTCAAGGTATTTTTCGGCCACACTTCACAGCATATCTTGTGGAATTCCAGCGATGACGTCCTCAATCGCCTAGTTCAGAGCTTCAAGGGTTCGAGGTCGAAGTTTGTTTACCTCAGCTTTGACGTATCCTCACAGAAAAAAAGTCACTCGGGGTCAAAGCGGGAGAGCAAGGGGGCCGTGGAATATCCCCTGCAAAGAAATCGGTGGAAAGAGCTTTTGCAAAATTTCGCATGAACGACGGACAGCATGAGCCATGGCTTCATCATGTTGAAACCAGAAGGCTTCGGTGTCATGTTCCTCGCCATATTCTTTCATTTTGGGACGCCTTAGGTTTTCCAATATCTCACAATAGTGAGATGAATAACTCAATAATGGTACTGGTTAATCCTTCGTCGCCAGTGCAACAAACAGCGCCGAGGGATACAGCAGTTACGGTTGCAATACAAGCATCTCTACGTTTCATAAAATCTTGTGGGCTCAATTTCCGTGTACGCATCATCTTGTAAGGGTATAGATGAAGGTCTGAGTGTAAGATTTGCCTTAAAATTCTGGACGATATTCCAAGCGCAGCGGCATATTTCCGTGCTGCTCGGGTTGGAAACTGTTCAATTGACGCTTATACTACCGCGATGTTTTCAGGTGTTTGCACACTTTTAGGTCGCCCAACTGGTATTTTAGGATCTGCAGTTCTTGTCCACTTTACATTACTGATCCATTTCCGAATTGTTTTTGGGATCAAGAACACTGTCATCACGATTTAACTCGAACCGGACCCGGAAAGCTCCATGCGTAGCCACAACGCATTCCCCGTTTTTAAAGAACGTCTCCACAATAAAGCCCCGGTACTTACCTGACCACGGCATGGTCACTAACATAAACGGCATCATTTCCCCGACCTAACGGCACCCACCCCGCCCCACTGCTCGGTCTGGGGGGCCTTCAGTGATTTTTTGAAACTAGTAACTCCACTCTGCCCCACCCTGTATAAATAAATCACAAGAACACTGTAATGTCGTCAAAAACTGGCTAAAGAAGGAGATAGTGCAACACGGCATAACAACCCAAAATAAATCAAGATAAATATCTTATTATTCTTAACACTCCCTTCGAATTAATTTTATCCTCTGCATTGTGTAATTTTCATTTGTTTTATTAAAGCTCAGCCAGTATCAAGGTTGACTGTTATTAAATAACTCATCGTTTATGAACTCAAACTTTCTTTATTGAAAAGATATTCCATTACACGGTTAGATAATAGAGATTTCTTTCAGTTTTGGAAAACTTTTACACAATTTCCATAGCAACGAGGGCTTCTGAAAATATTTATTGTCTTACCGCTCCCGGTAATCTGTTAGTAAGTTAAATATACGCTTTTTAACAATGTGCTAAGGAGAATGGATAACATTGGTCAAACATCAAATCAAATAGGGTGGTGGGTATAGGCACCGTCGCCTCGGGAACCATTTATTGGATAACCAAAACCCCTGTCATAGATCATCCCGTTTGGTGACTTAGCAGGGATGTCTGGGTTCATGGGAGAGGTTTATCTATCACATACTGCGTGGCGGGCAGGATCGGGAGAGTCCGGTTGAGGGAGACCTTTTTACCTATACACCCCTCATTTCATTTTCCTTCCCATGACTTCCTCTCCTTCCTTTCCCATAAAGCATCCCCAAAGATGGCATAGGCCCAGAGGGAAATTATTTTGTACAACGCGTCCTGTGTT
This sequence comes from Limnephilus rhombicus, assembly GCA_929108145.2. NCBI lineage: Eukaryota > Metazoa > Arthropoda > Insecta > Trichoptera > Limnephilidae > Limnephilus > Limnephilus rhombicus. The sequence goes on along the minus strand of OV815288.1, from coordinate 31,047,191 downwards.
GACCTAATGTAAAAAAAATGAGTGGCGCCAGGCATAAATTTTCCCATGAAAATTCTTCTGATTTTTTGAAAATTTTTGTGATTTTCTTCTTTCGGAAATTATGGAAATTCCTTTCGGAAAATATGGAAATTAATTTCGGAAAATATGGAAATTCCTTTTGGAAAATATGGAAATTCCTTTCGGAAAATATGGAAATTCCTTTCGGAAAATATGGAAATTCCTTTTGGAAAATATGGAAATTCCTTTCGGAAAATATGGAAATTCCTTTCGGAAATTATGGAAATTCCTTTCGGAAAATATGGAAATTAATTTCGGAAAATATGGAAATTCCTTTTGGAAAATATGGAAATTCCTTTCGGAAAATATGGAAATTCCTTTCGGAAAATATGATGGTCGTATAATTTCAAGAAATGCAGATCAACGGCCGATTTAAGCCGCCGCTACCCGAATTTCTACCGTTTTCTTACATATACCCCTTAGACATTTGAAGTTTTTGAGCACTCAAAAAAAAGAAGTTATTTTTTAAGATAATATTTATCTATATATTCCCCAAGCTGTAAATTAGGTATATTAAATTCAGTCTTTAGAAAAAAATCGCAAAGTATGCTCCGAAAATTATTATTGTCACGTCTGTTTCAGTTATTTTACAAGTTATATGTACGAAAAAGTACACAGTGTTTCTTTAAATGTTTTTTTACACAGCCCCACAGAGATTTTTGCTCTATTTTAAACGAGTCGTGTTTTATTGAACATTTTCGCTTCAATTTTACCGTTTTAAATATTAGCGCACTCTCTCCAACATAACATATATCTCTCCATCTTCTTCTTTTTGAGCGGGGATACGGTACCTTAACACCATGCTACTTATTTCTTTGGGATTCTTTCGAGTTCGATTAGCTCCACACAGGAGGCCCTGAGGAAAATAATTTCCCTCAGGGTCTATATCATTTTTGGGGATACTGTGGGAAGGGACTTTTTAGGGAAAGGAAGGGAAGTTCTAGGAAGGAAAAGGGTACGTGGGGTGGGTAGGAATCTGGGGATCAATGTGTCGAGGAGTGACGGACGTATGAATCCATGCCTCCAACTGCGATGCAAGGCGATCAGTCGGGAGAGACTAGCTGGATAGGTCTAGATTCTAAATCGGGCGATCTTGCCGGCCAGTCCAAATCACCATAAAATGAGTGATTAAGCCACCCGTTTTTTCAATTTTTTTCCACGTTTTTAAGGAGTGTATCAATTCATGACTTGTTGACATGTATTTATTTCACAAATGTCAAAGCAGAACATTTGCAGCCATTTGCAAAAATTTTGGCATCTTCCAATATGGGGATGACTTTTGCAATTAAAAAATGTTTTATTTGAATTATATTACCTAACTAGTTGGTTCCCGGCATGCCATGCTATGCTATTTTCAAATAAATAAATTGTTTCTCCTTTATTGTGCATCCCCGTTCCCCTCCCGCGTTCCCTCCCCCCTATCGCGTTGCATTTCCACCTTCCCCGCCTTTCTCTATCCTCTTCCGCTACCCCTTACCGCCAACTCCCCCCCCGCGTTAAAATAGTTGTAAAGTTTTCTGAAATTATCCAATTTTCTGGGCAATTATTATAATTTTTCTGTCGGTAAGAACTTTCTACAAAGTATTAGAAAACTTGAAAAAAAAAGATTAATGAAATAGGTAAAGTCGTTCTGAAGTTATGGCATGACTAAGGGAAACAGGGATTCATTTTTATAGATATCGATTTCAGTAAGCTTAGATAATGTTACTACAATGTGAACAAAACTAAAACTCAAAGAATTTTAGAAGTAAGAAATCTATATAAAAAATTCAAAGAAAAGTTGTGAAATGGCAAGGAGCGAGACATATCCGTTCTAATTAAATTCTAATATACCGATTCAAGGTTGCCAATATGCCGTATGTGTGGTAAAGCCGGCTTTAAGCCTAGTTTAAGGACATTTTAACCATGCAAACGCCGTGGTAATAAGTAAAGTTTTTCATTTTACAAACCCTACGTGGCGCGTTATATTCGCACCACGTTTGTAAGTGATGGTGTTAGACTTAAGCGTCTATTTTCTTCTTCTTCTTGTGCCTTGTCCGTTCAACGGACGTTGGCTATCGTGTTGGCTACGCGGACTTTGTTTACTGCGGCCCGGAACAGCTCTACAGTAGACTGGCCAAACCACTGTCTCAGGTTTTTCAGCAGTGTGGTTCTCCTTCTTCCAGGCCCAGTCTTCCGGAAATCTTTCCTTGCATTATGACATGAAAGGTCTCATACTTCTCTGGATGTCTCATCACAAGTCCTAGAAATTGAAGTTTTTGGATTTTTATAGTTTTAATAATTTATTTTTCTTTTTTCACCCGAACCATAACATCTTCATTCGTAACCCTGTCCATCCAGATTAGACTATTTTATATTAATTTTAGGTAAGTCTCTTTTCCGAGATTCAACGTCCGTTGAACGGACAAGGCACAAGAAGAAGAAGAAAATAGACGCTTAAGTCTAACACCATCACTTACAAACGTGGTGTGAATATAACGCACCACGTAGGGTTTGTAAAATGAAAAACTTTACTTATTACCACGGCGTTTGCATGGTTAAAATGTCCTTAAAGTAGGCTTAAAGCCGGCTTTACCACACATACGGCATATTGGCAACCTTGAATCGGTATATTAGAATTTAATTAGAACGGATATGTCTCGCTCGACGGATATGTCCGGCATTAAATGTGTGGAGGAGCTATTCCGGGCAGCGCAAGACAGAGAGACATTCTCAAGAGTGATCGCCAACGTCGGGGGGACCTGATACGGCACGCAAAGAAGAAGTCTCTTTTCTGGCATTTCAAAAAAGAAAATCATTAAATATTTATCTGTGGCAGTGCAAATGTCAACGTTCGACGTGGTATATCTAAATTTCTTTCGCTTTTTCCTTACTTGCAATGACCTTTTCCAGTGAAAAAAGGGAATTTGAAATGCGTTATTGGTTGTTCTTTAATTAAAAGTATTCATGAAAATTTGAAAGCTCTAGCCACCCATTCTGTAACAAAGTTAGTAACCAAACACATAGCGTAGAGAGTTTCCACACAAAACCCAGAAATCAGAGTTGCAAAAACACCCCCTCCTTGCGCCGGAAATGAACTAGGAGATTTACGCTCAGAATTTATTCAAATTGAAAAATATTTTTTGCAACGGATTGTAAACGAACCGGCGGAGAATATTTGTTTAAACGATTTTTCCGATTCGTTCATGCGACCGGCAGCAGCGGTGGCGCCTCGCTGAGCCGGTTCGACACAAATCCCAGTTGGAACCGGCGCACATTATTCAGACCCGCATTCGACTAAATTACTACCGGCTGATCCAAGTGAAACGTTACTGACAAATATTACACAAAAATCTACGATCTCAAGAAAGAATCTCATGCAGGCAATGGTGACTTTGCATGATATCCGTTAAAATATTAGATAAATGCGAAGAAAATAAGGACACTTTTAATATGCACTGAATCAATTTAGTTAGATAATAATAAGAGGTACGTATTTCAATTTCCGGAAAAGAAAACAATGCGTTTCAAAAGTTATTTCCTTAAATTCAAATCAAATTTTCACTTTTATTTTTTTATTTTTTTATTTATTTTTTATTATTATTTTTTTTATTATTTATTTAATAACAGAATGCATTTTGTACAAAAAATTTGAGTAGACCCACAAAGCTGTCATATGGAAGATTGTCTGCAGGTTCTAACAATTTAAACATTCTTAATATAATATCTAAGAAAATATTTGTAAATACATTTATAGTTTTAAGGAAACATTAGAATGGATCACATAATATTAGATAATTTTACTTGCAACCATAAATATATAAGATATTTCAATATACCTGCCTAATAACAAGATATGTAGGCAGCTATATTAAGATATTCAAAGATACATGGAGTTTTCGCTCATTAACCATAGTTTTATCATTTTAGGACATAGTCTCTCATTTTTTTTCAAATTTTATGTTTTTATTGATTTTATTGAAAATCACTGGTATTATATATATATATGGCTTCCATACTTATTTAATATTCGAGGAGTTTTTAGGCCCTTTCCTTCTCTAAATCTTGTGGTATGTTTGTGTACAAGTAGGTGTTTGTAAGGGCTTTCCCCCATATTATCCATAATAGTAGTGAACCAGTGGAGACCTTTGACTTGGTGGTCATTGTTATTGATGACAAAAGTTTTAAGGTTCATCATCATCATCATCTTTTTCCCCTTATCCTATTCGGGTCGGGGACCCATTGCATCGACAAGGCTCCTCCATGGTCCCTGTCTTGTGCTGATTGTTCGGTCTCTGTCCATGGTAGACCCATCCTCTCCTCACACAATTTCTGGAGTTGCCTCGCCCAACTGTGTCTGGGGCGGCCCACTGGATGTCTACCCTCTTGAATCGCACTCAATATCTTCCTTGGAATTCGGTCTTCAGACATTCTTAGTACATGTCCAAGCCACCTCAGTTGCGATTTTTCTATGAAGAGTAGCAGTGGTTCAATATTTAGATCATCTCGGATCGTCAAGTTTCTTATATGATCCCATTTCGTAACTCCTGCCACTCCTCTCAAGTACCTCATTTCGGCAGCTTGGACTCTAGAGCGTGTTCGTTCATTTAACATCCATGTCTGGTGGACGCAAGTGTTAAGGTTAGTTTTTGTACCTATTTAATTCAAAATATTAATCTATGATACTAAAACAGGTTCATAGATTGGTTTTAATTGAATAATAAATAAATAAATCATAGTGTATAATTCACACGCGGTAGAAGTGAGACTAGAAAGTCGTCTTATTTTCTTTTGCCTGTTTATTTTAAAGTTGTTTGAAGATTGGATATTGATTTACAAAAATAAAAAAAAGTTTTTTTTTTTTGGATTTCGTAGAATTCTAACCATGGGTTCGCTGGGTTTCTCTGGCCGCTGAGATTTGCGACGCTCTATACCGCTGCGCTACCGGACGCTCCACGGAGTTGTGAATTTACCGCATTATGTTAGAATCGAGGACCCGTCATATAATAAATTTTAGTGACGCATTTCCGTTTCATCCAAATTTCAAATCACTAACGGGGCTAAAGAAGTTTCACTTAAAAAAAAACTAGCTTGAAAGCATGGCGTTTAGAGGAAAATTATTCCGTGACAATTCATTAATAGCAATGAAAAATAAAATTCAAAATAGCCCATAACCTAACCTGACGTAACCTATTTAACGAATTTTTTCATAACTTTTAATGATTTTTCAAAAGAGGTGATTGAGTTGAATTCATTCTGAGTTGCCCGGTCAGTGAGGAAAAGACGTCAAATTATTCGTTTTTTTTAACGAAACAACCACTAAAATGCTTTATTTTCTATGAAAATGAAACTGAAGTACTTAATTCCTATCATTATTATGTAAGTGATAATAATGATAGGAATTATGGTTTTTATCATAATATTGTAATGATTGTTTTTGTTTTAAAATACTTATTGCATTCAGTTCCCTCCAGTTTAAGTACTTACCTAGTTCTCGCCTATTTATAACACTCATATACTCTCTTTATACACTAATCATGTTACATTTAGTCGGTACTTAAAGAAACCTTATTTTTATTTCATTTTGTAATACTGCAAACCAAAAAAAGAAAAAAAATTTCATAAGAAATGAATGATTTTAATTTATAATTTTTTTTTTAATAATTTTACTTAGATATACTTAGATATGTTTACACTTACGAGTACTAGACTCCAATTCAAACAACTATCCTTCGTTGGTCACCATGATACAGGCAGCTGCCTAGTATGGTGACCTAATGTATCTCCTGAAGTAAATTTATTATGTATGTAACATGTACTTATAAATAAATAAATAATAAATAAATAAATTATAGAAAATGTTTTAAAAATAACCTGTGTGTATTAAGCGTGCAACAAATTTCTGAATATTTATTTACCAAATTAAATAATTAGGTCGTTTTGCAAAATATAAAAATAACGCCACATATTTCAAACAAAATAATAATGTAATTACGAAGTTTTTTAAAATGTATGTAGAGGTGGACAAAATCCATACAATTCTTATGTACAGTTTCTTCCTTGCAGATCTGACATAGTCCGAAAAAAAAAATTAAAAAAAAAAAAATTAATTCAATATTTGCTTTAATTTATACCTACATTTAAAAATAGCGAAAGGCATGATGATAGAACTAATAAATTATGTACTTTATGTTATTATTTTTTTATCATAATTATTTATAATTTTTCAATAATGTCTAAGCAAAATAACAATGTAAAAAAATCTTTAAAATATTAGTTTGTAAGACCGTAAATAAATAGACAAACTGAAGTATTTTCTTCACAAAAAATGTGCGCAGATTTTTTTAAATGATTTTATTTAAACTAAAATAAAAATTCTGGAACATAGTTTCCCCAGATAATTTATTGTTTTTTTTGCACGATTATATGATTTGAAATGTGTATTGTGAAATACAAAATTTTATTTGAAAATTTAACAAATCTGCCAACGACCTACGGTATTATTATATGGCCTATATTATATGCCCCATGTGCTAAAAATGAACACATTTTCTCATAATTTAAAACATAACTTTGCCAAATAAAAGAACAATCTTTCGAAATCAATTTATACTTTTATGTGGAAAACAGTCAATACGGCTAAAATTTTATTTAAAAAAGACAAATTTCCGGTTTTGTCTGGTTTTTCCCCCTTAACAGTAGAAACAATAGATTTGCTATTGAGTTACCGCCAAAATTCAAATGAAAATGAAATTTAATATATACTTACTTTAGTTTTAGTGAAAAAGAGTACAACTTTTTTTAAAAGGTTTCACCAAAACGTGTTTCCAGGAAATTTAAGCGCAACGAACAATAAATAAATACAAAATAATAATGATCCTGATTAAACGAAATCCGAAAATAAGCCATTTTTCTCTTAACATAAAAGCCTCGCAAAACCACCGAATATTCTGAAAATATCAAATAACACTAATTCTTCTTTAACCACCCCTTGAATTTGATCAATCTACTCCATTTGCACGCCCCAACCCCATTTCCATCACTTGTATCTCTACCCTCCCACCCCATCTACTACCTCGCCCTCCCACCTACCCCCAACCTCCTACTTTCCCTTCTCCCTCTCCATATCCCAATATCCGGAGAGCGTGATGATAATATATTACCGTTTCGCAGACCACTCTCTGATAACAATACAACGTGACATTAAATTATACCAAAATAAAGGGCCAGCTGCAATGATGGATCCGAAATTCATTACGTGGTTGTACAGCGGTTGCAAGAGCGGAAATTAATTCAAATTAACATCTTACTGTAGTCTCTCCGATCAGATCTAGTCAGGTACAGAAACTTCACCTTTAATTAATATATCTTTCTCAATATGTAATTTGATTACACTGGTCGCTTAAGGTTATACAAATTTGATCAAATCCTAAAATAGATTTGTTGGATGATTCCAACGATCGGTGAAATATTAAAATCGATGATTTAATTTTTTTTTTAAAACAACTGTAAATTAGATTTACCACATAATGTATCGTCTCTGTTGGAGTAATTAAGTATAAAATCACATATTTGTACAATATTATATAAAATATCAATGCTTTTAAAAATATAGTTAGCGATGTCCCTCGAAGGTCTCCAGCGAATTTAAATTTTAAATTGTTAATGAAAATGACTTGCATACAGACTTTTTATTATGCAGGGTATTAAGGGACGTACTTCTTGTTGTATTTTTGACTTATTTGAAGTTAAAAAAGTAATTTAAATTTTGGGCTCCGGTGACTATTTAATTTAAAAAAAAAAACGGCCAAGCATTTTTTCTTTCACCTATATGGTCACTGACCACTCAGCCGAGTAACCGCCCAACTACTTACCCCAAGCCTAAGCATCCAATAGCTTCTGATTTTTTATGTTTTTAGGTGAAAAAAGGGATCAAAAAATGTCACCAGAAACCAAAATTTCATCAACATTTTTGAACTCCAAATAATGAAAGGAATCACTGGTTAAAATAAGTCAAGTACGTCCCTTCACATTCTGTAAAAGTGTACATGCCTCTCAACTATTTCGCTAATATTTATTTTTCCCTCCTTCCTCCATACATCATATTCATCCGTCGAATATGGACGTATTGACCGTTGTCATTCGGTAAGTATTTTTTCGAATCAAATTGCGGTCCAAGGATTGGCTTAGCTAAATTTTGAATGAGTTGAACTATCCCAATTGGGGATGCAATAGTCTCACTGGCTCCAGACGGGAGCAGCTGAGACTCTTGAGAGGTATTACTATAAAAAAAAGTATATATACATATTATTTGAAAAAACAAAAATAGTCTCCGTGTGTGTATTTCGATGCATGGAACCGGAGGGAAGAAGATAAATTCATTTTGATGTAGTGAGTCATAAGGTAAAACGAAAAAGTTAAGAATTTTTTTTTCAGGTATGATCAATGTTGTTTTTATTTAATATGTGAATGCCTCACAAGATTCCCAGCTGCTCCCATTTGTGAGACTATAGCATCCCCAATTGGGGCATGTTGTGAGGCTGAAGTTAGTAGGGAAGGCAAGGAGATGTGGAAGAGGAAGGTGAGGAAGTACATGACTATTCAGATCTGGTCATTAAACACGGCTAAAGCCATTTTAAGCAACGTTTCAATTTTGAATAGTGGTCTTACACCAGGGCGATATTGAGAGTACCTACAACTCTGGAACGTACCGTAAATAAACCATATATTATTTGCCACGCCGGGATTCGATCGCGCTACCTTGGGATTGCGAGTCAAGGGCCTTACCCCTTGACTTCGATTTATGGTGACGCGGCAGGTTGATTTAGAAAACCAAAACTGAGAATATCATATCTGAAACTTATAGGAATTATACAGCAGTATGAATATTGATACCAATACAGGGTGTGAGAGATGTATCTGACTTACTTTAGCAATAATAATCGGTGATTCAATTGACCGGTCAGTGGTTGAGTGGGCATAGCGCTTGGGTCCCACCCGAGCGTCGCGTGTTCGATTCCTCGGCTGGCTAAGTCTTCCATCACAACACAAGCAACATTTTCGGCTTTCTGTGGTGGTAGTAGGAGATTTTCAAACATTGTTGAGTTATTCGTAACCCGGGAATGGTCGACTTTCTTTAAAATAAAAAAATTCAGTCATTATGTGGAGAGAAAAATACAAATGACATTTTGGTCTTCGGTGGCGGTCAAAAAACGTTTGTTTATTTATTACAGTGAAAAATAGTTAATATTTCTATTTTTGAAACTGACAATTCAAGGTGGAATTCCATTTTAATATATTATAATAAAAGAAATATATGAAAAAGAGTTTTTTCGAAGAAAAATTCATTCCTATGAAAAATTCCCATTGCAACTATTTCTGTTTATGACATTATTATTGTTTCATATTACATTATTATTGTTTCACATTATTTTATTGTGATTTTAGGCACTCAAGCCTCGTGCATATTTCGTTTAAAGGTCAAAATATTTCCGCTTTGCAATAAAATCCAAATAATATTTCTGAACGTATAAGAATATTTCTGAACGTATAAGAAAACTAAAAACTGTTTTTGAAATGTAATAAAATACTCTTTCAAATTGTGTAATTCAAAATAAACATTTTAGAAAATTTTCGATATATTAAATTTTTTAATGCAATCGAAAAAAAGGTTTAGTAATTCTTACCTGACGTTTAATTTAACTAAAATTATAAACTGATAACGAAAAACAATAAAATCACGTTGAAATTTTATAAGAAAAAAATGCATTGTCAAAATTACTGATATCTCATATTTTTGTGTTTTCAGGTTAAAATACTGAATAAAAATTTGCGGTCGGAAACTTTGGTTTTGTAATGGTGTACATTTTAAATTTCAGAATTTAATATAAAGCGTGGTGATTTTTTTCTTTTTAAACCCGTTTAGATGGTATTTCTCACCATGATAGTAAGGGAGATACCCAAAAGCGAACAAATTAGCCCAAGGGGTTAACATTAAAACAATAAAGAGTGGATCTAAGCGTCTTGTTTTTATTAGCTGTTTTGTGTTAATGGCTCGTGTATTTGTTATTCTTTATTTTTAAATTTGTGTTTTTATGAAATCTCTTATCGTTGACTTAAACCAACTTTTGTGAATACTTTTGAAAGCTATATTTGTTTATTTTGAGTTTTAAAGACGACCGGAATAATATTACACACTTTTTGTTTTAATTTGTGTTCTTTCCTTTGTCTAAAAGTAGCATCATTAAAATCACTGGAGCGATTATGGTCGAAAAATGGTCAATTTTTATTTTTCTGAGATTGATAGCGGTCCAAAATTGGACAACATTTTCCTACCATTGGTAAATCATTTATTGTAATTATTTAAAACATTTCCTTGGGCAGCCATTTATTTTAAAACGAAGCTATTGAAATGCTTTATGACCATGGATGTTGCAAATCCGAACTTCGTAGACTCTTTTAGAACGATGTTAAAAATAAATTTAAAAAATATTTTATACCGCCGAATTTTTGATCGGCTTTTTACGGTTAAAATTAAGTCCTTTTTAAATAGATATGCACCTTTCTTTATCAAGAATACCACAGAAAACGTACAAAAATCGTAAATATTCTTTGTTGACGCGAATAAGTACCCCTCACGGCATTTTCAAAGCAAACACTGAGGATTCAAGCGGTTATAAATTTACGATTTTTATAATATTTTATAAATCTTACAAATATGAGATAAACCTTAAAATACAGGTTAATTCGTTGGTTTTTTAGCATTATATTAAGTTTTTATGTCTCTTTGTTAAAATTCGAAGGTATGATATTTTTAACGCTAGAGAAAAATTAAAAAAAATGATGCTCGGGTTTTAAGAGGAATATAAACGCTAAACATATTTCGAATCTTATGCCTGCAAAATTTTAAAATCGAGCGTCTTTTTGCACGAGGCTAGTAAGCGAAAAAGTGGTTTTTATTTATTTTGTGCATAATTTTATAAGAACGAAAAAAAGTTTGAACATAGAAAACCTCAAAAATAGTCTTAGCCATAAAGGGGTATTTTTTAAAAATTGTTTCTGGTATTATTACTTCATAGTTAAGTCATGAAAAAACTTTTTTTTGTGGTTTACGCTTATATTTTTTGTTATGTGATTAATGATTTTATTGTAATTCCAATACAAAGAAAAACTAGTAAAAGCTTCGATTTATCCGTAGCATATTTTTTTATGTTCATACTGTAGGCCGATTTGTTGTAAAGATTAATCAAAATAGTATCTAAATAGGATTTCACGTATATATTCATCTTAAGGGTATTAGTATGTTATGTGGGTATATAAGTCTGATTGTTCTATTTGTGTACGTGGAATTGTCATGTGGTATATTTTTGTGTGTGATTAAATAGGGCTAAGGCATATAATTGTTTTCTGTAACGTACGTTTCGCAAATATACTGGAATCTGTCTGTATTGATTTAAAAAAATTGTTTTAATAAAATGATTTTTTTTTTGTAATTTTAAAATTTTTATTCCATATTTTACAGTATTTTCCCAATGTTCTGTATAAAAAAGTCAATATCAATTTGGGACGATGGTATGGGTACCGCCGCCCCGGGAACCATTTATTGGGTAACCAACATCTTTGCCATAGGTCACCTAAGTTAGTATCTTCCACTATGTTTGGTGACTTAGCAGGAGTCCATGGAGTGAGGTTTGTACGGGTCTTGGCGACGGATGCGTCTGCCCACCAGCTGCACGGCAGGCCGGATTGAGGGAAAATGGTTGAGGGAATCCCTTTGACTTATATAGCCGTAATCTCTCGGAACATCGCCTTGCACCCACACCCTTTTCCTTTCCAGAACTTCCTCTCCTTCCTTTCCTTAAAAGACCGGCATCATCCGAAATCATCAGAAAGATAGCATCCCAAAGATGACATTGGCCCTGAGGGGAATTATTTTCCGCAGGGCCTCCTGTGTGGAGCTAATGATAAAATAAAAAATCAAAATGTAGGGAAACAATATAGAAAGTTAGGGATCGGGAGATAGAATGAGCGGCTACTCGGCAGAGTGACCAGTGAAAACAATTTTTTTTCTCCAAATAATTTAAGGATTCACCGGTTAAAGCAAGTCAAATACATCTCAAAATACCCTGATTTTGATACGAAAACTTTGGTATTCATATTCACAGATCAGATTTTAATTCCCATTTTTTATCTTTCTATCAAAGCAAGTGCGTAACTTTATAATACTATGTGATATTACCTTTGAAAACCCTACAAAGTTAAAAAATTCACAAAAAATGCTAATTTCCCTTTGACTCTAACAGTCTTTCCGGAGAGTGTTCAAAACAAAATGAATCCACGTGCGAGTTTCACGCTAATTTTTCCCTCTGACCACCGTACGAGCTGGTAAATCTGCGCTAAATCTACTCCTGTTTCACACCCTAATCCCTCCCCACCGATCTCATCCCCTTTATTCCCACCCCCAACCGTCCCCCTCCCCGTCCCCTCCCCCTCCCGACCAATCACTGCGTTTGATGATAATATTTGATTTACAGCACTCGGCTAACCGATAAATGCTTTTCATTAAACCTCTATATTATTCTACAGTCGCTAGTTTGAGTTTGCCACTGACCAGTGGGAAATATTGCTATTTATTCAAGTGCTTTTCCGTGCAGTTTCGGGAAAATTTAAAAATTAATCTGCGATCGCTTATTTAAAATTCAGATAGAAAGTGCCTTTAAGCTTTAAAATAACATATAACGAATGAAAATATTCCAAGACAAATAGGAATCCGTGTTATGATATCAGCAATTTTTTTGTTAATTTATTTAGTGTGCCTTCATCGCGATCCAAAATTTTTATTCGACTACTCAGAAAATGAAAATACCTTTAAAAAAATCAAACACATACATCTAAAGTTTTAGCCTGCTACATAATAAGATAGTATAATCGGATTCCTCCTTGTAGGGTGCTTCGTAAACTATCGGTCTCCTATTTGTACGGTGCTTTACAGTCTCCCCACTCTTGTCTACTTTAGTTTTCACTTCTATCGCGTGTGAATTGCACACTATGATTTTTTTCAGTGTGAATTTTTTCACAAGAATCTCAGCTGCTCCCGTCTGGAGCCTGTGAGACTATGGCATTCCGAAATGGGATATGTTTTGAGGCTGAAGGTGTTGTTGGGAAAGAGTTGAGAAAGAGGAAGGCGGGAACTACCTGAACATTCAGATCTGGTTACCAAACACGGCTTAAGCCATTTAAAGCAACGTTTCAAATCTGAATAATGGTCGAACACCAGGGCGATACTGAGAACATCGTCCTCTCTGGAACGTGCCTCAAATACGGTATATATTATTATTAATGAATTAAATGTGAAACATCATAAACTAGCTTTTACTTGCGGCTTCGCTCGCATGGTATTAGGGGGAAATTACTGTACAAAGAATTTTCCACGGGAATGAAATGTTTTTTCCGAGATAAAAAGCAGCCTATGTCATTTTCCAGTCCTCCAATTATCTCTGTTTAAAGAAATCACGTCGGTCGGTTGCTCCATTTATATTATTATAGCGAGTTCCCGGTGTGCGTTGCGACGCCACTTAATAAAGAAATTGTTTCTCCCTGCGTGTAATTTCCTATTCGTCCCTTTCCACTTCCTCTTCCCCTTCCTCACCCACGTCCTCTTCCCCTCTCGCGTTCCTACTCCGCCTTCCTTCTCATTCCAGCTTTCAAACAGCTCGCGTGCCACCTATTACAATTTTTATACAAATTTCATAATGCCAGAGCACACCAGTATATATATATATATATATATATATATATATACAAAAACCTTCGCGGGCATGCACACATCAAATTCCCAAAGTTTGAATGAAATAGGTAGAGTCGTTCGGAAGTTATGCGCGTACTTAAATTTAGGCAATTAATTTTTATTTATATAGAAAAGAGTAGAAAGAATTTGGGAGGCGGGTGTGGACTGTGGTTACAGTCCACACCCGCCTCCCAAATTGAAAAAAAGACAGAGCATTATACAGGGTGTTAAGGGACGTAGTTCACTTACTTTAACCAGTGATTCCTGACATTATTTGGAGTAAAAAATGTAAATGAAATTTTGGTCTCCGGTGACATTTTTTGATGACTTTTTTTTTTTTTTTTAAATTTTTTCTTCAAAATCAAACAAAAAAAAATCTTCCGCATTTCGTCACTGGTCACTCAGCCGGGTGTCCGACGAACCACTTACCCCACCTCCAACTGTTCAACAACTACCATTTTTTATGTTTTTGTAGAAAAAAAAAAAAAAAACATCAAAAATGTCACCGGAGATCAAAATTTCATTTACATTTTTTACTCCAAATAATGTCAGGAATCACTGGTTAAAGTAAGTCAAGTACGTCCCTTAACACCCTGTATACCAGGTAGGTAGATATTTAGCATATTCAAAATTTAAAAACTCACTTACCTTCTAATCGCGTTTTCAGTGGATGCCTCGGTAAGTGATTATTCTCTATGGATTTATTTCGGGCAATAATTCAATGGAATTGAAAAAAATGGTTTTCTGGCATTTTTATATCTACCTTGGGGCACTTTTTAACCCGATTACTTTAATTTACAGCTTTAAGGGTAGCAAATTTTTCACTGATTGAATTTAATGTCTGTTCGTACGGTTTTTTAACTATTTTTAATGGCCTTTTTAACGATTTGACGTAAAATGAAAATTTATAGATTTAATAACTCAATTTTAAAGTTACGATGTATAATTGAGCCCTTGCCTGGAAAAATGTTGTATCCTACACTTCGACCAAGTATATCTAGACAGGGCGTGTAGGCCTTAAAAATGACACCGGAACCAAAAGTATTGGTTTACGAAAACGTTTATCAAAAAGAAATTCCATTATCTCACAGTCAAAAGATCGCAAGAAGCTTTGGATCGTACCTTTGTTGGTCTGCGTGGAGCTAATTTGTTTTCCAGCAAGTTCGCGGTGAAGGAATTACTAGCTGTGTGAAGATCATTTTTAAAACACAAATTTCAGGCAGTTAGAAATATTTTAGGTATGGGCTATAGTGGACTTTATTATTAAAAATTTAATCAGTTATATGAATATTTAAAAAAATATGTACATAACTTATGAATTCGAGGCAGCGTATCGAGAAAAGTAAAAATTGATAAAAAAATGTTTAATTTCTTCCTAGTAAAACAACTACGTCACGCAAGAGATGCAACGGAATTCGGTAGTTGTATTATGAAATTTCACGTTAAGGTGGTGTCACTTTGAGATTGGAATTGGGTATGGGAGGGCTTATCTATAGTTAATATATCGATGATCCTACAATATTCAAGTTCCGAGAAAAATTGAAAAAACGAAACCAGCTATGTTTCATAACATTCTATTTTTAAAATACATAAAACATACAATTCAATTGAAAAATTGTCTAGAAAATCATGTAATCATAACGTTTTTTTTGCTCTTTAAGCTCAAAACCATATATGACACGTGTACATTTATGTTAGAAGAGCATGTTGCTTTCTGTAAGGTGCCAAGAGTAAAAAAAAACATTTTGTGTAATAATTTTGTATGTGAAAGTGTTCATATAAAACATTATTCCAATCTCCGCGCCGTAGCTGAGCTGTAATAAGATATATTTGTTTCCGCCTAGGAAAAAAGTAGAAAATTTTTGGCAAGTAAATTTTATTTGATTGATTTGATTTATATCACAACTAGCAGGGACACGTCGCTGTGGCTAACGAAACACAACGCCACTACCCAACCTTTATAAAATCCACACCACCCGCTTGCCAGCTGCCCGCTGCCCGCTGCCTGAATTGAGTATTTGAATTTCTCGGCTTTTCTCTACTATAATAAGCACGTATTATACGTATAAACCTTCCTCTTGAATCACTCTATCTATTGGTGAAAACCGCATGAAAATCCGTTGCTTAGTTTAAAAGATCTATGCGCACATACATTTTGAGCGACTTCATTTTATGTTATTTATTTATTGTTTGGGAACATTTACAGAGTATTAACATAAAAAAAAATCATTAGATTAGCTTTTAGCCCAGTCAGAAAAAAGGCCTTTAGCTTGCAAAAGGTCGTGTAGTAGCGATTTTGATATATGTTGTTTAGATTGGGACTCTTAATAAAAAAAAAAGTTTTTGACCTTGGGGGGTCAAGCTCGAGCCACCATCTTGGATTGAAGGTGCAAAAATTTAGTTTTTTCAAAATAATTCCTCAACGGTTAATTTTACAACAAAAATATCGATGGCAACTTTGAAGAAAACTAAATAACGTATATTTTTTGTTTAATTTTTTTTTTATAAATCTAATATATAATGACTTACAGCGGTAGAAAGAAGAAAATTTTGACAAAAAATCGTAAAACTCAAGTTTTCATGATAAATTTTGTAAGAACATATTACACAATATCATTTTAACGTATTTTCACAACACGTATAGCAAAATCTATTTCAAATTACAATAATTTTTCGTGTTACATAGAGGAGAGATAGAGACGGCAACATTTGTAGTGATAATGAACATTTAGTAAGCCTTAAAAAGCTGGTCTGCCAGTGCGTCTTCATTGAGTATACGAATGAAAACAACATGATGCAAAACCAGAAGACATAGCAGATGAAGGAAAACGTATTCTTTTTGCTTTGTACGAAAGTTCAAAAATGGTATGGAATCCAAAAAAATCCAGAAAACTGCTATCCAGCTGTTCCCGCCACACATTCGTAGGCCAAGACCGTTCTAATAATTGTTTTATATAGGGTTTTCATATGTACTTTTCAGGATTTGAAACTGGCCACAACGCGAAGTAAGTCAATACTTACTTCGCGTTGTTGCCAGTTTCAAATCCTGAAAAGTCCATAGGAAAACCCTATATAAAACAATTATTAGAACGGTCTTGGCCTATGGATGTTTGGCGGGAACAGCTGGACACCTTCGAAAGAAAGGTATTTCGAAGAATCTTAGGAGCGGTGCGAGAGGGAGAGGCATTAGAGTGGACCCCACCACTTTCCCAACGGCGATATAAGGAAACATATGGTTTCCTCCTTAGCCGCATACGTCAAGAATCTATTTTACTGAACGAATCTGCATTTATTTAAACAAATCTAGATACTCCAATGTCCATGCATACGGGGTGAGAAAGCAGTATGCAAGTACTTACATTAACATGAGGGAGAGGCATGGAGAATCCGCCACAATAAAGCTCTTTGTTATTTACCAAGCTCCCAGACTCTCTTTCCATCTAAGGCTCCAAAAACTAAGATGTGCCGGACATGTGCATCGAATGTCAAGCAAACGAGTACCGAAAAAGGTTCTAACAGAACCCCCAGGAGGTAAACGAAAGGCGGGCAGACCTAGGCTGAGACCGGGAAGGACGCAAGAGGACTACTCCATGTCGCAGTTAGGAAGACGACGGCCGAGGACGGAGGGCGGTAAAGGCTTATGTTGAAGGAGGCCAAGGCTCGAAATGAGTTGTAATACCATTGGAAAGGAAGAAGACCTACTGGGGACACCACAATAAAAAATGCGCCATTTTCTCTACCATTGGTGGTGTGGAAATGAGTTTACAAAATTATAATTATGTAATGAATAGCCCGAAAAAATAACAAAAATTGGGAATTTCACCATTTTTTAGAAAAATATTCACATTTACGCCACTGTAACTCGTTACCTATTGACTTCAAACAAAAGATATTTGAAACTTTATCTTCTCTAAGTTTGTCTTTCACAATTTGGTGGCCAGATCAACCATTGCACAATTATTTTGAAAAAACCAAATTTTGGCACCTTCGATCCAAGATGGCGGCTCGAGCTCGACCCCCCCAAGGTCGAAAACTTTTTTTTCTTCTTCAAAGTTCCAATCTTAACAACATATATCAAAATCGCTACTACACGACCTTTTGCAAGGTAAAACTCCCCACTGACTGGGCTATTTGTAAAAAGCGTAGATGTTAATAGTCCAGTTAAAAATGTTCACAGAATGCACAGTTAAATAGTTGTTTAATGAAATGATTTATTCATTTGAGATAATATATACACAGTAGGTTTATTTGAGGCACGTTCCAGAATGGAAAATACTCTCAGTATCATCCTGGAGTAAGACCATGATTCAGAATTGAAAAGTAGTTTGAAATGGCTTTATGGTTTGGTGACTAGATCTGAATAGCTAGGTACTTCCCCCATTTACTCTTTCCCATCTCTTTCTCCTCCTCACTACCTTCAAACTCACGAAATATCCCAATTGGGGTTGTCTCATTCTCACTTGCTCCAGACGGGAGCAGTTGGGACTCTTTTGCGGTATTCCCGTAAAAAAATGCAAACATATACATTTAAACTATAGGCCATCTCAGAACAGGAAACAGAACAGGAAATGAGGAGGACTGTGAACACGGTGACATTATCCTTATATTATGCTTTGTACAATCATGTGCAAACTTTGCCATGGAAACTCATAAAAAAAAAATAAAATAAAAAAAGACAGACGAAATTCGAGCTCACTAACTTACTTTATTCATACTCCGTACGTTGTTCTATACGTACTCCTCTGTTAATCCGACTTTTGACTTCTGACTCGTATCACGCTCTAAGTGGCTTACCACAGGTACACCGCAAATATCTCATTTCTACTGCATTCAGTCTGCTTTTCCACCGCAAGTTTCTCGCTTCCCTGCGGAGTTTTCATTCCAACAAACAAATTCCTCTATTATTTTTGTATTAATCCGTGAAAAGCGTTCCATTTATTTTTATTTTTTGTCCAAAATCATAATGATTTCATGCCCCTCCTCTTCTGGCTATCTAGAACGGTCGATCGATAAAAGTTTAATTCATAATTTTATTTTATTTTATTTATTTTGGAAAATCAACAGATATTTTACACTTGTAATAATAAAATTAATAATATACATAATACCCAATGATAGATTTTCACATAATTAAAATTATAATTAAAAAGTAAAACAAAAAGTAAGGGTCCTGTACTCATAAGAACTTAACAAAAATATAACCCTGAAAATTATTCAAAAAAAAATATATAAAAACACAATATAAACTGTAATAATCTGCTTACAAAATTTCAAACATGAAGTAGGAGTCAGAAATTTGTTCTCACTTCACAACACCAATAATAATAATATGTACATTGTACATACCTACAACTGAGGAAATACAATAGTAAGTCGAATGACAAGTATGCAACTGACTGGAAAGGATTCAAAGCAATAACATGGTAACTTGCAATACGGTCAAAAAATTATTTAATGTTGACTATGACATACTTTTTTAAGGTACTTAAATTACATGAGAATATTTCTATATCATTAAAATTCTTATCAAATACATTACATGTTCTGAATATAAAAGCATTTTGTCTGAGATTAGTAGAACATTTTTGAAGATGAAAAATTGATTTTTCTCTGGTTCTAACGGAGGGGACTCTAAAATTAATCTGAGCCAAAAGGGGTGAACAATCAATAAAACCATTGATAATTTTATGAAGATATATTATATCTGCGGAGTCTCTTCTAATTTTTAATGATTTAAGTCCATAAGGGTCCTGCAAGCTGTTAATGTTATGATAACCAATATTAAACTTGAAATTTAAATGATGAACAAATTTTCTTTGGATGGCTTCAATGCGTTTAATATAAATATTTTATTGAGGATTCCATATTTGAGAAGCGAATTCAAGATGACTACGAACATATGAAAAATACAATATTTTAAGTGTTTGGATGTTCTTGAATTCTTTTCCAATACGGAATAAGAATCCTAACATTCTAAGGGCTTTCTTCACAATCATATTAATGTCGGTAACCCGATCAAAGTGCAAACAGCAATTCAAATTACGAAGTGTTTTTAATTTATTCGACTTTGTAAGTTAACGATCTGGCCCCCTAGCATGGTCGATCGATATAGGTTTTATCGAAAATGTCGGTAACTTGAAATCGCTCCTGAGCACGACTGCAGGCCACGTCAAATTCACGTCAGGTTCACGTCAAATAAATTAGGAACTATTAGTTGTTGTGAACTGTTGCTTGTTCGTTAGCGGCCTGCAGTCGCGCTCGAGAACGATGACAAGTTACCGACATTTTCGATAAAACCTATATCGATCGACCATGCTAGGACCCCTGGAATCGTGCTCAAATCGACAATATCGATAAAATCTTTATCAATCGACCGTAATTGATACCCTGGATGGAAGGAGTCGATTACCTATCACCTCAGATGACAGTTTGCAACTTGAATGGCAATTGGCCAGCTTGGGAAATATTAGACCACACTGAGAGACAGTCTGGGTTCCCGTTGCCAGATCCCACATTAATAAAACAGATCCCCCATTAATAAAGTAAGGTGATCACCCGAACACGTGGTCAATGAATGCCCCCACCACTCATTCTTCGGCGGGATTGAGGTCTATAGGGCCATCTATGGAAATTTTTAATTTCAATTTTTATTAATGACTAGCTGGTCCCGGCATGCGTTGCTATGCCATTTAATAAAGAAATTGTTTCTCCCTGAGTGTCCTTTCCCATTCGTCCCGTTCCACTTCCGCCTCCCCTTCTTCTCCTGCGTCCTCTTCCCCTCTCGCGTTCCCACTCCGTCACCTCCACCTTCCCTCTCCCTACTCCACTCCCCCCCCCCCTTCCCCCGTCCCGCTAACCACCCTTTCGAGTTCCCCTCCCCCCTCACACGTCCCCTTCCCCTCCCGCAATCCCCTTCCACCTTCCCCGCCTTCTTTCTTCCCTTTCCCGCTCCCTCGTCCCGCCAACCCTCCTCCCGCGTTCCATATATTCAATCCCAGTACATTCAGTTTTTAAACAGTCCGCGTGCCACCTTTTACAATTTTTATTCAAATTTCCATTTTTCATGTAGGTATTTTAAATTTGGTACCTAACATAGGTACCCATTTAAAATATCTAAAATTCTTGATTCCATTCAAACTATTAGGGGAGTACCTTCTTTAAATAAATTAGTTAACTTGATTTTCAAAAATAGAATCCTGATTTAACAATTTTATTGTTTTGCAAAATGTCATTCTCCAATACGCGAACTGTCAAACGTGCGGGTTTTCTGAAATTATTCAATTTTCTGACAATTTTCTTAATTTTTCTCTCCGTAAGAACCATCTTCGTACTTCAAAGAATATTCTAAAAAAAGAATTAGCGAAATCGGTTCAGCTGATCTCGAGATTTGCGCTTACCAACACATTTAGGGATTCATTTTTATATTATAGATATGTCCATATCATTAATAAAAATCTAAAAGAGAAGCGGCCCTAAATTAGTGCCCCGAGGAACTCCCGAGAGCACAAATATCAGTAGGTGAGGTTGTTTAGGCTACTCGCATGTAAGCATTATAAAAATCGCATTCCTCTAACAGTTTGATAACTGGCGTCCTACAGGGATCGGCTTTGCCTCCGAATTTGTTTTTGTTGCACATCAATGACCTTTTGACATGTTCACCAATTCATTGTTACGCGAATGACAGTGCAGTCCATGACAGCTTTTTGTTTGGCAAGCTATCAAAGGGCTCACAAATTCCAACGGCTCAGAGGGCTTTGAAGCAAAGAATGGACGGTTATCTCGAGAGTATTTTCTCTTTGGGTAAAAATAATCTCGTTGAATTCAATGTTTCAAAGAACCAATCATGTCTGATTACGTTTAAAAGTGATCGAAATGAAAATCTAGTCTCCTTCAAAAACAGGGCGTTCTGTAAGGGGCCCGCAGATACTTTAACAGTACACAACTGTTAACCTTGTACAAATCACAAGTGCGCAGTGTTGAATTTAGCATCCACCTTTGGTCTGGAGCCCCAAAATACCTGAAAAACCCTCGACTCTGTGCAGAAATGGGCGGTCCGTCTGATTCTCCTAATTAAACAGACGGATTGCAATCTTTAGAGCACAGACGGGTGGGAATGCTATCCTTGTTCTACCAGTATTTCAATGGAAGATGCTCTGAGAAACTAGCGTCATTGATCCATTCGGCACCCGCGCATCGTCGGGAAACATGCCAAAACGCGTGCAAAATATATATGTAGATTCGTTCTTGTGTTCAAAAGCTCGGCTGTGGAATGATTTGCTAGCCTTTGTGTTTTCTCCTTCCTACAACACGGGTCTCTTCAAGACCAATGTTTATTCCTTCCTCTCCTCAAAAAACCCTCCACACAGCATCTCAGATGACATAGGCCCTGCGGGATTTTTTTTCCTCAGGGCCTCCTGTGTGGAGTTAATGTAAAAAAAAAAGAAATTTAATTTATATAATTGACTTCTCGTTGTAGTTTCCGAACCTCCAATTTCTGGCTACAGAGTAACGGCAATTACAGCTAGGTATACCACGGATGTCATTACGTCTATCCAGAGTGGTAGAAACCTTCAAATTCGCCCTGGTGATAGATACACCACCAATCACAATCGAAACTTTGTTCGTCATGGATTTAGCCATGTTTGGTGTCGAGATCTGAATAGCCAGACATCCACCTTCCTATTTTCATTTTCCCTCCCCACTATCTTCAGCCTCACAACCAATTAGGGATACACAAATTGGGGATGCTCTAGTCTGGCACTGATGCATTTTTTTTATAATAAGACGTTAAGTTTCTAACGCCTTAATATAAAAAAAAGCATCAGTGTAAAGTTTAAGATTCAATTTGGCGGATTTGGGTACCGTCGCCCCGGAAACTATATATTGGATAACCAACACGCCTGCCAAAGATCACCAAAAATGAATAGATAAGTTTGGAATACCCGGGTTCACGGGGTAAGGTTTGACGAATTTTTTTGTCCTCCTGCATCGTGGAGGGGCTGCATCGGAAGAGACTGGTTTAGTGAGGCCTTTTGACCTCTCCAGCCGGACTCTCTTGACTTTAATATATTTTTTAAGGCACCACCGAGGAACCGGCTAAGGAACGCGGAAGCGGAGTGTGGTTCACGTCTAGATCGAACGTCATGCGCATTTTTGCTGGGACTGCCAATCGATTGGAGAGGAATCCTACCCGTTTTCCAGCGCTATACCTTTATTATTTACTGTACTGTGTCTTCCTCCCTACAGGTGCTTGTAGGATATGCTGGATACAATCACCCAGCTCTTGCTTCCTTGTGAACTATCACCAACCTGTCCCATTGTCTTATCTTTAGTCGTACTAACACTATCTTGATTTCCCGCTAAGCACTTGCATACTGCTTACTAACAACGTATGCAGGGATACTGGAGAGCTAGGTTCGTTCAAAATTAATTGTGGATTCGTTCATTCAAAAAAATTAGAGTCCTTGCGAGAGCCTTGATGGAGTAACCATCTGTTATTTATACCAGGGCGGGTAAGTGGTGGATAATCTCCAATATTCATAAGATCGTCACTTCTGAAACACATTGACCCCCGGATTCCTACCCACCCCTCATATCCTTTTCCTTCCCAGAACTTCCTCTCCTCTTTTTCCATAAAAGACCCTCCACACATCTTCCCCAAATATAGCACAGGCCCTGCGGTAGAGAAATGAAAAAAAAATGAATTAATGGAATCCAAAAAAACCACTCAGCAAAACCCACACATTAATTAAATTGTAAATAACAAAAAAAATTCAAAGCGCTTCATCAAATGTGATAACGATATTTTTTATTACGTCCGATAAAATAAATTTGTTACGTAAATAAAACATCCGCATTAATATTATGAAAATTCATATAACCTTTTTGTTTACTGCATACAGCTACGGAACAAACCACGGACATAGGTTGGATGTCTACGGAACAAACACGAAACGTGTGCTGTTACTGTGAAACAAAGGTACAATCATATATGTAATCCACGAAATTTTTCCCAGTAAATTTTAATGACAGTGTAAACTCAAATAAGCGAAACGGAAATTCCAATTTTCGAAACGTTTTCGAAGCTTTTCCGACACAAACTGATTGTGAAATCGGATAGGCTCACGTTTCGTAAATTCTCATTATAGGTAACCTTTATGATAAAACTGGGTGCTGAAGTGTAGAATGACATCGTGCGTTATAACGTAACTTGAATATGCGACGTTAAGGGTGGAATTTAAATTCTCTCAGATAACGATGAATAATGAAAAATATATTCTGTCAGTGGTAAAAATATTAAATGCATTGAAAAGAGTTGCTGAAACTATTATGGAAATTTTGTAGATATTTATATCATTTTATTTAGAGCGGTGGACAGGCTTTACTGGATACTCTAGGTAACTCTGGTTTACCTTCAATAATGAAGAAATCTTTTGCCTTTTACTAAACATTTCTGTGGAAGGGAGCACTCAAATGAGTCGACAAACTATTTTTTTATCAATTTGGGAGGTGAGAATGGGTACCGCTGCCCCGGGAACCATTTATTGGGTAACACCTACGCCACAAGTCACCCAAAGTGGTTTTCTACGTTTGGTGATTTAGCAAGGGCGCCCGATTTCATGGGGTGAAGTTTGTCCGAGTCTTGGCGATTGATGCTTCTGCCCACCAGCTGCGTGTTTGGTCGAATCGGGAGAGACTGGAGACTTCCACGCCTTTCTTTCCATAAAGAACCCTCCATACAGCATCTCCAAAAATGGCACAGGCAGTTTTACCATCCTCGTAATAAAAGGTTGACAACAACTCCCGTTCAAGACCCTTAGCCACGGTCAATCCATAAGGATTGTATAGATAACTTTCGGTAATTTCTCATCGTTCACTAGCATGACTGCAGATCGCTAAAGAATTAATGACAGTTCACAATGACTAAGTGTTCTTAAAATATTTGACGACAACCGTTGTTTGTATGTTAGCGATCTGTAGTTAACCCAGCGAACGATGAGAAGTTACCGAAAGTTATCGATATAATCCTTAATAATTGACCACGCTAGGACTCCAGGGGTCCTAGCATGGTCGATCGATATAGGTTTTATCGAAAATGTCGGTAACTTGCGATGGCTCCCGAGCACGACTGTAGACCGCTAACGAACAAAAAATAGTTCGCAATGACTAGGGGTTCCTAATATATTTGACGTAAACTGTTGTTTATTCGTTAGCGGCCTACAGTCGTGCTCGGGAGCGATCGCAAGTTACCGACATTTTCGATAAAACCTATATCGATCGACCATGCTAGGGGGCCAGGTCCTGTGTTTGCCGACCTACTGCGTGGCGGGCCGAATCGAGAGAGATTGGTTGAGGGAGACCCAACCTAGACCTCTCCAGCCGGACATCGTCTTGCACCGCAGTGGGAGGGATAGAATCATTCGTGTCCATCGCTCCTAGACACACTGAACCCCATGATTCCTACACACCCCTCTTAACTTTTGAGTTTTCATTCCTTTCTTTCATTTTGACATAATAATATTTTCATAACTTTTGGTATCTTGTCATCGTTCCCTGGGACATACAACATTCAACGTAGAATATATAAAGAATAATTAGTCATTGTTGAACTGTTATTTATTCATTGGCGATCTGCAGTCACGCTAGGGAACGCGAGAAGATAACGAAAGCTATCCTATCAATCCTCATTGACCGTGCTAGAGGTCCAGGTTTATTAAATTAATAAAATGAAACTAATAAATTATGGACTTTTGCAAATATTTGCTCAGAAGTTCAATCATATCAATTTCATTAAAATTAATGCTGGCAATAATTACAATTACAATGGCAGCGTTGCAGAAATACGTTAGGTTCATTCTGTAAATAATTGCAAATTTATCAATAATGGTTACAACATACAGATGCATATTTTATTAATTAATACAATGTCAACACGTAATAAAATATACATTTGGAAATATGTATACATTCTTATTAGAGTATTTACTAATTTTGTTTTGCGGTGGATGCAGTGTTCAATATTCAGTATTAACTTGGTGATATCCCCGTACATAATTGAATTGCCACACCGGTTCAAAAGGCATAGTCATATTTAGTGAACACATCTGAATTTACAGGTATATTCCTTCCTCTTCCCCATCTCCATCAACTACCTTCTTTGTTCGGGCACACAATAGAAAAACTACCATAATTGAGGCTGTCAGTAATTAGCTTCCGGTCTAACTCCGAGCATACGGGAACTCTTATGTGATATTCATATTTAAAAAAGCGCACGGAACTTAATTATTGAAGTTCATCTACATGTCTATATCTACATGTTTTACGTTTATTTATTAAAGAATAATGCCTGTGGGCTTATTTTTTTAACACAAAGCAGAATAAAGTCCGGGCAACGCTGGATGCTTTAGCTTATAACTAACTAAATAATTTACGCCATGACGTTAGTAAAATGCTTTATTAAGAGGGTATAACCAGAGAAAACCAGAAATATGCACTTTTAAATCAGCTTTTAGACGTATTGACCCTTTTATACAAAAAAATATAAATTGTTTTCGAAAGATTGTTCTTTTATCTATGAAACGCATGTCTTAAATTTTGAAAAAAAAGTTTATTTTTAGTATAAAAAGGTTATACCATAGGTCGTTGGCAGATTTGTTAAATTTAAAAAAAAAATTGTATTATACAACACCTTCAAAAAGATTTTGTATTCTACAACATCCATTTCTAATCATATAATCATGCAGTAAAATAGATCAATACATTATCTGGGAAACTTAATTTTTCGTTTAAATAAAATTATTAAAAAATATATACGTACATGTGTTTCTTGACGAAAATTAGTCCGTTTGTGTATTTATTTGCGCACTTACCAAATAATATATTTCAGATTTTTAACATTTTTATTTAATTTAGACATTATTGAAAAATGATAAATACTTGTAATCAAAACATAATTTCAAAAAGTACATAATTTAATTAGTTTTATCATCACGCCTTTCAGCATTTGTGGATGTACATAGGCATAAATTAAAGGTAATTTGGAATGAAATAAACTCGATATTGAGTTATAATTTTAAAAAGCTGGTACGGAGAATAATTAAGCTTTCTCATTGGAACAACTCTGTACGATCGTAAGAACAACTTTTGACAAAATGTGGATTTTCGGCCGCTGGCTGGTTAAACGCACGTAACGTGCTATTAAGTTATTGGTTGCTCTACAAAACAAAATATAAATTATGCCAATTTTGATACAGTTATGCAGTTTTATGATAATGATAATAATAATTTGTAGTGCCGTTTTTGTGAAAAATCACCGCAAGGTACAATTTATCATGAATTCTTAGGATCTATTTATTTTTATTATTTACAAGTTGATATAGACAACATACTTACCTGGCAGGTGACTTTCGATAAACACGCATTAGAAAAATGAAACAATTTAACTTTGTTTGAACCAATTTTATATTTGAGTAAATCCGACCGGTTTCAGAACGAACGTTCCTTCTTCGAAGCAAATGTATACTTATTTGACAGTTTTGAAATATGGATGGGCACTATGTTTTATTATGGAGCTGTTGCTAGGGAGATATTAATGAAGAATGGGTGGGTAGGGGAACATATCCATGATTGGGCTATAAAACAATATTTTTTGTTTGTTGAAAATAGATTCATTATTTTTAAGGTAAGGTTAAATTGTTTCATTTATCTATAATGGATAACCACAAAGTTATAGCTACATTCAAAAGTACGCATTAGAAAATTTATAGAAGAGCTTGGAGAAGATACGGCTTTGCATGCGAAGGACATTATTTTTAAAACACAAGACATTGCATGGTTTTACATTTGCTACCCCCATCACTGTTAGTTTTAAATTTATGAGAAAATTAGTGACAAAAGTAGAAGTAGAATTGATTTTGGAACGAATATAATCATAACTCTATGGTCAGATTTACATATTTATCCAAAGAATAAAGAAGAAAACTAGAAATGACTTCCATACAAATTTAAGTGGTACAAAATTTTTCCATTTCGCCCATTCAGCACGCGCTCTATCCCACTTACACTGAGATTATCTCATTTGAATTTCATAATTGTGGTGAAACACATTTTTGAATTGGTAATTTAAAGCCCGATTGGCCAAATATTTGGATCACGAAACAGCATTTTTTTGATAAACAACGCCTCTGTCATAAGTCACCCTAGGTAGTTCACCATGTTTGGTGACTTAGCAGCGATGGCCGGGTTCATGGGATCAGGTTTATCCGGATTTTGGCAGCGGATGTATCTGCCACCAACAACGTGCAGGCCGGGTCGGGAGAGATTGGTTGCGGGAGGTCTTTTGACCACCCCAGCAGGACTCTCTCATTGCCTTGCATCGCAGTGGAAAGTATGGATTCATTCGTCCACCACTCCTGGACGCACTGACCCCCAAATTCCTACCCACCCCTCATACCTCTTCCTTCCCAGAATTTCATCTCCTTTCTTCCCCTAAAAAGACCCTCCACACAGAAACCTCAAAGATGATTTAGGGGAGTGGAATTATTTTCTTATTTCTTGTGTTTTTATACGCTAACAACATATTATTTCCAGAGCCTTGAAAATAATTTTGCCATTTTGATGAAATACCACACAAAGATCAGATATGTAGCTTTAAAAAAAGTGATGTCCTTCACGGGTGAGAGATCTCGATCTTCGTTTACGATTCCGGAGATCGCCGATTGAAATCCGGAGGTCGCCGAGGGTGTGCAAGTAAATTTTATTTGATTAATTTTTGTTATTTCACAATTTATTAATTTAAAATAAAATAGTATATTTGTGGCTAGTTGCAGAGTGCATTACTCAATAACCGATTTGCAGAACTGCTTGCAGGACTGCAAGCAGGGTCTCTGAAAATCGTACAATTTTTAGGCAAAACCGTCAGCCGAATTATAATTATTACCCTAGTCGAAAACTTTTACAGTAACAGCTTTTGAAGGTTGTTCCCTTCAATGTAATGTTTTATTTAAGAAGAAAATAATACTAATAAATATAAAATAAAGTATTATTAAGAACATTTTTGTCATAAGAGAGAGATCGAGAGAACGTAAGACGAGAGCTCCTGGGTTCGAGTCCCACTTACCGGGACAAGCGTCTTAAGACGAGAGGTAAGAGAGTGATCGAGAGATTGTAAGACGAGAGAAAATTAAAGAAGTTTATTTTTTATGAAGTCGAAATTAAGGGGGGGTGGGTGACACTACGTTATCTCCGCCCCGGGTGCCACTGGTTGGTACTATTGTGCGGTACTCACATTAAGAATTAAAAAAAAAGATTTTCATACGAAGACAATAATGCTTTGTTGCATGAACACGTTTTCCAATCAATAAGAGTGATGCTGGTAGGAATAATACAAGCCACTGATATCTGGAAACCTACCTATCCAATACCAACCTAACTGTACTACTGCTAACTACCTATCCAATACTACTGAAAACACGACGCGTGTTCTCGCTGGTCCTGTAATTAGCACAATTCTCCACTAGCCTCTATGTGTGGTATGTAGATTCGCCTATGATAATTATGATGCGCAACGAAGTAGGCCAGTTAAAGTAATTATAGTTCCGAATTAAGCCGCAATATCATTATATTTGGGGTTAATTAGAGGATTGGGGATTACGTGTGGACGAATCTGTTCATCACAGCAGGAGAATAATAAATTAACGGCTAATAATAAAGTTAAATGTAAAGTTAAGTATGCTATTCCAAATTCCTGTAATATTAAAAAATCTTTTTCTGAAAAATAAGAAAATACACAGATTTAGGAATTGAGATAAAAAGAATTTGGCATTCTCAGACTATAAAAATATTATCATTTGTTATTTCGGCTACTGGCATTATACCTAACTATTTCATTCCAAATTTATGGATATTAGATTGGTCAAAGAATTTATATATATAAAAATGCAAAAATCAGTAATTTTAAATACATGTAGGATTACAAAAGATTTTAAAAATATTTAAATTGAAGGATCAGTAGGATTTATGGGTCCAATTAGGAGTTCTACCGAGCCGAACCCTCTGATATGAAAATATCTGGATTCGGTGAATTATTTTCCCATTTGGTCTCTGGTAGGTTGACATGTTGTTCTTGTATTGTTTTGTATTTATTATACTTATATAGTGCAATTGCATAGCGTGAATTGACTAGGTGATCATTTGTGAAAAAATTGTAGAAAAGTATTTGAAAGAGTTTAGTTTTTCCTGTCGGGAAGATTTAACTCGGACATAAAATCTGAAGATCAAAAATTGTAAAACTTAGGAAATACACGCTATTTTCTGATTTTTTCGTATTTTTCTGTCACGTATCAAATTCTTTAAAAGACATGGCCATAAACTATGTTTTAATTTTTCATAATTAACCAGTCGTGTTAATTAGTTCGCTTTTCGGAACAACTGATATAGGTCACATAGGAACCAGTGTGTCTCTCTTATCACTTATATTATTATAATTTTTACGAACTACCTGACAATATTTGAAGCCCTTCTAAGTGTTGAAATTCTGAAACAATAATTGCCTGTATAATGATTTAGAACTTAGCTGACACTAGCTGGGTGGAAACCCGAGCATTTATGCACTCAGCCACTAGTCGTTATGTTATGTAATAATTATGAACATTCTGAAATTTCATCCACACCAACTACTTGCTGCTTTGGAAGACTGTTAAATCGTTTAACAGTTGCTTTCACGGATGGATTCTTGTACTTAGGCAGAATACAATAACAATAGTGATTACATGCTGACATTTAACCTAGCCATTGGAGCAACCACGTGAAATAAACAAATTCACCTCGATTGCACGCACGCGATTTCACACAAGATTATTTTTAAAATTTTTCACTAACATTAAAAAAATCATACCTTCGAATTTTGACATGGAAACATGGAAACTTATTATTGTGCAATATATCTGTAGCAATGGTACGTGCTACGTAAACACAGTTAAAAGAAAACTCTAGAATCATCGGTTGATAGTTTTTTATATGTGCCATTAAAATTTTCACAATGTTAACAACATATGGAGTGTGACAGACTAAAAAATAAAATAAGAATAGGTACCATTTGTTTCAGCTTGCTGTTCAAAAGAATTGGAATTTGAATTGCTTGAATTTGAATTCTTAAGTAAGTACTTCTCAAGTAAGTACTTCTCACAGCGCAGGTAGTTAAGTTGACTCGCCACATATCGATCGTTTCGGGCGTAATCCAATACGTGACGTAGCAACAATGCGTGGTTGCTACAGGACTCCCTCCCCAGACAACGCAGACATGGCTGCGGTGGAAAGAGGAATAGTCAGATATCGAGGTGATCGGGAAATCGAACCCGCCTTCCAGAACGAGTGGTTGTGTGTGTCCGATCCTTACTGCCATCGAACAACGGAAGGGTTGGTTGTGATGTGGCGGCTGGTGACTCTGATGCGGTTTGCGAGTGTGATGTGAAACTCTCAAGATCTTGAGCAACGTATGCTGGTTTGAGGCGGTCGATGCTCACGGTGATTTCCTTCCCTTTTACCAGTATGGTATATGTTCGTTCGTGCCGACGAACGACTTTATGAGGGCCGCTGTAGGGTTGTTGAAGCGGGCTCTTGACTGTGTCGTCCCTCAGAAAGACGTGAGAAGCTGTGGGAAGATTTTGGAAGACGAAACGATGTCCATAACCATGGCGGGTACCTTCAACTGGTCTCAGCTCGTTGAAATGTTTCCGTAGTTTCTTTAGGAAACTTCCGGTGTCGTCGTTAACATTAGGTCGTGCTGTACATAGAAATTCGCCGGGTAAGCGGAGCGGCTCGCCGTATACTAGCTCGGCTGAGGTTGTAGCGAGGTCATCTCTCCAAGCTGCTCTGATTCCCATGAGTACGGTGGGAAGTATTTCCGTCCAACGGTTATTCTGATGGCACTTGATCGCTGCTTTCAGTTGACGATGAAATCGTTCCACCATGCCATTTGCTGCGGGGTGGTATGCAGTTGTATGAATTTGCGTCGTGCCTGCCAGGAAATTCAACTGCCTGAACAACCTCGACTCAAATTGTCTCCCTTGGTCCGTAGTAATGCGGAGTGGAGTGCCGAATCTTGTTATCCAGCCCTCGTAGAAAGCACGCGCCACTGTTTCAGCCTCTTGGTCTGGGATCGGGAATGCCTCTGGCCATCTCGTGAATCTGTCTACGCACGTGAGACAGTATCGGCATCCTTCTGAAGAAGGCATGATGATTATGTCGATGTGGACGTGCTCGAATCTAGCGGAGGGTCTGGGAAAGACTCCCAGGGGTGCTGACACGTGCCGTGTAATCTTGCTTCGTTGGCATGGAAGGCAATTGCGTGCGAGCTTAATAGTCTCAGCTTTAATGGCCGGCCAGACATAACGTTGAGTTATGAGCTTAACCGTGGCCTTAATTCCAGGGTGAGCCAGCTGATGGACCGCATTGAATGCCGCAGGTCTGAACTTCTTCGTGACGAAGGGTCTGGCTATGGTAGTTGAGACGTCACAGTAGAGATGCGCGTCAGTACCCGGAATATTAATCTTTTTAAGTTGTAGGCTAGAACTTCCTTGCAAGTGTTGTTCCAGTTCAGGGTCGCACATCTGGTCAGCTGCCAGCGCTGCGTAGTCCAGAGGAGTATCTATCGTCTCGACCCTGGAGAGAGCATCCGCGACGATGTTGTCTTTTCCGGAGACGTGTCGGATGTCAGTTGTGAACTGGCTGATATAGTCCAGATGGCGGAATTGCCTTGGTGAGCATTTGTCTGCTTTTTGTTGGAAGGCGAACGTGATAGGCTTATGGTCTGTAAATATGGTGAACGACCTGCCTTCCACCATGTGGCGAAAGTATTTCACAGCGAGATAGATGGCTAGTAGTTCTCTGTCGTATGCGCCATATTTCTTTTCAGCTGCCGAAAACTTCTTCGAAAAGAATGCTAGAGGCTCCCAGTGACCTGCGACGAATTGGTGGAGTGCGGCACCGGCTGTAGTATCAGACGCGTCGCTGACGATAGAGAGTGGGGCGTCGCACTTCGGGTGAACGAGCAGGGTTGCCTGGGCCAGAGCTTCCTTGCACTTGCTGAAAGCTTCTACTGTTTCGGCAGTCCAAGACACGAGTTGTTTGCCTTTTTGGTTCCCTTTTAGGAGGTCATTGAGTGGAGCTTGTGTCCTCGCGGCGTTGGGAATGAATCTTCTGTAAAAATTTATTGCTCCCAGGAAACGGCGGAGATCCTTGATGGAAGCTGGTTGGCTGTAGTTGTTGATGGCCTCCACTCGATCTGGGAGGGGTGAAGTGCCAGCGTCGGACACCAGGTATCCTAGGAATTTGACTTTAGTCAGGCCGAAATGGCATTTGGCGGTGTTGATGACAACACCATATTCCTGCAGGCGCTGGAATAATATCTTGAGGTGGGCTAGGTGCTCTTCCTCTGACGTTGAGGCAATAAGGATGTCGTCTATGTAGGCGTAACAGAAATCTAAGCCTCTGATAACCTCGTCCATGAAGCGTTGGAAGGTCTGGGCTGCGTTGCGGAGGCCGAAAGACATCACCGGAAATTCGAAGAGTCCGAATGGCGTAGTGATTGCTGTTTTCGGAATGTCCTCGGGAGCCACAGGGATTTGATTATATGCCCGCACCAGATCAATCGTTGAGAAGATCTTGGTGCCGCTCAGTGCCTGTGCAAAATCTTGGATGTGGCGTACGGGGTATCTGTCCGGAATAGTTCTGGCGTTCAATCTTCTATAATCGCCACATGGTCTCCACTGGTCGTCCTTCTTGGGTACCATGTGCAAGGGAGATGCCCAAGAGCTCTCGGAAGGTCGAGCGATTCCGAGACGGACCATGGCCTCGAACTCCTTCTTGGCGCGTTTTAACTTGTCAGGAGCAAGGCGTCGTGGGCGTTCGACTGTTGGAGGTCCTGGCGTGGTGTTAATATGGTGCAGTGTTGCGTGACGAACTTCCCTCCTGGCGCCGTCAGGGCGAGTGATGTCAGGAAACTGTTGAAGAAGCTTATGATACGGGGACGTTCCTGTGACCGTCTTAATGGAAGCGATCTTGTTGTCGCTTCGTTTTCCCGTGATGGTCAAATTCGTCACCTGGTCTAGCAGCCGTTTATTTCGGACATCCACCAGTAGCTCGTACTTGGCGAGAAAGTCTGCCCCGATGATTGGCCTGGAGACGTCTGCAATGACGAAGCTCCAAGTAAAGTCGCGTCGCAATCCCAGATCCAGGTTGAGCGTTAGACTGCCATAAGTAGCGATTGTGCTGCCATTTGCTGCTGCCAGTTCGTATGTCGCTTTAGTGGGGCGTCCCTGGACAAGGCGTCGTGGGAAAACGCAGAGATCTGCGCCGGTGTCTATAAGAAATTGGGTACGGGTTACCCTGTCGGTAACAAAAAGGCGACTGACTTGGTTGGGGCTAGTGCTGGTCGCCATCAGTTTGGGCCCCACGCGTTTTCCTGCTGGAAGTTGCAGGGTTTGGTGCACTTGCTTGCCTTCGTCCCATACTTCCAGTGGTACCAGCATGTTCCCTCGGGCTGACGACCTCTGGACCGACTGCGGGAACGATTGCTCCAACGATGCGGGGTGGCGCTCCTCCCCTGCTGGCCAGAGCGTAGTGTCGAAACTTCGCGCCTCAAGGTAGCGAGCTCTTGTTGGAGAGGCTGCATCAACCGCGCCATCTGTGTAACCAATGAATCTTCGGACGATGGAACAACCACTGAGTTAACTGCCGGTCTACCAGCATAGTCTGCTATGGCGTCGGCCAAGCTGGCCACCTTGTCAAGCGGAGTGTCTTGCTGCGTAGCCAGAACCACCTGCATACTTCTAGGAAGACGACCCATCCATAGGGTTCTCAAAACCTCATCGGGCACAGCGCTGCCGGCGAGGGTGCGCAGGTGTCTCAAGAATTGGGAGGGTTTACGGTCTCCGATTTCTTCATGTTCCAGAAGTCTCCTTATCTTCTGCTCCTGCGTGGAGCTGAGGCGTCTGGTTAGTTCATATTTTAATAGTGCATATGCACCGACCTCAGGGGGCTTCACAATGATGTCCCGGACTTCTTGGGCGTGGGCGGGCTCCAAGGCTCCGAGAATGAAACCAAATTTTGTGGCATCCACGGTCACTCCTGCTGCCTCGAAGCTGCGCTCCACCATAGCGAACCATAATTCTGGGTCAGTAGGGCAAAAAGGCGGAATGCGTACTGCCACTCGGTTGACCTCAGGCGGTGGATTCCTGATGTTGGGTTGCTGGTTACTTGGTTGCTGGCTGTCCTCAGATGTTCCGCTCACAAGAGACATGATGATGATTGGTGCGCGAAATTTATCACCGAAGAGTTTATTTCGTGCGCGACGTGCTCGCGGTAGACGTACTTGCACGCGTCGTGCTCACTGTCGGATTCACAAATGTAAACTTCGTGGTCACTAATGTGAACGTCGGTGTCACCAATGTAGCGATCTGTACGTGCTACGTAAACACAGTTAAAAAAGAACTCTAGAATCATCGGTTGATAGTTTTTTATATGTGCCATTAAAATTTTCACAATGTTAACAACATATGGAGTGTGACAGACTAAAAAATAAAATAAGAATAGGTACCATTTGTTTCAGCTTGCTGTTCAAAAGAATTGGAATTTGAATTGCTTGAATTTGAATTCTTAAGTAAGTACTTCTCAAGTAAGTACTTCTCACAGCGCAGGTAGTTAAGTTGACTCGCCACATATCGATCGTTTCGGGCGTAATCCAATACGTGACGTAGCAACAATGCGTGGTTGCTACATATCCAATGAATTAACATGTATTTTATCGTTTATCTCATATTTGTACGATTTATAAAAAAAATATTTAAAAAATCATAAGGTTGTTACTTTGAAACAGCCGTGATGGGTAGCTACTTATTCGAGTCAACATAGAATATTTTGTATGTTGTCTGTGGTATACTTGATAATGAAAGGTGCATATCTATGGAAAAAGGACTTAATTTTAACCGTAAATGGGTGATCAAAAATTCGACGTGAAAAAATATTTAAAAAAAATATTTTTTAATCGTTCTAAAATAGTCTACGAAGTTAGGATTTGCGACATCTGTGATCATAATAAATAAATAATAAATAAATAAATAAAGGTCTTTATTCCAAAATGTGGGGAGGTGAGTGCAATCCCACACATCCTATATAGTGTGTAAGTACATACATAAAACACATAGATATTTATAAAATATGGTATTAAGAAGAAAATAAAATAAAAATACAAGTAAAAAATAAATAAATAATAAATAACAAAAAAAAAATCAGTCTGGGGTTATGGGAGCCAGTGTCTTCCTCCAATGTTCTTCTAAGCTCGATCCTGAAGTCAAGCGGGATTCTATTATGAGAATTTTTCTGGAGTGGTTTATCCTTCCCCTTAGTCCTGCAATCCTGGTTCTTAATAGAGTTCTTAATAATCCTGGAACTCGCCCTTCTGTAAACATTGAGGAGGCACTGCAGTGCCTGGGGAGTCCAAACATCAGACGGTCAGCATTGTTATATTAAAAAATAAATAAAATCAATTAATTAAATAAATTAATAAAATAATAAATTTCATAATAGATAAAGCATTTCAATAGATTCGTTTTAAAATAAATGGCCGGCTGGGGAAACGTTTTAAATGATTACAATAAATGTTTTACGAGTGGTAGGAAAATGTGGTCCAATTTTGGACCGCTATCTATCGCAGAAAAAATAAAAGTGGTCCATTTTTCGACCATAATCGCTCCAGCGAATCAATCGCTCAATTAATTTTCTGTTAAATTATACGTTTTAGTTTAAACCTTATAGAAAGACGTCTGCTGCATAGGCAGTAAGGTGGGTCACAACTGTATGGGGAAAAAATCTTGTTTAGATTTGTCTAATAGTGATAAAATGAAGATATAAAATCACCTAATTGTTTTATAATATTTGGCTATCATCTTCTTTCTCCGGATTGACTTTGAAAGTTCACATAATAGAGAAAACCCCACCCTCGTTAAATCTTTAAAAAATATTAGATAAACCGTTAAAAATTAACTATTTTTCAATGAAACACGAAATATAGGAAATACTAAGATTTATTTAGTAAAAAAATACATGAATACAATTAAAATTATCTCAAGGCAGTGTATTAAAATACATGAATACAATTAAAATTATCTCAAGGCAGTGTATTAAAATACATGAATACAATTAAAATTATCTCAAGGCAGTGTATTAAAATACCAGCATAATCCTTCTTATTCTCAAATTTACATGAATACAATTAAAATTATCTCAAGGCAGTGTATTAAAATACATGAATACAATTAAAATTATCTCAAGGCAGTGTATTAAAATACCAGCATAATCCTTCTTATTCTCAAATTTACATGAATACAATTAAAATTATCTCAAGGCAGTGTATTAAAATACATGAATACAATTAAAATTATCTCAAGGCAGTGTATTAAAATACCAGCATAATCCTTCTTATTCTCAAATTTCGGCATTATTTTGCGAGACTCAATCCTGGGACTTTTTGTAAATGATTTCGTAAATATATTCAACATTTGCTTTGGAAGATTACAACAAATATGGTTTAAACTCTCACAGATGAGCATTTGAGAGCCATTCTACGAATTGCAACTACAAATATGATAGCTAACATACAAGAAATAGCCTCCCAAATGCAACCTTAGACATTGTATAAAAATGAAATTTGTATAAAATCAGTTACCTATTTAGTTACTTTGTAGTTTTCATTAAATTTCTGAATGATTTACGGTGGTTATTTTTCTAGCTATAAAGTCCAAGTATATAAACATAATGTAAGTATTACGTGTACGAATTAAATCCGTATGTTTTAATAATTTTTAATAGCATTTTACAACCAATTATACGTGGGTATATTGGGCTTCCATGGTTAATATCACAAGTGCGGCCTGCCTTTAGTTTATTTTGCCATCTTGTGGGTCTTTCCTGCCAAAAGATTGCCGATCCCTGGTTTGAAGGATTCATAGTAAGCTCAAGTGAATCCGAAGAGGAAGATCATATCAGAAATTTGAAAAAATTTATGTACGTCGTTTTGAACCCATTTGGCAGGAGGGGGGGAGGAAGGGGGAGGGTGGAATGGAAGGGGGGGAGGGAGAGTTGGGGGAGGGGGGATACGGAAGTTGGAGGAGGTGGAGTGGGAACCCGCCTAATACTATGCGAGCGAAGCCGGGGGCAAAAGCTAGTTGTCAATAATTCACAGACAGAATTTTGAAATACACTAAATTTCCATTGCCGATGTCACCGATTGCAAATTTAAAGGTAGATCTGTACCACTTTTGTTTTGCTTATCAGGAAAAATACATAAAAAGTTATAGGTTCCTAATTGAAGAAAGAGAAGCCTTTTTTGACATATTTTTCATTTTGCACGTTAAAATTTTTGTTATCAAGTGTTTACTGCGGTTTTCATCCAACTCTTCACTACAGGTACTTTTATTTTTTATTTTATTTTATTTATTCGTGCTCCAACAGAATATATCACATAATTATTACATTAATTTACATTTTCAATTTGGTTATAGTGATGGTTCTGATTATAGGTGAGCACACCATTCATCTCAACACTCTTAGTTTTAAAACGTGATAATATATTAATTTTCAGGTAGGTACATAAAACGAGAAGGATCAATATTAGTAAAATACATACACATTTACGAATGTGAACACGTGTATATGCATACGTGTGCACACTCTACACATGTATGCGCATACATGTACATGTTGTTAACTGACGTACTTTAAACAGTGATTCCTGGCATTATTTGAAAAAAAAAATTTTTTGTTCTCTGTGACATTTTTAATGATTTAAAAAAAAAGACATAATTAATAGCATGTGTTGGACAATTGGGGGCGGAATGAGGGGTTGGTCGGTCACTTAACTGAGTGTCCAGTTGCACGTGGAGTTTTTTTTTTGTATTATTTAAATTAAATTTAACAAAAAACCCAAAAAAACGTCAAAAAATTCACCGGAGACCAAAATTTTTTTATATTTTTATTTATATTTTATTTATTTTTTTATATTTTTTTTTATGTTTATATTTTTTATTCCAAATAATGTCAGGATCCACTGTTTAAAATAAGTCAAGTACATTAACTCCCTGCATATATTTATAATAGAGCCAATGAATGAGGAGGTGAATGATTCAATAATTACAAAGTAACTTTGCCCCGAACAGATCAGGCTAATATTTTAGTCGAGTAGCGAGTATTTTAGTAATTAAACGTGTCCGAACACCATATATTTAGTAGTTAGTAGTGGCATTTTGGTCAGTCAGGTAGCGAGTATACTCGTTATTCGACTAACTACTTGCCCAATGCAAACAAGCTATTAGTGAGGAGATCGTCAGGTATATGCATGTTTAAGTTCTTGCTGAAGGTGGTGTTTGAATTCGAAAATATCGCAGTATTTTTTTTTATATAATCGAGTCTTGACGTTGCGTTGGTTTGAAAAAACTTGTCTTAATACGATAGGTATCGATTCAAAAGGCTGTTACAAGATCCTTCCACCCAAGCATCCTTCTGCACTATTTGTTTTTTTTTTGTAAACGTTTATAAAATAGTTCCATCAAGTAATAAAAATAAGGGTTGTATGAAAGCACTTACCGATTATACGTGATGTTAGTGACCGGCTGCATATCGGAATCAAACCAAGATCCACCAAGATCGCAAGATATGTATTTGTCCACCCAACTACGTTGAGAAAAGTTCACTATTTCGATTCTCGTTGCGTTCAAATTGTCAGACGCGTGGCATAAATCTGTAAATAAAGAAAAAATCCAAATTAATTAACGCTGTTTTACCCACTCAGAAAAAAGCTTCAAAATTCAATTAATTTACATGTAAAAATGGAAATAATAAAATGAAATATATTTAAATACATCCATTTGAATTTTGCTTCTATTTTCCCAAATTAATATATGTATGAAGCGTAATGTTGGAATCATGAAATTAACCCACTTCCCGATATTCGATCTAGCTGAATTTTAGCAGACAGTCTCGTTGTCGATGACAATGCATTCTGTCAACTTTTGTGCACACACGCTTTTTTCTGAAAAATGGATGATATTATTTAAAAACATTAACAACAGTAAATTAAGAAAATAAACGGCGATGATTATTGATTGTTTTTGTTTTTAATTCGTAGAACTCCATTTAATATGTTTAAAAATTTAAATCAAGTTAAATTTAATAACGTTATTATTAAATTCTGTAAGTATTTTAGTTTCTATACAGTTTTTAAATCGTCATGTAAGCTGAAACAGCTGTTACGACATAAAAAACACTCAAGAAACTAAAAAAAACTTAATAATAACATTATTTAATTTTATTTTAATTTGTCGAATTGGGATTTGGCTTGGGGGTTAGCGTTGTTGGGTAGCGTTGTTGGCAGTTCCTAGGGAGGAAGGTTCAATCCTTAGTCAAACCAAAACAAAAAGGTTTTAAAAGACATTACAAAAAAAAACAATCCGCAAATTCGAG
Organism: Limnephilus rhombicus; assembly: GCA_929108145.2. Taxonomy (NCBI): domain Eukaryota; kingdom Metazoa; phylum Arthropoda; class Insecta; order Trichoptera; family Limnephilidae; genus Limnephilus; species Limnephilus rhombicus. The sequence continues at coordinate 31,006,855 of OV815288.1, read as the reverse complement.
AAACCTGCCATCTTTAAAAAGGTGGGAAAACCAAAAGTTTTTACAGTACTGCAATATTTTTGTTGATATCACTAGATGTCGTTAGGCTTAGAGCTTCACCCAATTTCTGACTAATGCCACTAATCGCATTTTTTTCAAATATTTATACCGAACAACTTTCCCGATTGCTCCCAACCGCCTGGAGCCAGTGTGACTATGGCATCCCTGTTACGGTATGTTGTGAGGTTGAAACAGTGTCGAGGAGAAGGATACCAGGATGAGGGAGGTGGAAAATAACCTGGCTATTCAGATCTGGTCACCAAACACTGCTAAAGCTATTTCAAAAAACGTTTCAATTGTGAAAACAAGTCTCACACCAGCCGATAATGAGATAATCTTCCACTCTAGAATGTGGTACAAAATATACCTAATCATATTTTAAATGATGTGAAATAACACAAATCAATCAACTTATAAAATTTACTTGCGCATGGCTCTACGGATAGCTAGGATCAAGAGCCCTACTCCTCCACTACGGAGTGTTATATGAACACAATAATAATAAATAAAAAAAGCTTCTTAAGAATCCGTTTTTTACCAAATTCCCAGACGGGCCAAGAGCTGAGTCGAAACTCCAAGATAATATAGTTTTTACTAAGAGTATAACAATGTGTAATCTCAGTCGATCTTCACCCGGAGGCAAATAGTAAAAAAGGCGGAGTTCCCCTCATCAGGAAATGGGAAATAGAGTGCCGGCACTCAGCGGTAATGAGGCGAGATGAAGCATGCCATTTTTATATAGTGCCACCCAGGAACCAGGGCAGCCTAAAGTTTTATTTATATTTTACAGTAAATTCAAGTTTTTAATTATTTGGAAATAAGGTAAAAATAGGTGCTTTGTAAAGTAATTCAAATACCAACAGAGACAAGGAAAAAATATTTGCACGTTGCAACAAAAACACGTCACGTTTTTCATTCAACCCGATGTATTCGATACTATGAACTTTACTCTAAAATACAGTTCACGACGAGTTCATCGAAAACGAATTCATCGAAAATCAATTCATCGAAAGCAAATTCATCGAAAACGAGTTCATCGAAAACCAATTCATCGAAAATCAATTCCTCGAAAACCAATTCATCGAATGATCAATTCGTCGAATCGCCAATTCAACGAAAAAAAATATTTTGTTGATATTTGAGAGAAATGCCGGGCGGACCAAGAAGTTTAAAAAGCATTGGTCAACCTAAACTAACCTAACCTATCCTAACCTAACCTAACATAATCTAACCTAACTTAACCTATTTAACCAATTTAAAAATATTTTTTTATCATCACTCTTAATGACTTTTCTGAGTTAGTTTCATCATGAGTTGTCTGGTCACAGTTCCTTAGATATCCCTTTTTTGCAGTATCAGACAATCGGAAATCGAAGAGATAACCTATAAATTTTACATTGTCACTACGAAACTGACAGTTGCTAAACACATTTAACTCAGTTAAACAGACCTTTATGGGTATTTAATTTTGACAGCTCTAATATCTACAAAAAAATGTTTTTCGATGAATTGGCGATTTGATGAATTGATTTTCGATGAATTGATTTTCGATGAACTCGTTTTCGATGAATTTGCTTTCGATGAATTGATTTTCGGTGAACTTGTTTTCTATGAATTTGCTTTCCATGAATTGGTTTTCGATGAACTCGTCGGTTACCCTAAAATACGAATATATTAGCTGTTATGCTGAGAGATGGGACTCTTTTCCGAAATAAATGATAGTTTTGCTATGAGGCGGGACTCTTTTCCCGTAAAAAATGGAAAATTATTATACTAATAGAAGGGACTATTTTTCCGTAAAAAATGCATAATTATGCTAAGGAAGGGACTCTTTTCCCGTAAAAAATGGATAATTATGCTGAGAAGGGACTCTTTTTCCGAAAAAAATGGATAATTAATCGGTTAATTCTCTGACATCAAGAGATATGCACGGCTTTTAAGTTGATTTTTTTTCCAGAATATTATTTATCTTATCTTATCTTATCTTATCTTATCTTATTAACATATAAAACAAAGTCGGGTTAGTTACACTATTTATAACTCGAAAACGGCTGGGATGATTTTGATGATCTTTGATTTGTTGGATTTGTCTCCGCCCCGGATAGGATAATAACTATTAAAACATCACAAAAGATAACGAAATAAATAGCTAAAAAGAAAATTATTTTCCCCATACATTTTGTATGGAACGAATTCTCCTATTTTGAAAGAACTGCGGCAATATTGTGAGGGGTATAATATTGAACTGTGCATGAATTCCAAACATTCAAAAACGTCAAATGTCAATGCGTTGATTGTTGTGCATTTGTTTTTAATCATATAATGCTGCCCTTCTTTCTTACACACTCAATGTCAATAGTCGAAAATGAGACAAATGGTGAACGTATGTCTGCACACCTCCAAAGGAAAAATACAATAATTATAATAAATCTCTGAAATGAAAAGCATTTTTTTTACATAAGCTCCACACAGGAGGCCCTGAGGAAAATAATTTCTCTCAGGACCTATGTCATCTTAGGGGATGCTGTGTGGAGGATCTTTTTAAGGAATGGGGAGGATAGAAAGTTCTGGGAAGGAAAAAGGTATGAGGGGTGGGTAGGAATCTGGGGGTCTGTGTGTCCGGGAGTGACGGACGTATGAATCCATCCCTCCAACTGTTTTGCAAGGCAATGGGTCGAGAGATCCCGGCTGGAAAGGTCAAAAGGCCTCCCTCAACCAGTCTCTCTCGATCCGGCCCGCCACGCAGCAGGTGGGCAGGCGCATCAACTGCCAAGACCCGGACATAAGTCACCTCATGAACCCGGGCACCCCTGCTAAATCACCAAACGTAGCGAACCACTTGGGGTGATCTATGGCAGAAGTGTTGGTTATTCAATAAATGGTTCCCGGGGCGGCGGCACCCGTATCCGCCTCCCGAATTCCCGTAAGTAATTTTAAAAGAAAGAAAATCACAAAAATATAAATCCGTACACAACGTCATCTTTGATACTGACAAAAACAAAACACGGACAGTTGCGCATTGATTGATAATTGCTTCATTGCGTAATTTTTAACTTAATAAAAAAACTGAATTTAATTCAACAGCTATTGATTCCGAGGCGGTACCAAGTTCGCCGGGTCTAGTAACTTACTAAAAGTACCCGCAATACCACCCAAAGAAAGAAAGTGTTTATACTTTGTTAGAAATCAGTCACTTTGTGGTTTGACATATTAATTGAAAAAAAAAAACAAGAACTTTGTTTTTAAGAGGGTATTACCAGAGAAAACCAGAAATATATAATTTTAAATCAGATTTTAGACGTATTGACTCTTTTCTACAAAAAAATTATAAATGGATTTCAAAAGATTGTTCTTTTATCTACGATTCGCATGTTTTAAATTTTGAGAAAAAATGTTTATTTTATTATAATAAGATTATAACATGGGTCGTTGGCAGATTTGTTAAATTTAAAAAAAAATATTTTGTATTATACCACACCCATTTCAAATCATATAATCACGTAACAAAATAAATCAATGCGTTATCTAGGTATCGCATTAAATCATTAAAAAATATATACGTACATGTGTTTCTTGACAAAAATTGGTCCGTTTGTGTATTTATTTGCGCACTTATAAACTAGTAAATTCAGATTTTTAAACATTCTTATTTAACTTAGACATTATTGAAAAATGATAAATATTTATAATAAAAAAATAATTACAAAAAGTACATTATTTTTATAGTTTTATCATCACGCCTTTCAGCATTTTTGGATGTAGGTATAAATTAAAGCAAATTTGGAATGAAATAAAATCGAAATTCAGTTATAATTTTAAAAAGCCGGTACGGAGAATAATTAATCTTTCTCACTGTAACCGCCCTGCACGATCGTAGGAACAACTTTCGTCGAAATGTAGATTTTCGGCCGCTGGCTGGTTAAACGCTCTTAACCACGATTTATTCATTTAATTTTTTTATTTCCGACCGATTTCGCCTGACACAAGCATCTTCAGGATGTAAAATTAAACTTTCACACACACAAGTGTTTATGTTTTATTTATATTTATTGAAGTATTTTTGGATACACAATATTTTTTGTTTTTCCGTCTGGTGCGTCAGAAGGTTTTTCGACGCGTGTGCAAGCTATTAACACAGCTGTCCATATGAGAAGCATGGATTTTCCAATTTTACTCCCTGCTATTCGCTACCGCTAATGCAATCCTCGCTCTGCCCCACTTTCGTCCCCCACCCTCCGTCACCGCTCCCCTAAGTGACCTTTCTCGTGCGTTCCCGTTTCCGCTCCGTTCCCCTCCCGCGTCCCCTAACCATTCCGCGTTACTCTTCCACCTTCCCCGCCAATTTTACTACTTTCCCAGACCCGTGATTAATCAAGGTAAAATAAAGCCTTTTTGAAAATGGAAAAAGCGCAGACCCTTGAAAAATAAAGAAATCTGGTTGTATCGATGGTCTTAAGTCTTAAGACATTATTTCGAATTTTGAAAGTAACAAACATTTGAAATGACAAAAAAATCCGGGTTAATTGAACCAGTGTTACAATAACAGACAGACCCACAACCTAAATTAGTAAAGTCGATGGTAGTAACCCAAGCACGTATCAAAACTAAACAAATATTCCACAACCCCAGCATTTCGAGAACCTTCCATGGAAGTTTTCCATCGCACGCATTTTCTGCATCACTTATGGGGTGATATCTTGATGGATCCCACCCCCTCTGACCGCCCGACCGCAACCATCCCAACCCTCCTCCTTTCTACAATTATATACACCGAGCTGGTTAATTAACCATGGAGCCTAGCCGCCCTTAATTCCCGCTGTAAACGCCTTTTAGGGGATGATTTTGATGTTCAATTTACATGTCTACCTAATAACTTAGTGAAAAGATGCTTTTTGGCTTTTTTAAAAGGTTTTATGTTCTTATTTATCTTCTGATGGCCTGCTACCACCGGGGCAAATAATACCCATTGATTAAAGTTTTTACAGTCATATTTATGTTTAATATGTATCATAACTATTGTAGGAATGAAACATTGCGTATTCCAAAAAAATGGCTAGTTAGTTACATTCTGCGAGAGTTTAAGAGAAATATAAACGTTAGTTACATGGATTTTGGCGCAGACGTTTTAACAATGAGCTATATACTCTATTTAAGGATCTAAACGTCACAAAATTTATAAAACTAGGAAAACTTCGGTGGCTAGGTCGTGTGGAGAGAATGACCGATCATCAAGCACCCAAGTCCCTGCTGATCTCAAGACCGACAGGGCGAAGGAGCCTGCGAAGACCAAATTTAAGAAGGAGCGACAACATCCTCAAAGATATATCCACCTTGGAGATTGTAAACTGGAGAGAGCTGGTACAAGACTCTTGAGAAGGCCAAGACCCACATGGGGTTGTAGAGCCAAGAGTGATGATGATGATGATAAACGTTAGAAATATTTCGATTCTCATGCGTGCAAAATTTAAAATCACTTGAAAAAGTGGTTTTTATTTATTTGGTGCATAATTTTATAAGAATGAAAAAAAAGTTAGAACATACAAAACCTCAAAAATAGTCAAAGCCATAAAGGGGTATATTTAAAAATTGTTACTTGTATTACTTCATGGTTAAGTCATGAAAAAACTTTTTTTTTGTGGTTTACCTTTATATTTTTTTTTTATGTAAATAATATTTTTATTGTAATTCCAATTCATAGAAAAGCCAGTAAAAGCTTCAATTTATCCGTAGAAATTTTTTTATGTTCATACTGTAAACCAATTCGTCGTAAAGATTAATCTAAACAGGATTTCACGTGTAGCTTCATCTTAATAAACGAATTTTAGCCCTCAGAATAACGTAGTAAGGCATGGCGCTTTCAGAAGAGGATTGTGGCATTTCATCCTCTTTACCTACCCTTTTAGCGTATTGTGAGATACTAACTTTTGGTGCTAGAACAAGTAGTATATAAATTATTTATTATTTACTACAGTTGTTCTGAACTTCGCCCATATTCTTACAGTTTGTTTTAGTGTTTAACTATAATATGTGCTCTTCGTATTTCTTACATGAAAAATGTACTGTACAGTAAGCAATATGGGGAGCGTTCTTTGTTTCCTTTATAATATATATTTCAAAGATCCTAGAGACCTGTAATACAAATGGTCTTGCCAGCTGAAAATGATAGCGTTGACCTATAAATTGCACACAAAAAGCCTTGCAACTTTTATGAAGCCAGTGCTTATCGTTCGAAGGCTTTTGGTGCAACGGCACACCGGGCTTTATCGAATTTTGTTAAATTTTTAATTGAATTACTTACTGGAACTTGCATATATTTGTACTACCATCTCATATCCAAATTATTCGACTTCTAATAGGCTACACACGGGAGGCTACATTTGACGGCCATCTTGGTTCGGAGGTAAGACTCTCGACTCACAATCCGAAGGTAGCGGATTCGAACACGTGCGTCATTGGCATCCCCAATTTCGGTATGCTGTGATGCTGAAGGTAGTAGGGAGGGGAAGGGGATACGGAAAATGTAACTGGCAGTTCAGATCTAGTCACCAAACACGGCTAAGGTCACATTATACACGCATAATTACAAAAAAAAAAGAATATAACTTCTTATCCGAATACAACACAAGAGTCCCAACCGTTTGGAGCCAGTGAGATTATGGAATCCCCAATTTTAGGATGTGATGTTGTGAGGCTGAAGGTACCTTGTAGAGAGGGGAAGGAGATGTGGAAAATGTAACGGGCTATTCAGATTTAGTAACCGTATTTAGCCGTATTTGGTGACAAGATCTGAATAGCCAGGGACATTTTCCATATCTCCTTCCCTTCTCCACTATCTTAAGCCTCATAGCATACTAAAATTGGGGATGCCATAGTTTCACTGGCTTCAGACGGTTGGGACTCTTGTGTTGTATTCGGATAAAAAAAGTTACATTTATATGATTTTTTGTAGTTTTAAGCTGGTGTGTAGTGTATATAAGTATTAGACTTATTACTTGAAATGACTTTGGCCGTATTTGGTGTCTAGATCTGAATATCCATGTATATTTTCCACATCTCCTTCCCCTTTCCACTAGGTAGGTACCATTAGCCTCATTATTATCTGATTCCGTGAAAAATGTTTTTCTATATTTAGATATATTGAAATATTTTGACAGCAAAACTCATAAAAGATACATTCTAGGCCAACGTCGTAAATCATGTCTTTTATGTCACGATAATAATATGTCAAACTATAAAATCATACTTTTTTATTATTATGCAAAGTACAACAGGCTGTTTTGGACGGCAAAAATATCTATATATTGGAAAGGTCTGTCTTACAAAAAGCTTTTTGTAAAGAGTTATTGATTTTATTGTATTAGTTGGGCATTGCATTGATTCATAGTTTATTTGATTTATGTGACTTTATTCATAACTAGCTGGTTCCCGGAATGCGTTGCTCTGCCATTTAATAAATAAATTGTTTCTCCCTGCGTGTCCTTTCCCATTCGTCCCGTTCCCCTTCCGCCTCCCCTTCCTCTCCAGCGTCTTCAGCGTCCTACTTCGATTCCTCCACCTTCTCTCTCCACTCCCCCTTCCCCCTTCCCACGTTATTCAAACCATCCTCCCGAGTTCCCCTCCCCCATCCCAGGTTCCCCCCCTCTCCCATATTTGCCTCACCCCTCTTACGAATCCCCCTTCTGAGTTCCTCTCCCCCTCTTGAGTTCTCATCCCCCTCCCGGGTTACCCTCCCCGCTCCCGCAATCCATACATTCATTCCTGGTACATTCAGTTTTTGAACAGCTCACGTGCCACTTATTACAATTTTTTATATGAATTCATAATGCCAGAGCTCGTATATGTAATTCTGATGTTATGAGCTATATTATTGTAAAGTTTCATTAAAATCCATCAAGTAGTTTTTATGTGAAAGAGTAACAAACGTACCTACATACAAATTTTCGCCTTTACAATATTAGTAAGATAGTAAGATATGCAAATAATTTTAATGCCTTAATGGAAACATCATATTTTGTTAATAAATAAACAATTAGATTTATCGAACAGTCTCTTTTTAAACATATTTTCCTTCCCAACTCCTACTTTCACCCCCACTCCCTTACCGACATCGCCCACACCCCCCCTTCACTAAATTTGATGTGCTCTCTCCCTCTTCTTTACAACAAACTGTTCATATAATATAATAACAAACTGTTCATGTATTTATATTTATCTTTACATACACATACAAACACGCACACACATATGATAGAGCCAACGCAAAGTAGATAAAAGATTCAATAATTACAAAGTGGCTCTAAGTGAAGAGATCGTCATGCAAGTATAAGTTCCTTCTGAAGGTATTTTTTATTCAAGTCTTCGTGTTCGAGATTTTCATTTGTTACTATTTTATGTATTTTTACAGGTTGTCCATAAAAGGGTTAAGGAAAAGATTACAACATTTAAAAAAAAAAAGCGTGGGGGGCAGTTTTACTATGTTGTGACGTACGTCAAAAGATATTTACTGAACTCTCTGTAGGTGACACTGAAGATGTCAATGCTCAATGCAGAACCGTTAAGCAGTTGAGTTGCTCTGTTTAATGGTGCATTTTGATACGCAGAAGTTCTCGCTTTCGGAGCATAAAAATGTGCGTGGGATCTCCCATGATACGCGTTAATATAAGTTAATCCCTTTTAACATGTTATGTACTACATATTGTCATATTATGTACTGTACACTTATTACCTACTCCTGAACAAATTTCCTATAATAATGCATATTGTAAAGGCCTTCAAGGCCTGCATAAATAATATATATTTTTTTTACAGTTAATACCGCACAAGAATCTCAACTGCTCCCGTCTGGAGCCAGTGAGACTATGGCATCCCCAATTGGGGTATGTTGTGAGGCTGAAGGTAGTGGGGAGGGGAAGGAGGTGGGGAAGAGAAAGGTTGGGAAGTACCTGGCTATTCAGATCTGGTCACCAAACACGGCTAAAGCCATTTTCAAGCAACGTTTCAATTCTGAATGGTGGTCTTACACCAGGGCGTTACTGATATTATCTTCCACTCTGGAACATGCCGCAAATATACTATATATTATTTTAAATGAATTAATTGTGAAATAACACAAATTAATCAAATAAAATTTATTTGCGCATGCCGGGTTCGAACCCGCGACCTCCGGATTGTGAGTCTAGAGTCTTACCCACTGGACTACGGAGATCGTCCAGTGGGTAATAATTAATAAAAAAAAATTTCGAGAGTTATCAAATTTTGAAATGAAAACGATGATATTTGCATAATATAAGGCTTATTTTTATATTGGTGGAATGTACGGCGTACATTTGTGGCTATAATATCGTAGTACATATAAAGATGTGTACTTTTCCACGAAATCAAACCTTTAAAAATTTGGCCCGATTCACAATTATATTCAGTATTCGGGCGCTTTCATCACGAATTTATTATTTCAGCAAATTTATGGGAAATTGAACTGGATTTTTAAAATGGAATTCAATTTTAAATCGGAAATCAGCGCTCCTAGTTGGTGATTCATAGAGGTACCAGTGCCACGGTCGTGGAACAAATGTTCCAATACCAAATTTGAATTTATTGCCCAATGAAGCTTTTAAAAATTATTTTATACCGTTAAAAAAGTTACGTAAGGGTCAAGTTATTATTTTTTTAATTAAAAAGAGTCAAAGGGTCATTAATTTTGGCATCTGTAAATTTGTTTTAGCAGTTGTATTGTTCGTAGTAACAGAATTGGTTGTTAATCCGGACGTTACAAATCTTTTGAACTGCCAATTCAAATTATTTGGGGTGACATAAGTTTTCGTTTGTGTTAGGAGGTTTATGTTTTTTCATGAAAATCGATTTGATATAGGATACAGGAAAAGGTTTGTTTCGTTTTGTGTCTTTCGAGTGAGGTACGTGGTGGGGTGATATTTTCAAATAATTTTTATAGGTGATGTTTCTTATGAATAGTTTATTTTCATATGGAAATTTGTTTTTTAATAATTAGCTGTTCTGTCAGATATTGAAAAAGCTTTTGAAGTGAAACTTCTTTAGCGCCGTTAGTGATTTGAAATTCGAATGAAACAGAAATGCGTCAAAACTCAGTTCTACAAAAATACTCGGATCTAATATAATGCGGTAAAATCGCACCTCGGGGCATGCTTCCCATTATAGAGCAGTGGGCAAGACGCCTGACAAGTCTCAGCGGCCAGAGAGACACATCAAGCGAACGGAAGTTCGAATTCTACGAAAAACCAAAAAAAAAAATGTTAAAGTATTATAAAACCTTCATACCACTTTAAAAGAAACAGGCAAAAGAAAAGAAACCGACATCTAGCGACTTTCTGGTTTTACTTCTACCACGTGTGAATTACACACTCTGATTTTTTTTTACTTCTCAGGCCTCGACGATATTTTGTCAGAGGGTCAAAATATTTCCGCTTTACAATAAAATCCATATTAATGGAATATTTCTGTACGCATCCGAAAAATAAAAACTGTTTTTGACAGGTGATAAAGTACAATTTTATAAATCAAAATAAATATTTTATTTTTGAAATGAAAAAAATATGCATGCAAACATCAAAAGTTTTAAAAATGGCTCTAAAAATAAAAAAAAACACATTTACGATTTATTAGAAAATTGTATAACAAACATCAATATCACCTCACTTGTTTGTCGTTCCGTGTAAAAATGATTAATAAAAAAATGGCAAAGTTTCATATTTTAATATCAAATTGCATTTCTAAACTTAGGTTTCATAAAGGTCTATATTATGAATAAAGGGGATGGTATTTTTTCTTTCTAACACCATTTAAATCATATTTCTCACTATGACAGTAAGGGAGACACAACGATTTCAAGGATTAAACATTATTCTAATAATTATTTTGTCAAATATTTTAAGATTTTTGATTAGTAAGTAATTCAAAAGTTAAATGGATAAGTAATAAGGAGGGTAGGAAATAGCGGTAGTTTTAGATGATATATTAATTGTTCTGCTGCACAAATTTCAATGCTATTTCACCCTTTATAAAATTTTAATGCATACACTCAGGTGCACAGGTAAAGAAAAGGACTGCATAATTCAGCTGTTTACATGTATATATTTCAGTCCTAGCCTAAGGGCGATGCTTCTTGCATATGCATTCCTCTTGACACTGTTTCCCCGATGTATAACACTACGAGTAGAGTTTTGCCTTTTTAAAATCAGGGTTCATAAGCATTGTATTCAGTGTTTGCAGTGGGATTGACATGGTTTTCCGTTGAAAATGTTATTTTACTGCGCTCCCGGATTTGGAGGTGGGAAGGAGAAGTATATTGGAAAGAGGAAAACGTGGAGAGTGACTACCTGGCTGTTTAGCTATTAACAACAGTAATATAATTTAAAGTAATTTTTTTTAATAAGATTGTCAATATTTTTCATGGCAAGATTGCCAATAATTTTCATGGTAAGATTGTCAATAATTTTTATAGTAAGATTATCAAAAATTTTCATGGTAAGATTGTCAATAATTATCATGGTAAGAATGTCAATAATTTTCATGAAAAGATTATTTCAAAATAATTTCAAGCAATTTTCATTGTAAGATTGTCAATAATTTTCATGGTAAGATTGTCAATAATTTTCATGATAAGATTGTCAATAGATATGATTTTAGATTTTTACGGCCAAAACTATTTTTGTTGTTTGTTTTTGGGGTGTTATGCCGTGTTACGCTACCTCCTCCTTTAGCCAACGTTTCGGACAGCGTTACAGTGTCCCTCATCAGGGCAGATGTGGGGCAGATGGCAGATGGCAGGGCGGACAGCGTTTATGTGTCCATCATCAGGGCAGATGATCACACATCTGCCCTGATGATGGACACTGTAACGCTGTCCGAAACGTTGGCTAAAGGAGGAGGTAGCGTAACACGGCATAACACCCCAAAAACAAACAACAAAAAAGATTGTCAATAATTTTCATGGTAAGATTGTTAATAATTTTCTTGGAAAGATTGTCTCAAGATAATTTCAAGTAATTTTCTCGGTAAGATGGTCAATAATTTTTATGGTAAGATTGAAAATAATTTTCTTCGTAATATTGTCATTAATTTTCTTGGTAAGATTATCAATAAATTTCACGGTAAGATTGTCATTAATTTTCTTGGTAAGATTATCAATAAATTTCACGGTAAGATTGTCATTAATTTTCTTGGCAAGATTTTAAAATTTTCATGGCAATACTGTCAATAATTTTCTTGGTATGATTGTCAATAATTTTTGTGGTAACACTGTCAATATTTTATGGGACATTATCAATAATTGTCTTGGTAAGATTATCGTTAATTTTATTGGTAAGATGGTCAACAAATTTATTGAAAATATTGTCAATTAATTTCATGGTAAGATGGTCAATTTTTTTTTTTGTAAATGATCAATAATTTTCTTAGAAACATAGTCAATAATTTTGTTGATAAGATGGCCAATAATTTTCCTGGAAAGATTGTCAATAATTTTTCATGGTAAGATGATCAATAATTTTCTTGGAAAGATTGTCAATAATTTTCTTAATCAACTGTGATGTGTTTTCGGCAGGCGCTGTTTTATTATTTCTTATTACGCACTCAAAGAAACTATTTCAATTAAACTTAATATCGCCCTTTCAGCACCGCATTTTGTTTCCATAGCATATTTTGTATTTGAATTTAAAAACTTACATGAGACACTTCCAAATAATTATTAAATATATTTTCCAAAAATCATCGACCGCCATTGCTTGCGTGTTTGCGAAAGTTTTTAATGAATTATTTTTATATGAATCGCGAAAAGTTAAGTAACAATGGCCTTGAAAAATGTATTTAATTTGCGTATATTTCAGTGGTATTTTTAAAGTTTAAAGGAAGAAAAACAATCGTAACCAACACCTCTGCCATAGGTCACCCCAAGTGGTTCGCTACGTTTGGTGATTTAGCAGGGGTGCCCGCATTCATGGGGTGAGGTTTGTCTAGGTCTTGGAGGCGGATGACCAGGACACACTGAACCCCAGATCTACCCACCCCTTAAACCCTTTTCCTCCCCAAAACTCTCCTTTCCTTCCTTTCCTAAAAAAAACCCTCCACACAGCATCCCCAAAGATGACATAGGCCCTGAGGGAAATTATTTTCCTCAGGGCCTCCTGTGTGGAGCTCATGTAAAAAAATGAATATTCATAATTTTTTTAAATAAGTGCATTTCTTTAAATATTTTTAATTGCATTCTTTTGTTTGTTTGTAATGGTGACCGGACAACTAAGAATGAAATCAACTCAACATCTTCGTGAAAAATCATTAAAAGTGATGAAAAAAATGTATAAAAAAAATTGATAAGGTTACGTAAAGTTAGGTTATGAGCATTTTTAATTATTTTTTTTCATAGTTTTCAATGACTTTTCAAAGAGGTGTTGAGTTGACTTGATTCTGAATTGGCATGGAACCGTTTGTAAAACCTATAAAAATGACATGGTGGTTTTACACCAGGGCGATACTGAGAGCGTGTTCCACTCCGGAACGTGTCCCTAATATACCTTATGTTATTTTAAACTTAAGGTATATTAGGGACAAGGTATATAAGACTAACAAAACATAACGCCATCTACTGTCTACGACATTACCCTACCTTTATAACCAACGCCATCTGTTAATTTGCATACATTTCTAATCCACACCGCCCGCTTGCCAGCCCGCTCCCTGTATATATTATATATTTCAACCAATTTACATAAAACCTTGACAAATTATATATCTAAATCTTATCAAATGGTGAAAACCGCATGAAAATCCGTTGGGTAATTTAAAAGATCTAAGCGTTCAGACAGCCAGAACAACTTTGCTTTAAACTACGTAAAGATGATTAAATTAATAAATAACACAAATCAATCAAATAAAATTTACTAGCGCACGCCGGGATTTTTTGATTTGGTTTGCTAGTCAAGGGCGGAGGAGGAGGTTATAAAATTTTTAAAATCCACCCTTTTGAAAAATGAAAATTTTCAGACCGCAGTATATTTTCAGATTTTTTCCACATGGGATGATGGAATCGGCATGTCGGGTGTAAAAATTCCATACAAATATTTTTGCCGGGATAAAAGAGATTTCTAAACCCGCCACTGCTCTTTATTCAGTCACTATCAAAATACGCGGAAAGTCCACATTCATTATTTTAAAGCAAACAGTTTTTTGTTTACACTTTGACGTTATGCATTAATCTGGAAACCTCTCCTTTGCTAAGGTTATGAATAGAAAATTATCAAGTTTCATGGTTTGCATTATAAATAAAGTTGTTAATTTAAATTCAAACCGTGTTTACTGTAAATATGTTTTTGGTGTTTTGTATATATATATTTATCAAGCACCAAAATCTCTAATGAACTCAAGACCGACAGGGCGAAGAAGCCTGGGAAGACCAAGTTTAAGATGGAGCAACAACGTCCTCAAAGATATATCTACCTTGGAGATTGTAAACTGGAGAGAGCTGGCACAAAACCATGATGAGTGGAGGAAGACTCTTGAGGAGGCCAAGACCCACCAGGGCTTGTAGAGCCAAGAGTGATGATGATGATGATTTATCTGAACTTTATGTAACATGAATGAGAAACAGAGATGGTATAGTGTCAGTTAAATAAATATTTTACTGGTTTTGTGAAAGCATATTGGTTCATAAAATGAAACATTTTAAGAGTTGAATAATATAAAATAGAGAATAATATTGTATTTCTGTAAAAACCATTTGGTATTTCGCCTTATTTTAACAGTTGTAATGTAGATCTAAAAGTGACTTGACCGGAAAGTGCTCTTGCAATGTCGCCAATCGTAAAAACAAAATAAAATCGATTGATTAATTACATAGCTAGCCAGGAGGAAACAAATTATCAATCGGCTAATAACTAAAATAAGTCGGAAGAGGATTTTAGGTCAGGTCAATAATTATTACAGAGGGTATAATTGAACGTAGTTATGCAGAAAGCAGCCAGGCCACAATTTTGGAAAAATGAGATATTGTTGTAATCCGACGAAGGAACGTCAATTCTATGTTCTATTAAAACCAGGCAGACCGCTTTTATATAAAAATTCATAGTAATCGCCTACTTAAATATTTGCTGATCACGAAAACACCGTTCAACAATCTGCAGAAAGCGCTCACGGCACTCACATTCAGCAGAAAACAGCCAGAGACAACTGGTCGATTTTGTCAGTACAACTCACATTTTGTTTATGACGTTTACCTGATCTGCAGAAAACGGTCAAGGCGCTTGTCTGTTTTCAACACTATAGCGTTTGTACCGAAACTTTCAAGTGGCGATCTACAGAAAGCGCTATCGCGTTATAATAATAACTTATTTTTTGAGAAAAATCAATAATTTTAAGTATGTTTTATCATTTATCAATAATATTACATAAATTCAACGAAGTCCAAGATAGCCAGACAGCATTTGTTAGCCGATTCTAATAACAATTTACTTATATGAATTTTAAAATTAAGGAACTGAACGTATCATTTTAACGTTTTAACGCATAGAAATAAAATATGTATAGTAAATGAAATAAAAAGAAAAAAATTGAATATGAAATCAAAAAAGTATAAAAGACTACATAGAAAATTAGAGAGAGACAAAAATCAGTACAATTTTTTTTCAGCCCACAAATCCCTTTGAAAATTAAATTATTAAAATTTATGTTAATAAACGAAATGATAAATATCAAGATTTTATTTTAACGATATTTGATAATAAAAAACCTCCAAATATAAAATGATTTTTTGAAACATTTATTTTAATTATGTTAATTAAATAACATTATAAGCACGACCACAAGCATTGATTTCTAGCAGATGATTATAAAAACCCATAATGAATATTAAATAAATTATAATATCTATGTACCTACCTTTATTATGTTTCAGAAAGTATTGCGTATTAAAGTTTAAAATTTCATATTTCCTTTGAAAAATAAAAAAAATCCTCGGAATATAAAATTACTAACTGTATAATATAGAAATATATCTATATAACTACCGATTTTAAGTTAAATAATAAAGAATAATTTCATGGTAGTAGCTCTGGCTGTTTTCTACAGAATGCGTATTTCGCAAAGTAAGGTCGAACGGTTGATTGCTGAGCTTACATTCTCAATAATGTATTCTGCAGAAAGCAGCCAGACCTTATAAAACACCAATATCTCTAAAAGTCTACCCTTAAATCCACTTTAAAGTTATAAGAATTGGATATCTACATATTATTTATAATTTTTTGAAGTAAACAACATCCTAGGTGTTATGTAGATTTGATTATTAAACCTTTAGACAAAAGCGCTCGTATCTCCGTTTGAGGGCTGGCTGCTTTCTGCATAACAACGTTCAATTGTTATCGTGACACTGTTTTTATTTATTTATTAAATTAGCTGCACACAGAAGGCACTGAAACGGCCTTTGTGACGGAGATGCTGTGTGGAGGGTCTTTAACGAAATAAAATATAGAAAGATCTGGGAATCTGGGAAAGATCTGTGGAGGGTCTTTAACGAAATAAAATAGAGAAAGATCTGGGAATTAAAAAGGTATGAGGGGTGGGTAGGAATCTGAGAGTCAGTTAGTACAGGAGTGAAAGAAGATTAAATTTATTTTACCAACTGCGGAGCAAGTCATTTTACCCAGTCGATGGGCAGACGCATGCGGTGTCAAACAGTTCGGACGAAATTAAAACCTCATCTTGTGAACCCGGGTACCCTTGGTAAGTCACCAAGCGTAACAAACAAATTAAAAACAAAAACAAATTAAAAAATTTACGTAAATATTCACGTTCTGAGAAAGTTCTTAAAAATTTCTGTGACTATTTCAATTTTATGAAGCAACTGGCCTACAATGATAAAATAACACAACAAACTTACACAGATCGTGAAAATTAACTTAAAAATTCGACGAATTGTTAATTTTTTTTTAAAACAACCCGTCGCTAATCTGCTGTGATTTGATTTAAAATTTGAAAGCCACGATATTCAGTATTATTTATTCAAATGCATCTTATTACTCTTTTGAAAATGTAAAATAACACCATAAACTTTAATTTGTAAACATTGCATCCAGAAATTGAAAATTCCTGCTGCGCTATTTGAAATATTTATGAGAAAATGTGTTGTTGGCTGGTAGTAAAAATAATTTCAGATTCATGGCGGAAGACACTGACCACATAAACCAGTAGAAGTGTTTCGTGTGTTTGAGTCCAAAATGAGCTCACTGAAAATATTTAGATACTTTTTAATATTTCTAATTTTTGTACTGACAATTCGCGGTGGAATTCCATTATAATATAATAAAATACACATAAAACTCATGATGCTGATGATGCGGTACTGATTTCTAACACTATGTAAGATCTACAGTCTCTCCTTTCTAGGATGAACGAAGTGTGTATGAAGAATGAGTTAATGACGAATGTAAGTAAGTCCAAAGTCATGGTGTTTGAAAGAGAGAGTACGAAAACAGTGTGCAATATAATTGCGAATGATGAACACTTGCAGCAAGTGGATGAGTTTGTGTATCTGGGTAGTATGTTTACGAGAGATGGGAAGGCTGATAGAGGTATTGAAAGAAGGGTAAATGCAGGTAACTCCGGTAACTAACTTAATGGAGAACTGAATTTGCGCTAATAAAAAAACTGTCAAAAGAAGCGAAGCTAGCAGTCCACATTGGAGTGCTGGTACCTACCCTGATGTATGGCAGTGAGGCATGGAAATAGCAGAAGGATGAAAGAAAAATTGAATGCTGTTGAAATGAGATCCCCGAGATGGATGTGTGGTAAAACCATGTATGATTGTGTGAGAAATGTGGATATCCACAAAGAATGTAAGGCTGATGTAAGCATAATGAGTGAGATTAAGAAAGGGACCCTCAGATGGTTTGGGCATGTAGAGCGAATGAAAGTAGAAAATAGTGTGAAAAGAATATATGACACAAATATGGATGGAAGAAGAAGTCAGGGACGCCCGAGGAAGACAAGGCACGATCAAGTGAATCAGATACTTGAGTTGGGCCATGTCAAAAGTCAGAATAATAGAGTTTGTATGAGACGATGTATGAATGTGAGTGAGGTAAAGAGTGTGTGCCAAGACCGAGTTGTTTGGCGGTCCGTCCTCTCTGCCTACCCCTGCGGGGAAACGGCGTGATGGTTACTTAGTTAGTAAAACTTATTTCCACTTAATTTATTTTTTACCGTAACCGGTTTTAGCTTGTTAAAGCAATCATTATAGGTCACCTCAAGTGGTTCGCCATGTGATTTAGCAGAGTTTATGGGGTGAGGTTTGCCCGGATCTTGGTGGCGAATGTGTTTGTCCACAAGCTGCAAGTCGGGCCGAATCGGAAAAGGCCGGTTGAGGGAGACTCTTTCACCTCTCCAGCCGAACACTCTTGACCCAACCGCTGTGGGATGAATGGATTCAAACGTCACTCACTCCTGACTCACTAGTGACCCAAGATAACTATCCATCTCTCATATATTTTTCTTTCCCGGGAACTTGCTTTACTTAAAAAGGACCCTTCACACAAAAGATCCTCAAAAACGATAAAAGGGGAATTATTTTTTTAATAAAAATGGTAATGCGCATTTCATCCCGCGACAAAATATCCCCGACAAAATATCGCCGACAAAATATCCCCGATAAAATATCCCCAAACAAAATATCCCCGATAAAATTACCCGACAAAATATCCCCGACAAAATATCCCCGATAAAATATCCCTGACAAAATATCCCCGACAAAATATCCCCGACAAAATATCCACGATAAAATATCCCCGACAAAATATCCCCGACAAAATATCGCCGACAAAATATCCCCGATAAAATATCCCCGACTAAATATCCCCGATAAAATAACCCCTATAAAATATCCCCTACAAAATATCCCCAACAAAATATCCCCGATAAAATCTCCCCGGCAAAATATCCCCGACAAAATATCCCCCACAAAATATCCCCGACAAAATATCCCCTAACAAAATATCTACTAAAATTTAACCTAACCTAACATTATATCCTGTAAAGACAATAAATTATTGTTCAAAAACAGTAAAATGGGACCAAAATAACACAGATAACAATAATTTATCGTCTTTACAGGATGTTTATATTATTTTTGTCCCATTTTTTGGTTAGGTTAGGTCAGGTTAGGTTAGATTAGGCTAGGATTTAGTAGATATTTTGTCGAAGGATATTTTGTCGGGGATATTTTGTCGTGGGTTGAAAAGTCGCGGAACCTAAAAAAATTATGCCACTGCAGAAGCCTGATAGTTGAAAGGCTTTGTGTTAGTTGGCGTCATTGGTTTTCTTTTATGATATTCTGTGATATAGATTAGTTGATCGCACTTCTTCTTCTTCTTTCGTAAGGTGCGGGGTCAGGGGGGGGGCATCTAGGTCTGCGAGCTAGTCTAGAGCCTCAGGCCTTGCCCTGTGGACCTCATCAATCCGTTTGGGAATGAATGAATGGAGCGGACAACCGTCATATTCGATGATCAGCACCGCACCGCATTCACACAACGCCGACTCTGCCCCCATCTATTATACATCTTCAGAGCACAACGGCTGTGGGGGCGTCTTATCCTATTGATGGCGGACCAGAGTTTGCTAGGCCATGAGAATCCAGGCTGTCTCTCAGTGGGGTCTTGTACGAAGTGGCCATTTTTCACGTTGCTTGCCACTCAAGCTTCCATCTATCTTCTGGGGTGAGAGGTGATCACACTTCTACGGATTGTCTATTCAGTGGAAGTACAGTACAGGTTTCGCCGAACTAGTTCTACGGAATGAAATATAGGAAATATCTATTTTGCTCGATAGATCATGCGGAAGTATTAAATTCTACAATTTTCTATTCGCTTCTTCTTCCACTTCGATTTGACGCGTTCGTTTTTATTGGAAACATAATAAAAAATATGACATGACACGTGGATGATCACTTGAGGGATTTGTCACATAAATTAAAATAATAATAATATTTGTGCTTTTTTGTTTTTGACAAGGTTACGTGACGAAATAACACACTCGGATAACTTCAGAGAACAATGTTTTACCACTGCCAGAATGATACGTGGTGAGAATTATACGTGGATAGAATTAGACCTACTTAAATTATTACACACAAAAAATGATAATTAAAGTTATTCTTAAAAAACCAAGAGTTTTTACAACCAGCAAACTTTTTGATAAAATTAAGGTCAAACCGGTTTTAAAACTATTTGAAAAAAATGGTATAAGTTTTTAAGAAATCTGAAGTGTCAACACGAAATATAAGACCTAGAACATCTGAGAACGCGTTACACTTACTTGCCACTGATTTATATAAACTTCCGAGTTCTGCTATTTTTAAAATTGCGAATGTTTTAATTTTACAAACACCTTAAGTTGAGAAAAATAATGTTTTCGAGATCTGAGATCTTCATAGAGGAATTTTTTAATTTTTTTTTTTACTTTAGCCCCACACAGGAGGCCCCGAGGAAAATAATTTCCCTCAGGGCCCATGTCATCTTTGGGGATGCTGAATGATTTTTTAGGAAAGGAAGGAGAGGAAGTTCAGGTAAGGAAAAGGGTAGGTAGGTAGGAATCTGGGAGTTGGTAGGAAAAATGAGGGGTGGGTAGGAATCTGGGGGTCAGTGTGTCCAGGAGTGACAGACGTTTAATTTCATCTCTCCCTTTGCGGTGCAAAGCGATATTCCGAGAGAGTACAGCTGGAGAAGTGAAAGGGATTCCCCCAACCATTTTCTCTCGACCCGGCATGCCACGCAACTGGTGTGCAGACGTATCCGCCGCAAACCTCACCCCATGAACCCGGGCACCCCTGCTATGTCACCAAACGTAGCGAACCACTTGGGGTGACCTATGGCAGAGGTGTTGGTTATTCAATGGTTCCCGGGGCGGTGGTACCCATGCCCGTCTCTCAAATTGAGTGTTTGGTCCAGCCGAGTGTTTTTTGCAAAGATATAATTTATTTTCGTTAACGAAACTTTTGTTAACTATAAAAGTACATTTGAACAAGAAAAAAACTATGAAAAAAATACTAAACTCAATATCTATACACATAGATATAGAGACCGCAAGCGGATGGTCTGACGAATTGGAAATTATCTAAAACAGGAAATTAAAAAATATATATATATATATATAGTATGAATATCCCACGCGCTTGAACCACAAAAAAAAGTTGATTGCAGAATTGGCGGACATAAAATGAAAATTGTCAAAAAAAGTGGAAGTAAATTTTGCAATAACTATATTTTTTAGTAATTCGGGTTCGTCCGTATTCAAAATTTGATTTTCTTCAATTTAAACATTGGATAAAGTGAATCGGATGAATACTCGATGAGCTACGATTCCAGCCAACTTGAAAAACGTTTTGAGAAAAACGCGTTTATAGTTTTTGCTTGTAACCGGGCCGCTCCGTTTTCCGGTCTACCTGCTTGGCTCGCACCAAACCATATTTAAAGCTCGAATTTGATACTACTTGGGGTACTTAACTTTGGGAATTTATTCTTCACATGTAAAGAATGAAATTAATGTTATGGTTATGCGGATAACAACGTCTTTTAGCTGTTTAATATATAAAAAAAGCTCTCAAAACTAATTACATTTAAAAAAATGTATTCATTGTTAAAATGTGATACAGCGATTCCAATTATATCACTAAGGTAATATAATAATTAATACTCGAAAAATTTATCTAAACTCACAACATTTTTTTTCAAAACTTGAGCTTTGATTTCAGTTTAGAATATTTTTGAATTACATTTAAGTATAATAATGACGCCTAGAATTTTGAAAATAAATTCATAGCATTATTAAATAGATTTTTTTAAACGTTTATTCAGAAAATAAACCTGAAGTCTTCTTTCCCACGGACCCACCGATATACCTCGCTCAATATTAGAATTCGGATCAGTCATATGGAATCCCCAATACAAAGTAAATATTGAAAGGTTAGAAAGAATTCAAAAAAAGATATTGAAACACCTAGACTTTAGATCCTTTCGAACTTCAGAAAACCTAAAAGACTCATTAACATTCCATAATTTATCAACTTTAGAAGATAGAAGAAATATATCCGACCAAAAATTTTTATTCAAAATCATTAACAACGTTGTTGACAACAACTATCTTCTAGAACACATTAATTTCCACTGTCCAATAAGAAACACAAGGTCAAACCAACTATTCCACATCCCACACTCAAAAACAAATTACACACAACATTCATTTCTCCGAAGGACGTGCACAAAATACAATGATATCTTTTACGACGCTGATATTTTCCATTTGTCCTCAGGCCAATTTATTAAATCCGTAATAGAAAAAATTAAAACAAATTGTTAATTACGAACTCTCCACCCCTGCTGCATGTTATTTTTTTCATTATCATTATGTTGGTTTTCCTTCTTTTTATTATAATAATAATATTTGGATGATTTATATATCCCATATGCTTTAATTTGTGTGTGTGTGTTTTTTTCTTTCATTTCTGTTGTATATATATATATTTTTCTTTTTTTTCTACCACTTTATGTTTTCTTTATTGTTTTAATCCATGTTTATATATTATAAATTGTAGCGGAAACTTCGCTGGTTAATGCAATCATGTAATATGTTACTTTCTTATAAAATATGTATAACTGTTTGTTTCCTAAATAAACTAAAATAAAATAAAAAAATAAAATAAAAATACCTATTAGCAAGAAAAATTGTTATAACATTCCTCCTAAGTACACAAAGCAAGTCATAAAAAGCGGCTAATACTGTACTTTTCCTGTAAAAAAATACCAATTAATAATTCTTAGTAGGCAAAAGACGAAAGAAAAACCTTTATTTTTCCCTGGGGGTAGGTTTAAGTTCAAGCAAGGAAAAAGCTCTTACTTAACTTTTAACATTATGAAGAAGTTAGAAAAAAGATGGTTTAACTTAAAAACAATCTCTTTTTCATCCTTAATTACCCAACGAGATTAAAAGTACCTCTCCCTAAATAAAGACAGCCTAAAAGAAAAATAATAACTTGCTCGGAAATCGCAATTTTTACAAATAGCCGTGTGCTTTGTTAAAATTAGACCGTAAATTTAAAAAAAAAATTGAAATTGCGTTTTTCCAGAAAAGCCAGGATTAAAAAAATGGGCACTACTATACTAGACCAAATGGTTCGTTAAGGCATACATACCTTCCAACTTTATTAGGTATCTTTTTCTAGTAGATATAAATTAAGGTGGTCACGACTGCATAGGAAAAAAATCTGGTTTGATTTCTCTAATGGTGATAAAAGGGTGTTAAATGAATATATAAAATCACGTAATTTTTTAAATAAAATTTGGATATCTCCTTCTTCACTAGATTGACTTCAAAATTTCACATTATGAAGAAAAACCCATCCTTGTTAAATCTTTAAAAAATGTTAGATAAACCATTAAAAATGAGCTATTTTTCAATAAAACACGTAATAGGAAGAATATTTTGATTTATTTATTTAAAAAAATATATTAATATAATTCAAATTATCTCAAGGCAGTGTATTAAAATACCTGCAAAACCTTTTTACTCTCAAATTCCGGTATTATTTTGCGAGACTCAATCTTGGTACTTTTTGTAAATGATTTCGTAAAAAATGTGTACTACATTTGCTGATTACAGTAACAAAGTAACTTTTATATAAACTAGAAATAAACCCTAAAATGAAAATTTTCAAAACTTTCAAGTGAATTCGGAGGAAAAAGATGACATCATAAATTAGAAATTTTTTAAACACGACGTTTTGAACCCATTTGGCACCCTTTTATCACTCTAAGAATTTGAAAATAACTTTTTTTTAATGAACCACCTTTATATACATGAATTTGTGAGTTTATTTTGTGGTGGACTTGCTAGATCACTAGTGATCAGGAGGCGGATTCCCGCTCTTTACTTGGTAAGGGAAATATCCTTATATCCGTAGTTACACTCCTCGTTTTAGTTTTGGCTGAAACCGGAGAGAGTAGAGCGAATAACTCGTATAATGCGGTCACACGGCGCAGAAACTCGAACGGCTAGCTCGCAAGCTGTCCCGCACCCGGTAATGTGCGTTTTCATCCCGTGACAGAATATATAATCAAAATATCCTCCGACAAATAACCTATGGACAAAACATCTTCAAACAAAATATTTACTAAAACTTAACTTAACCCAACCTGACATAACCGTACCAAACCTATCAAAAAATGGGATAAAAAATAATACAGACTTCCTGTAAAGACAATAAATAATTCTTCGAAAATAGTAAAATGAGACAAAAATAAAACAGATGATATCCTGTAAAGACAACAAATTACTTTTTAAAAATAGTAAAATGGGACAAAAATAAAACAGATATCCCGTAAAGACAATAAATTATTCTTCAAAAATAGTAAGATTGGACAAAAATAAAACAGACGTCCCGTGAAGACAATAATTTAGTCTTCAAAAATAGTAAAATGGGACAAAAATAATACGGATAACAATTAATAATATATTGCCTTTACAGGATGTCTGTATGATGTGTGTTTGTCCAATTTTTTGGTTAGGTTAGGTTAGGATGGGTTAGGTGTTGGTATATATTTCTTTGGGGGATGTCTTGTCCGTAGGATAATTTGTCGGAGGATATTTTGTCGGAGATGTTTTGTCGAGGGGTGAAAAGTCGCGGAGTTGTCCCGCACTATGTAATCAGGGCATTATAAGAATAAATAAAAAACATTGTTGGTAATTGAAAAAAATAAATTATATACTACTTGTAAACATATCAAATTTAAGGAACAATTTTTTTACAGATAAGTGCCACAAAATACACAGTAAAATTAATTACAAACGTAAATTTTAGTTCTTGCCCATTGTCGAAATTAAACTGAACGTAGAGTTTTTAAACGTTTTACCGGCGAAAGTTTTGACCATGCTAGTAGAGTTGGGTTGAAGTTTTTTTTTCCATTCGAGAGATTACAGCGGTGATTTAGTGGACTTGAAAACTCTAGTCCGTCCTAGTAATAGGTTGAACAAAGGAAGGGTGGTGTACGAAGGGGATGAAATGTAGGTGAAACCCTCGTACTTATAGCGAAACCTACGGGAAAAGGTTCGAATTAAAACTAAGTTCGACGGGGCTATATGGCCTGTGCGAATGGTGTTTTTTTATTCAACCATTTTGAAAATTCATTAGGGTTTCTTTGCCATATTTTGGTGATCGTGTACTTGCCTAATTAGATTCGAAGTAAATTTTCGCCAAGGAAAGATTCCTTTCATTAATATTTGGTTTGGATTATCTTAAAAAATAATACAAAAAAGCAACAAAGCAACAAAGCGTATTTTCATTTTTAACTTTCTCCTTCCGAATGTGGCACGTATCAACTATATATTTTCTTAAAATAAAACAATAACTTTGTAAACACCACTTTTATTTTACATACAAAATTGCATATAAAATTGATCAAAATTATCAACCTGATGATATTCATGAAGATAAAATAACAAATAACAATCTTTCAATTTTTAAACCGACTACAGAAAAAAATATTGAAAACATAATACAATCACTTAAAAATGGTAGTGCGCCAGTATACGACGGTATAACTACAGAAATCTTGAAAAAATACTGCAATTTCCTAACCAAACCGATTACACATATAATAAACGTAAGCACTAAATATGGAATATTACCGTCAAACTACAAAAAAGCCATTATAATCCCAGTATATAAATCCGGAGATTCAAAAGAAGTAAATAATTACCGCCCAATATCCTTATTATCCAACATTGCAAAAATACACGAAAAACTAATAAAAAAACAAATTACTGATTATACAGATAACAAAAATGTATTAACCCTAGTCAATATGGTTTCAGAGATAAACTTAGCACACAAGACGCAATTGCAGAATTAACTAAGCTTATTTACAAAACATTAGATAGAGGCAAAAAATGCTTAAGTATATTCATTGACCTCCGTAAAGCTTTTGATAGTGTCTCACATTCAAAATTAATTAGTAAACTAAATAATATAGGAATAACTGGCAAAGCTAAATCTTGGTTAAAAAGCTATCTCTATCAAAGAACTCAACAGGTAATAGTAAACAACGAACTAAGTGAAATAGAAAATATAGATTTTGGAATTTCACAAGGAACTGTTTTAGGACCTTTACTATTCATATTATATGTAAATGAACTTTTTGAACTCCCAATCATTGGAAACATTATATCATACGCAGATGATACAGTGATAACTATTAAAGGAAACTCTTGGAATGAGGTCGAAATATTAGCTAATAATGCAATAAATATCGTAAAAGTATGGTTTGACGAAAACTTATTGACACTAAATGTCGAGAAAACCCATTTTATACCTTATAGTCTAACAGGGAATATCTCAAATAAAAATCTAAACATAAAAATTCACGAAAGAAATTGCCTCCTTAGAATCGCACCCTGTAACTCAAACTGTATATACATTAGTAGTAAAGAAGAAATAAAATATCTTGGAATAATTATCGATAATAACATCAAATGGAAAAGTCAAATAAATTCCACAGTAGACAGAATGAGAAAACTGATCTATATATTTTTTAGATTAAGAAATACTGTATCATTAAAAATACTAAAAGATATTTATTATGCACTTGCGCACTCTGTACTACAATATGGAATCGTGGCTTGGGAGGGTGCATACAAAGCAACCCTTCTCCCATTGGAAACAATTCAAAAAATATTAATAAAAATAATCCTAAAAAAGCCCTATTACTATCCAACTATAAATGTTTTTCAAGATTTCCCGGTTCCCCCACTTGCAAAAATTTATGACAAAATTGCACTCTTACAAATACATAAAGATTTCTTTAGTAAAAATAATTTACCACAATTAAATATAAGCAAAAGAATAATATCTGTTGGAGGATTTTCCGTGCCACTTGTGCGAACCACAACAGCACAGCATCACTATACATTCAAGGGTATAAAATTATTTAATAAATTACCCCTTGATATACGATCGGAAGAAAGCTACGAAAAATATAAAAAAAAAATTAAAATAAAATATTCTAGTACCACCTCATAACTTAACTAATGTATTGAATATTTAGAAATATTTTTTGCCTTATCAATACTTCAAATCATTTATTAACTAACCTTTAATTTATTACTTTTATCTGTATCTTCCATGGAACTATGATTCTAAGGTATCTTCTCATAAAATCACTAATGTTTTTTGTTGAATAACTAATATTTTTTGTTTTAATTTAAACAAATGTAATTTTTTTTAGTTGTCCTCTCCTAAACACAAGCAGGTGCTTTATTAGGAGAGTGATTGAAATGTTGATGTATATTTTATGTTGTAAAATTTGTAACCTTGTTATATGTTTCAAAAAAAAAAAAAAATAAATAAATAAAAAATAAAAAAATAAACTTTATGCCGACCGGGTCTCTCTACAAACGTAGCTTCTTCAGGGCAGTATAATACTCTACTAACATTAAATTACACGTGTGTTATAGATAATATATGATTTAACAAAATGGGCTGGACTCCCGAAGTGTAGGAGGAAGAAGGCGTAAGTGTAGATGGAGAATCGGGAAGGAAACGAGTGTGTTCTTTATCAATAGGGAACAATCTAAGTATTGGACTTTTA
The DNA here is from genome assembly GCA_929108145.2 of Limnephilus rhombicus. Taxonomy (NCBI): domain Eukaryota; kingdom Metazoa; phylum Arthropoda; class Insecta; order Trichoptera; family Limnephilidae; genus Limnephilus; species Limnephilus rhombicus. The sequence continues at coordinate 30,979,166 of OV815288.1, read as the reverse complement.
TTTAAATTTATTTGGTTATTAATTACTTTACTATTAACGTTAAGGAAAGCCAAAAACGTTAATAGTAAGGTAATTAATAACTTAATAAATTTAGTGCAATACTTAGATTGTTCCCTATTGACAAAGAACACTCCCGTTCCTTTCCCGATTCTCCATCTACTCTTGTGCCTTCTTCCTCCTACACTTGAGGAGTCCAGCCCATTTTGTTAAGTCATATATTATCTATAACACACATGTAACTTAATGTTAGCAGAGTATTATACTTCCCCGAAGAAGCCACTGTTGTGTCGTAGCAAAACCCGGTCGGCATAAGTGAAAGTTATTTTTTTATTTTATATTACTATAGTGTGGCATCACAAAGTATCTGCTTCACATGAAAAAAAAATCTATATTTTCTCTTCAACCTGCAAACTGGTGCACTGATTTACTAGATATGTATCTGTTAATAGAGATTCTGTGTGAGAAGGCTGAATACAAGACCAGTGAGAAGAGTGTAGTCAAGACCAGTGAGAAGACTGTAGTCAAGACCAGAGAGAAGACAGAAAACAGTCAACAGCAAACCGACTTAGAGTTAGAAGACAGACCACCAACTCTGTCTCGGCACACACTCTTTGCATCATTCGCATTCAATCATCGTTTCATACTCTTATGTTATTCTGTTTCTTGACATGACCCGACTAAAGTTTTTGATTAACGTGATCGTGTCTTCCGAATGAAAATTCCAATCTTTAATCCTTGCAAATTCATTTTACGGAGTCATTTTTAATTTAATGAAAAAAAAAACTTTGCAAAACATCACTATTTCGTTAAAATTATCAATATGTTTCGAAACCAAAGGTTTCTACGTCAGGATAAGATTAATAATGTTATTATCCTTTAAAGTTATTCAAGTAACAGTTATTCTAATTTTAATTATAACGTGACTTTTTTTCACACCGCATGCCTTGAGGCAAATTATTTTCCTATGGTCATCTTTGGGGAAGCTGTGTGGAGTGTTTTTTTGTGGAAGGGATGGAGTGAATTTAGGTATTGAAGATGCCCATGTTATAGGAGGGAGGAAATACAGATGCCACAGCCATGCTTTCGAACTCAATAACGTGTCATAGAAACGATCCGCTCACGTGTGTGATGTATCTCTTTTCTTCTACTCTCTTATATTTGTCTGTATTTTATTTACTCCTGGGCACTTGGCACCAGTCGTAATGTTTCGTCTTTTCATACTTATTTAACTCTCCTTTCATCGGCAAGACAGTTGTAATATTCTCGCCTTTTCTCTTGGCTCTGATCGATATTTAAATTCTTAAGGCTTTGCATATGTGTGGTAGGGATGGAAAATTCCTCCCCTACGTCACACAAGCCTTTATAAAATTGGACCCTTATTTCCTCTGATAACTACAGAAAGCTACTTAAAGCTCCCTTGTACTACATACCTCTAGCGATATATGTACTTAACTAATAAATACGTTATTTACGACTTTGAACGTAGATATTTTCGTATTTAGGTTGTAATTAAACTCCATCAAACGTTGTGTAATTTTTTGATTTATGATATAGGACTTTAATTACTTTAAATTTTGTGGTAACCCTCTTGATTCTAAACAGAGTGTTGAATTTCAAAACTGTATTGGTCTCTCTCTTGCAAATTTAACCTTAAGTATTTCTCTAAATGAACTAACTTCCCTTTGACGTTTATTATGATTCCCTACATCCTAATGAATTCATGAATAAGCAATACTAATCGAATCTACACATGACTAATTGAACAGATAATTAAATATAACTCAAATGGTTAAATGTTAGTAAATTTGATTATGATTGTATCTCGTATCTGCTGGGCGCCCCTCCGTTTAGATTCAGCTGCTATAAGGTACATATAAAGATGGATTTAGTAGGTTAATGTAATTAGTTAATTGCATATTTGACGAACTCAGAATAACCCTTTTCTGGCAAAATTTGGCTCCTGCCTCCATCAAGTAAGCAGGGTGATCAGGAGTCCTCCCAAAATTCGCACAGTCTTTTGGCACGGTTCAATTGATTGATACCTAAGTTATCGCGTCCCAATGAACCTTCCTTCGCCATCATGCACTGCCTTCAGGTCTTCCCCCAAGCCCAGATACCTCCAAATTCCTACTCCTCCAAAGTTTACTATTTACTTAGGGCGAACCGGTTTCGTCCTATATGCAGTCATATACTCACGGGTTTGTGTGGAGTTACGGGTCGTGAATCCTCCCTCCACGTTCAAGAAATGAGACGAGAGTGACCCGACAGGCCTAAAGCACTAATTGTAAGTGAGTTCGTCTCATTCAATGAACAGTACATAAAAAGATATATATGTAAACATACGTTTTGGGAAGGTTTATAACTCGCAATACGAAACTACTTGCAACGCATCCCGAGCTCGGATCTCGCCCATCAAATTCTGCGAAATTTTCAGATTGATACCGAATATATACGTAAGAATAGTGTGAAATATAAATAAATATTAGTACATTAAGATCTTATCTGGCGATGTGTTCTGGAGATTCGCCATAACTCCAAGCTTTTGTTTGGTTTTGTTGACGGTTTTGTTTGAGAGATCCGCCATCTCTATGGTTTGATTTTGTTATAGAAGCGACCACTGCCTTCTATTGGTTGAACTGTATTTTTTTTTTTTCTTTCCCTCCCCTCCAATGTTCAACTTTTGATAAATTCTTGCTATCCCGTGATTCTCAATTGAATCTTGTGAATCCTCATTACCCCTTATTAAGCTATCCCGTGATTTTTCAACTGTTTCATGTAAGTCTTCATTACCCCTTATTAAGCTATCCCGTGATTTTTCAACTGCTTCATCTAAGCCTTCATTACCCCTTATTAAGCTATCCCGTGATTTATCAAATGTTTCATCTAAGCCTTCAACACACCTTTTTGAACTATCCCGTGATTTATCAAATGTTTCATGTAAATCTTCAATACACCTTTTTTTGAACTATCCCGTGATTTATCAAATGTTTCATGTAATCTTCAATACACCCCTTTTTGAACTATCCCGTGATTTATCAAATGTTTCATGTAATCTTCAATACACCCCTTTTTACTATCCCGTGATTTATCAACTGTTTCATGTAAATCTTCAATACACCCTTTTGAACTGCTATAATAAATCTGTTAATTTTCAATTGCTTAGGTCTGTAGATACCTCTTTACGTTCAAATTAAAAATAGTGTTTAAATTTTTTTTTTCTTTTTGTTCCTAATAATTGCGCAATATAATAATTTTATCCCGTTCCTAGAAGTTAATACCTAAGTACGATATCCACTAATCAAGGTCATTTTTTTTTTTTTTCTTTTTACTGTATTCGAACTAGTGTCCCAGTGACCGATTTATTTTGTAAACAATTTGAGCTTTGTAAACATTCTCGACGGCCTCGTGACCTAGATTCAAGCGTATGAGGTATGTTTACTTTAGACATTCCGGAGACGTGTGAGATGACTCTAAAAATTTTTCTTTGTTTGATAATGATGTACTTAGCGCAATTGTCTAGTCTGATACCCGATTACGTATACATATTTATTCATTTATATATACTTTGTCTCAATAAATAATTTATAATATTGATCTGTATAATTTTTTTGATTGAAATAATTTCTAATATCATAACTTATTTCAAATGCTCTGGATTTTCTGAAATTATATTAATACATACATAAGATTAAATATAAAATATTGATTTGTAAATTTATCACACATAACTACTTTTAATAGTTATTGATGAATTCAGAGGTAGGAATCGATACCCTCTTCCTCTTTTTATATAAGTGTTTTTCTTTTTTTTTTTTTGATTATAATTTTTCTTGGGAACAAAAATTACATATATATATGTTTATATACTTACATATATAAATATAAAAAATATACTTATTATACTTATAATATTTTAATATAGTTACATATCACATATTAAGCGAGTAATATCTTGGTCAAATAATTAATCCAAATACCAATGTTTGCTCCATTCCGCTTTCTCCTTGGAATCTGTAAAATTTTATAACGGAAAAGACTTACCCCTACCAAGGTTTTTTCCGACCGGGAAATACACGGTGACCTTGCTGCAATTTTCCTAAATTAATTTTTTTATTTTCCTAAATTTAATTAAATCTTTTTGACTTCAATTTTTTTTTTTTTCATTTAATCTAATTAATTAAAATGATGCATGAACTCTATCGTTCTAAACTGTATTTTATCTCAAAACTCGTTGGTTAGATAACACTTTAAATGATAGTTACTTCACGATTAATTTAGAGATGGTAAATTGTTGTTAAATTAAATTTTTATCCCTCCGAAATTTTATGTATCAATAAAATATTATTTTGTTTTATTATTATTATTTAAGATAATTAATTTAAATATTTATTATTTGTTAGAACACTTTCACTTAGATTGAACACACGTATTTAATTATAACTTCTTCACGCTAAATTATCACATCACTTCAGTTATTTATTGCACTAATATTAAACGCGAAATTTCTAAGTTTAAAAATACGATATTAAGTGATTATAAAATCCGAATTTTCCACTAAAACAAATTGTATTTATCACGAGCACTTTTATTTTTCACAAGTAATTACTGCGTTGGCTTTAACTTTTATTTTTTTCACTGACTCTAACTGCAAAGTATTTATTTATTTTTTTTTTTTTTTTTTCACTGACTAGAATGTGAAATTTTTCTAAGTATCAAAAATAATTATCACTTAGAATTTTACAACTTTAAATCACCCACCGTTTCGTCACGTTCCGCGAAGTTACAAACTTTTCGACCACGACCGTAGACTGTCCTCAACTGGCATTTGTTTAGACTTTTATACCCCTCTCAGGTCCAAAAGATCGTATCTGAATCTCCTGTAATAAACCAATCTAATTACTATCAACTCGTAATTTCTTGAAACCTCTCCATTATTGTCGAATGCGGTCTCTTAGTACCTTCCGCGTCTGATACTTTCAATTCTGTCTCGTACTCTCATACTTACAAGATCCGGATTTAGTAAGATCCATGTTTAATGGCCCAACTTCCTTTGTCCTGTTGTTCATACAAAATTAGCTTGAATTTAATAATTTTAAAGTTCTATTTTCATCTATTCCGTAACATGTCCGTGCGTACGGCATCTACCATATGTTCCAAATCTGTCCCCAAATTCGCCTATCAGAGATATCTTCATGTCAAAGTCTTTCTCGCAAATTGTTCATTTTTATTTTATTATTTTTCCTCGAGTTTTTCTGTATTCTATATGAACCTTTCCATTTAAAACCGAATTTTCAGTATTTACGTCGTATATTTGAATTTTCCATTTTTTCTCGAATTTTCTTTTATTCACGACACTCTTTCCATGAATTTCCTTATTTATTCTTACGTTATTGTTCATATCTCTATAGATTTTTATATTTCAAGCCGTATTTATTTTATTCACTGTTAATCTAAGATTTCCTTTGTTTTTCTCTGTCGTATCTCCTTTCCCCTCACTTCCCCGTACTTCCCTGATATACCATATCGTTTTTTGATGTTTGCTGCCTCTTGGAAAATTTCATTTTCTATTTGTTATTAATAAATATATCATTTTTAACATCTTTATAGGAGATACCCCCACTTCGGCCCTTAAATTCCTGTCATTTTTATTGCTTCATAGAGATCGCCTCCCAAATTTTGTCCCGTTCTTACGCAAAATCCCATAAACCATATGCCTTGACAGTTGTATACATTAGTTCCTGTACCCACCTGGCAATAAATCCTTTTTTATTTCAGTGTCGTTAACTTTTACGAGAATTCTTTAATGTAAATATTTCATAAGACCCATGATAATTTTTATAGCTCTTTTAACGACTAATTGCCCTTATATAAACAATTTTCATGTTCGAATATTCCTTGTTTATCACAACAAAATACATCTGGGATCGACAACCATTGTAATGCCTCATTTTTTTCTGCAATCGCGTACTATGTTACTCTATAAACTCCATTTTAATTACGTAAAATGACTCCTTTTCCTGAGTTTTTCTATCGCAATGTTTTTCAGCATTTTCCACTCCCCTCCGTACTGCACTCTATTTCTTCTCTAACACTTGTTACTGCTCTAGACATCTGAAATATACCCTCGCCTATTCTTTAAAACTCTCATTTTTTTTTGACGTTTCCTCCCTAAATCTTTCATCGTAATATCCTAGCTCCGTCTAGAATTGATAACAATAATTTTCCATTGTTTTTTCAACATTTCCATTTCCTTTAGCACGTTTTCCCTCGAATCGATCATCTCCGGTCGTCACAAACAATCGTATTATAGATGAAATCTCCCTAACACCTTACAACACGTTTTCGTCACTTGCTGTGCAATTTTTCACTTAAACTTTTCCATCGTGGTTTACGTGTATCCTTTTTTCCGCACCTGATATGCTTTAATGCGTTCGAGAACTAGGGTTTCTGATCCCTGGAACGTACCGGTTAATCATAACATTTCTTGGGGTCATCGTTCTTTTGTCCCTGAACAGATTATTTCTTCCCATGGAGTTTATTCACCTCTCGGTTTGGTGGGAACGTCAAACTCATTAATCACATTACTAATTGCCAAGTCCAAAGGTCGTTCCTTTGTTCTAAAAATGGGCTCGGCCCTCTTCTTGTTGATAGGCTAACTCGGTTTTTAATCGTTTTTGCTGTAATTCAATTGGCTGTCAATATATCACGGCCTAAATTATACTGGGGAGTCCCTGTCTTTGATTATTTGTTGATACCATCTGTGATTTTTTTATCAATACTCGTCTCACTTTGTCTAATTATAGATCCCTACCGTAAATATGAATTCACTTTACTCTAATCCGATAGATGTCGTAGACGTGTCCGTTTTATAAGTAATTGATATTTTCTTTTTAAATTAAAGTGGGAAGCTACGATATTTCCTAATTTTCACTGTTGATCAATGCAATTCATCACAGTTCCCTCCTCTGAACTCAATTTGCTGTGGCTTACGTTGTATTTTATTTTAATGTCCTCTTCTTTTTTTTTTTTTTTTTTTTTTTTTTTTTTTTTCGTTAGACACCGAAATTGTGTTCAAATTTAGACTAGCTATCTTCCCCTCCTCATTTGGTTATCCCCTATCTCTACTCCGTGTCATATTACTTCCTATCTCCCCCTCCTCATTTTGTTATCCCCTATCTTTTTCCGTATCCTATTACTTCCTATCTCCCCCTCCTCATTCTGTTATCCCCTATCTCTTTTCCGTATCCTATTACTTCCTATCTCCCCCTCCTCATTCTGTTATCCCCTATCTCTTTTCCGTATCCTATTACTTCCTATCTCCCCCTCCTCATTCTGTTATCCCCTATCTCTTTTCCGTATCCTATTACTTCCTATCTCCCCCTCCTCATTCTGTTCGGATTGTTAACAATCTTGAATTTGAATCTCATTGTATTCTTTATTTTCTTTTCGCGTAGATTTTACTTTATGAAATTTTCTTTAATTTTGATAGATTCAAAATTAATTTCTTTTTGCTGGAACACGCCCCTCGACTCGCGTGTTTTGGTGGTCCCCAACCAGATTGGACTAAGACCTCCCTTACAATGATTTAAGTAAAGATTGTTTACAATCTCGCGGCCTTTCGAACAACTGAAAAGCGGGTGGTCTCTTGGTGTGCAATTAATTGTTTTTTGTTTTGTAAGTATGAATATTTTTGTGAAATGTGTGTTTTCGCACGACCTCACCCAATCCGACAATCAGTGGTATACATGTTTCATATAAATTTTCCAGCATTTTTTTTTTTTCTTTATTTATTTAAACTTTATTTTATAATTCTTAATTTCTAATTGTAATTTCTTAATTCATCCAAAGTTGTTCTAGCCTAAGTGTTGTCCACTCTAATATTTAAATTTTTATAAATGTTCTTTATTATCCTCGAATTGGTTCAGCGTTCCTTTTTTCCTTTTTTTTTTTTTTTCGAAATCTAAAATATTTATACCTTAATTCAAATGTTACCTTTTTATCTCTATACTTAATGTCTACCCTATATCTATAGATAAACTTTCTTATTTCAATATTTCAAAAAAAAAAATTCCTAGGCATTGTTTATTTTTCAAAATGTCCCTTTTGTGTGCCATATAATATCTCCAATTTCTCTCCTTTTGAGTGTTCTTACTTATCTAACATTTTTTTTTTTTTTTTTTTTCTCACTAACACATAAAAAAAAAGTAAAATTTTTTTTTTTCAACTAGAAAATCAAAATTAACGAATTTATTTGCCTTACTCTATTTCAATAATTGAATATGATTGTCGCTTATTAAGAACTTGTCCACTCACCCTCAAAGACTTAACGACGATCCGCCCCTCGCAAGCAATCTGATAATCTAATATTTTAGTAATTTTCTTTCTTCCCCCTCCCCAATTATAATGTATCCTAACATATTTTTATTTGTATATCTCAATCGTTTATTTATTTATTAACATTTACAAATATTTGTAAACTTCGCACTCTATCCGTTGATTTCCACTAACTGTAAACCTGATTTTTGTTTCTTATTACTTGTGTAATATCTAGCTAAATGTAAAGCGCTATAATCTCCTTTTATCTCCCGAGTTGGCTGCGACCACTAGCTCCTTCCCGGTTGTAGTTATTGTAGAATTTTCTTTTGGTGAACTGTTAACTTTGGTGCACTTGCTGCAACTAGCGTTTTCGCCCACACTTTCAATTGCGTGTATCCTCCTTTTTATGGCGCGGTAACGGTCACGGTATTTGTCCTTCTTGCTGGATTCCTCCCCACTCCTCTTCTTCATGTTCCGTTCTTCTGGTGTACATACCATTGTATCTAGTTTTCGTAGAAACTCAGCGGCGACAATCTCATCTCCTGATTGCCCCGAAAACCATAGCGATTGAATTTCCTTCGGATAATGTCTCATAATTTCGTCAACTATGCCCAACGGTGTGTCAGTAATCTTTAAAGCCTTCGCTAGCTCCCAATAGTTTGCGAAATGAGTGAGCATGGATATATTTTTCTTGGCATCATATACCCCTTCTGCAAGACGACGGCGAACTTCATTTTTCTTTATGTCTCCCCAATAGGTAGCTAAAAAATCTCGTTCGAAATCTAACATAGTCTCCCATCGTTTATTGTACAATTTTGCCCACGATTTAGCTTCCCCTTTCAAATTTTCCCGTACGACGACTAATGGATCCGTTCGTTTCACTTTTCTAGTGTATTCTTTTAAATCTTCTAGGAAACTAATGGGATTTTGATTTCCACCGGAGAATGATGGTCGTTCCTGCTGTGGTAACATTTCCACTACTTGGAGAACGCTTTTCGGCGCACTATCCTCTCCTATCACCGCCACTGTTGCTGGGCTTTCCAATTGTTTCTCGAGTTCTTGCATCTTATTGACGAGCGGTGCCAAAGCTGCCTGAATTATTGTAGTTATATCTCCTATGTTTATTGTTGAAGTCTCGGTTGTGACATTTTCCCCGATTGCTGTCACTAAAGCCTGGGCTCGCCTACTTGTTCCACGTTTCCCAACCATTTTCTTTATTTTCCGAGTGTCGCCCGGTTAATGTTTATATTTTATCTTATTAAGCGACAACCTTATAATCTCTATTTTAATTTTCTAAATTACCTTATGTAAATTATGTTGCCTTCCTTATTCTATTGATTTTTTTTTTTTTTTTTCAATTTTCTCGTTTTTCTATATTTTTTGTTTTATTTTTTATTTTTTTTTATTTTTCCTTTTACTTCGTTAACTTTTCTTGTTCCTTTTCCTCGGGTTTTTCCTGTAACATACCATGTGTGAGTCTCTCTTCACACTCTCGCTTATTTTCGCCCTGTTCCTCCGATTTTGTGTCGGTCTCCCCCTCTGGCTGAACGACTTCTATCATATCCTCGACTCGTAACTTAGACCTCTTTGAACGTCTAAATATCTCCCGTAATTCATCTCCCGACGGTATTTCTTTAGTTTCTAATTCCGTCGCATCCACTTTCCCCTTTTCCGCCATTTTTTGTTTAAAATTTTTAATGAATTTAACTCAATACCAACTATTTATTATAAATATACCTATATATATTTATAATTTATTTTATTTTATTTTATTTTTATTTTTATTTATTTATTTATTTATTTTTTTTTTTTTTTTGGAACCTGTCCCCCTATAAAACACAATATTTTTAATTATTTATATTTGTTTGCATGATGATTGTAACCCAAATTAGATCAACTCTACCATCACTCTTCATTTCAAATGAATGTAGGTAATTGCAAAAAAAACGGAATGAATATTGTTACTCCAATGTTAATGAATATCCCGTGATTTTCGTTCAACCAATAATTACTCATTGTTTAGAATGCCAACCATTCCTTCAAGTTCCGCAATACCTACGATATTTTCGCAAAATCTATTTAGAGTTCGCAATACCTATCTTGATGTTATTTCGTCAAATCCCCTCCTTTTTTGGTCCGAATGATCAAATGTTCCCTTAAATAGGTATATACCTATAAAACATTCGCCTGTGATATTAAAGTTCTCAACTCGACACTATCCCCAATCAAATATTTTATGTTATTTTTATTTTATGTTCCTTATCTTTTATGTTATGACTTTTTATGTGATAATCCTCACATACAAACCCACAACATTAACTATAAACAAAGGGTCACTTTATGTAGGTAAGTTCCCCCGTTTTTATCTGTAAAGTCTATTTATTTTTTCCGTAACCGAGTGTTGATATCATTTTCGAGTTTGTTTATTCTACAATCTCTTAAAGCGATGCGCGTTACCCCCGATGTCGCCTACTTCAAAATTTTTCGATGTTTTGTTATCACTTTCGATGCTTAGGTTATCAATCTTTCGATGCTTACAAACACCGCGGTATCTCGTATCAGATTGTTTACATTACGATCATTAACATTCTGGATTCAGGAATGTCAATACCATTATTCTGTCAATTTATGGCCTGCCTTGAATAAACTGTTTACGCTTGTATCTGACCTACATTCTTTGTTACGATATTTATAATCTCATAAGCAATCAACAAATTCATGGTCACTTGATTTAACTTTATATCGACACTTTTATAAATTATTTTAAAACATGTAGAGTTTATTCGTTAACACTTTTTTTTTTATATTTAAATGTATTGTTTATATATTTATTTTCGTATATTTATTTATTTATTTATATATTTTTTTCGTGTTTATTTAACGGCGCACTGTTCTGATTTTTATTTTATTTTTATTATCACTTCATTTAACATAACGTCCTACTTATTATTATTATTATTTTTTTTTTTTCACTTTTTTTTTTTTTTGCAATAGATTGACCAATAAAAGTTTTTTTTTTTTTTTTTTTTTTTTTCTAAAACAACTTGTAAAACTCTGATCTCCTGTCACGGCTGTGCAGTTGTGATGTATCTCTTTTCTTCTACTCTCTTATATTTGTCTGTATTTTATTTACTCCTGGGCACTTGGCACCAGTCGTAATGTTTCGTCTTTTCATACTTATTTAACTCTCCTTTCATCGGCAAGACAGTTGTAATATTCTCGCCTTTTCTCTTGGCTCTGATCGATATTTAAATTCTTAAGGCTTTGCATATGTGTGGTAGGGATGGAAAATTCCTCCCCTACGTCACACAAGCCTTTATAAAATTGGACCCTTATTTCCTCTGATAACTACAGAAAGCTACTTAAAGCTCCCTTGTACTACATACCTCTAGCGATATATGTACTTAACTAATAAATACGTTATTTACGACTTTGAACGTAGATATTTTCGTATTTAGGTTGTAATTAAACTCCATCAAACGTTGTGTAATTTTTTGATTTATGATATAGGACTGTAATTACTTTAAATTTTGTGGTAACCCTCTTGATTCTAAACAGAGTGTTGAATTTCAAAACTGTATTGGTCTCTCTCTTGCAAATTTAACCTTAAGTATTTCTCTAAATGAACTAACTTCCCTTTGACGTTTATTATGATTCCCTACATCCTAATGAATTCATGAATAAGCAATACTAATCGAATCTACACATGACTAATTGAACAGATAATTAAATATAACTCAAATGGTTAAATGTTAGTAAATTTGATTATGATTGTATCTCGTATCTGCTGGGCGCCCCTCCGTTTAGATTCAGCTGCTATAAGGTACATATAAAGATGGATTTAGTAGGTTAATGTAATTAGTTAATTGCATATTTGACGAACTCAGAATAACCCTTTTCTGGCAAAATTTGGCTCCTGCCTCCATCAAGTAAGCAGGGTGATCAGGAGTCCTCCCAAAATTCGCACAGTCTTTTGGCACGGTTCAATTGATTGATACCTAAGTTATCGCGTCCCAATGAACCTTCCTTCGCCATCATGCACTGCCTTCAGGTCTTCCCCCAAGCCCAGATACCTCCAAATTCCTACTCCTCCAAAGTTTACTATTTACTTAGGGCGAACCGGTTTCGTCCTATATGCAGTCATATACTCACGGGTTTGTGTGGAGTTACGGGTCGTGAATCCTCCCTCCACGTTCAAGAAATGAGACGAGAGTGACCCGACAGGCCTAAAGCACTAATTGTAAGTGAGTTCGTCTCATTCAATGAACAGTACATAAAAAGATATATATGTAAACATACGTTTTGGGAAGGTTTATAACTCGCAATACGAAACTACTTGCAACGCATCCCGAGCTCGGATCTCGCCCATCAAATTCTGCGAAATTTTCAGATTGATACCGAATATATACGTAAGAATAGTGTGAAATATAAATAAATATTAGTACATTAAGATCTTATCTGGCGATGTGTTCTGGAGATTCGCCATAACTCCAAGCTTTTGTTTGGTTTTGTTGACGGTTTTGTTTGAGAGATCCGCCATCTCTATGGTTTGATTTTGTTATAGAAGCGACCACTGCCTTCTATTGGTTGAACTGTATTTTTTTTTTTCTTTCCCTCCCCTCCAATGTTCAACTTTTGATAAATTCTTGCTATCCCGTGATTCTCAATTGAATCTTGTGAATCCTCATTACCCCTTATTAAGCTATCCCGTGATTTTTCAACTGTTTCATGTAAGTCTTCATTACCCCTTATTAAGCTATCCCGTGATTTTTCAACTGCTTCATCTAGGCCTTCATTACCCCTTATTAAGCTATCCCGTGATTTATCAAATGTTTCATCTAAGCCTTCAACACACCTTTTTGAACTATCCCGTGATTTATCAAATGTTTCATGTAAATCTTCAATACACCTTTTTTTGAACTATCCCATGATTTATCAAATGTTTCATGTAATCTTCAATACACCCCTTTTTGAACTATCCCGTGATTTATCAAATGTTTCATGTAATCTTCAATACACCCCTTTTTACTATCCCGTGATTTATCAACTGTTTCATGTAAATCTTCAATACACCCTTTTGAACTGCTATAATAAATCTGTTAATTTTCAATTGCTTAGGTCTGTAGATACCTCTTTACGTTCAAATTAAAAATAGTGTTTAAATTTTTTTTTTCTTTTTGTTCCTAATAATTGCGCAATATAATAATTTTATCCCGTTCCTAGAAGTTAATACCTAAGTACGATATCCACTAATCAAGGTCATTTTTTTTTTTTTTCTTTTTACTGTATTCGAACTAGTGTCCCAGTGACCGATTTATTTTGTAAACAATTTGAGCTTTGTAAACATTCTCGACGGCCTCGTGACCTAGATTCAAGCGTATGAGGTATGTTTACTTTAGACATTCCGGAGACGTGTGAGATGACTCTAAAAATTTTTCTTTGTTTGATAATGATGTACTTAGCGCAATTGTCTAGTCTGATACCCGATTACGTATACATATTTATTCATTTATATATACTTTGTCTCAATAAATAATTTATAATATTGATCTGTATAATTTTTTTGATTGAAATAATTTCTAATATCATAACTTATTTCAAATGCTCTGGATTTTCTGAAATTATATTAATACATACATAAGATTAAATATAAAATATTGATTTGTAAATTTATCACACATAACTACTTTTAATAGTTATTGATGAATTCAGAGGTAGGAATCGATACCCTCTTCCTCTTTTTATATAAGTGTTTTTCTTTTTTTTTTTTTGATTATAATTTTTCTTGGGAACAAAAATTACATATATATATGTTTATATACTTACATATATAAATATAAAAAATATACTTATTATACTTATAATATTTTAATATAGTTACATATCACATATTAAGCGAGTAATATCTTGGTCAAATAATTAATCCAAATACCAATGTTTGCTCCATTCCGCTTTCTCCTTGGAATCTGTAAAATTTTATAACGGAAAAGACTTACCCCTACCAAGGTTTTTTCCGACCGGGAAATACACGGTGACCTTGCTGCAATTTTCCTAAATTAATTTTTTTATTTTCCTAAATTTAATTAAATCTTTTTGACTTCAATTTTTTTTTTTTTCATTTAATCTAATTAATTAAAATGATGCATGAACTCTATCGTTCTAAACTGTATTTTATCTCAAAACTCGTTGGTTAGATAACACTTTAAATGATAGTTACTTCACGATTAATTTAGAGATGGTAAATTGTTGTTAAATTAAATTTTTATCCCTCCGAAATTTTATGTATCAATAAAATATTATTTTGTTTTATTATTATTATTTAAGATAATTAATTTAAATATTTATTATTTGTTAGAACACTTTCACTTAGATTGAACACACGTATTTAATTATAACTTCTTCACGCTAAATTATCACATCACTTCAGTTATTTATTGCACTAATATTAAACGCGAAATTTCTAAGTTTAAAAATACGATATTAAGTGATTATAAAATCCGAATTTTCCACTAAAACAAATTGTATTTATCACGAGCACTTTTATTTTTCACAAGTAATTACTGCGTTGGCTTTAACTTTTATTTTTTTCACTGACTCTAACTGCAAAGTATTTATTTTTTATTTTTTTTCACTGACTAGAATGTGAAATTTTTCTAAGTATCAAAAATAATTATCACTTAGAATTTTACAACTTTAAATCACCCACCGTTTCGTCACGTTCCGCGAAGTTACAAACTTTTCGACCACGACCGTAGACTGTCCTCAACTGGCATTTGTTTAGACTTTTATACCCCTCTCAGGTCCAAAAGATCGTATCTGAATCTCCTGTAATAAACCAATCTAATTACTATCAACTCGTAATTTCTTGAAACCTCTCCATTATTGTCGAATGCGGTCTCTTAGTACCTTCCGCGTCTGATACTTTCAATTCTGTCTCGTACTCTCATACTTACAAGATCCGGATTTAGTAAGATCCATGTTTAATGGCCCAACTTCCTTTGTCCTGTTGTTCATACAAAATTAGCTTGAATTTAATAATTTTAAAGTTCTATTTTCATCTATTCCGTAACATGTCCGTGCGTACGGCATCTACCATATGTTCCAAATCTGTCCCCAAATTCGCCTATCAGAGATATCTTCATGTCGAAGTCTTTCTCGCAAATTGTTCATTTTTATTTTATTATTTTTCCTCGAGTTTTTCTGTATTCTATATGAACCTTTCCATTTAAAACCGAATTTTCTCTATTTACGTCGTATATTTGAATTTTCCATTTTTTCTCGAATTTTCTTTTATTCACGACACTCTTTCCATGAATTTCCTTATTTATTCTTACGTTATTGTTCATATCTCTATAGATTTTTATATTTCAAGCCGTATTTATTTTATTCACTGTTAATCTAAGATTTCCTTTGTTTTTCTCTGTCGTATCTCCTTTCCCCTCACTTCCCCGTACTTCCCTGATATACCATATCGTTTTTTGATGTTTGCTGCCTCTTGGAAAATTTCATTTTCTATTTGTTATTAATAAATATATCATTTTTAACATCTTTATAGGAGATACCCCCACTTCGGCCCTTAAATTCCTGTCATTTTTATTGCTTCATAGAGATCGCCTCCCAAATTTTGTCCCGTTCTTACGCAAAATCCCATAAACCATATGCCTTGACAGTTGTATACATTAGTTCCTGTACCCACCTGGCAATAAATCCTTTTTTATTTCAGTGTCGTTAACTTTTACGAGAATTCTTTAATGTAAATATTTCATAAGACCCATGATAATTTTTATAGCTCTTTTAACGACTAATTGCCCTTATATAAACAATTTTCATGTTCGAATATTCCTTGTTTATCACAACAAAATACATCTGGGATCGACAACCATTGTAATGCCTCATTTTTTTCTGCAATCGCGTACTATGTTACTCTATAAACTCCATTTTAATTACGTAAAATGACTCCTTTTCCTGAGTTTTTCTATCGCAATGTTTTTCAGCATTTTCCACTCCCCTCCGTACTGCACTCTATTTCTTCTCTAACACTTGTTACTGCTCTAGACATCTGAAATATACCCTCGCCTATTCTTTAAAACTCTCATTTTTTTTTGACGTTTCCTCCCTAAATCTTTCATCGTAATATCCTAGCTCCGTCTAGAATTGATAACAATAATTTTCCATTGTTTTTTCAACATTTCCATTTCCTTTAGCACGTTTTCCCTCGAATCGATCATCTCCGGTCGTCACAAACAATCGTATTATAGATGAAATCTCCCTAACACCTTACAACACGTTTTCGTCACTTGCTGTGCAATTTTTCACTTAAACTTTTCCATCGTGGTTTACGTGTATCCTTTTTTCCGCACCTGATATGCTTTAATGCGTTCGAGAACTAGGGTTTCTGATCCCTGGAACGTACCGGTTAATCATAACATTTCTTGGGGTCATCGTTCTTTTGTCCCTGAACAGATTATTTCTTCCCATGGAGTTTATTCACCTCTCGGTTTGGTGGGAACGTCAAACCCATTAATCACATTACTAATTGCCAAGTCCAAAGGTCGTTCCTTTGTTCTAAAAATGGGCTCGGCCCTCTTCTTGTTGATAGACTAACTCGGTTTTTAATCGTTTTTGCTGTAATTCAATTGGCTGTCAATATATCACGGCCTAAATTATACTGGGGAGTCCCTGTCTTTGATTATTTGTTGATACCATCTGTGATTTTTTTATCAATACTCGTCTCACTTTGTCTAATTATAGATCCCTACCATAAATATGAATTCACTTTACTCTAATCCGATAGATGTCGTAGACGTGTCCGTTTTATAAGTAATTGATATTTTCTTTTTAAATTAAAGTGGGAAGCTACGATATTTCCTAATTTTCACTGTTGATCAATGCAATTCATCACACGTGTGATAGATGTCAACTGTGTACAACTGTTGGGCGCGCGTTTGTCGTATTTCTCGACTGTGCACCGATGCTAAAGGTATCAATGACGCTAGTATGTGAAAGCATCTTTCATTGAAATGCCGGTAGAACCAGGACACTATTCTCACCCGACGCACGTGCCCTAAAGATTGCAATCCATTTGTTAAGATAGGAGAATTTAACAAATGGATCGCCGTTTCTGCTCAGAGTAGAAGGTTTTTTCAAGTATTTTAGGGCATCAGACGAGAGATGGCTGTCAAATTCAACCGTGGGGTGTACTGACGATTTATACAGAGTTAGACATTATGTACCAACTATTGAAGTATCTGCGGGCCCTGTAGAGTACGCCCAGATTCTGAGAGGCTAACTTAACTCCGGTTTCGATGGTTTGAACTCGATATTAGATTTCTGACAGTTTATAAGTGATCAAACGGTTTAATCAATACAATAATAACTTTATGACAATTGTTCGAACCCTTACCTTTCAAAGTAACTTAATGCGTATTGTTGTAAAACCCAAGGGATTAATGGTGTTTCCATAAACTTTTCTAATAACGTCCAAAATAACGAGATTTTTTTATTCACTTCTTTCATAATTTACTCCGAGGTTCGCATCAAAAACCAGGTTGGTTCTATAATTCCTTTAGAAATTCAGTTTTCAACTCTTTCTACACCGAAAAAGACAGATTCGTTAAATAATTCGCTCTCAAACTTTTATAACAAAAAACACACCGATTTAAAAATCGCCATCAACAAAGTTGAGCTTTCCTAATGAGAACCGAACTCCAGTGGCGCGGGAACTGCGGAAAATCCGATAAAATTTTAAAAACGGTCAAAGTTTTCTGCAATTTGCCTGGGGCGGTAAATTAAGGGGTTCCCAAGTTACATCCCTCTTTTCGCCCCTGATATCTGAAGGTTGGTTAATAAAGGTTCACGAGTCAGAGGCGCAACGGGGATTTCCAGACGGGGCCCGAATTCTTGTAGGGTTAACCGTTACTTTGTTATGTTTTATTTTTTTTTTACTTCAAAATTTTGAACTGAATGACAAAAAAACCAATTAATATCACAGATATAATACGTGAGATATGCTATGATGGCCGCCTGATTGTCGGCGGACTACAAACTAATGGGCACAGTTTGAATACGGAAAGAATTCGTTCATTTACTTGATTTTTTGAAGGTGTGCATTAGTATTAGTCAACAATATCGGCGACGCCAGGAAACACAGTACCGATAAGGAAAAACTGCCGATAGCAAATCTCTTATATTTCAATACCTTTGGTTAATACGATGTTAAGTAATTTTTTAATGAAGTTTGAAACAGCCTTCCTTAGTAAGTCGTTCGAGGTGAGAATTTTCCACCTTACTTATGAATTAGATAAACGCAATGTGTAAAGCTAGGAAAGGCTTTTATAAATTTATTCATTTTCAATTTGGGAGGCAGGTATGGGTACCACCGTCCCGAAAATCATTTATTGGATAAAAAAGACCCCTGCCGTAGGTCGCCCCAAGTGGTTCTTTACTTTTGTTGACTTGGCAGGAATACCCGGATTCATGGGGTGAGGTTTGTCTATGTTTTGGTTGCGAGTGCTTTTGCCTATCTACTGCGTAGTCATATCGGGAGTGACTGGTCAAGCGAGACCTTTTGACCTCTCCAGCCGGACTCTTTTGACCCGTGCCTTGCATCGCAGTGGGAACAATGGATTCATTTGTCCGTCACTCCTGGATACACTGACTCCCAGTTTCCTACTTACCCATCCCCAAAGATAACATAGATCCTGAGAGAAAAATATTTTCCAGAAGTCCTTCTTTATGGAGCAAATGTACGAAAAAACGGCTCCCAACCGTCTTTTTAAATTAATAAATTGTGATTTAACAAAAATCAATCAAATGAAATCAACAAACCGGGAATTAAACCAACGACTTTCGGATTGCTAGTCGGGAGCCTTACATCTCGACCACAGAGGCCGTCATAGCGTAGCGTGACAATAGGAATGGTGCTATTAGATGAAATTTTTAATATATTTAATTACTAGCTGATTCCCGGCATGCGTTGCGAAGCGCCTCGTCTCTTTCCTCTCCGCGAACCTCACCTTCCCCTGCCTTTCCTCCCTGCCGCTAAAATATATGAAATACACACATTTTCATTTATACAAATTTAAAACGACAGAGCTCACCATTATATACAGCCCATGTTACTTGCTAATAATATAGCTTTCTATTAGTGAAAGAATTTTTTAAATCGGTTTAGTGGTTCAAGGGTGAAAGCGTAACAAATAAACACACGCACTTTTGCATTTATAATATTAGAATGGATGTATCCTTAATAACGCAATATCATCCGAAATTTATTTATTTACACATATACGGCACAACATGTGCCATTGACATAATAGACATACTTATAATAGTACAACAACATGAAGAATAACAGTATAATTGTTAGTAAAATTTAAGAAAAAAAGTAAAAAGTAAGGTAATAAGTAGTGTATAAAGACTATAATGTATAAAAGTAAAAATAAAAATTTAAAGAGAGAAATAAAACAATAAAATGTAAAATGTACAAATAAAAGATACCTATCGCAAGATACCTACAAAGATTTAAAAATAAAATATAAAAAGTAATAAATCCTGGATTATGTTAACCGATATGATAAATTAAACAAGTACCTATGATTTCTAGTGCATTAATAGTTTTAGAGTGAAGTACTGGCAGGCATGTTATGTTTACATGATGAATTATATTTACGTGGTACTAGCAAACAATTAAGTTTAACGCATCTTTTGTATGAAGCCAGATTACTGGCGGCGTGATCGATATTAGCATATTCATTGCCTAAAATATGCAAGCGATTTATGGTTGAGTTTTGTTCTGCGTTCGTCAAAGTTTTGTCACAATGGAAAGGTGTTTTGAGTCGAGTCGGTCTACAATGTACATGGTAATTTATTAATAAGACCAGTTCAGGGGAGTCAAACCAGTTATTGTTTATTTTAAATAAAAAAATAAGATCATTGAGTATTTATCTATCTTTTAACGATAAGAGTCGCATTTTTTGTAATAAAGATTCGTAGTTTATGTCAACCGCGGGAATACCTAATTTGAAATTAATTGATCTGATAAATTTGCGTTGGATTCTTTCAATGGAGTTTGCGTGGCTTTTGTAGAAAGGGTTCCATATGGGGGAATTGTATTCTAAATGACTCCTAACCATGTTGTATATAGTATTTTGAATGTTTGGATATTTTTGAAATCTTTACAAATTCTTACAATGAAGCTTAGCATTTTCATTGCTTTACTAGTTATTATATCAATGTGGTTGGTTAATAGTAGTTTATAGTCGAAGGTTATTCCAAGGTCCCTTATTACAGGTACTGACAATAAACCGTGATTGTTAAAAGAATAAGTATATTTGATAGGGTTTTTAATTCTAACGAAACTCATGATTTGACATTTTTTAATGTTAAGTGTAAGTTTGTTAATGGTACACCATTCTACGAATTTTATAAAATTGGATTGGAGGGACAAGCAGTCGTGTATATTTTTTATGATTTTATATATTTTCATGTCATCAGCAAATAATAATATGTTAACATCAGTGAATATGGAAGTGACAACGTTTATGAATAGTATAAACAATATTGGACCAAGATGCGAACCCTGAGGCACACCGCTAGTGGCTTCAAATTCGTAAGACAAGTGTTCTTTAATACAGACAATTAGTACACGTTTTGATACAAAATTCTTAATCCAACATAATAAATTACCACTTATTCCTAGCTAAGACAATTTATTTTTAAGAATTTTAATGCAAACCTTATCAAAGGCTTTAATAAAAACCGTGTAAATTGAGTCAACTTGTTGAAATGTTAAAATAAGAAATCTTAAACTGTAAATGGATGATTAAGCTGTATATAATAATTTAATAAAATTCAATTTTGGAGACGATTATGGGTACCGCCGCCTCGGGAACCATTTATTGGATAACTAACTCCTCTGCCCTAGGTCACCCCGAGTTTGGTGATTTGGTAGAGGTGCACAGGTTCAAGGGGTGAGATTTGATCGGATCTTGGGGGTGGATGCATCTGTCCACCTACTGCGTGGCAGGTCGGATCGGGAGAGACTGGTTGAGTTTTGACCTCTCCAGAAGGACTCTCTTGCCCAGACCCAAAGTGATAGGGATAGATTCATACGTCTGTCACTCCCGAACACACTGACCCCCAGATTCCTACCCACCCTTCATATCATCTCTATCTCTACATCTCTACATATTATAAATTAAAGTCCCCCGCGTCGTCTGACTGTCTATTCGCGATAAACTCGAAAACTAATGATCGGATTTTCATGCGGTTTTCACCAATAGATAGAGTGTTTCGTGAGAAAGGTTTAGGTATGTAATTTGTCAAGGATTTATGTAAATTGGTTAAAACATAACGATAATTGTTAGAAGTGTCGGAAAAATCAAGCCACCTGGTAGCTTTCATCGAAAACGCTGCCTAATCCTTTTGGGATTTAACAAAACGATGCATGGTGGGGTATTCCTCTTTTATAGATCTACAGAAAAGTCCGCGAAGGCATAAATCTATCTTTTACGGATAGCTTACTATACCCATTCTATTATCTTCTAAAAAAATGGTCACGTACATTGCGGTAATTGAAAAGTTACTTAGACGGATACAGTATTAATCCTTATTAACTTTAATACGTTAGTTACCCCAAGCATTTCATGCACATTATTATAATCTTTTACACCATCCCTATCTCTACATATTATCTCTATCTCTACATATTATAAATTAAAATCCCCCGCGTCGTCTGTCTGTCTGTTCGCGATAAATTCGAAAACTACTGAACGGATTTTCATCCGGTTTTCACCAATAGATAGACAGCCTTAATAAAAAAAACCACAGCACGCCCGATAACCCGTGTTGCTGCAGCAACATGAATAAAACAAAAATACACTAAAACATGAAATATTACTAATAAGGTTTGTTCTTAAAATGTATTTTAAATCTGGCAACAATGTACCTAATTTTTCTTAGTGTAAGCACTAAATTGTTTGTTTTCCTTCAAAACCGCCAGGTGGCGGCGCCTGCGCATTCGTTGTTCGGGCTGAAAGCGCGAAAAAAATCAGTCCTCGGATGTGTGTGTAATATTACTCAAATGTGGTCGTAAATTATAATAATATGACTATTAACCATTATATTAGTATAATTGATATATTTACCGTGTTTTTGTGGTTTTTAATAAGTTTTAGTCAAGTTATAATAAAAATAATCATACTTTGAAAATTGAAATGTCAAAAAGTATTTTATACAAAACATGAAAATTAAAATTTACATTTAAAGGATTTTATTTTATGAGAATTTCATAAAAATGGTGTTTTTTTTAAATATTAATATCTAATACATGTGATCCTAAACGTATCAAAGAAATTAACGTCTTTAGAGATGCAAGAAATCTGTAATAAAAGTCGGGATCATTTTTTAGGTTAGCTTTTTGGCATTAAAAAAAACTTTGAAATTTTTTATTATTTTTTATTGTATGCACGAGCAAAAAGTGAGGTGACAGTTTCGTTCCAAATTCATTATACAAAAGGTCTGTATTTTTTAAATTTTGTTTTTTTTTTTAAATTTCTGTACACTTTCATCAAATATTTTTTGGTAAAATAAAAATTTCATTTTTAAAACTAAAGCGTATTTCAATTACAAAGATCTAAAAGGTAATTTTATCTAGTTTTCATAAATGGTATTTGTTTTTACGACACAAATAAAAAATATATAGAACATTCAAAACACTTTGGGAAAATTCCAAATTTCGTTCCGACATCATTACTAAAACAGAGATAAACTACCCTCTCAGACTGTGTAAACCAAGTGTATTTTTTCCATGAACAATTTTTTAATTAGTAATGTTTTCATATCCGCGGCCGCTTGTCAATTGAATAAAATTTTCACTGAATTTTTTAGTAAGGCTGAGAGTGTTTTATGAGGAAGTTTAGGTATGTAATTTGTCAAGGATTTGTGTAAATTGGATGAAACATAACGATAATTGTTAGAAGTGTCGGAAAAATCAAGCCGCCTGGTAGCTTTCATCGAAAACGCTGCCTAATCCTTTTGGGATATAACAAAACAATGCATCGTGGGATATTCCTCTTTTATAGATCTACAGAAAAGTTCACGAAGGCATATATCTATCTTTTACGGATAGCTTACTATACCCATTCTATCTTCAAAAAAAATGGTCACGTACATTTCGGTAATTGAAAAGTTATTTAGACGGATACAGTATTAATCCTTATTAGCTTAAATACGTTAGTTACCCCAAGCATTATTTCATGCACATTAATTATTATAATCTTTTACACCATCTCTATCTCTACATATTAAGAATTAAAGTCCACAGCGTCATCTGTATGTCTATTCGCAATAAACTAGCAAACTACTGAACGGATTCTCATGCTGTTTTCACGAATAGATAGAGTATTTTGTGAGGAAGGTTTAGGTATATATTTTGTCAAGGATTTGACAAGGAAGGAAGAAACGAACAAGACTAAAAAGAAAAAGAGAAAGAATAATCGGTGATCTCTTTGTGCGGTGCTCCATAGCCAATCGGATTTCCATCGTAGAAAGAAATGTAAAATAATTTTTAAATTTAGTAACAATTTTATAATAAATTAACCCTACAATTATCCTAATCTTGACACTGTGTATTCGTCTTTTCTGAAGGCTTCACTTCTATAGCGTGTGAACTGCACATTTGTATTTTTTTTAAGTGAAAACCTTTTTAGCACCGTTGTGGTTTGAAACCAGATGAAACGTAAAACAGCGATACTAAAAAGAGACAAACACATACGTACATCTATAGGATTTAGCCTTCGAGATAATGAGATTTGTGCAATGTGCAATGCTTCGTAGCCTACCCACTCTTTTTTAACTTTAATTAATTTTTATTTAATTATAATCTAATTATTTTCTAAGACTGTCTTGATTACACCCGCCCCTGTTGCTGGTTCATAAAAAGGCGAAGTGGAAGTTACCAGTGATTAAAATTTTCATCCCGAGGCGAATCGCCGAGAAACAAAAGACCGGGCAGAAATTTTTCTTGGCCAAATCAAGCATATTATTATAATCTTCAATGTAAGTTGTTCGTACTACAAGACTTCTTAAATGTTTTAATGAGAGGGAGTTTCTTGGAAGTATTATGAGGCGGTCTCCGCACCGTACTTGTTATAATTTCTATCCCCAATCCCCGTTCTAAATATACACGTATATAAAATGACGTTATATATTTATAACCTACAGACGCATGGTAGAAATCTCAAAAATGGTAAGTCAAAACCAAGGCAATTTATAAATACATATATTTTTTTAAGTGAAACATATTTAGCCTCGTTGTGATTTGAAATTCGGATGAAACGGAAGTGCGTCAAATTTTTTTATTATTTGATTGTCCTACGAAGTTAATATAATTCGGTAAATTCACGACTACGCGCGAGCGTCCGAAAACGCAACGGTATAAAATGCCTGACTCTCAGCGCCCAGGGAGACATCCAGCGAACGGAGGTTCGAATCCTACCAAATCCAAAAAAATAAACATTTTTTATATTTGTGTAATCAATATCCAATCTTCAAACCACTTTAAAATAAACAAGCAAAAGAAAAGAATGCGACATCTACTGACTTAAAAGTTTCAATTCAACCGCGTGTGATTTGCACACTCTGATTTTATTTATTTATTACATTAAATTAGATACATTTATACAGCAAAAATAACAAAGTATAATATTTCAAATTAACTGTACAAGTGTTATCATGTCTTGAAGGTTGATATAAGTTCCTAATTGCCCTTTCTAAGGAACCAAATGCTGGTGAAAATGTATTCCGTAAAAAAATGTTGTTTTTTTTAAATTATTATTATTTTTTTACGTGAATACTGCACCACAGTCCCAATTGCTCCCAACCGTCTCGAGCCAGTGAGACTATGGCATCCCCAATTTTGGTATGCTGTGAGGCTGAAGATAGTGGGGAGGAGAAGGAGATGTGAAAATGTACCTGGCTATTCAGATCTAGTAACCAAACACGGCTAAAGCCATTTCAAGTAATAAGACTTAACCTACATACACGTACACCAGCATAAAAATTTAAAAAAATCAAATTTTTATCCAAAGTCGATGCACGTTGAGAATTTGAGCAGGTGAGAATTTGAACTGATTAAAAAAGCGTGATACAAAATTGTGTACGTAGTCGAATATTTTATTTTCTTGTTTGAATAGGTCAGAATGATAAATCATTCAAATCCTGTTTCACTAAGTATTTAGGATAACGTAAATGCATCTAACAGAGATCTGATAAGAACATTGACAGAATGGATAATGCAGGTAATAATTTATTGGTAGGAAACTAAACGCGCTGGACACTATTGATTAATGATGAATTATTACTAAAGTAAGCAGTTGATCCCCTTGGCACCGGTGCATAGTCGGGAAACACTTCAAACACGCGCCCAACATTTGTACCCGGTTGACGGGTCGTTTCTATGACTCGTTCTTGAGTTCAACGGCTCGGCTGTGGAACGATTTGCCGGCCTCTGTGTTTCCTCCCTCCTACAACATGGGTCTCTTCAAGACCCATATTCACTCCTTCCTTTCCTCAAAAAGACCCTCCACACAGCATCTCCAAAGATGACATAGGCCCTGAGGGTAATTATTATCCTCAGGGCCTCCTGTGTGGAGTTAATGTAAAAAAAAGCAGTACTGATATAAGTACTGCTTTATTGTTATAAGGAACAAAAGTTGTCGGATTTCTGTTTTTTGTTATGTGAGTACTGCACAAGAGTCCCAACTGCTCCCATCGTACGGAGCCATTGGGACTATAGCATTCTTAATTGTGGTGTTGATAGGCTAAAGGTATTGGCGTGGTCGAACGATAAGGCTCTTGACTTTGGATTAATTTGTGTTATTTCACAATTAATTCATTTAATTTTTTCATTTAATTTCAATTAATTCATTTGTTTTTTATTGAAGAAGATCTTCAATAAAGGCGCAATATTTCTTCACTGGCTAATACCAACTTATTTATTAAATTATAATCACATGTTACAACAAAACTTTTTCCCGACCCGACAAAGCACTACAATGGTCTTCAGACCATAACTTAGTTGATTCTAGCTATTTTCAAGAGATAAGAAGTGTTTCATTCAACAGACCACATTATTTGTAACCAAAAAAAACTCATACTAAAACAAATACACAATGACATACATGTCATTGTTTAATATACAGAAATCTGTTTTATCAACTATACTACAACAAGCTCCGGAATATACAAGCCGTTGCAAGTAGGAATCTGCACTAATAACTAGCTTCGAAATGCTACGCAAGAGGTCAGTAACTTTCACTTTTTAAACAACAATATACAGTTTATTTATTTGCGGCACGTTCCAGATTGGGAGATACTCTCAGTATCGGCCTGGTGTAAGACCGCCATTTAGAATTGAAATGTTGCTTAATGTTCGGTGACGAGATCTGACTAGCCAGTACTTCCCTACCTTCTTCTTCCCCATCTCCTTCGCCTCTTCACTATCTTTAGTCCCACAACATACTCCAATTGGGAGCAGCTGGGACTCTTGTGAGGTGTTCACATAAAAAGCGGGGTGTGGAAGGAGATGAGAAATAGGAATGCGGGGAAGTAACCAGCTCTTCCGATCTGATCACCGAAAACGGCTAAAGCCATTTCTGGTAGTCGAGGGTAAGGTTCTCGGAAGTCGCGGGTTATTTCCCGGCGTGCACAAGTAAATTTAATTTTATAAATTTGGATTATTTCACAATTTCAGAATGGAAAACACTCTAAATATAAAATGAAATATCGCCCTATCATTTAGAATTGAAAACCTTGGATATGCAAAAGAACGTTGATGACTGACAAAATTAAAAAAAAAATCAGTCTTTCTTTATAATTATTTTTATGAATATACTAGCTGGTACCCGGCATGCGTTGCTATACCATTTAATAAATAAATTGTTTCTCCCTGCGCGTACTTTCCATTCGTCCCGTTTACCTTCCTCCTCCCCTTTCTCTCCCGCGTCCCCTTCCCATATCGCGTTCCCACTTCTCCTCCTCCACCTTCCCTCTCCTCATTCTACTCCCCCCCCCCCTTCCCCCGTCCTGTGAACCCCCCTATCGAGTTCCCCTCCCGTATTCGCCTCCCTCCTCCCGCGGTTCCCCCTCCCGAGTTACCCTCCCTTCTCCCGGGTTCCCCTCCCCATCTCCCGCGAACCCCACTCCCGGGTTCCCCTCCCCTTCTCCCGCGAAGCCCCCTCCTTAGTTCCCCCCCCCCCAATACCAGAGCTCACCAATATACATACAAAACTTCGCGGGCGTACTCACAACAACTCACCGAAGTTTCATCGCAATCTCGAGTGCGAGTGGACCCCAGTCTACCGTACCGAAGGGACGAACGTCAAATGTTTGACAGGAAAGTAGGTAGAACAGTTTATATAGGAAAATGAAATTGTTGTTTTTACTATCTTCCTTGCAATGTTTCCACATTTTCCATCGTTTAAACCTTCCCTGGACTACGACAATTATTTAAAAACTAAAATCAGCTAAATCGGCGCAGCCGTTCTCGAGTTTTAGCGAGACAAACGAACAGCAATTGATTTTTATATATACCGATAGATAGATTGCATTGTTATATACGTTTTGCACGGGCATAAAAAAATAAATCATACCTCCAAATGTTAACACGAAAACAAGTTAAAGACCATTAACCAGCCAGCGCGAGCTACAGGGCGGTTCCAATGAAAAATATTAATTATTCTCCGTACCATCTTTTTCAAATAATAACTCGATATCGATTTTATTTCATTCAAAATTTGCTTTAATTTAAACCTACATTAAAAAATGCTGAAAGGCGTGATGATAAAACTATAAAAATTATGTACATTTTGTAATTATTTTTTGATCATAAGTATTTATAATTTTTCAATGATGTCTAAGCGAAATAAGAATGTAATTTTTTTTTAATAGTTTGTAAGACTGTAAATAAATAAAAAAACTGAAGTATTTTCGTCACAAAACACGTGTGCGGATCTTTTTATAATGATTTTATTTAAACTTAAATTAAAATTCTGAAACAAAGCTTTCCCAGATAATTTATTGATTTATTTTATTTACTACATGATTATATGATTTGAAATGTGTGAGGTAAAATACAAAATTTTGTTTGAAATTTTAACAAATCTGCCAACGACCTACGGTAAAACCTTATTTTACTAAAAATAAACATTTTTTTCTTTAAATTTAAAACAAAGCTTTACTAGAAACAAAACAACAGTCTTTCGAAATCAATTTATAATTTTTTGTGGACAAGAGTCTTTAATACGTCTAAAATTTGATTTAAAAATGACATATTTCCGGTTTTGTCTGGTTATTCCCTCTTAATGCCAACAAATCCGAATATATTTTACTGTTTATCACACGTTTTTGATTTTAATAAATTTGTAATAATGTAAGAATATAAGCCATCTTAGTATAATATGCATAATGCAATATTGATTCTTATTACATACAATATCAAACTCATTAATCAACCATCTAAATTTATATTGTTGATTGATGGATGGGCGTCTCTCCTTCTACTTAATATAGATAATCTATTTTAACAACTTAAGGCATTTATATATGATTGGATCCCCTAGCCCTAGCCCATCAGTCAATAAAATAAGACTATTCATATATAAGCACAATGCATCTCCAATGAGCTTTCGTTGTTACGACAGCTACGAGAGTAATGAAATATGCTGATGTTTATTTATTTATTATTATAACAATATTTACGAAATTACACTCGTAAATAGTGAAGGAAACAACTGTTTAAAACACTCGCACAAAAATAAATATAAAGTAAAAATATTATTGAATTTGATCAACACAGTATGTAGGTACAAAATATAAAAATTCCAAAATAGTTTTTTTTTCTTTCAGCCGACAAAATACTGTCAATGTGTTCGTCAATTTAAATAGCTTTATCAAAATATTCCCCTACTTGATGAAAAAATCTTCGATAAGGTATGCTTATATATTAATATTGATGTACTGAATATATCAACAACATCGGAGTATTTGTTTCCCAGCTGTTGAATGTCGCATAGGAGTGTAATATGGGGACGTTGATGTAAAATTGCTACAATAATATATATATTTTTTTTTTACATGGATACCGCACAAGAGTCCCAACTGCTCCCGTCTGGAGCCAGTGGGACTATGGCATCCCCAATTGGGGTATGTTGTGAGGCTGAAGGCAGTGGGGAGGGGAAGGAGATACGGAAGAGGAAGGTGGGGAAGTACCTGGCTATTCAGATCTGGTCACCAAACACGGCAGAAGCCATTTCAAGCAACGTTTCAATTCTGAATGGTGGTCTTACACCAGGGCGATACTGAGAGTATCTTCCACTCTGGAACGTGCCGCAAATATACTATATATTATTTTAAATTAATAAATTGGGAAATACACAAATTAATCAAATAAAATTTATTTGCCACGCCGGGATTCGATCCCGCGACCTTCGGAATGATAGTCAAGCGCCTTACCGCTGCACTACGCCGGCCGTCAAATGGTAGGTATTGTCTAATATGGTAGGTACTGTCTTGTAACTGACCTGCCTGGAGTATGAAAAGAGATGTTATGTACGTTTCCGTTAGATTATTTGAAAGGTTTAATTTTTATTTTATTAATTTGAGCTAAAACCGAATTTACGAAAAAATACGTATTTTTCAGTCCTGTTAGTACTCACAAACAAAAGTATTCATTTTAAGTGAAAACTTCTTAAGCACCGTTGTGATTTGAAACTCGATGAAACGAAAAAGTGACACTAAAAAGAGATAACACATACATCTATAGGATTTAGCTTGCCAGAGAATGAGATAAAATGACCGGCCTTCTCTTTGTGTGGATCATCGTAGCCTCTCCACTCATGTCCACTTTAGTTTTCTGAATGTTTCACTTCTACCGCGAGTGAACAGCACGCATGTATTTTTAAAATTTATTTTACGCCCAGAGGATTTTTAAATTGGCAGTACACCTTTAATATGAGAAATAATTTTTAACACGACAAGAAAAAAATTAAAACAAATATTTGGTAGAGAAAAAAGTAAAAGAAACAAAAAAAATAAAAATACAGGGATCAGATAGGCTTTCAAAGATACATCCAAACGTTCAATAATATGGTTAGGATAGATTTTTATGTAATATGGTCGACAAAATTCTCCAAGTTATCAAAAAACTATTGAGAGATCTATAATTAATTCTTATAAATCGTAAAAAACTAAAATCGCAGGAGAAAGGTCAAATGAAAGATATTTTAATTATTGCTCAGATGAAGACCACCACTCAGAATATCGAAAAATTGCTCGAAATGGCTTAAGTCGTATGTGGTGACCAGATCTACATAGACAGCCGGACATTTCCCAATCTTCCGTTTTTTTTTACATTAACTCCACACAGGAGTCCCTGAGGAAAATAATTTCCCTCAGGGCCTATGTCATCTGAGACGCTGTGAGGACGGTCTTTTTGAGGAGAGGAAGGAAAGAACATTGGTCTTGAAGAGACCCATGTTGTAGGAAGGAGGAAACACAATAATAATAATAATAATAATAATAATAATCTTTATTCAATGAAATAACAACAATATAACTAAAAAAAATTACATGCTCAATGTAGTTTACAAATAGATTACATCAATCAGTACAGGAAAATTAACAAACAGAACAGTAACGTAAGAAAGATTACACAGGAGTAGTATAGTTATACATTATTTTTAGTTGTGCATAGCCTGCCTCACTAGGTGAACCTGTATTGAGGCAGAATTTTTGTTAATTGTTTCTCGCAATTTTATCTATGGTTTTTTTATAAATGTATAAAGTAGGTTTCCATACAGCAAAAACTTTATTTTAGTTAACATAATTGTTTGCAAATACCTACACAATTCATAAACTGCAAGATTATTACTACAATGGCCGGCTAATCGTTCCACAGCCGAGTTGTTTAACACAATAGTGAGTCGAAGAAGCCACCCGTTCTCATATGACCAATCTTAATCAATGACGCTACTTCCTCGGGGCATCTTCCATTGAAATACCGGTAGAACAAGGGTAGCATTCCCACCCGACGCCTGTGCTATAAAGATTGCAATCCGTCTATTAAATTAGGATAATCTATTAGATGGACCGCCCGTTTTTGCACAGAGTCGAGAATTTTTTCAGGTATTTTGGGGCTGCAGACCAGAGGTGGCTGCCAATTTCAACCGTGGAGCGCACTTGTCATTTGGACAGCAGTTGTGTACTATTCAAATATCTGCTGGCCCTGTACAGTAGAGTACCTACTGTTCAGTCCTCTTCTCGATTCCCTTCCACTCTCTACCACCTTCAGCTTCACAACATGCCCCGATTGGGTACGCCACAGGCCCTCCGTTCTTACCACTTTTTAATGTTAGTCTCCGTACACGGCGCTATCCGAAATATACTGAACTTGATCATTTTTCACGTGCAGCCGTCGAGTGAACACGCTGTCAAGCGATGTCATATGACTTTTTTTCCAACATCAATCCATGCCTTTTCCACTAAATCTTTTCTTACGTATTGTGGTAATGTATAGTTATATAAACATGCATTTTTTCCACTTTAAGAACAAATTTAACATTACTTTCATGTTTCGACCCCATTCTGTCAAACGTCAAACGAATAAGGATCAGCACTGTCGGTATCGTGATACTGATTGGAAGCCGACAGCCACCGCGTAGCGCCGTGAACGGGCACCAGCAAAATCTTACGGGGGGTACTTACGATCGGCGCGTATGATACGCGCACCAGGATCGAGTATCTTGTAAGTATCTCCGTGAACGGAGGCACATAGTCCCACTGGCTCCAGACGGTTTGACGCAGTTGGGACTCTTATGTGACATTCACATAATAATAAGATCAACTTGGCAACATGAGTTTACTACCAAATCGATATAGAGATTATGATTAAGTGGTGTCAATACAGTCAATTAAATAATATGTCGACATAATTAAAAAAAGTAGGTATCCTTAAAAAAAACGTTTCTTTATTAAACTGTCATCATTTTACGAACGACTTTATCTGTTGGACTAGATCAAAAATATTTTTTGTCGGAAAAAAGGCGTGTTTATTTTTAAAGCGTTTTCAACAGCACAATCTACCGATCAAAGCCTGTATAAGCCAAACAACTTTTTAATTAAAACTTTGGGAAAAGTAATACAATTCCATTAACGATTTTATGACATCCCAATATAAAAATATAACAATTTTCTGGTATTTTTAACTTCAAATAATATGTACATCATGAATATTAATAATTATAAATACTAACCAGGAATTATTAGATTCCTGGTCAAATTAAATTATTCGTGCAAAACACTTCAATTATCTCAACCAAACGTATGTTGACAAACTTTCGTCAAACAAAAGGGTGAGTATTGGAGAGTTGAGCGCGGAAATAGAAGGATTTATGCTTGCCATTCAAGATAGAGTCATTAATACTAAAAATTATAGGAAGCATATAATCAAAGATATAAATCAAATTGATGATTTATGTATAAAATGTTTGGCTTTTCCCGAAACTATAGAACATATTATATCGGGATATTCTATTTTAGCGCCGTCCGAGTATACATTAAGCTTTTTTTTTACAGTGAATACCGCACAAGAATCTCAACTGCTCCCGTCTGGAGCCAGTGAGACTATGGCATCCCCAATTGGGGTATGTTGTGAGGCTGAAGGTAGTGGGGAGGGGAAGGAGGTGGGGAAGAGGCAGGTTGGGAAGTACCTGGCTATTCAGATCTGGTCACCAAACTCGGCTAAAACCATTTTCAAGCAAGGCATAGTCAGGTTTTAAAAATAATTCACCAAAGTTTGGTAATTAAAAATAACTTGATTGACTGCCGTGATATCTCTCTCTGGTTTCAATCCTGGGATTGGTTTGCAGCAATTTCATCTATTCGTTTTTTCCACTCTTCCCTGTCTTGTGCGGCTCTTTTGAATTCTGCATATGATAAGCAGCGCACGTCCACCAGCAGGTCCTCCAGGTACTCTCGGCGTGGGCGTCCCCTAGCGTTTGTCCCCTCGGTCATACCCTCCATTATGGCATGCAAGAGGCCTTCTTGTCTTATTGCATGGCCGATCCATCTTGCGCGCCTTTCGGACAAGGTCCTGAGCAGGTGCCTTCCTCCTTCGATTTTTTGGAGAACCTCCTCATTTGTGATGTGGTCTCTCCAGGAAATTCCTAGTAGTCTTCTATAGGACCACATCTCAAAAGCCTCTAGTCTCCGTTTATCTCTTTCGGATAAGCACCATGTTTCGCAGCCGTACATCAAGATACTCCATACATAGGTCTTGATGAGGAGTATTCTCAGTTTCAGGTCTATATTATTCGATTCTATTATTTTCGACCTTTTATTGAATGCAAGCCTAGCCTGGTGTATACGGCTGTCGACCTCGCTCTTAGACCGACCGTCCCATGTTATTTTGCTCCCGAGGTACACAAACTCCTTGGTGTTCTTTAGTGGAACTCCTGACATCTCTACTCTCATCTGATGTTGCGTTCGGCCTACAGTCAGCAGCTTTGTTTTGTCTTTATTTATCCTCATGTTGTAGTTATTTTGAAGAATGCTTTGCATGGTTGTTAAGGCCTCTTGCAGTTCTTCTTCGCTTTCAGCAACCAAAGCAATATCGTCAGCAAACCTTATCATATCCACCTTTTGCCCGTGTATCTTTACACCTTTTCTGTGACTCATTCTCTCCCTCAAGTCATCAATCGCACTTTGTACATATGCGTTAAAAAGAACAGGTGACAGAGAGCATCCCTGTCTCACCCCTTGTCTTATACTGGCTTCTTTTGTATCATTGTCACATCTAATTATAGCGGCCTCATTCTTGTATAGCGCCTGGATTATTCGTCTATCTCTATATTTGATGTCAATTCTCTTCAGAATCTCGAAGAGTCTTTTCCATTCTACTTTGTCGAAAGCCTTCTCCAGGTCTATGAATGCGATGAATGTGTTTTGGTTTCTTTTTAATCTTTTTTCTAGTAGTATTCGTAGCGACAATATTGCTTCTCTGGTTCCTACACCTCTTCTAAAGCCAAACTGGTCTCCGGAAAGGATGTTCTCTACTTTTGGTTCGATTCTTTTTAGAATGATATTAGTCAATATTTTTGAGGCATGGGATATAAGGCTAAGAGTTCTGTGTTGTTCACATTTCGTCGTGCCCACCTTCTTTGGTAATGCGACAATTAGGCATTTCTCGAAATCCTCTGGTATCTTTCCAGTCTTATACATTGTCTGTATCATTTTAAACAGGGCATCTATAGTTCCTTTTCCTGCTGGCTTAATTAGTTCAGCCGGAACGTCATCGATTCCGGGTGCTTTCCCGTTTTTGAGATTTTTCAGTGCGAGGTCAAACTCTTCTCTAGTGATTGGATCTCCCAAATCATCTGCGTCTACCTCATTTTCTCTTTCTATCAATGTTTCGTTGTCATTATTTCCCTTTGCATTGTACAGCATTTCGAGATATCTTTTCCATCTCTCTCCTATTTGGTGATTTTCGAAAAGTATTTTGCCGTCTTCTCCTTCTATTGCATTACCCTTTCCAACTCTCATCCCAAAGAAGTCTTTCACCGCAGCGTGAGCTCTTTCTACATTTCCTCTCTTGAGGTCGTCATTTATCTCATCGCATTTATTCTGGTAGAATGTTTCTTTGGCTATTCTTGATTCTCTATTTATTTGGTTTCTCAGCACTTTGTATTTCTCTTGTGATTCAGCTCTTTTATCATTTTTGAGCTCTCTTCTATCCTTTATCATATTTAAGATCTCATCGGTTATCCATTCCTTCCGTGCCGTGATATAGTACCACATTATGAATATGAACCAAATTCATTTTTAGAAAATGAATTTTATAAAATATATTATGGTAAAACTATTCTAACAGACAGAACAATTAGTCATAATAGACCTGATATAGTTTTACATGACAAAATTAAAAAAAAACTTATATCATTGATGTAGCTTTTCCAAATTCTTGTAATATTCAAAAAACTGTTTCTAAAAAAATAAGAAAATACACAGATTTCGGAAATGAGATTAAAAGAATTTGGCATTCTCAGACTATAAAAATATTACCATTTGTTATTTCGGCTACTGGCATTATACCTAGGTCTCCCATTCAAAATTTAGGCATATTAGATTTGTCAAAGAATTTATATATAAAAATGCAAAAATCAGTCATTTTAAAATGTAGGATTACAAAAGATTTTTAAAATATTTATATTGAGGGATCAGTAGGATTTATAGGTTCAATTAGGAATTCCACAGAGCCAAACCCTCTGATATGAAAATATCTGGAGTCGGTGAATTATTTTCCCATTTGGTCTCTGGTAGGTTGACATGCTGTTCTTGTATTGTTTTGTATTTATAATACTTATATAGTGCAATTGCATAGCGTGGATTGACCAGATGATCATTTGGGAAGTGTGTGAAAGGGTTTAGTTTTTCCTGTGAGGAAAATTAAACCCGGACATTTAAATCTGGTGCGTAAAATAATCTTTTTTCCAGGATGTGGGGAGGATAGTGCAATCCCACACGTCCCATATAGTTATACATATTTATGTATTAACACAGTAAAGAAATAAGAACGTTAATAGAAAATAAAAAAAATAGTAATAAGAATTAATAATAACAAAAGTAAATATTCAATTATTATGCAGGGCGTGATCTTAAGTGCGCTCGGGCCCATCGCTCACTCAGGAGTGGAGCTTGGTGCTGGAAGGCTGCGGTCACCAACGTGTTGTCGGAGGCCATTAGCCGCATCCTGGCTCCAGTGAACCGGTGTCTCATCAGACTGGCGAATCCATGGAGTCCTAATTCTGTGAACATTGTTGAAGCGCTGCTATACCTTCTGAATCCAAATATGATTCTGCACGCATCATTACATTGGATCCGGAGACGTCCCATTGAGCTTACTCGGTATTGACACCGTGTTTCACACGTATACAGGCTAGTGCAGAATGCATTAAGTAATGTTTTTTTTAACATTATTACTGCATCGGAAGAATCTTCGGGCAATCATATTTGTCAAAACACTGATACTTCTCCTCTGTCGTTCAATATCACCATCATCCGATAATTTAACATTTACATAATAAAATGTAAAATTTTGTCTTTTGATCTTCAAGGTAACACTGATTTTTAATAAGAGGTTTTTTTCTGTTTTCTCGTTCTCATAATTTACGTGCATATTTCAAGAAACAAGGCCTCCAAGAAATTTGAATAATAGGTATTTTACCGAACTATTGCTGTTGCTGTTGCTCAGTGGCGTAGCGTGGGTTTCGGCCGCCCGTGGCGAGGAAAATTTTGCCGCCCCCCCCCTCCTCTAACTTCTACAGGTACTTTTTCCGCAGATTTTTCAAGCACTGACCGGGGGGGGGGGGGGGTAGATATCTTATTTTTTATGCAGATTTTTATAATCTCTTGTGCCGAATACTCTTCCAATAAAACCATGCTAATAAATTCTCTTACAAATGCTCTCAGAAAGAATGGTATGCCTGTAATAGAATTTCGCATCTTCATCACGTATGGAGTGTGCAAATCAAATGCAAAACTTCACTAGGTACATGATGAATCGGCAACTTATTGTTATATTGATAGCACAAAACTGGTTTAAATTAAACTAAATTAGCGGTGTATCAAAACTATACTCAGAACATAAAAATGGTTTTTCTTTGCTTCTAGCGGCACTAACATTTTAAACACAAAACTGGTTTTAATTAAATCTGTATGTGGTGAATTAAAACTACACTCAGAACATGCAAATGGTTTTTCGTTGATTGCGGCATTAAATAAATAGTCTGCAACTAGAATTTTATAACTGCACATCAGACAGAATGTTTTCCTTCGAAAAGTGTCAGCAGCAATCCAACTGGAATTTTACATTCTGTACTGGTTTAAATTAAATCTGTACCTGGCGAATTTAAACTACACTCAGAACATGAAAATGGTTTTTCTTTAAATCTGGCAGCACATTCATAGTCTGCAAATAGAATATAATAACTGAACATCAAATAACTGCCGCCCCGGGAATCTTTTTATTGGATAAGTAACACCTCTGCCATAGGTCACCCCAAGTGGTTCGCTACGTTTGGTGATTTAGCAGGGATGCCCGGGTTCATGGGGTGAGCTTTGTCTAGGTCTTAGAGGCGGACCAGGACACACTGAACCCCAGATTCCTACCCATCCCTTAAACCCTTTTCCTTCCCAGAACTCTCCTTTCCCTCCTTTCCTTAAAAACCCTCCACACAGCATCACCAAATATGACATAGGCCCTGAGGGAAATTATTTTCCTCAGGGCCTCCTGTGTTGAGCTCAGGTAAAAAAAAAATGTTTTCCTTCGAAATGTCTCAACAGATGAATCCACTACTGGAAATTTACATTCTCAACACAAAATTGATTTGAATTAAAAGTACACTTAGAACATGAAAATGGCAGCACGTACAGAGTCTGCAACTAGAATTTTATAACTGAACTTCGAATAAGATAATGTTTTCCTTTGAATTGTGTCAGCAGATAAATCGTCAAATGGAAGTTTACA
Organism: Limnephilus rhombicus; assembly: GCA_929108145.2. Lineage (NCBI taxonomy): Eukaryota > Metazoa > Arthropoda > Insecta > Trichoptera > Limnephilidae > Limnephilus > Limnephilus rhombicus. The sequence continues at coordinate 30,941,269 of OV815288.1, read as the reverse complement.
TTCCGAAAACTGGTTTAACCCTTCGAATAATAAGAAAAAATATCTATAAACTTTTTCCTGGCAATGCTTGCTCTCAAAATTTCCGATTCTTGCCATGCATTTTAAATGTTCCTTTTTATTTATTTTTTTTTATACTTTTGCAAAAAAACAAAATTGTTCTAAAATCTAGATCAAGTAATTTTTTGACGTGCTTATTAGAACATTATTGACTCTAAATATTAAAATTTTGGTATTGGAAATGTGAAATGGCTCAAAAATACACGCCTGCGAATATTCGAATTAAAGTACCTAAAATAGAATAAACTGAAAATTTTAAATACAGATTGTAGCGCGCCGTTTGTACGCTTGCCACTACACCATCTCTTTCCCCCGTACAGCGCCATCCTGCTCACCCAAAACTAGGCAAACCAGGCTTCGCAGACGCCTTCTGCGCATTTCCTACTCTCAAGTCGCTACATAAACCACGCCCCGCAACAAGCAATGGCCTATATAAAGAGCTGCGAGCCCTAAATTAAACCAGTTCGTCTGTAGCTCGCTCTTGACTAGTACGCTCTCTTAGTTGCGCTTCGTCCTTTGGCACGACCCTCTAAGGAGTATTCTACTACCATAAGTAAAGCACCAACCAGACCCCGACTGCTGCCTTAGTTGCGCTTCGTCCTATGGTACGACCCTCTAAGCAGAACCACAGTCAGTTTTGTTGTTCCCAAAGATTTAACAGCAAGGTTCCCTCCGATCCCTTGCTCAGTTAATTATTATTATTGTGAATTGATACATAGTGACTATTTTTACTATATGTGATCTGTGAATTTACTTTAAATAAATAACATTTTACCAACAATTGTGTTATAAGATTCCTTTTCTTAAAAAAAATGTAATAAAACTATATCTTAACAATCAAAAATTTATTTTTAAAATAAATGTGTGGGGCATTATTTAACAATTTTATTTTACAATGAAACGTATGGGACAATTTGCGTCTCCTGTGATTGGACTGTTTAAATTAAATTTGTATTTGGTGAATTAAAACTACACTCAGAATATGAAAATGGTTTCTCTTTGATTCTGGCAGCACAAACATAATCTGCAACTAGAATTTTATAACTGCACTTCGAATAAAATAATGGTCTCTTTTGAAATGTATCAGCAGATGAATACACAATCAGAATATACAATACGAATCAGACACGTCCGAGCTCTTCAAACACTTAAGCGACACTATTGATGACCTCTTACCCCGCTACCCTACGGCAGAGTTTGTGGTCCTAGGGGACTTCAATGTTCATAACGAACCTTGGTTGAAGTTCTCAGGGTCAAAAGACTCGGCTAGACGCCAAGCGGAATCCTTTGCCCTATGCTACGGATTGGAGCAAATGGTTCAGGAGCCTACAAGGGTTTCTGATGTCCAGACTCACCGTTACAATCTGTTAGATCTATTTTTAACTACTGTGCCACACGGTTACAGGATTGAAGTCACAGCGCCTTTAGGATCGTCCGACCACTGCCTGGTGACGACATCAATCCCTGTAAACTTCAGACCACCAAACGAGAGGCTGAAGAGAAAAGTGTGGCACTATAGGTCAGCAGATTGGTTCGCTTTGCGGGCACATTTTAATATTTTTCCGTGGTCAGCTGTCTATTTTTTGATGGCTTCATCCAATCTACTGTTAAGGAAACTGGTGTAGGCTCAAAGCCGTGATTCAGTCGACAATGCGCTGAAGCAGTGCGATGAAAAAACGCGGCTTACCGAGCCTACAATACATCTAGAACATCCGAAGACAGAACAGCTTACAACAAAATGGCGAAGAAACCAAGAGAATCATAAATAGGTCAAAATTGGAGCACGACCTGCAGATCAGCAGAAAGCTGGCTGCATGCCCGCATGGCAGCAGGCAATTCTGGTCGCTTGCGAGCTCGATAGGTCACAATTTATGCAAATCCGGTCTGCCACCTCTCACCAGACCTGACGGTTCACTAGCAAACACCGCCACCGAAAAGGCAAACTTATTAGGTAAAATGTTTGCGGTTAACTCAACCCCCGATGACCAAGGTGTTCTCCCGACGTCGGTTCCTCACTGCGGTTTTCGTATGAAAAAGCTGAGGATCCAGCATCGGGAAGTACTCCATGTTTTACGAGGGCTTGATGTAATAAAGCTAGTGTGCCTAACGGAATACCTGCCCTGGTACTGCAGAGGTGCGCTGCAGAAATAGCTCCAATTTTGACGAAGCTTTTTAAATTGTCCCTGAAGACTGGCTCTGTGCCCTCTGGTTGGAAAAAAGCGGTTATCCATCCTATTCCAAAGAAGGGTGACCGCTCCAACCCGGCCAACTACCGCCCCATAATGATCACATCAGTTCTGTCTAAGGTGATGGAACGTGTGATCAACCATAAACTGCTCACATACCTCGAGAAGAACAAAATTATTAACGACCGTCAAAACGGATTCCGGCGGAACCGCTCGTGCGGTGATCTTCTCGCGTATGTGACGCATGTTTGGGGGCGATGCCTGGAACGTTTCGGTGCGACCCAAACAGTTGCATTGGATATTTCCAAGGCCTTTGACCGAGTTTGGCACCGTGGACTTGTCAACAAACTGCCTTCTTACGGACTTCCCGCATCCTTGTGTACGTGGATTGCCGACTTCTTGAGGGAGAGGTCGATTCAGACGGTAGCCGATGGTTTCACCTCTTCCTCACACTCGATAAATGCTGGCGTCCCGCATGGATCGGTTCTGTCTCCGACTTTGTTTTTGTTGCACATCAACGACCTTTTCACCAATTCACTGTTACGCGGATGACAGTACAGTTCATGATAGCTTTTTGTTTGACAAGCCCCCAAAGGGCTCACAAACTCCAACAGCTCGTAGGGCTTTGAAGCAAAGAATGGACGGTTACCTCGAGAGTGTTTTCTCTTGGGGCAAAAATAATTTCGTTGAATTTAATGTTTCAAAGACCCAATCTTGTCTGATTACGTCTAAAAGGGATCGAAATGAAAATCTAGTCTCTTTCAACGGAAGCAAATCTTCCGAAGAGGCCCTCCATTGATATGCTTGGTGAACCTTAAGTGACCAGCTCAGGTATGGGAGCTCCATCAAAGCCAGAGTAAAGTTAGCCTCCCAAAAACTGGGCGTACTGTACAGGGCCCGCAGATACTTTAATAGTACACAACTGCTAACCTTGTACAAATCACAAGTACGCCCCACGGTTGAATTTGGTAGCAATTTTGAGTGTAGTTGAAGGAGCGATGGGATACTTAAAAGCAGCAGAAACCTACGGAGTGTCGAAATTCACATTACAAAACCGTGTCAATAAATACAGAAACAATCAATATTTGACTTTATCTACGACAAAAGTCCTAGGCCGTTTTTCAAGTAATGCAAAACCATGCGGTTGTGGTTTGAAAACTTAACCTCTTAGAAATATTTTAGATACTTTAATTAAATTTGGCGAGTAGAACAAATCTTGGTCTTTGAAAAAATCTGTAATTTTTTGGATTTCGTAAGGCCAGAAAAAATAAAGTATCAGATCTACAAAAACTACTTTAAAATTCAAAATTTCCTACAAACAAACCTCGTTTCAGTTACAGTTTTGTTGCGCCATGTGGATAAATTTATTTTCCTTAGAGAATGATATTTAAAAAAAACTACATTTTAATTCTCGAAATTCGCAAAATATTTTTTTGTTAATTTAGTTATTTATTTATGCCCTTGGACCATTACCTCAATCAAGAAATAGAAACATAAAAATACCAATTATTATTTCTCTTCCTTTACACTCATGAAAAAGAAGAGAAATAATAATGATAACGCTTTTTTTTAATAAATCTAAACAGGCGGCTGGTGTTAAGCGGGAATTTAAACCTTATTGCCATCTGCATAAAGAGTGTTATTGTCAGAGACCCGATCCAACATTTTTGCACGGCGTGGTGTATTGCATATATGAAAAAACCATGGATGTTTTGATATATTGTTATTCCATTGTGTTTATGGTTCCGCAACTTTTCATGCCGGAACATAATACGCCCCTAAAAAATATCCCCGACAAACATGCTGTGGACAAAACATCCGCAGACAAACTATCCTACGGACAAATATCTACCGACAAACTATCCTATGGACAAAACATCCACCAACAAACTATCCTACGGACAAAACATCCACCGACAAACTATCCTACGGACGAAAAGTCCACCGACAAACTATCCTACGGACAAAACATACACCGACAAAGTATCCTACGGACAAACATCCACCGAAAAACTATCCTACAGACAAACATCCACCGACAAACTATCCTACGGGCAAACATCTACCGACAAACTATCCTACGGACAAAACATCCACCGACAAACTATCCTTCGGACAAAACATCCACCGACAAACTATCCTACAGACTAAACATCCACCGACAAACTATCCTACGGAGAAAACATCCACGGAAAAAACTATCCTACGGACAAAACATTCACCGACAAACTATCCTACGAACGTTAATTAAGTTATTTATTTATGCCCTTGGACCATTACCTCAATCAAGAAATAGAAACATTAAAATACCAATTATTATTTCTCTTCCTTTACACTCATGAAAAGGAAGAGAACATCCACCGACAAGCTATCCTATGGACAAAACATCCACGGACAAACTATCCAACGGACAAAACATCCACCGACAAACTATCCTACGGGCAAACACCCACCGACAAACTATCCTACGGACAAAAATTCCACCGACAAACTATCCTATGGGCAAAACATCCATCGACAAAGAATCACACTTAAAAAAAACAAACACCGACCAACTATCCTACGGACAAACATCCCCTGACACATTATTTTACGGACAAAACATCCAGCGACAAACTACCCTACGGACAAACATCCACCGACAAACTATCCGTTGGACAACAATTCCTCCGACAACCATCCTACGGACAAACATCCACTGACACATTATTTTACGGACAAAACATCCACCGACAAACTATCCTATGGACAAACATCCACCGACAAACTATCCTACGGACACAACATCTACCTACAAACTATCCAACGGACAAAACATTCACCGACAAACTATCCTACGGACGTTTATTTAGTTATTTATTTATGCCCTTGGACCATTAGCTCAATCAAGAAATAGAAACATTAAAATACCAATTATTATTCCTCTTCCTTTACACTCATGAAAAGGAAGAAAAATAATAATGATAACGTTTTTTTTTTAATAAATCTTAACAGGCGGCTGGTGTTAAGCGGGAATTTAAACCTTATCGCCATCTGCATAAAGAGTGTTACTGTCAGAGACCCGATCCAACATTTTTGCACGGCGTGGTGTATTGCATATGTGAAAAAACCATGGATGTTTTGCTATATTGTTATTCCATTGTGTTAATGGTTCCGCAACTTTTCATCCCGGAACATAATACCCCCCTAAAAAATATCCCCGACAAACATCCTGTGGACCAAACATCCGCCGACAAACTTTCCTACGGAAAAAAATCTACCGACAAACTATCCTACGGACAAAACATCCACAGACAAACTATCCTACGGACAAAACATCAACCGACAAACTATCCTACGGACGAAAAATCCACCGACAAACTATCCTACGGACAAAACATCCACCGACTAACAATCCCACGAAAAAAAACAAACACCGACAAACTATCCTACGGACAAACATCCACCGACATACTATCCTACGGACTAAACATACACCGACAAAGTATCCTACGGACAAACATCCACCGAAAAACTATCATATAGACAAACATCCATTGACAAACTATCCTACGGACAAACAACTACCGACAAACTATCCTACGGACAAAACATCCACCGACAAATTATCCTTCGGACAAAACATCCACCGACAAACTATCCTACAGACAAAACATACACCGACAAACTATCCTACGGACAAAACATCCACGGACAAACTATCCTACGGACAAACATCCACCGACAAACTATCCTACAGACAAACATCCACCGACAAACTATCCTACGGACAAACATTTACCCACAAACTATCCTACGTACAAAACATCCACCGACAAACTATCCTTCGGACAAAAAATCCACCGACAACTATCCTTTGGGCAAAACATCAATCGACAAACTATTCTACAGACAAAACATCCCCCGACAAACAATCACAAGTAAAAAAAACAAACACCGGCCAACTATTCTACGGACAAACATCCACTGACACATTATTTTACGGACAAATTATCCACCGACAAACTATCCTATGGACAAACATCCACCGACAAACTTTCCTACGGGCAAAACATCCACCGACAAACTTTCCTACGGACACAACATTCAACGACAAACTATCCTACGGACATTAATTTAGTTATTTATTTTTGCCCTTGGATCATTACCTCAATCAAGAAATAGAAACATTAAAATACCAATTATTATTTCTCTTCCTTTACACTCATGAAAAGGAAGAGAAATAATAATGATGACGTTTTTTTTTTAATAAATCTAAACAGGCGGCTGGTGTTAAGCGGGAATTTAAACCTTATCGCCATCTGCATAAAGAGTGTTACTGTCAGAGACCCGATCCAACATTTTTGCACGGCGTGGTGTATTGCATATGTGAAAAAACCATGGATGTTTTGCTATATTGTTATTCCATTGTGTTTATGGTTCCGCAACTTTTCATCCCAGAACATAAAACCCCCCTAAAAAATATCCCCGACAAATATCCTGTGGACAAAACATCCGCCGACAGACTATCCTACGGACAAACATCTACCGACAAACTATCCTACGGACTAAACATCCACCGACAAACTATCCTACGGGCAAACACCCACCGACAAACTATCCTACGGACAAAAATTCCACCGACAAACTATCCTACGGACAAAAATTCCTCCGACAACCATCCTACGGACAAATCATTCACCGACAAACTATCCTATGGACAAACATCCACCGACAAACTATCCTACGGACAAAACATCCACCGACAAACGATCCTACGGACACAACATTCACCAACAAACTATCCTACGGACGTTAATTTAGTTATTTATTTATGCCCTTGGACTATTACCCCAATCAAGAAATACAAACATTAAAATACCAATTATTTTTTCTCTTCCTTTACACTCATGAAAAGGAAGAGAAATAATAATGATAACGTTTTTTTTTTAATAAATCTAAACAGGCGGCTGGTGTTAAGTGGGAACTTTAACCTTATCGCCATCTGCATAAAGAGTGTTACTGTCAGAGACCCGACATTTATGCACGGCGTGGTGTATTGCATATGTGCAAAAACCATGGATGTTTTGCTATATTGTTATTCCATTGTGTTTATGGTTCCGCAACTTTTCATCCCGGAACATAATACCCCCCTAAAAAATATCCCCGACAAACATCCTGTGGACAAAACATCCGCCGACAAACTATCCTACGGACAAACATCTACCGACAAACAATCCTACGGACTAAACATCCACCGACAAACTATCCTACGGACAAAAAATCCACCGACAAACTATCCTACGGACGAAAAATCCACCGACAAACTATCCTACGGACAAAACATCCACCGACAAACTATCCTACGGGCAAAAATTCCTCCGATAACCATCCTACGGACAAATTATCCACCGACAAACTATCCTATGGACAAACATCCACCGACAAACTTTCCTACGGGCAAAACATCCACCGACAAACTATCCTACGGACACAACATTCAACGACAAACTATCCTACGGACGTTAATTTAGTTATTTATTTATGCCCTTGGATCATTACCTCAATCAAAAAATAGAAACATTAAAATACCAATTATTATTTCTCTTCCTTTACACTCATGAAAAGGAAGAGAAGGAACCAAGAAAGGTGTATATACTTTAATTTATAGATCACCAAACACAAGCAAGTGCGACTTTTTAACATATTTTCAAAGATGGTGCATGGAAAATTTACAAGATGAAAATATAAACGTTATAGCTGGAGATTTTAATATAAATGTTAAAGCAAATGCAGACATATACACAAAAAAACTGAAATCTATTATACAAGCTGCAGGGATGAAACAATTAGTCAAAGATTTTACACGAATTACAAATATCTCAAAAACGACGATTGATCTGGTAATCTCAAATAAATTCAACTTAAATATTAATGTACTAGAATATCCTAAAATTACCGACCATAACATCATTCAAATTCTAATAAATGACGGAGAAAAATGCAACTCCAGTTACGAAACACAAATAACAACATTTAAAAATTACAAAAAATACAATAAGGAGATTTTCATTCAATCCTTAGAGACTATTAATTGGAATGGAATAAATCAAATGGAATATAACCAAAAAGCTGACCAGATGATATTTAACTTAAAAAGATCTATTATAAAGTTGTTCCAGAACAGAAGATACATAAAAGAAACAATAATAAATGGTACACAAGCGAACTACGTACAATGCAGCACGATAGAGATGCATTTTACAAAAGAGCATGCCTTACTAATAGTATTACGGATTGGGATAACTACAAAAAAGCGAGAAACAAATACTCCAAAGACATAAAAAGAACGCATAATGAGTACATAAAAAATAAAATAAACTCAAAAGAAGGGGATCCCAAAAAAATTTGGAAAAGCATAAAAGAATTACTACATGGCGAAAACAAAGACGACATAAAAATTGTAAACTTTCCAAAAGAGATAAACGAAGAAAACATGGCTAATAACTTTAATAAATATTTTATTGAAAGTATCATTCAAATTAACAAATTAATACCCAATACTGCTGTTAATCCCACAAGTGATAATATCGACCCAAACAAAGAATCATTGGTCTTCAGAAAAATAAATGCAGAATATTTATTTAACATTTTAAACAAAATAAAATCAAAGAATAGTTCTGATGGATTAACTATTAGTAAAATAAGAGATGCTTTTCCAGTAATTGGATCTACTCTATTAAATACTATCAATGAGACGATTGAAGAAGGAAAATTTCCACAGTCATGGAAACTATCTACTATTATACCGGTTCCAAAGGTTAAAAATACCAGAAAATGTGAAGAATTTCGACCAATCAACACCTAACCAAAATATGAGCAGATTCTTGAAGTTATAATAAAAGAACAAATTTTGCAATATCTAGATAAACACGATATTTTATACCAAGAGCAATCAGGGTTCAGATCTAATAACTCATGTGAAACAGCATTAAACGTAATTGTCGAAGAATGGAAGGAAGGAATGAATAATAATAAATTTATCTTAGCAATATTTTTGGATTTTCAAAGGGCATTCGAAACTATAGATCGAGACATACTAATAAGAAAGCTTAAAGAAATTGGTTTCTCATCTGTAGCCATTAAATTAATACAAGAGTATTTGAGAGACAGAAAGCAGGTAACAAAAATAAATAATCAATTTTCAAAACCAATGGAAAATAATTTAGGAATACCACAGGGATCGGTCCTTGGATCTCTATTGTTCATACTCTATATTAATGACATGGTGAAAATATTTTCAAAATGCAAAGTACGACTATTTGCCGATGATACACTAATATACCTAATTGGAGATAACTATGAAGAACTAATACACATTTTAAATAATGAACTAAATGATGTATCAAGATGGCTAAAAATAAATAAGCTTAAATTAAATACAAAAAAAAACAAAATGTATGGTAATTGGATACAAGAAGACATCCAGTGAAAGCAAAATTAAAATTGATGGTGAAATTATTGAAAATGTTACTGAAATGAAATACTTAGGAGTTATATTAGATTCGAAACTTAACTTCAATAGACATGCTGAATACACCCAAAAGAAAATTGGCAAAAAGATATCTTTTTTTGGAAGAATTCGGCCAAAAATTTCTAGAAAAACAGCAATCACCATATACAATTCAATTATTGCTCCACACTTCAACTACTGCTCAAGTATACTTTTCCTATGTAACGAAAGAGAACAAAATAAGTTACAAATTCTCCAAAACAGGGCAATGAGAATAATTCTTCGACGAAACAGATTTTCAAAAATTATTAAAATGTTAAAGGAACTAAATTGGTTGACCGTGAAACAGATGCTGACCTTGAACACGATGGTATTTATTCACAAAATATTGAACAACACGTTACCAAAATACTTCTCAAATAAAATTTTATACAATAAAGACATTCACAGATATAACACAAGGACGTGCAAGGAAATTAGGCTACAAAAAAAGGACAAAGCGAATACGCAGAACAGTCTACTTATACAAGGGAATGAAGTTGTATAACACACTACCAGAAACTTTAAAGTCCACACCAATTGCAAAGTTCAAGATGTATTGTAGGAGCTACATAAAACTTGAAAAAATATAGTGAATATGAAAATTATTATCAATTAGAAATTTGTAAACTTAAATGTACAAATTACTAAAATAAAATTATTATTATTATTATAGAAATAATAATGATGACGTTTTTTTTTTTAATAAATCTAAACAGGCGGCTGGTGTTAATCGGGAATTTAAACCTTATCGCCATCTGCATAAAGAGTGTTACTGTCAGAGACCCGATCCAACATTTTTGCACGGCGTGGTGTATTGCATATGTGATAAAACCATGGATGTTTTGCTATATTGTTATTCCATTGTGTTTATGGTTCCGCAACTTTTCATCCCAGAACATAAAACCACCCTAAAAAATATCCCCGACAAATATCCTGTGGACAAAACATCCGCCGACAAACTATCCTACGGACAAACATCTACCGACAAACTATCCTACGGACTAAACATCCACCGACAAACTATCCTACGGGCAAACACCCACCGACAAACTATCCTACGGACAAAAATTCCACCGACAAACTATCCTAGGGACAAAAATTCCTCCGACAACCATCCTACGGACAAATCATCCACCGACAAACTATCCTATGGACAAACATCCACCGACAAACTATCCTACGGACAAAACATCCACCGACAAACTATCCTACGGACACAACATTCACCGACAAACTATCCTACGGACGTTAATTTAGTTATTTATTTATGCCCTTGGACCATTACCTCAATCAAGAAATAAAAACATTAAAATACCAATTATTATTTCTCTTCCTTTACACTCAGGAAAAGGAAGAGAAATAATAATGATAACGTTTTTTTTTAATAAATCTAAACAGGCGGCTGGTGTTAAGTGGGAACTTTAACCTTATTGCCATCTTCATAAAGAGTGTTACTGTCAGAGACCCGATCCAACATTTATGCACGGCGTGGTGTATTGCATATGTGAAAAAACCATGGATGTTTTGCTATATTGTTATTCCATTGTGTTTATGGTTCCGCAACTTTTCATCCCGGAACATAATACCCCCCTAAAAAATATCCCCGACAAACATCCTGTGGACAAAACATCCGCCGACAAACTATCCTACGGACAAACATCTACCGACAAACAATCCTACGGACTAAACATCCGCCGACAAACTATCCTACGGACAAAAAATCCACCGACAAATTATCCTACGGACGAAAAATCCACCGACAAACTATCCTACGGACAAAACACCCACCGACAAACTATCCTACCGACAAAAATTCCACCGACAAACTATCCTTTGGGCAAAACATCCATCGACAAACTATTCTACAGACAAAACATCCACCGACAAACAATCACACGTAAAAAAAACAAACACCACCAACTATCTTACGCACAAACATCCACTGACACATTATTTTACGGACAAAACATCCAGCGACAAACTATCCTATGGAAAAACAACCACCGACAAACTATCCTACGGACAAAAATTCCTCCGACAACCATCCTACGGACAAATCATCCACCGACAAACTTTCATATGGACAAACATCCACCGACAAACTATCCTACGGACAAAACATCCACCGACAAACTATCCTACGGACACAACATTCACCGACAAACTATCCTACGGACGTTAATTTAGTTATTTATTTATGCCCTTGGACCATTACCTCAATCAAGAAATACAAACATTAAAATAACAATTATTATTTCTCTTCCTTTACACTCATGAAAAGGAAGAGAAAAAATAATGATAACGTTTTTTTTTTAATAAATCTAAACAGGCGGCTGGTGTTAAGCGGGAATTTAAACCTTATTGCCATCTGCATAAAGAGTGTTACTGTCAGAGACCCGTTCCAACATTTTTGCACGGTGTGGTGTATTACATATGTGAAAAAACCATGGATGTTTTGCTATATTGTTATTCCATTGTGGTTCCGCAACTTTTCATCCCAGAACATAAAACCCCCCTAAAAAATATCCCCGACAAATATCCTGTGGACAAAACATCCGCCGACAAACTATCCTACGGACAAACATCTACCGACAAACTATCCTACGGACTAAACATCCACCGACAAACTATCCTACGGGCAAACACCCACCGACAAACTATCCTACGGACAAAAATTCCACCGACAAACTATCCTACGGACAAAAATTCCTCCGACAACCATCCTACGGACAAATCATCCACCGACAAACCATCCTATGGAACAACATCCACCGACAAACTATCCTACGGACAAAACATCCACCGACACACTATCCTACGGACACAACATTCACCGACAAACTATCCTACGGACGTTAATTTAGTTATTTATTTATGCCCTTGGACCATTACCTCAATCAAGAAATACAAACATTAAAATACCAATTATTATTTCTCTTCCTTTACACTCATGAAAAGGAAGAGAAATAATAATGATAACGTTTTTTTTTAATAAATCTAAACAGGCGGCTGGTGTTAAGCGGGAATTTAAACCTTATCGCCATCTGCATAAAGAGTGTTACTGTCAGAGACCCGATCCAACATTTTTACACGGCGTGGTGTATTGCATACGTGAAAAAACCATGGATGTTTTGCTATATTGTTATTCCATTGTGTTTATGGTTCCGCAACTTTTCATCCCGGAACATAATACCCCCCTAAAAAATATCCCCGACAAACATCCCGTGGACAAAACATCCGCCGACAAAATATCCTACGGACAAACATCTACCGACAAACTATCTTACGGACTAAACATCCACCGACAAACTATCCTACGGACAAAACATCCACCGACAAACTATCCTACGGACGATAAATCCACCGACAAATTATCCTACGGACAAAACATCCACCGACAAACTATCCTACAGACAAACATCCACCGACAAAATATCCTACGGACAAGACTTCCACCGACAATCTATTCTTAGGACAAAACTTCCACGGAAAAACTATCCTACGGACAAAACATCAACCGACAAACTATCATACGGACAAAACATCCACCGACCAACTATCCTACGGACAAACATCCACCGACAAACTATCCTACAGACAAACATCCAACGACAAACTATCCTACGGACAAACATCTACCGATAAACTATCCTTCGGACAAAACATCCACCGACAAACTATCCTACAGACAAATATCCACCGACAAACTATCCTACAGACAAAACATCCACGGACCAACTATCCTACGGACAAAACATCCACCGACAAACTATCCTACGGGCAAACACCCACCGACAAACTATCCTACGGACAAAAATTCCACCGACAAACTATACTACGGACAAAAATTCCTCCGACAACCATCCTACGGACAAATCATCCACCGACAAACCATCCTATGGAACAACATCCACCGACAAACTATCCTACGGACAAAACATCAACCGACAAACTATCATACGGACAAAACATCCACCGACCAACTATCCTACGGACAAACATCCACCGACAAACTATCCTACAGACAAATATCCACCGACAAACTATCCTACGGACAAAACATCCACGGACAAACTATCCTACGGACAAAACATTCACCGACAAACTATCCTACGGACAAATCATCCACCGACAAACTATCCTACGGACAAAACATCTAACGACAAACGATTCCGTGACAGTTCATCCTGCGACAATTCATCCGATGACAGTTCATCCCGCCGACAATTCATCCTGCGACAATTCATTATGACAATTCAACCTAACCTTACCTTACCTAACCTAACCTTACCTAACCTAACCTATAAGTATAACCTGTAAGTATAAGTTTGTCGTATTTTGTCATTCTCTCATGCTTCTTCGGAGAGTCGAAATTATTGTTAGTAAAAATATTTTTACAGCGGATTTCCACTCAAGATGCCTTCAAATATAAGTATATCAATTTTGGTTGTACGGCCGTATATCCTCTTTGCATACTTACTTAATAAAAATCTTCTAAATGATCAGGGAGGATGAATTGTCGCCGGATGAACTGTCGGCAGGATTAACTGTCGGCAGGATGAACTGTCGGCCGGATGAACTGTCGCGGGATGAACTGTCGCCGGATGAATTGTCGCAGGACGAATTGTCGGGTCACCACGACAAACTATCCCACGTACAAAACATCCACCGACAAACTATCCTAAGGACAAAACATCCACCGACAAAATATCATACGGACAAAACCTGTAAAGACAGTAAACTTTATTGTTCAAAAAAAGTCAAATGGGACAAAAGTAATACAGATATCCTGTAAAGAAAATAATTTACTGTTCAAAAATTGTAAAATAAGGTTAGGTTAGGTTAGGTTTAGGTTTTAGTAGATATTTTGTTGGAGGATGAAAACGCGCGCGGTACCGTGTTTATTATGTTAGTTGTTATAATTTAAATAAATAAAACATTATTAAGAATTTTTTTAAACACTTGCAAACTCCATGAAAGTACAGTTTTTTCAATGCTGTTTGGGTGTTACATTTACAAACGTACTTCTTAAACCTTTTATACCTTTACCTGTAACGGTTGTATACTTGCGATACCCTGATATAATCAATTGGGTTTATTAGGGTGAGGCAGAGAACTCAATTTAGATTCAAGTCTATTATTTACACATTGGAATATTTGTAGTTAGAAATACAGAGAAATATTTCCAGATTACAAATGACCCGACAAAATTTGAATTTGCTGTACTCTTAACTAAAAGCTGAAATGAACGCTTGCTAAATGAAAAGTTTTTACTTAACGGTCCACTCAGCTACAAGCCTATAAAACAACATAATATTATTAATTTGGGAAGCGGGTATGGGTATCGCCGTCTTGGGAACCATTTATTGGATAACACCTCTTCCATAGGTCAAACCAAATGGTTCGCTATGTTTAGTGACTTAACAGGGGTGCCCGGGTTCACGGGGGGGAGGTTTGTCTTGGTTTTAGCGGCGGATGTGTCTGTCCACCAGCTGCAAGGCAGTCCGGATCGGGAGAGAATGATTAAGGGAGTTCCTTTTCCTTCCAAGAACTTCCTCACCTTCCTTTTCTAAAAAGACCTCCCACACAGCATCCCCAAAGATGACATACGACTTGATGGGAATTATTTTAGTCACGGCCTCCTGTGTATAGCTATTAATGTAAAAAAAAAACACAAATATATGTTTAAAAAAAAGATAAAATGAACGCACTAACATTTTTACTATATTCTTGAAGTTTACGAGTTTTCTCACCAAGTTCTGATATATTCCGAAATTACAGAAACAATTTCCTTAATTTCCTGAATTCCCATTACATCCTTCATGATTTTCCATTATTCAGGCAGCGCGGGTATAGGACGGAGGCTCCAGACATTAAACCAGCTATTCCCAAAGCTCTCCAAAGCTCATCATTAAGCCCTATTGTTCCAAGCTTTGGGCGTACTCCAAATAGCCAGTGGCTGCTAAACTTTTACTATTGAATCCGTCCAGAAGCTAGATTTTCAATGAGGATTGAGATCGAATTAATTTCAGATATGCAGAATTATGTATGAATTATCCATACAGTGTGCAAACTCCCAACTCCACTTAATAAATACAGGTTTAATAATCATGTTTTCTTAGTTCTTTACTGCGGTATGATGTTATGAACTACGTAAACTCAGTGCCTTCCTAAATGTATTTTACACAAGTAAACCCTAATATTTTTAAGTCAACCAAGTTAAGTACACACACAAACCATAATGTATAGTGTGTGTTTTTTAGAGGTTTGGTTTTTAAACTGTCAAAATTGTTTCAACAGACTCTAATTTTGACAGTTGACAGTTGATTTGTAGTCAATACGTTTTGCCATTTCACCATGACTGATGTCAGAACAGCGCTTGCAAATTGTGCAAATTTATAATAATTTTATTTTTTTCGTTTATAATAATTTATCTTCCATTCGACGACCTCCGTAGTCCAGTGGGTAAGACTCTTGACTCACAATCCGGAGGTCGCGGGTTTGAACCCGGCATGCGCAAATAAATTTTATTTGATTAATTTGTGTTATTTCACAATTAATTCATTTAAAAATAATATATAGTATATTTGCGGCATGTGGAAGATACTATCAGTATCGCCCTGGTGTAAGACCACCATTCAGAATTGAAACGTTGCTTGAAAATGGCTTTAGCCGTGTTTGGTGACCAGATCTGAATAGCCAGGTACTTCCCAACCTTCCTCTTCCCCACCTCCTTCCCCTCCCCACTACCTTCAGCCTCACAACATACCCCAATTGGGGATGCCATAGTCTCACTGGCTCCAGACGGGAGCAGTTGAGATTCTTGTGCGGCATTCACTGTAAAAAAAAAAATCTTAATTTTGCATAATTTCACGTAATGGACCTGTGAACTGGCCTCCACGATCGTGTGATCTCACACCATTAGATTACTTTCTTTGGGGGTCACTAGTCACTGCTGATAAACCAGAGGCGTTGGATCATTTGGAAATCAACATTGGCCGTGTTATTGCTGACATATGGCCCCAGTTGCTCGATAAAGTTGTCGAAAATTGAACTTCACCATTGCGCTTCAATCGAGCTAACCGTGGCGCTTATAAGCCCGAAATCATATTTAAACGATAATGGCATTAAATTATTTATTAAATAAAGCCAACATCATAGACAATAACATTATTTTAATGTGTTTTTTTTTTTTTCATTTTGAATTTGTACAATACAAAAAAAACCCCATTTATTTTTAGGTCGACCGAGTTACACAAGAAAACTCTAATGTTTTTTAGACCAACCGAGTTATAGAAGAAAACTTTGATGTTTTTTAGGTCACCCGAGTTAAACAAGATAACTCTAATGTTTTTAGGTTTGGCTTTTTGTACGCCAATAGCGAAAACGGGCCTTTTTACCACCGAAGTTTACCAACGACGGGTGCCGAGCTGAAAAAGAATTCATTCTGTTTCCTATTGCCACCGATCCAACAACTCGCGACTTGCATCGTGTTTGCTACCCACTTTTCGGTAACTAATGTTGTTGAAAATATAAATTATGGCGCTGAATTATTGTTTAATAAACATGTGTTAGTAAAGAGCAATGCTTATTTGATTTACATAAACAATACACATTCATGCACTCATAAGGTCAACCGAGTTACACAAGAAAACTGTAGTGTTTTAGGTCAACCGAGTTACACAACAGAATTCTAATATTTTTTGGGCCAACCGAGTTTCGCAGTGACTCTCGTCCATCTGAGTTTTATAAAAAGCGTAAGTTTTTTACATTATTACGTTTCAGTATATTTTAGAATCGAACCTGTTTTACTTAGAACGATGTTGTTGATAGATATTCTTATTTGTAGAGCATTTTTTTCTAATTTCAATAATAAATTAGTAGTTCTTTAAGGCCACCGCTCACGGAGAAACTGAAAATAAAAACCAGTTGGCGACTCAATCGCTACCCACAGGATAGGAACTTGCGAATTTCATTGGCGGTCGGCACACAGACAACTTGTTAAAGACCAGTTGTCAAGGACAATACGGCGACTAGCGCTTTTCAGCGCTCGCGTCTTCAGTCGGTTGTCATGATAGCGCCACGACCTGTCAAGTTTTCGAGTAATTTGCGATATGTCAGAGCAGGAAAATATCGATTTCTTTCAAGAGTTTGATAAATTATTATTGTACATTAAGGTTGATAATTGATAAATTATATTTTGGTTAAACAAGCTGATAATACTGAAATCGTAAAGTTGAGTTACGCTGTGAATTGAGTTGCTAAACAGATTTCGGTTTCTGCATGAGCGAAGGCCCTTAAGGCCTAAGTTAAGCTAAGTAAATAAATAGTTTGGAGTTATTGAAAAACATTACAAACTTTTTCACTCCGTTAGAAGCTTGGTTTTTCATAATAAGTACAAAAACTTTTCGTCCAAAATATTTTGACAAAGCTCACAAAGCTGACAAAGCTCGCACGTGATGTTGGGAAAAGAACAATCTAAGTTAGTACGCATGAATGCATTTTTGAATCGCTTCAATATTCGAAGACTCAATGTCAAATGCACCAAAAACAATCACAACTGCGCAACTGTGATTTTACTTCTTCTTAAAATATACTGTTTCTAACGTAGAATTGTTGAATCAAAAAGTTCGTATTGAAAATCTACCCCCACCGCATGAAAGATATTTACGAACAATACTTGCAATTATCCCAGCTGGCGATCATATTATAAGCCGGGGATTCTGTCAATAGTCATCAATGCTGTTAATAGCGCCATTCTCATCGTTTAACAGTATTTAGACGGCCTCCGTGGCCAAGCGGTAAGCCTACATACTAGCAATCCGAAGGTCGCGGGCTCAAATCCCAACGTGCTTTAAAAAAAATTAATATTATCGAAGGAAGCAAATACTTTGTGGTGTGACATTATATAATAAATTAAAAAATACACTTTGTAAAGCACCACTTTTTATTAGAATTGATATTAAACAGCCAACCAGGTTTCGCTCATCTCGAGCTTCATCAGGGCTTATTATAACAACTAAAGATAATTATCTACAGATATGTATGTCTGTAGATAATTATCTTTAGTTGTTATAATAAGCCCTGATGAAGCTCGAGATGAGCGAAACCTGGTTGGCTGTTTAATATCAATTCTAATAAAAAGTGGTGCTTTACAAAGTGTATTTTTTAATTTTTTTTTAATTTATTAAAAAAAATTATTTGATTTATTTGTGCTACATCAATATAATTAATAAATGAAAAATGTTGCAGAGTGGAATATACTCTCGGAAAACGGACAGGTTGAGACATACGTAGAATGCCGACTTCAATATCTTTAGTCTGTTGTTATCTGAATATTAGATTTTGGAGTGTCCCGTGATCGTGATCAGGTCAGTGTCATCGCTATTCCCGAGCGCCTGAAACCAGTGAGACTACAGCATCTCCAATTGGGGTATGTTGTGAGCTGAAGGTAGTTGTGAGGAGGGGAAAGAGTTGGGACGAGGAAGGTGGGAATGAACCTGGCTCTTCGGAATTAGTCACAATACGCGGATATAGCCATTTCAAGCAACGTTTTAATTCTATGTAACATGAGAGCGATACTAAGAGTATCGTCCACTATGGAACGTGCCGCAAAAATAATATATTATTATTAATGAAATATGAAATAACGCAATTTAATCAAATTAAATTTATTTACGCACGCCGGGTTTTGAACCAGCGACCTTCAAAATGCTAGTTAAGAGACCACGGAGGTATGGCAGCGATTGTTGTTAATCGTTGATGTATGCTTTTTTACGGAAAACTTATAAAATAACGAAATGATTAGACTACTTTCAACAGTGAAGTTTACTTAGCGACAGCAATGACATAGTAATTTGGCGGTCTCGCGCCCTGGCCTGTATTCTAGCCCGCTTTACAATGTATAGATTAAGTCGTCAAAAGCCCTTACTGTCAACCATCGTTTAGAATCTGAATAGCAGTCTTCCTCCAGGGCGGTACTGGGAGTATTATCCACCAAGAAAAGCAATTTTGAAATAAATCCTTGTTTAACCACTCGGTTGCTCGGGGACATTTATATTTTTTTCCACGTATTGCGCGACATTTCTCAGCGATCATTTTAAAAATTTTCCGCCCGCATAAAAAAAATTATTACTCCACATTTGTATATGTAAATATATAAAAAAGGTATAGTGCTATACAGCCAATGAGTTCACCTGTATATTACTAATTATCTTATGGTTTTAAAATTGATAGAAAAAATTATTGAAAAATCGTCAACTTTATAAACGCGCGAAATGTGTGCTTTAGTGTTTTGAAATTGCCGCCAGTGGATATTTTTAATACTCGTATCTATATTGAATAAGTCCTACATTTTGAAGTTCCCTATGGCTTCAGATGCAAATATATACTAGAAATCTATTTTTTCAAGTGTTAACAGCAAATCAAAGTTTGGTTTGAAAATTATTTTGTAGAATTTGAGTGCGTAACTGAGTTTTAAACTGTCAAAATTCGTTCTAGGATAATTCAAAGACAATCGTTAAGGCAATTACTTATAGTCTATATTATCAACTATTTGATAGAATAAATTGCTGGCCATAAAAATGTTTGAAATAATTACAATAAATGTATTACGAATGGTGGGAAAATGTGATCCGATTTTAGACCGAAAGCAATCGTAGAAAAATAAAATCGGTCCGAATCGGACCAAAAGCAATCCAGCGGCTATAACATGACCTGTCTGTGACTGAGTTGGCAGCGCATCTGGCGTTGTGAGTTAAATTCCTCGGCTGGTTAAGTCCAGCATCACGACACAAGCGTCATTTTCCGCTTACTGTCATGGTAGCAAAGTGCTAGCATGGTATTTGACGGCTGACGTGGTCTAGCGATAAGGCTTTTGACTCGCAATTAAATTTATTAAATACATTTTATTTGTTAACTTTGTGTTATTTCACGATTAATTAATTAAAAAATAATACATACTATATTTACTGCAAGTTCTAAACTGGAAGATACTCTTAGTATCGCCCTGGCGTAAGACCACAATTCAGAACTGAAACGGCCTTAGCCATGTTTAGTGACCAGATCAGAATAGCCAGGTACTTCCTTACCATCCTCTTTCCCATCACCTTCCCTTCCCCACTATCTTCAGCCTCACAACATACCCCAATTGGGGATGCAATAGACTCACTGGCTCCAGACGAGAGCAGCTGGAACTGTTGTGAGGTATTCATATAAAAATAAAAATGGTAGCATGGTAGTTCAAACTGCTCGAAATACTAGAACCAAGGGGCATAATCTTTTACTTATCCCTTTAGCTAAAACAACTTTTGGCCAAAGAAATGTTTGATACTTGCAACAAAACTATGCACTGGCCATTATACAAAACACAATTTATCTTAACTATAAATCTGACACCAAGCTCTGGATTACCAGCTGAAACAGATACAATAGGCCGCTAACATGGACTTCATAATGACTTGGAAAAAATCGTGTGGATAGATTTTTTTACTAAGATTACGAAAATGTTAGTAAAATTTTTTAAAAATTTTCGAAAATGTTAAAAAAAATGTACAGTTTTTTTTATTTTTAAATAAATAAATCCATTATTTGGGCTCGTGACGTCACGACATGAAAATGTCCCGCCTCCGAAAATGTTCCTATTAATTTTATAAAATTCCACACTGATTTTTTTTTTTTAATATGGTATCACTTTGATTTCAGGTGAATTTTTGAATTTGACATTTAACGTTCACTAGATTTATTGTTTAATCTCTGCGAACGAATCATTTGGTTTGATTTTTTGACAGATGTAATGAAGAGAACCCCGTACATTTTACGTTGTCCGTACGTGTTTTAGAGGTATAATGATAATGGTGCGGATTTTAACAAAATTAAATATTATAATATTCTAATAAGAATATTATAATATTCTTATTATTATTACAAGTACGAGTAAATAATAATAATAATAATAAAAAATAACTAAATCAAATGTAATATACTCGTACTTGTAAATAATAATAATAATAAGAATATTATAATATTCTTATTATTATTATTATTTACAAGTACGAGTATATTACATTTGATTTAGTAATATAGACGTTGAACATTATAATGATTTATGATCAATAAGATGGATCAAGGAAAAAAATATTTATGAGATTTAATATTATTGGTATGCCTCGTTATTCTCCTGTGTCATTCGTGTGAAAAACGTTCTATTTTTTTAAAATAATTTTCGGCTATGTAATTATCATTTTTTCGCACCTATAAAATTATGTCCCGTCTTTCCGGTTTATAAAAAATGGTCTGATTTTTCGGATTGAAATTTTCAAAAAATCGCCAGGGTTTCAAAAATACGATTAAAAAAAAAAAATACAGAATGTCTTATAATATTTACCTAAACCGGAATTTGTTTTTAAAAAATGTGATGCAAGTGGCCTATTTCAGAGATACTATCAAAACTAACTTGTAAATATGTATTTTTTCCATGGTGTAACGATGATTGTATGTTACATATATTTAAATTGTGTTGTTATTTGTGATTTGTTATACGTGTATTACTTTTATTATAACCTGATCATGTTTTAAAGCGCCTGCTCTCATCACAAGTTTTCCTCGTGAGACAGGATAATTATCACAAAGTGTTTTTCTAGAATTAAAACAAACAAATTAATAAAAAATACAAAGCAGAAGATTTTCAAATTATTGTCAGGTTATTCATAACCCGGCACAATGTGTGTTTTTCTTTTTAAGAAATATTAATATATGAATCCTAATCATATCATTAAAATAAAACTTTTTATCAAAGTATATGTTCCTATTGATAAAAACAGGAAAAGAAATTGATTTGAAGGCTCTCCCGCCGACGGAAGTGACGTCACTTGAGACTGGAGGCAGGATTGGAATATGGATGAAGCAGCGCCGCCTGTGATTTCTGCGGAAGTAGCGAAGGATCGAATTTCCTGAGTACTTCCGCTTCCGGAGGGACCTGTGCAGAGTGAATCTTAAAGCTCGCGTGTTGACGTGGAATAAGATTTATATTTGAAGTGATACACAGATCGTACGTTTTTGCAATGTTGTTGATGATGGTGCTCGTATGCTCTCAAATATTGGTATGCTAGTGAAATGCGCATGCTAACGTGCATACATTATGATAGTTTTACAAGGAAAAATATGTATTATTTGTATGCCTTATATCGCCACGAACACAGGTAATAGACATAAAAAAATTGTTGGGCAAATGGAATCTGCAAACACTGGACTTCAAGCAAAAAATGTTTATTATTTTTTTTGATTTTTTTATTTATTTAATCAATTAGTCATTAAAAAGTATTTTTAAATCGTTTTTTATAATTTTTTAAGTAGTTTAAGCATATGTTTTATAGTGTAATTAACAATTTTATTTTTATCCCACTTCAGCCAAACAATGGCAAAACATTCATTTTATTCAAAAAAATATTTCTTGGTATTAGTAGATAATGTAAACCGATTCGATTTGCTAAAAAAGGGTTATCGCAATCCGAGACATTGTTAACCACTTAATGGCATAATATTTGTTTTTAAACAATTTCATATCCAAACCTAAGTAGAATTTTTCGGCCATTGTTGCAATGCCTCTAAAAGAAGAAAAAGAGACTATTTAATTCTGCTTATTTTAGTCACTTTGGATACACAGTATTTTTTGTTTTTTCGCCTGGTGCGTACAAAAATAAATTAGAAGGTTTTCTGATGCGTGAGCAGCATGTATTTTTCAAATTTACCCCTGCTATCCCCTACCGCTAAAGTGTCCCTTTTCCACTTTAATTTTTACTTGCAAATAGTTCTTATCGAAGTCCATATTTTAATGAACCTTTCTATTACCCACACATTTTCATTTTAACAATAATAATCAATGTTTAAATTGCTCTAATTATGTTATTGAAATGAACATGTTTCGCTTAAGTACAATAGACTGTTTAGACACAAACTTAAGTGCTCGCTATGTAAACGTATGTTCCGTGTTCTGTACACTGCATGGTGGTTTCATACCGCCTGCTGACTAAAGGTGGTTGCATTGTTCCCAAAGCTCTCACGTGAGTAAATTATTTAATTTATTTAATACGGAGACTCGAGGGACGTTAAATTTCGTGTAAGTTTAGTTGGAATAACACATAGCGTTAATATTTACAGCTGACTACTTTAAGAAACCGGGCGGCGTTTTGACCATTCCCAAATTTCCTCACTGGATTTTGACACAACCGCAAATCTTTAGTGGTAAGCGAAGTCACTCCCGCTGTCTGTGCGCTTAGATCTTTTAAACTATGCAACGGATTTTTATGCGGTTTTCACCAATAGTTATGGTGATTCATTATATAGGTTTAGATATATAATTTGTCAAGGTTTTGTATAAATTGGTTGAAATATCTTTACACAGTATAAAGCAAAGTCGCTCCCGCTGTCTGAGCGTTTAGATATTTTAAACAACGTAACCGATTTTTCATGCGGTTTTCACCAATAGATAGAGTGTTCATGAGGAAGGTTTAGATATATAATTTGTCAAGGTGTTGTGTAAATTGGTTGAAATATATAATATTTAAAGGGAGTGGACTGGCAAGCGGGCGGCGTGGATATGATATGTTATGTATATATGTTATGTATATGTACAAATTAACAGATGGCGTTGGTTATAAAGGTTGGGTAATGGCGTTGTCAGTAGATGGCGCTGTGTTTCGTTAGTCATAGCCGGGTGTGCTAGTATAATATCTAAAGAGAGCGGGCTGGCAAGTGGGCGGTGTGGATTTGATATGCATGAAAATTGACAAATGACGTTGGTTATAAAGGTTGGGTAATGGCATTATGAGTAGATGGCGTTGTGTTTCGTTAGCCATAGTAACGTGTAACCGGGTCTGATAGTATTTTTATACTCGTAAGTTACTTCTTATAGGAGTTAGGACCCTCCAAAATTACCTGGTTTGAACGCCTTTATGAGACGTTCTGTATACAAACTAAACAATGTATTTTTAAAAAAAGCTTAACGTACAAACACATAGTATTTTCTTCTAATGCAGGTATTAAAAAAACCTTAACGTAAAAACACATAGTATTTTCTTCTAATGCAGGTATTAAAAAAACCTTAACGTACAAACACATAGTATTTTCTTCTAATGCAGGTATTAAAAAAACCTTAACGTACAAACACATAGTATTTTCTTCTAATGCAGTTAGTAAAAAAAGCTTAACGTACAAACACATAGTATTTTCTTCCAATACAGTAAGTAAAAAAAAAGCCTAACGTACAAACACATAGTATTAGTAAAAAAAAATCGCAAAAATCAGTCCAATTTTGGAGAAGAATAATGGGGAACACAAAACCTCGATTTTGATGATTTTATTTAGGTGAGAGTGAGTGAGTGAGGGTGAGGTCAGCCGGTGATGCAGTTGTCCCTTTCGCTTTGTATTTGGCGGAGTAAGACCGTGATAGCAACAGTTTGTTAAAATATCTATTGTTCAAATTTCTAGAGGACCGGGTTTCCTCAACCAGTGATTCCAGACATTATTTTATAGTTAAAAAAACGCTAATGAAATTTTGGTTTCCGGTGACTTTTTACTGTTTTTTTTTTCAAAAACAATAAAAAACTTTCACATTATGTCACTGGTCACTAAGCCGAGTAACTAACCAATCCATTGCTCACCCCTACTCCAATACCTACTGATTTTTTAATGTTTGTGTTTGAAAAAAAAGTCACAGTAGATCGAAAAATCATGTAGGTATGCCGTTTTCTCCAAATAACCTCAGGTATCATTGGTTAAAGAAAATGAGATTCGGACCTTTTTAATCATAACATTTGAAACTATCAGGCAAATTGTTTTTAATTCATGTTGATTATCTTTTATATTAGATAGACATTAGCTTGTGTCGCTCCCCACAGAGAGAAAAAAATGGCCTTAATTTTAAACGCACGGGGTCTCAAAAGATTCGTATGATCTGTAGCTATTCGAAAACGTAAAAATAAATGAAATTATTGATCACTATTAGTCCGCTAAAATGGCCGGAAGCTTTGAAAAAAAAAATAGATTTCATAATTTGGAAAAAAAATAAAACAAAGGGTTCATATTTTATACTTTGTACCAAACTTAATTTTTATTCCATAATTGTAGTACAAATAACGCAATTTTTTTTTTTAAACATATGTGATGTGTTTGTTAAAAATATGAAAGGGTAAAATTACACTTTTTCTGGATAAAATCAGTATTCTTGTTGACTTACTTGTATTCATAAACTTGTTTTTTTTTTGATAAGTTTTAAGATTTTCACGGCCAAAAAACAATTTTCGTTATTTGTTTTTGGGGTGTTATGCCGTGTTGCGCTACCTCCTTCTTTAGCCAACGTTTCGGACATCGTTGCAGTGTCCAACATCAGGGCAGATCCGGCAGATCATATCTACCGGATCTGCCGGATCTGCCCCGATGATGGACACTGCAACGATGTCCGAAACGTTGGCTAAAGAAGGAGGTAGCGCAACACGGCATAACACCCCAAAGCAAATAACGAAAATTGTTTTTTTTTCTTAATTTTTGTCGCATTTCCGGATCTGCCGGATCTGCCCTGATGATGGACACTGCAACGATGTCCGAAACGTTGGCTAAAGAAGGAGGTAGCGCAACACGGCATAACACCCCAAAAACAAATAACGAAAATTGTTTTTTTTTCTTCATTTTTGTCGCATTTTTAATAACAAGCTAACGTTAAACGGTTAAATTATTTTAAAAAAATATTAAAATAATTTTTTTAAATGTTTTAGCTTTGTTTTCTGATTTTGCATTTTAGCGGGCTAATAAACATTAAAAAAAAAAAGAAATTTAAATGCAGTTCTCATTTTCTTTGAAAGACGCAACTTTTGAGACCCCGGGCGTTTTTTAATTCAAAAGTTGATATAATTGACACACTCTAATAAACATCCCCAATAGGCGTTCAAATATTTTCAATTTTTTATTAAAAAAACTCCCTTTTTATAACTTTTGAAGGTTATTCCCATCAATGTAATATATATATCGTTGTTATCTTCTTCTTCAATGATCTATTACATTAATGAGAATAACCTTCAAAAGTTATAAAAAGAGAGTTTTTCTTGTAAAACTTGAATATTCATTTAGACTTTTATAAAAAGTCAATTGTTCCATATAATGAATAAATTTGAATATATTTATCCGAGACGCTATCCAGGTTACCAACCAATACTACTGCAATTACTCTGCATTACTGCAGAGGAAGGATGAAAGTAAACTGAATGCTGTTGAAATGAGATCCCTGAGACGTATGTGTGGTAAAACAATGTATGATCGTGTGAGAAATGTGGATATCCGCAAAGAATGTAAGGCTGATGTAAGTATAATGAGTAAGATTAAGAAAGGGACCCTCAGATGGTTTGGGCATGTAGAGCGAATGAACGAAGGAAGTAGTGTAAGAAGAATATACGACGCGAATGTGAATGGTAGAAGAAGTCGGGGACGCCCGAGGAAGACATGGCACGATCAAGTTAATCAGATACTTGAGTCATGTCAAAAGTCAGAATAATAGAAGAGAATGTATGAGACGATGTATGAATGTGAGTGAGGCAAAGAGTGTGTGCCAAGACCGAGTTGTTTGGCGGTCCGTCCTCTCTGCCTACCCCTGCGGGGAAACGGCGTGATGGTTAGTTAGTTAGTTAGTTAGTTCTTTGAATGATTGTTTCCAATAAAAAGGGTAGTTGCCCGTAATATGAATTAGTTGTTGATAATATTGTTGATTCTAAAATTTGAAATATGAGATTGACAAATATGAGGGTTCGACAGAAGGTGGCTAAAGCGAAATTGTATAACGCGCACGTCCCGGTTAGACTAGAGGTCTGGGTCCCAGTTGCGACCATTGTCTTTTTCTGTGCCTTGTTTTCTCGTATATTTTCATTTAGATTATTATTGTAATCTTGTTCTTCAATGTTCAACTATTTGCCTACAACGCATTTAAAGATACTTATTCTGTTTGCTCGCCAAACCGAGGACTCCAACATAGAGAAACTCATAGTCACTGGCAAAGTGTTAGGCGAAAGAAACAGAGGAAGGTCACTAATGCACTGTCGTCCGGTAAGTCGGTGTCCTTGGCTTTCCTTAGCAATAAGCAACAGACTTTCTTAAAATTTTAAAATTTCAAATAATTCAACTCTTAATGATTTAATTGGCAGTCTGTTTTACTAAGCAATCAGATAACAAAAATATTACTGAAAGCAGAATTTTCACAAGTATTTATGAAGAAAAGTCACGGGTCACCTCTTCTTCCATCCTATTGCCAGTATTCAAAATCCCGGTAGCACCTATTTTTAAGATGGGAATCGAGGAGGTCATATGCAAAGTGTATTAGCACTTACCCGAAGGATTTTAATCAGCGATTTCTGAGAATATTTAGAGTAAAAATGTTCGATGATATATTTGCTTTATTATAAAAAAAAATCAATCACACGTCGTCATTGATCACACTCCTGGCGACGGGATCGCGTGATGTTTCACGTGTTACAGTGCTGCTGGAACGAGACGGGTGCTTATCACGTAAATTGATAGGTTTTACCCGAATTTTCAATTTCGACGTGTGATGGAAAAATATTTTTATTGTATTGTATTTTTATTAAAAAAAAATTATGTATATATATATATAATCGGACAGCAATTTGACATCTACCTTTTTACTCCAAATGTGCCCAGGAATCGCTGTTGAAAATCCTTCGGGTAGGTACGTGCTGTTACACCCTGTATAAATATTAATAGTTAATATAAAGCTGAGGTACTCGGCGTTACCAAAAATCAGATGTACACAGTAATTTTTCTCGAATTTCGAACATAAAGTGTGCAAAATTCCATCAAAAAGTATCAAATATAACTTTTGGGAGTGGAGGAGATGGAGGTGGTTTTTGTGAAATCTCATTTAAACAGTGACCTTTCCTTTGTTTTACAGGTCAAGGGTTCAAAATGTCATCAACCTCAGAATAAATCTATAGATTTGCACACAAACCAAATCCACGCATCCCGCCTGCCACAAACAGACACTTCTCTTTATGCAGGGTGTCCGGGGGTAAAGAGCATTTAGGGAGGTTATTCTAGATGATGGTAGGAATAAAAAAGATTAACAACTTTTTCTGAAATTTCAACATTTTTTCCCATCCAAAAAGACGTACCTACAAAAAATCCTTAGTGTGAGGATCTTACTTGCTGAGAGCCTACCGGGCGCCCGACTCGATTGTGATTGGCCCGTATCGTAACAGGGGAAAATAATAAATCTGGCCGTACACGCCGGACTAATTTTATCTTTTTACCGCAAAACTACCCCTAAAAGTTAGAATTTCTAAAAAAGTTATGTATCTTTTTTACTTGTACTATCATGTATAATCACCTCCCGAAATTAATGCATTTTACTTTCGAATACCCTGTATATTACTAACTGGGTCCCGGCATGCGGTGCAATGCCATATTCAAAGAAATAAATTGTTTCTTCCTGTATGTCCTTTCCCGTGCGTCTCCGTTCCCCTCCCACGTCCCCTTCCCCTCTCACATTCCCCTTCCACCTTCCCCGCCTTCCTTCCCCCCTCTCCTGCTCCCCCGTCCCGCCAAACCCCTCCCGCGTTCTATATATTTAGTCCCAGTACATTATTCAGTTTTCAAAAAGCTCGGGGGCCACATATTGCAATTTTTTACACAAATTTTCCACAACAAAAATACATTTTTGTATATTATAAAAACAGTCAATCAAATTTGGTACCTTACAATAGGTTAGTACTTTGATTAATTTAATTAATTAAAAGAGTTTATTCGAAAATTGAATTTTGATTTAACGACGGTTTGCAAAATGTCATTCTCAAATTGTGAATTTTTTTGTAGTTTCGTTAGAGTTTTTGTAATGATTAAAAAAACTTTTCAGATATGTTGCCATGTGGTTGTGATTGTTTGTAACATTTCCTATGCTTAAGGCTCCGCAACCGGGCCCGAAAAGAAGAAGATGGAGAGATACGAAATTACGAATGAGCGCTAACATTTACAGCGACAAAATCAATGCGAAAATTGCGAAAATGTTTAATAAAACACGACTCGTTTAAAATAGAGCGAAAATCTCGCGAACATTGTCTTAAACTGAATTTTTTCATACATATAACTTGTAAAATAACTGAAACAAACTTGTTTATAATATATTTTTGAATGTAGCTATTACTTTGTGGTTATCCATTATAATAAAATGAAGCAATGCAACTTTGTATAAACCACTTATAAAATGTGCAAATCCGACCGGTTTCGGAACAAACGTTCCTTCGTCAGGGAAAGCTTATACTAATTTGACAGTTTATAAATATTACAAAAAAGAAATAAAAATCGCCAAAAATGATCCAAAAAAAATTTGGAAAGTTGTAAAAGATATAACTTATTGCAGTCCTAAGAAAAACTCGAATATAAAAGAACTCGTAATAAATGGAGATAAAGTCTTAGCAAAAAATGAACCTAATAAAATAGCTAATTTTATAAACTCACAATTTGCAAGAGTTGGTACTACCTTGGCGGAAAAAATTCTCCAAAAAAACTGCACAACAGAAGACTCATTATTCAAACTATGCTCTGCCATACGACCAAATCACTCATTTTATGCTTACAAAGTAAAAACAAGGGAAATATCGGATCTCATTAAATCTCTCAAACCAAATTGCGCTACGGGACCGGATAACCTTTCCAATCAAATACTAATAAATCTCCGAGAATACATACTTATACCACTTCAACACATTTTCAATCAAAGTTTTAGGCTCGGAATTGTCCCTGATCACTTAAAAATAGGATGTATTACTCCAATACATAAATCGGGAGACAAAACCCTGATACTTAATTACAGACCAATCACTTTGCTAAATTCAATATCCAAACTACTAGAAAAAGCTATGAAAAAAAGATTACTTGCGTACATTGAAAAACACAATCTGCTCTCATCCCACCAATTTGGATTTCGTGCTAAAATGGGTACAGAAGACGCTTTATCAGAATTAACCAACTACATAGTGAAAAGCATTGATGGCGGAGCATATATGATAGGAGTGTTCTTAGACCTAGCGAAAGCATTTGACACCATTTCACATAACTTACTACACCAAAAACTTAAAAATATTGGCATAACCGGTCCACCGCTAAAGTGGTTCCTCAGTTACATTGAAAATAGACAACAAATAGTAAAAATAAACAAACACAGCGGTGACAAATTAGATTTCAAGTATGGAGTACCGCAAGGCAGCGTCTTGGGTCCCATACTATTTCTCATCTACATAAATAGTCTAACTGAGATAAACTTAGGTAAAATAGACTACAAAGTAATCAGTTATGCAGATGACACAGCAATTTTGTTCAAGGCGCAATCATGGGAAAAGGTTTTCAAAAACACAAAAACAGCGATGATTGAAGTAAATAGATGGCTACAAAATAATCTACTAACACTCAACATTTCAAAAACAAAATACCTAACTTTCAGCAAAACAAAGGCTGGTCAACCACACTGCCATCCACAACTTCATCTTCACCCCTGCACCAATACAATCTCAAATAACACATGCTGTACTTGTGACAAAATTGATCACGCGGATAATATTAAATACCTAGGATTAACTGTTGCCCATAAACTAAAATGGGATCTCCATATTAATTTACTTACAAAAAGAATACGGAAACTATCATACATCATCAAAACTATAAGAAACATCATGTCCTTAAATCAATTAAAAAATGTATATTTCGCACTTTGTCAAAGTATTCTAACGTATGGTATATCAGTATGGGGAGGAGCAGCAGATACTTACCTCAATCCTCTTAAAATAAATCATAAAATAATAATTAGAATTATGTTTAAAAAACCTTACCAACATCCGACAGAACAGCTAATGATTCAAAACAAATTACTAGACATAAATAAACTATTCATTAAAAAAATTATCTATAAAAACTGTACAAAAACATCACCTCACCACATACCTCACTCGCAAAAAACAAGAGCAAAAGTAAATAATCACTTTCAGGTTCCCTATATTAAATCAACTTTCGCAAAAAAACATGAATCGTACCTGGCTCCACACATTTTCAATATCTTCCTAACACAAACAAAAACTTACGTTACCCCAAATAAATTGGACTGGCTGTTCAAAAGATTTGTTATATGGTTGAATGAAAAGGAAAGAAAGGACATTCGGAATATCCTAAATAACTAACACGAGTATATTTTAAAGATTCATTTCATATAATTTCCAACAAAATTATATAATATCAAAATATGCAGTGTATTGTACATAATATTAACTATCATGTACCTATGTTGTAATGTAATAAATTTATGTAATACAGCATACAATTTTAACTATTACCCACAGTATTTATATTATCTTATTTAAATGTATAATTTTTTTACAAAAACATGTCAACTTACAAAAACAAAAACAAAATTTATACGTAAATATTTAATATAACAACATTATGTATGTATGCATGTTTGTGTATGTATATATGTATGTATGCATGTATGCATGTGTGCATGTATGCATGTGTATGTGTATATGTGTTTAAGTATAAATGTGTGTTTGTATATATATATACATGTATAGATATATGGAAAAGAAAATGTACATGTATAAATGTTCATGTATGTACTTATAGGTATATATTCTTCATAGTTTTTTTTTTTATCTTTCATATATATTTCTTTATCATATAAGCATAGTAGGCATAGGAATAGGCAAAGTGCATATAGGCATATAATTTCACTTTTGTTTTTTATCTTTTTATACTTCTTTTTTTATCATTATTATTTTTTATCATTTTTAATATCACATCATTTTTTTTATCTTTTTATACTACTATTTATCTTTTTATAATATTAGATCTACTCTGATTCATATCCTTTTTAATAAATATAAAATGTTATTTACCTACCTCGGAACAGACTATGTCTAGTGAGGTGGGTAAAATAAAACTTTGTAAATAAATGAAAAATAAATAAACGCCCGGGTTGCCGGCATTGAAACTGAGAACAATGTTTTATTAGGGTAGGGGTGGAGCCGTTGTTAGTTAATAATGTAGATTGGGTGGGTAGGTATTAGTGTAGAGTGGGTGGGTAGGGGAACAAATCCATGATTGGGCTATGTGACAATATTTTTTGTTTGTTTATAATAGTTTTTGGAGCACACTTTGCGATTTTTTTCTATCGATGGAATTTTATATAATTTGCGTTTCGGCGCGGGCAATGTCTAGATATTATCTTCAAGAATAACATATATTTTTTTAAGAGCTTCAAAACTTAACGTGTTTTAGGGAGATATGTTAGAAATCAAACATACATTGATTTTTATATACATAGATAGAAGTAGAAGTTATTCCGCGCAAGTTACCCTGTTTAAATATTTAAATTTTTTATCGTTGTTAGTTGGTAACTATATTATTGTTATAAAATCCGATAAAATTTACGTCAAACATTTTTACTTAATTAGAATTACCCCGTTAAAAATTTTCTGCCTCGTTGGAAATTAATATCATTGTTTGTTTAATTCACGTTGCGTGTATTTTGTTTATTAATGACATGTTGATAATGTAGTCCAGAATCAGTTTTTATTGGTTGTTATTAATTAATTAATTACTAGCAGGTAAAAGCGGGAAAACTATAATATGAAAACTTCAATAGTTCTATATGGATATTATAAATGGCAGAACTTCCGTTTGTATCTTTACGTGAAACAAATGTGTGTGACAGACTGTATAATTGTACAGATTAATAAAACAATTTAATATTTGCTGTTTGGTTTTGAAATGAGAATGTTGTAAGTTCCTATCGGGATGTCATTTATCCAGTTGTTCCCAACCATCACCTTGTTGGATTGAAAATTTAGAATGGCAAGAAAATTAGTTAAAATTCGATTGCATATGTTTTGAAGACAGAATAAGATTTTTGACTACCGTGGAAGCAAGTTGTTGTTGTTTTGTTGTGTACAATGGTGACCGGCCAATTCATAACGCAACTAACTCAGAACCACCTCAGAAAGGTCATTAAAAGTGATGATTAAAAATATAAAAATATTGGTTAAATATGTTAAATTGGGTTAGGGGTACTGGCTATTTTAAAATTATTTTTTCCTGGCTTTTAATAACCTTTCTGAGGTGGTTCTGAGTTGGTTTCATTCTGAGTTGGCATGGATCCGTACAAAATACACAATCTCATCAAGGAAGGAAGTACATAATATCGTTTGTACTCATTCGTTTTGCTGTGGCGATAATTACCCAGAGGTATCGCGGTGGATCTATCTATACAAATTGTGTAATTGTGTCATGTGCTCCTTCGCAGCGATACAGTGGTAAGTGATTTGTCATTCCTATTTCCATTTTACCTAATTCCAGCAAACACCGTTTCGTCTTGTTTCGTTTTTAGCATTTGCAGTCCATTTCGTAAGCAATTTAGGAAGGAACTCGCGATAACGATTGCTTACTGTTTTCTTTATTATGTTTTTAGATGCAAAAAAAATCTAAACCGAAGACAAAAATCTCTTTAAAATTATATAACTCCAAATAACTTTATTTATTTTATTTATTTATTGATTAACGCCATTTTTAGGCCTTTTACATCATACGAGTGGTAAGAATATACAGTATTTATTGTACATAACTGAACTGTCTCAGTAACAATATTTGATATTTGTTGAAAGATAAATTGAAGATGTCCACTAAATTGGTATAATTGTTTCCGTCCTTTAGTATTCTGGGCAAAGAGGAATACATATGGTAGTTAGTCCCAGAATTTCTACAATGAAATAAATCCTGACTTCTAGTATTACGTAGTGGTATTCATAATTCTTCTAGTTTTAGTAATCACTTATTAAAGTAGATCAAGTACTTCCCTCAACACCCTGCATACAGAGAGTGTCTGTGGCGGGCGGGTGGCGTTTATTTGATTTTTACAGAAATACACAGTTTTACTCCGCACACTTGTTGTTGAAAAGTAGAGGAAGGTCATCGTTAACATGAGATTTAGAAAAACTACCTCACTCCCTTTTCTCACCCCTTTAAGTAGAATGTTGATACTTCTTAATGAAATTTTTCAAAAACGACGTTAAAAAGAATAGACAAATTGCTGTTTCCTTCTGATTTAAAAAAATCCTTATAAAACCCGGCCAACGCCGGGGATAAGCTAGTTATCTTATAAAAACTAATGTTTGTTTGTTCCTTATGCGTTCCTGAATCATTCATTCTATTGCGATGAAACTTGAGTTCATACATGGGCAACCGCGCGCCGGCCCTGATTCATCTCGGCAAAGTAATAGAGAAATATATTAGTAGTTCCAGGAAGAGATTTTTCACAATAATTTTTGTTTAAAATAAAACAATAACTTTGTAAACACCACTCTTATTTTTATACTTTATGCCGACCGGGTTTCGCTACAACCGTAGCTTCTTCAGGGCAGTATAATACTCTACTAACATTAGGTTACATTTGTGTTATAATATATATTTTACCAAAAATGGGCTGGGCTGGACTCGTCAAGTGGAGGAGGAAGAGGGAGGCATAGATGAAGAATTGGGAATGGAACGGACGTGTTCTTTATCAATAGGGAACAATCATAGTATGGGACTTTTATTTAAATTAAGTTGGTTATTTACTACCTTACTATTAGTGTTTATGGCTTTCCTAAGTTCAAGTGCCTCTAAATTATCCAACCTTATACCGATGTCGTTTTTATGAATAAGTTTGGCGCCAGCGTTTTTGTCAAATTGATGATCGTTTTCAATCAAGTGGTTTGCAAATTCTGAAAATCCAGAGCTGTGTAAACATCGAAGATGTTCTTTAACACGGGTGTTTATGTTGAGCGCTGTTTTACCAATATAAAAAAATGCGCAATCGCTGCATTGAAGTGAGTAAATTCCCGAGTGTGATAGACTGTCTTCCTTATCCTTACCGTTCATTAAAAGTTTGCCTATATTATTATTAGTGTAAAATGCTGGTTTGATTTCTGATGGGAGATTTTTAACACTTTTTTGAGAGAAATTATTGATGTACAGGATTCTACGCCATTGATGAGGTTGATTATTATTACTTGGTATATTATTATTATGAGGTGGACTGTTGTATAAAAATTTACCAGTGGATAATTTTTAAATTTTTTTATTTAGAATGTTGTCGACTATATTTGGGTTCTAACCGTTATTTATTGCGATTTGTTTGATCGTAGATAGTTCTATTGCAAAGTTGGTATTTGATAAAGGGACTGTAACTAATCTATGTGTCATGGAATGAAACGCTGAATGTTTATGGGAGTTGGGATGGTTAGAGGAATTGTGAATCGTTATGTCAGTGAACGTCGGTTTGCGGTAGATTTTAAATTCGATTTTATTATTTATTATTGATAACGTAAGATCTAGAAAGTTTAAGGTAGAATTGGTTCCTATTTCTATGGTGAATTTAATTTGTTTATGGAAGGAGTTTATTAGCAACAGGAAGGAGTTGAGTTGTCTCTTGGTTCCCAACCAAACACAGAATACATCGTCAACATATCTCTTCCATAACAATAAGTTTTGTAATAATGGTGATTTACTATTAAAAATATTATTTTCTAAATTGTCCATGAATATATCAGCGATGAGGGGTGATGTTGGTGGTAAATTAATAATGTCACATCACAAAGTATCCGCTTCATATGAACAAATAATTTTTGTAATCAGAAGATGAAAGTAATATTATGTCGTTCTTACATAAAAAAAAATATATTTATTTATTTATTAACGGACTTACGTAAAATATACAACAAAGAATCACGAAATTTGGAAATGAACATTGTAAGGATAAAAGTAATGAAGACAAAGACAAACAGAAAAAAAGAGTAAGTTCAAGTCAAGACTTTGCAAAAAGTTATTTATCTTTTTTACTTGTACTATCATGTAGAATCACCTCCCGAAGTTAATGCACTTTACCCCCGGACACCCTGTATATTGGTGAGCTGTAGGGTTATGACATTATTTCCTATAGGTACCATTCATCCGATTGCGATGAAACTTCGGGGTGTTCTTATGCGTACACCCGCGAATGTTTATATACATAATTGTGAGTTCTGGCGTTATGAAATTTGTATAAAAATTTTACATTGGTGATGTGCGAGTTGTTTGAAAAAATGTATGTATTTCATAGAATTAAGCGGCAGGGAGGGAAAGAGAAAGGGGAATGGGAAATTCGTGAGGAGGAGGGGTCGCAGTAGGAGAACGGGGGTGCATGGGAAATGACTGAGGGGAGAGGCAACGGAGGGATAGGGGACGAGGGAGGGCAGTGGGAGGGATTGCAAAGGAGACATAGTAACGGTAGAGGAAAGCAGGGGTAAATTTGGAAAATCCATGATTCTCACACTGACAGCTGTACGTGACCGTCTTATGGGTCAGAAAACCTTCTAATTTTTTGTGTACGCACCAGACGGAAAAACAAAAAAATATTGTTTATCCAAAAGGACTTCATCATTGATCCCTTCAGCACCGGTGCATAGTCGAGAAACACGCCAAACGCGTGCCTAACATTTGTACACGGTTGACATTTGTCACATGAGACCGGGTCGTTTCTTCTACTCGTTTTTGTGTTCAACGGCTTGGCTGTGGAATGATTTGCCAGCCTCTGTGTTTCCTCCTTCCTACAACATGGGTTTCTTCAAGACCAATGTTCATTCCTTCCTCTCCTCAAAAAGACCCTCAACACAGCATCCCAGATGACATAAGCCGTGAGGGAAATTATTTTCCTCAGGGCCTTCTGTGTGGAGTTACGTAAAAAAAACTTCAATAAACCGAATTAAAACATAAACACTTTCTTTGAGTGACATAGCAACGCATGCCCGGTACTCGCTAGTTATTTTTATAAAAATAATTGGTACACGTAAACTAACAGCGCTTTAAATTTAAATCCTAAAATAATATTTTTTAACAAAAATATTATTTTAGGATTTTTTTTATTTTGATCTGGGAGTTTCAGCATTAAACTTTTCCGGTAAAATTGTTGTTAGTTAACTCAGGACAAACTTTAAAATCCACGTCCCGAGTCCCGAGTCCCGAGTAGGACAACACGACAAGAGAAGTTTTTTTTCCATTGACCCTTGTCGGTCTGATGTTTAAAAATAATTCACGAACAAGCACAATGTGCTGTCGGAGTCCGTGGATTTATCAGATGGACTTTGGAAAAATTCGTCTCCTCTTGGGTACCCCACAAATGTACTGCTTCGTAAAAATGGAATTCTAAGAAACGGAAATTCTACCTATCGACGTGTTTTGTAGATATTTTGCAATATTTGTTTAGTTTTTTTTTTAAACGAAGACCAAAATTCCCGGTTTATGAATATTTGAAATTCTTCTAATGCCGCCATAGTAAGCAGCAAATGTTGCTTATATCGTGATGGAGGACTTAGCCAGCCAAGGAATCTTATTGGGTGGGACCCAAACGCGATGCCAACTCAGCCTATGTCAGGTTTGTGTGTATATTTTTTGTCTTGTTCGTTTCTATATGTACAGCGCTGACTTGAATTTGACTACTATTTTTATTTTTTACAAGCTCAAGATTCCAGCGTTGTCCGGGCTTTACACAGAGTTTGTAGAAATAAGACATAGACCAAAAAGGATGTCTCAATTATTTCAACTTTTGAATTCAGAAATGCCTGGGGTCTCAAAAGTTTCGTCTTACAAAGAAAATGAGAACTGCATTTTAATTAATTTTAAAAAAATGGTTATTAGCTCGCTAAAATGCATTTGAAATCAGAAAAAAACATGTATTTTAAAATTATGGTAAAAAATAATTTTTGTATAATAATTTACCTTTTAACGCTCGTTTGTTATTAAAAACTGCAAACGACAAAAAAAAAATAATAATTATGAATACCAGTAAGTTTACAAGAATCCTTTTTTTTGTAGAAAAGGTGTTATTTTCCCCTTTCATATTTTTAACAAACGCATCACAAATCTTTAAAAAAAATCATATTTTGCGTTATTTATGGAACTTAGTACTATCTACTGCAGTAATGGGATAAAAATAAAGTTAATAAAATATGGACTCTTTGTTTTATTTTTAATCAAATCACGAAATCTATATCATTTTTAAACTTTCGGCTATTTTAGCTAATAGTGAAAACAAATTTCATTTATTTTGACGTTTTAGAATAGCTACAGATCATACGCAACTTTTGAGACCACAGGCATTTAAACATAAGGCAATATTCTCTATATTGAAATTCATCTTTAGATCTCGCAGTACGAAGAACAAATCTAACCACGTTGTTGACGTGGAAGACAATGTCATATAAGCAGGATTTGCTTCGAAAATCACGCCAAGGTCTCGAATCTCATTTTTGCGTGCAAATATATACATATTAATATTGTAGAGAAACAGAAATGTATCTATTTACTTTCCTTAATTTCTCATTGCACGAATATGCCGTGATGGTTGGTTCAAAGAACGCAAACCAATCGTTGTTAGCATAATATTAAATGTTGTGCAAATATGTGAAAAGTTACACTTCTTGACTCGTGTGCAATGGCTGTAAAGAGGTAGAAACATAGTTTACAGAAATTATTATATGGAGTCGGTGTTGAAACGAAATCAATCAAGCCACTGATTATTATTTAATGAATTTCGGGTGGCTTAACTGAAAACACCCTCCACGAGAGAATGGACATTAAAATCAAATTAATTATTAAATTCTACTTGTCAAAATAATTATTACGTTGTAGGTATAATTTAAAGTGTTTGTGATGTTACAAATTAACGGCCCCGACGGTCAGAGAGCTACCAAATACATTTTAAATTTTTTATTACGATATTGACTATTTAACATGCATTTATTATGTGTTATACAATTAATATATATTATAAAAGAAAGTGTGTGAAAGTGTGCGTACCGCTAAAACTAAAAAAGGAGCCCCGGTACGATCAAGAAAGTTTTGTGTGTGTAGCAGTCTTCTACCCCCCATTTACGAGGAAGGTTCCCGTTTTTACCTGAAGGACATGCTTTTGAAGATATAAGGGCGGGAAGTTTCGTCCTGCAGAAATTTCTAGAACAGTCCAGAACATTCTAGAGCATTCTACAACATTCCAGAACATTCTGGAATGTTTAGGAATGTTCGGGAATAGTCTGGAACATTCTTAAACATCTCGGAATATCCTAGGTCATTGTGGAATATTCCGGAACACTTAGAATGTTGTGAAATGTTCTTGAACATTGTAAACTATTCGAAGGTTTTTTGTATTGGTGGGGCCACCCATTGGTAGGGGTATATAAAACACTAGCTGACCCAGCCACGCGTTGCTGTGGCTAATAAAAAACAACGTCATCTACTGGATGGTTATCCAATCTTTATAACCAACGCCGTTTTTGAGTTTATCCCAAAGCTACCAGGCGGCTTGACTTTTTCCGACACTTCTAACAATTATCGTTATGTTTCAACGAATTTACGCAAATCCTTGATAAATAACATACCTAAACCTTTCTCACCAAACACTATCTATTGGTGAAAAGCGCATGAAAATCTGTTCAGTAGTTTTTGAGTTTATCGCGAACAGACAGACAGACGACGCGAAGGACTTTAATTTATAATACGTAGGTGTGAAAGATTATAATAATGTGCATGAGATTCTTGGGGTAACTAACGTATTTAAGTTAAGAGGAATTAATACTGTATCCGACTAAATAACTTTTCAATTACCGCAATGAACGTGACCATTTTTTAGAAGATAGAATGGGTATAGTAAGCTATCCGTAAAAGATAGTTATATATGCCTTAGCGGACTTTTTTGTAATATCCCACCATGCAATGTTTTGTTATATCCCAAAAGGATTAGGCAGCGTTTTCGATGAAAGCTACCAGGCGGCTTGATATTTCCGACACTTCTAACAATTATCGTTATGTTTCAACCAACGTACACAAATCCTTGACAAATTACATACCTAAACCTTCCTCACGAAACTTTCTATCTATTGGTGAAAACCGCATGAAAATCCGTTCAGCAGTTTTCGAGTTTATCGCGAACAGACAGACAGACAGACAGACGACGCGGGGGACTTTAATTTATAATATGTAGAGATAGAGATGTAGAGAAGAGAAGAGAAGAGATGTAGAGATAGAGAGGATCCATTGTGGGTTCGAACGTTAGTTCAATCTCATATCAACTCCCTGAGCAAAGCCGGGTACCCCAGCCAGTTAACAATACAGTTCAGTATAATATTACTCGATATGTTGTTATTCTAATGCAGCCTTCATATTAGTGCTGTATTCATTGAGAATTTTACTGCCTCCGGATACACTTAAACTAATTCGTGGATGTCATAAAATATTATTGAATTGTGGGTGACAAATCAAACTTGAACTGGAAAATAACACAAAAAGGGCTGCCTATACAGCAGCGCCACTTTAAAAGGTTGGTGTCTATTGTTATGCATTTTGACCAGTGCTGATTTTACCATTTTGTTGATATAAAGTATCAAGAGGTAAATTAGCCTTTCAAAAGCTTGTAACGGTCAATCTTACCTATTTTCTATCTCCGCATCACCGCCATCCCTTCTATATAATTATTACGTCTCATATTATAATAAACCTTAATCCATACCAGGATTACAAGTAATGGGATAGTGGGTAGATCATAAAAGAAAGTCGGGAATGTACAGTAACAAGGATGCAGATTTATTCTCAAAGACTCATCGTTAAAAGGTAAAGTATGATAATTATATTATAAAATGTACAGGGGTGGTTGATTACATCAGGTTATCAATTAATGTCAAGCTAGTCATCTCGGAAACATGTGGTTATGAAACAAAATGGTTGCATTATAAGGAAACCCTGAAAGGGCGCCTGTAAAGATAATCAATACATATTTATAAGGGATCCTAATCAAACGCTAATGATTGTGAAACTAATGGTTAAACTATCTCGTGTTGATTTATTAAATTAAGTTCGCTCAAGTGTATCGGGGCCATGACCTTCGACGGCTTGATCTACAGCTGTCGCACGAAGTACCACCAAAACTCAACTGACAAACGCCAACGAAATTTATAGCAACTCCCCTCCTACCGGCGCCTCTTCTTATAACAGACGGCTGTAGATTCTCTTAGGCACACGCGTGGATGTAAAACTCCGTTTGAATTAAGCAAGTACTGGCCCAAACCGCTGCAAGCTGGGCGTATTGTACAGCACTACCAAACTATATAAATGCTTTAATCGTAAACAAATAACAAATGTATCTTATTGTTCAAATTGGTAGTCACTTTTGATCCGGAGTTCCTAGATATCTTGAAGAAGACTTTGGTTTTCGCGAAAACCGCAAACGAATTCCCATAGAGATTCAGCAATACACGGATGCTAAACTTTGGAGGAGAGACAAAAAGTTAGAATTTTGTATTTGATTTACTGGAATTTCCACACTCTCGTGGTCAAAAGCTCAGTTATTATGTTCCCTTCAACATACAACTGGTCTTTTTGAGATGCAAATTCGTTCCTTACTTTTTTTGTAAAGTCGTTTTGCACAGTATCTCCACAAAAAGTTGAAACCTCGGAGCACATTGTTGAAGGATTAGTTCTCTGGGGGAACATCGATCTTGCATGGAGCAAGGCAGGCAGCTATTGAATGGTTGAATAATCTCACCAACATTATGAAACCACAATCAACTCCAAAACCAAGCAAAGAAGAAGAAAACGTTGGCCCTCTGGGAAATCTCAGGGTCTAAGCTTGGAGCAACTTTAAAAATATAATGGATTAAATTTTGTATGGTAGGTTTGTTTGGATAGTCAAATTCTCTTAACCCGTAATAAATAGAGGAAAACAACCATTTCATTTTAATTTCACTGAGCGGAAATATTGCTTGTGTCGTGGTGGATGACTTAAATAGTCGAGGAATTGAACTCGTAATGCCTAAGTGGGACCGCATCTGGTCGTCATAATATCCTGCTGTACACTTTTTCTTTCAATTCTACATGAATACTTACATTAAAATAGACAAGGTTGGAATGCTGTGGAAATTATATCCCAGAGGCGTGTGTTTGGTAAAACTGAATACGATCGCGTGAGAAATGTGTAGATGCACAAAAAGCTTACTGGATAAGCCGAAGAAATAGGCGGTCAGATGGTTTGGGCGTGTAGAGCGATTGAACCAAGAAAATAGTGAAAGGAGAAAATAATTGGTGGATGAAGTCTGGGTCGCCCGAGGAATACGTGGCATGATAAAATGAATCAGATACTCGAGTCGGGCCATGTCAAGAGTGAGAATAATAAAATAGTATGTACGAGACGATGCACAAAATGAGTATGTGCCAAAATCGAGTTGTTTGGCGTCCGTTTTCTCTGCCGTCGTCTCCTGCGGCGAAACGGCGTGATAGTTTTTTTTATACATTAGCTCCACACAAGCGGCCCTGGGGAAAATAATTTCCCTCAGGGCCTATGGCACCTTAGGGGATGCTGTGTAAAAGGTTTTTTTAAAGAAAGGAAGGAGAGGCGGTTCTGGAAAGAAAATAGTTTTGAGGGATGGATGAGAATCAGGGGGTCAGTGTGTCCGGGAGTGACGGATAGACGAATCCATCCCTCCAACCGCGGTGCAAGATGTTAGGTCGAGAGATTTCGGTTAGTAGATGATGAAAGACCTCCATCAACCAGTCTCTCAGATGCATCGGCCGCCAAGACCAGGACAAACCTCACCCCGTAAACTCGGGCACTTCTGTAAACGTAGCGAAACATTTGAGATGACCTATGGTAGAGGTGTCGGTTATCCAATAAATGGTTCCCGGGGCGGCGGTACACATACCCGCCTTCAAAATTGAAAAAAGATAGTTAAAATCTGTAAAGCAGTGAACAAAGCTTTTCGAAAAGCTGTAGGTGTTTACAACTCCCTCATAAATACATAAAAAATTTAATACTTTAACACTTTTTCGATAAATTCCATCGCAGTTTAATTAATTCTCAGTAGCCGTGATTACATAATGTAGTACTACATCAAACCTTCAACATATCGATTCTCCAACATGTTGTTGTTCATCCGATATTAAGCACTCCATGTTGCGAATATGACGAGATTTTGACTTAATTACATGTCAGAAATGACGTGGCGTGGAATGAGTTTCCTGGGGCTATTGGGAAATTCCGTAATTGCTAAACATTCACTTTACACCGGAGGAAGTTGATATGGTTTATAAATTGGAACAAGTTTGTTACAACGACGAAACATTTTATTGGGATTTTATGATTTTTTGTGTGATTCTGCATAAGAGTGAAAACTGCCCGAAGCCAGTGGGACCATTACGTTTAATTATAAGAGATTTTCACGTGAAAATTTCTTTAGTACCTTTGTGATAT
The DNA here is from genome assembly GCA_929108145.2 of Limnephilus rhombicus. Lineage (NCBI taxonomy): Eukaryota > Metazoa > Arthropoda > Insecta > Trichoptera > Limnephilidae > Limnephilus > Limnephilus rhombicus. Next base: position 30,897,144 of record OV815288.1, on the reverse strand, counting down.
GAAACTTGACAGAAAACAGACAATTTAGCCGGCGAGAGAATGAGATAGTTTAATCGGTCTTCTCTTTGTGTGGGGCTTCGTAACCTATCGGTCTCTTCTATGTGCGATGCTTCCTGACGTCCCCACTTGTTTACTTTAGTTTTATGAAGGTTACACTTCTACCACGTGTGAATTGCTCACTATGTTTTTTTAAGTGTACGAGGGGAAGAGAATGAAAAATTGGAAAACAACTATTCATAAGAATAAATGTTGGGGAGCAATTGAGACTCTTGTGAATACCGCACAAGATTCCCAAGTGCTCACAACCATCTAGAGCCAATAAGACCATGGCATCACCTGTCGGGGTATGATATGAGGCTGATGGTAATGGGGAGGGGAAGGAGATGAGGAAGAGGAGGTGGGGAGTGCCTCACTATTCAGATCTGGTCACAAAACACGGCTAAAGCCATTTCAAGCAACTTTTGTGTTGTGAGTGGTGGTCTTACATCAGGACGATTCTGAGAATATCTTCCACTCTGTAAAGTTCCGTAAACACACCATGTATTATTTTAAATGATTAAATTGTGAAGTAACACAAATCATTAGCACGCCGCCATTTTAACCGGCTAATTTTGGATTACTAATTGAGAGCCTTACCCTCGGCCACGGAGGTTGAAATGGCTTTAGCAGTGTTTAGAGACCTTCGGACCTAGTAGATTTCGTCTTTCCTTTTTCCAATCTTTTTCCCTTAATAATCCCTCCAGCCTTTCAAAATACCACTTAGAGAACATCTCCCTTGAGGTGATAAACATATTTTTTGTTTATTAAGTAGGTACCTTTATAATTTTTCAGTAAATATTTTTTTAAATTTATTAGCATCACAAAATGTATAAATGTAAAATCACATATTTTAGACACTGCCGAAAAACAGCTGCATTCCGCGTACAGAATATACAGCTGAGCAGTGACCATTTTGCCAACATTATCAAACTAAATATGACGTAAAAAGATGAAACAAATTAATAATCATTTTTTTTAAAGAAAATCTCTCGTTTTACAATTTTTGAAGGTTATTACCATCAATTCATTGTATATCGTTGAGGAAGAAGATAAAAAAATAATAATCTAAACGAAAATATGAAAGAGAACAAGACAGAGAAAATCCGAAAAAGACAATGGTCGTAACTAGGACTCGAATCCAGACCTCTCCACTAACCGGGATGCGCGCGTTAACCATTTTCGCTATTGCCACCTTCTGTCAAACCGTCATATTTGTCAATCTCATACATATTTCAAATTTTAGAATTAACAATATTATCTTCAACTAATTCTTTTTCCATATTAATGGGAACTTCCCTTTTTATCGGAAACAATCATGTATCAATGTATCCGAATTTGGATACGATTTCAGATTTTCACGGCCAAAAGTATTTTTATTATTAGTTTTTGGGGTATTATGTCGTGTTGCGCTACCTCCTTCTTTAGTCAACGTTTCGGACAGTGTTGCAGTGTCTACACATCTATAATAATAATAATAAATTTGGACAACTTATATAGCGCTGTTTTTGCGAAAAATCGCCTCAAGAGCGCTGTAAAAGCGCTGCCCTGATGATGGACACTGCAACGCTGTCCGAAACGTTGGCTAAAGAAGGAGGTAGCGCAACACGGCATAATACCCCAAAAACTAATAACAAAAAAGTATCCAAATTTATTCATACACATAATGCGAAATTGGTTAACGCGCACGTCCCGGTTAGACGAGAGGTCTGGGTTCGAGTCCCAGTTGCGACCATTATCTTTTTCTCTATCATGTTCTCTTGAACTCTGTGCAAATCTCCAGATGTTTATGTAAAGGAATACCTACCTAGAAATGCATAGGATTCCTTTGCGTTCGAATAATGAATTGCTTTTCAAATGTCATTCATTGATGTGTTGTCATGGTGCAGCGCCTTCTCTATTTACTGAAGTTGTCTTTGCATGGTGACATAAAAAAACATTATTGTTTTTGACTAGCTATGTAGCAGACATTCAAGTAATCAAGATATGAGAAAAATAAGTGTTAAAGTATTATAATGTTTTTAAGATCGACAAATAAACTTCAAATGTAGTTTTTTTGTTAACAGAGCAACACATGGTTTGTTTTGTCATTACCAATAAAAAAGTACAACAAATAGACAAATTGTCCTATATTTATATAAAAATCAATACATATTAGATGTTTCTATGTATGTGAGTTGTCTATGTTTTGCTGTATTAAGCACAAGAAATGTTTGAAACTTTTAAAAATACCTTCTTTCCACCTTCCCGAAGATGTCTGGATTTATTACACCTGAAAAGTTTTTTTAATCATTACAGAAACTTTTACAAAATTGTCAAAAATATCTCAATTTAAGAATGACATTTTGCAAACCATCGATTGTTAGATCAAATTTCAATTTTTGAATAAACTTTAATCGAAGTACTCACCTATGGTACTTACTAAAATCGAATACTTTGAATCTAATTTTTTTTTTTTTTAACCCTAAACACCCCTCACGGGGGAGTAGAGTCCCCAACCAAGCAGGTTATCGCAAATATTTATTTTATTTTAAGCCTTACGCGCTTGCGGCTCCATGTATTCTTAGTATCGCCTGAGAGGGAGGGGTGATTTTTATTTTTTTGATTTGACGAGGTACGAGGTACGAGGTACGAGGTACGAGGTATAGAGATCTAGGTCCCCCAGCGAGTATAGAATAAAATTGTAAGTAAAATTTCTTGATTAAATTTTTATGCATTAGTGACTCGGAAAATGATAGCCTGGATAGTGCAAATCTGAGCACCAGTAGCTCTAATGCATTTTAAGGTACAGGTACAAATGGGAAAAAACACGGCCTTCGCGGTCTCGAATTGAAGCGCATAACATTATTGTGCATTTGCCTGGTCTAAGAGGTTCTGTTCGATCGGAAAATGAGATGACTACACTTGTAATTCCTACAAATATCACATGTTTCATGTTTGTTTAAAAAATGTAATAAACTAGTTTACTTTGATTAATTGTAGGTCTTTATTTATTTTTAAATAAATAAAACCACAAAAAGTTTTTATTTCTATTTTTATGAAACATAAATTATTTGTGGGGGACCTAGGTCCCCCAAAAGTGAATTTGTGTAGGCTGAAAATAGCGAGTGTTGTTTAAGGTTAAATAGGTACCTACGCTAGATACCAAATTTGATTGATTGTTCTTATAATATACAAAAATGAATGTTTATAATATATGAAAAATTTAAATTTTGAATAAGCGAACTGTTTTAAAATCTGAATGTACCGGGATTGAATATACTAAACGCTGGAGAGGGGAGGGGATCACGGGAGGGGGGTTCGCGGGAGAGGGAAGGCAGGAAGGTGTAGGGGGAACACATAAGGGGTAGGGGACATGGGAGGGGAAGGGGAGGCGGAAGCAAAACGAGAACAAATGGAAAAAGACACGCAGGGAGAAACAATTTATTAACTAGTCAAATTGCAACGCCTGCCGGGAATTCGCTAGTATATACCTATTATGTTATTTAAAAATGTGATTATAACATGTACAAGGGGCCTACCCTCAAATTCAATAATTTCTTTACACAAGCACAACACACAACACTGCATATTTACTTTCGTGATCAATAAACAATTACTGTAATAACCCATTTGAATGGCAAACAAACAAACTAACTTCTCGTCAAATTGCGTGCAAATATCACAAAATACTGAATTATTTTAATTCAAAAACATTTATTTAAAAATATTATGTATATTAATTTGGGTGATCAAATTATTTCCCTGGATCATTATTATTTTTTAAATAAATATGTATGTTTGTGATAGGGGGTCATAACGAAAAGCTTTGCCCGCAACAAATGGGTTATTTGCCGGTTGCAAAGGTAAATTAAAATTGTAAATGGTTAGAAAATGAAATCATTTATTATTTTTATTTTTTTATTTATTTTATATATTTAATAATATTATTATTCAATGTATAAAAACAGTTTATTATAAACAAGTTCTGCTTCTGCTTCGTAATTATTATTATGAGTTACAGCTGTTTCGCCCTCTGAAGGCATTATCAAACTGTGGTTGTTACCACCTACAGACGATGTATTTATGTCATTTCTAGACAGGTACTTATGATGACAAAATGAATAGCTTTTTATTTTTATTATCTGTGCCCCTAAACTTCGAAGTAAAATGACTGAAATATTAATGGTTAAGTTTCCCAATTACTGGATTGCCTAAATTTGACTGAAGGTCGTTAATTATTCCATAAAATAAACCCTTGATGATTCATCAGGATTTGCCTTATAATACAATTGATATTTGAAATGGTCATCATTATGCTCTTGGATAACCCACGATGACTCATGTATTTACTTAATAGCACAGTTAGGTATTTGGACTGGGTTTAAATATATCTAAAATAGCTTTCTGATTATTAGAGTTTTTATTAATTTCTAACTGCTCTAACACATTGAGTTTGCGTCCTTTATTTTGTAAGTGCAACGGTAATAGTTTATTATTATCACTAAGTGGGTGATTGTTTTCTAAGAGATATTTAGCAAATTGTGATTCTATTTTATTATTATTTTTAAACGATCTCATGTGTTCTTTGAATCTAGTGTTAAAGGAGCGGCCAGTTTGTCCAACATAAACAGCGTTGCATTCATCACACTGGATTTGTTCACATGTTTAAAATAAACTGTTTTTATACATTGAATAATAATATTATTAAATATATAAAATAAATAAAAAATTAAAATGGAGTTCTACAAAATGAACTTAATAACAATAAATCATTTATTATATTGAAAAAAATGGCAATCCCAAAAACTTGTGCGTTGAAACCTTGGTTTATAATAAAAAAATGACCATTCTCTTCCAAATGTATCTCTCTTGATTTTCTCAAAATTATTAAACACGCGCTCTTTGTTACTATATTATTATTTATTGATTATCCAAATACATATATTTTATATAACAAAACGTCTTTGCAAAAATTATTTCTATTATTTTCGTTGAAAACGATTGTCGCCAACACCAGTTAGGAGAAGATGACACCGAACAAGAAGAATTGATGAATGTGCTACGCCTTTAAAACAATTATACCAAGCCACGACTCGGCTACACGCTTCAAGTATTAGAAACAATCAATTTCATCACAAAACACAATAGTCTTTCTTACGCTCCGTACGAGTTGGAACAAGTTGTTAACCCCACACCGCTTTCTCCCGATAATCCTTTGAGAACACAAGCTGCTCCATTATGGCATTAATGGCGTTAGCAACACTCTAATTACATTGTTCCTTTGACGACTACGTGAACTCTACATTAGAGGCAGTGTCGGAATCGGGAACTACAAATTTGGATGAGTATGGGCATCTTAGAAATCCCATAAACAATATTACGGAATGAGTAGTGTTTCTGTATAACATTGTGGACTGCCTTATTGACTCACCAGCTCAACTGAAAGCAATTTACCAGGGGTCCTAGCGTGGGCGATCGATAGGGATTGATAAGATAACTTTCAATAAGTTCTTATCCTTCTCTAGGAAAACTGCAGATCGCTAACGTAAGAACAATAGTTGATGTAGAATATGTTAAGAACACTCAGTAATCGTGAACTGCTACTTATTTTTTAGCAATCTGCAATCATGTTAGGGAACGTTGAGAAGTTACCGAAAGTAATCCTATCAATTCGTATTAAAAATGTGCACCTTACATTGCTGTCCGATGATTTATATGTATTTTTTTTCATTAAGTATAACTTTTTATATCGACTTGCTTCCTAATCTGTAACCATAACAAAAAGTATTACAAATGGAACTGGTTTGTACGATGTTCACTATTAATTTTAAAATTAATTTATAACTTCATTGAATAAGACCATTAGTGAATAAATACATAAAAAACGACAATTGTATTGTGTTCATGCAATGAATACAATATATTTTGACTGATCCAATTTATACAAATACAAAACACCTACATTTTCCACTCCAAACTGTAAATCATTTAAAGCGAATCAGCTTTTTCAATATAACAATTTTACTTTTTCGAAATAACGTTGTCTATTTTCAATAATAATCCAGTTGGTCTATCTACCAAAATAAATTTTGCTCTTTGTATAACAAAAAGTTAAGCGTTCATTAATCTTTTTTAAATTTCTTTAATCGCTGTTAATTACCAAATCTGTATAGAAGGGTGGATGAATATTATATGATTTATTATGATATTAAGAAACAAAAATAATGATTATATTAATTTATCTTTACATTATTGCTCCGCCATTCGTATCAAAATAATGCAAAAGTGGCATCCCACAAGGTCCAGAACCAAGGCACTTCTTATCGGCCTGAAATGGAGATTTTAACGTAACCCGAATGAATGGTCGACACCTAATCAAAAGGCAAATTCCGAACACCATGCCAAGTATTTTACTGCATTTAGCAATCTATTACGAAAGATTAATGGCATCTAGATTAAAAGAATTTGGATAAACGGAGACTGAATTAATGTATTTTGGTTTAATCTTTAATCCGTCCCTGTTAACAACCGAGTACCAGGGGTAACATCCTTGCTACAACGGGTCCACACTTCCCAACCATAGAAGCCAACGATTCCCCCACGGATTTACATTTCAAATGCATTTACAACGTTCCATTGATTAATCAGTCAAGTACTGATTATGTTATATGGGTTGAGATTGAGTTCTGAATTGGGGAAAGTTCTACAAAGCCAATAGTTGGAACAGCTTTACAGAATTTGCTTAGCACAAAAGTTAGATTTAATTAAATGAAGACAATATAAGCGAAACTCAATCGAAAATCTGAAAACAGAAAAATCAGAAAAAGATATTGACACATCTTCACAGATGTGTCAATATCTTTTTCTGATTTTTCTGTTTTCAGATTTTCGATTGAGTTTCGCTTATATTGTCTTCATTTAATTAAATATTACAATTTGAGGTTTTACTCATAAAGTTAAAATAAAAACAAAAGTTAGAGTTTGAAAACCTAATAATATTTTTTCGTTATAATTTTGTATGGTTAAACTGCATTTTTTTGTTAGTGTGTACTGCCACCACGTGCCACTATTTGGAAACAGAGTAATATTGCGTGTTTTAACGACTCTATTTTTACCGTTAGTAATTATTCTTTTTGTTTAATTTCAGTGCCAGTAACCAGGGAGTTCATTTCTTTTCGAGGTGTTTTGCAATTCAAATAAAATCTGGGCCCAGATGTTACGGTTTAAATTACCGATGTTGAAATGTAAATGGAGTTTATTTGTCTTTTTCACAAACCAATTAAAAATACCGACTGAGCCCAATCCCAAAGAAGGATATTCTCTGGTAATGGATTTGAACAGTGTTGACTACATCATAGGTTCTCAACCTTATTTTGCCTACTGCCTACTTTGAGAATATTTATTTTTCTAGAGCCCCCATTTTTTTCACTTGAAGGGGGGGGGGGGGGGGGGGGAGTGGCTCAACTGTCATGGAATAAATAATACGATTAAAAATATATAAAATTGTTTGTTGTACCTTTTTGTTTAGCAAGTGAACAATATAAATTCTTTTGTAATTTAAGTACCGGGTTGCTACCTTCTTATTTCTTGTATTCATGGTATAGTGTCAATTCTTAATAATAATAATACACGTAAGATCAAAATATCATATAATAAAAAATAAAAAATTTCGTGTCATCCAATTTAATGTAGATCTGAATGTAATGGAATCTTTCAGTTTAATTTTCATCCACTTACCGAACTACCAAAATATGTGAATTTTCTCTCACTTGTCAAAAGTGATAACAATACATACAATAATGAAAATTAACCAATATTAAAGTTTACTTTGCTTTATTGGTACTCATAGGTGTGTTTTTTTGTCTTTTTAGACCATTTTTTGGTTACCTGCCCATGCCCTTCCTGTGCCATCTCAACGCCCTGTAATTTTATCTGGGTCTTCTACTGCCCTCCTGACAATCTCAACGCCCCCTAATTTTCTCTGGGTCTTCTACCATCCCCTGACAGTCTCAACGCCCTCAATTTTCTTTGGGTCTTCTACCGCCCCCCTGACACTCTCTGTGTTTTGATAATCCTTACGATACGTTACCTTTTTTCGCCGTAATTTTTCAAAAAATATGAACTGCGTTTTATGTAAAAGCCCTTTACGAGTCAAAATAATAATAAAAAAATTACATCTCCGGGCGTTTCCAAAATCTTCTTGAAATCACCTACGCAAATATAAATATGTATTTCAGAAAATAGTTCAGTTATACAATAGCCTTCAATAGACTACGTAGAAAAAATCAACGAACTCAACTTTGAGAAAAAACCTAAGTCCAATATATTCCTTTCCAAACCCATAATATATTCTTTTGCCTGGATTTTACAAAAGAGTGAAGCCTTTCATTCGAGGGCCTGATTTTTCGCTCCTAATTGAGCGTCCACTCGATTACGTTTGGAGGCTTTACGCCGGAAATCCGGTGCTGAATGTTTCGTTCACTTAAACAATTATTTCCTTGAACGAAGACCTAATATGGGATCTTATTGTGTTCCTAACTAAATAGGTATTGTAGGTTTTGGTAATAGGCTGGGGGTTTTCATGAATTGTTGTAGCAAGACTAAAAAAAAAATAGTATGGTAGGCAGTGTAACCACTCATAAATAACCATCTTCTTTGTTGAAGCGACGTAATTTTTTTCAAACAAGTTGTCATTGCAGTCTTTTCCATGTGTGAAACCATTATTTACCTCTTTTTTACTGCGTGTGAACAGATCAGTTTACTTTCGTAAAATTTTCGAAGGGAAAACTTCTTTATCACCGTTGCGATTTGAAACTCGATGAAACGAAAAAGCGAAACTAAAAAGAGACATACACATATATATATATATATAAATATATATATATATATATATATATATATATATATATATATATATATATATATATATACATATTTTTTTTATATGGGCTCCACACAGGAACAGGAGGCCCTGAGAAAAAAAATCCTTCAGGGCCTATGTCATCTTTGGGGATGCAGTGTGGAGGGGTTTTTTTAAGGAAAGGAAGGAGAGGAGAGTTCTGGGAAGGAAAAGTGTTTAAGAGGTGGGTAGGAATCTGGGGTTCAGTGTGTCCTGGTCATCCGCCTCCAAGACCTAGCAAACTTCACCTCATGAACCCGGGCACCCCTGCTAAATCACCACTTGGGGTGACCTATGGCAGAGGTGTTGATTTTTCAATAAAGGTTCCCGGGGCGGCGGTACCCATTCCCGCCTCCCAAATTAAAATACGAGTACATCTATAGGATTTAACCTGCTAGAGAATGAGACTGAATAATTGGTCTCCTGTTTTTGGGGTGCTTCGTAGCCTACCCACTCTTGTCTACTTTAGTTTTCTGAAGGTTTCACTTCTACCGCGGACGAACGGCACACCTGTAGTTTTTTTTTAAACATGCCATTATTCATTGATTTGTAATTATACAATTTGTGGATTTTCGATTGTTAATGCAACTCTATAGCAGAGTGAGAAAGAAATATTTAATCTCTCTCCCATTCCAGATCTCAGCTAGTCACAATCGCATCCGTAGTAATCACATCGTGATATTGAAAAAAAAGTTCTTGTGAATCTACCGAGTAATCATTATAAATCTCACCTCTTCTTAATATAACAGTGGCGCAGCCGGCAAATATTGCTTATCCAATTACGGTTAGCAGAAGATTGAAAGTGTGAAGTCCTAGTTAAGAACCTGATAAAAAAGTTAAATAATAAAAACACGCAACCTATGGGTCCGAAGTCAAAGACTCCACAGCTAGACCACACATATATACTAGAAATAACCACTATTTACTCAACAAACTTACTAATTACTCTTATTGAGTCATAAATTTAACTCTCGCTCCTTCATATCTCCCGACAATATATCCCCGAAAAATATCCTAACGGAACCTAACCTAACCCGACAAAACCTAATCTAACCTAACACAACAAGACTTTTCGCCGCAAAATTTAAAATTTGAACCGAACTTACAAAAATTAATTACAAAAATTTTACCGATCTAAATTACTGGGGGGGCCTCCCACGTTGCAGAGATCAACAACAATGTTAGTGTTTTTGTTTTTTCCCTTCAGATTTTTGAGTAGTACGCTCAGAGAGTTCTAGGGTTATTTACACGCCCCAGGCTCGCATATTATAATACAATATACATTTCAACTTTACTCTAGTTTGCATTCCCCAATATAACTTTTGTATAATCTAGGTAACACGTCGTAAATGATGTGGATGTATTTGACAGTAATTTGAACTTTACAAAATATCCCCGACAAAATATCCTAACCTTACCTAACCTAACCCGACAAAACCTAGCCTAACCTAACCTAACGTAACCCAACCAAACCTTTCGGTACAAAATTTTATAAAGGATGGCGCAATAGAATTTTTTGTGGGGTATAGAGCGCGCGGGCGGGGGAGCCTAGCAGGATTGGATAGAGGAACGCATGCAGTTTTGGTAGCCATGAGTCAGTTTGACGGGAAGCGTCGCGCATTTTGTGTTCGCGCGTTTTACGAGAACGGTCGTTCGTACATCCTGCACGGCGACTTTATTGTACTGAAAATGGATTACAACAAATTCGCGAAGCCCCGAATGCAAATTTAATTAAAATATGGATAAAGCGTTTTGAAGAGACCGGTTCAACGTTTAAACCGCGAGCTAAAGGTCGTCCAAGAACATCTAGGACCGGAGACAATATTGGAAGAGCAAGACTTCGGAGCAAGGTTGTCGTTTACTGAAGAAATGTTTCATCGTTTTTCCAATTTTGACAATATTATTTTTTTCTGACGAGGCTCATTTTCATTTAAACGGGTTTGTAAACCGCCAAAATTAGCGTTATTAGAGCAGCGAAAATCCGAAACTCTGAAAAAGTGACTGCATGGGCAGCAATCTCGAGCAAAGGAATTATTGGTCCTTTCTTTTTTGAAGATTCGCGAGGACGAAATGTCATTGTTAACACCGACCGCTATGTTGCGATGTTAGAAGGATTTTTGACTTCAGAACTAGAGAAATCAAAAATAGTGATTTCAAGGACTTGATTTCAACAAGACGTAGCTACCAGTCACACATAAAATGGTTTTATGGCGGTTGTAAGACAGATGTTCCCAGCCAGACTAATTTCTAAAAGTGGTGATATCCCATGGCCCCCACATAGTCCAGATCTAAAGCCTCCTGACTTTTTCTTGTGGGTACACCTCGAAAACAAAGTCGACATCAATAATCCGATAAATGTCAGTCAGCTGAAGGAGAGTATCCGAAGTGAAATGGCAGCAATTACACCAGCATTACTGAAGAGAGTTTTCACTAATCTTCGCTCGCGATTACAGGAGTGCCGTTTCAGAGAGGGCCGTCATTTGAACGATGTTATTTTTAAAAAATAAATCTCATTTAATCACCTTATAATTCCTATCTTTTGTTTCAACTATCCTGATAGTATTTATTTTTTTACCTGTGTTTAAAATGTGCACGTTCTATTGCGCCACCCGTATTTAAACCTAACATAACCCGACAAAACCTTTTGGCGTCAAATTTAAATCGAAACTGTAAGTTTCTTGCCCTGTCTCCTTCCTTCCTTGACGTTTTGTCCGTAGGATATTTTGTCATTGGGATATGTCGAGGGATATTTTGTCGGAGGATATTTTGTCGGGGACATTTTGTCAAGGATGAAAACGTACGATGCCAGGCCATACACATCTAGAAATAACCACTATTTACTCAACAAACTAAACTAAGCAATAATTCTTAGGTAATTACTCTTACTTAGCCGTAAATCTAACTCTCGCTCCAACATGTTGTCAACAAAACTAGGAATACGAACTACGCATAAAACACCGATACAACTAACACAACTCCCGATAAAGTATCGACGGCAAACAGCTCAAGTTGCCATCTTTCACTGAACAAACATATTTCACATAGTTTACCCAGCACAACAGTACCGGGGCGGCGCCTGTTCAAGTGAAGATGGTTCTATTCCGGCCCCTCGTTGAGATGTTTCCGTTGTTTTGACTGTACTTAGCACAATTCTGGATATGTTTTCTCAACCCCCAATGACCCGAAATGCGAAATAAATATTTTTATAATACAATAAAACACATTTAAACTTATTGAAGTGAAAACTTCTTCGGCACCGTTGTGATTTGAAACTCGATGAAACGAAAAATAGCGACACTAAAAAGAGACATCTATAGGATTTAGCATACGAGAGAATGAGGTAGTATATTCGGTCTCCTCTTTGTGCGGTGCTCCGTACACTCGGTCCACTCTTGTCTCCTTTAGTTTTCTGAAGGTTTCACTTCTGCCTTGTGTGAATTGCACACTCTGATTTTTTCTACTTAATTAATTTTTTAGCATAATCTGTTAAAGCCTGTAAAAGTCAACTGAAACTGGTTACAGTCAAAAATAAATTAAGTGGAAATAAGTTTAATATGTGTTTTATTATAATAACTAGCTGACCCGACGAACTTCGTACCGCCTCAGAATCAATAACTGTTGAATTAAATAAAAAAAATTTATTAAGTTAAAAATTACACAATGAAGCAATTATCGATGCCCAACATTCCGTGTTTTGTTTTTGTCAGTATCAGATATGGCGTTGTGTACGGATTTATACTTTTTGTGATTTTATTACTTTTCCATTTACTTACGGGAATTTTTGAAAGGAAGCGGGTACGGGTGACGCCGCCCCGGGAACCATTTATTGGATAATCAACACCTCTGCCATAGGCCACCCCAAGTGGAGCTTACGTAAAAAAAAAATGCGTCTCATTAGAGAGATTTATTATTATGGTATTTTTCCTTTGGAGGGATGCAGAGACATACGCTCACCGTTTGTCTCATTTTCGACTATTGACATTAAGTGTGTTAGAAAGAGGGGCAGCATTATATGATTAAGAACAAAAGCAAACAAAAGACATTTGACGTTTTTGAATTTTTGGAATTCACGCACAGTTAAATATTATACCTATCACAATATTGCTGCAGTTCTTTCAAAATATGAGAATTCGTTTCATACAAAATCTATGAAAAAAGTAATTTTCTTCATAACTTTCTTTTTCGTGAGTTTTTGCGATGTTTATGTTATCCGGGGCGGAGACAAATCCAACAAATCAAAGATCATCAAAATCGGTCCAGCCGATCTCGAGTTATAAACAGTGTAACTAACCCGACTTTGTTTTATATATCAAGATGATATAATGTTTTTCCACCACGAATTGTCAGTATCAAAAATAGAAATATATTTTTATGTTTTTAAAAGTGGAATGAATTGAAACTATTTTGGAACTATGCTGTATGAATTTAAACATTTTTTATTTTTATTTTTATTTTTTTTATTTTTTTTTTATTCTTCATTTTAAGCACCCGCTAAACTGCCAAAGCAGTTTGTCAGCAGGTCAATTTAACAATATTAATATAACATTAAATCACAAATATAACATGAAACCACAATACACAAAATAGATACAGAAGAATAACTTTTAAATAGCTACAATACAAAGGCATAAAATATACAGATAGACAGATATAACACAGGCAAATTACTCTTAGTCATATTTATACATAAGATTACAAAACAATATCAGTATAAAAAGTTTTGATCCATTAGCCATTTTTTAATTATTTTTTTTAAATCGGTGGTGCAATTTGATTCGATTTTTATGTTTGCTGGCATCTTTTTTTTTTTTTTTTTTTTTTTTTTTTTTTTTTTTTTTTTTTTTTTTTTTTTTTTTTTTTTTTTTTTTTTGTGTATTACAGACTGTGTCCATTTACAATACACATGTAACATTAACTACATATATATGATACAAATAATACAAGTTATAGATTAATAGCATTAACATGCCTCTTGAATTCTTCAAGACTACTAATAAAAATATCGATAGTCTTGGAGGCGTTGTTTAACAGCGCCATACCTCGTGTCATGCTATGCCGAGCCAGTACGTCCGTTCTGCCACGTGGGATACAAAGCAGATCATGGTGACGTCCCTGGCTGTAGTTATTCGGTACGAACAACTTATAGCATTCCAGAAGGTATGGGCTATCTATTAAATTATTAATAATTTTGTACGCCGTTACTGCAAGAGCCCCACTCCTCCTCGAGTGGAGACTTTGGTAGCGCGTTTCGGCAAGCAAATCTTCGTGATGCATGAATCGCGGATACTCTCCGTGCACTCTCAAATACATGTATCTCAAAAACTTTTTTTGAATCTGTTCTAGTTTTTCAATATATTTTTGTTGGTATGGGGCCCATACAGCAGAGGCGTATTCGATTTTAGACCTTATAATGCAGCTGTACAAAGTCATCATTGCCTCGGGATTGGAAAATTGTTTGCAGAGTCTTATGACAAATCCGAGAAGCTTGTAGCATGATGTCGTCAACTGCAATATATGGTCCGAAAACGTAAGTTTGGGATCAAAGACTACCCCAAGGTCCTTGATGGATTTTACTTTTGACAATATATCATTTTTGATGCAATAATCGAATTTGATAGGGTTTCTCGAACGTGTATACGACATAGCGACACATTTTTTTGTATTAAAAAATAATTTATTTTCATCAGCCCATGATGAAATTGAATCTAAATCAGTTTGCAATTTGACACAATCTTGACCATCACAAATTTTCTTAAGTAATTTTAGATCGTCAGCAAAAAGCAGGCAAGTGGAATGTTTGATGCATTCTTGAATGTCATCAATTAAGATTATAAATAGTAGAGGACCTAGGTTTGACCCCTGTGGCACTCCAGAGAATGCAGAGAATTCTCTAGACCTGTATCCGTCGATGCAAACATATTGTTTCCTATTCCTTAAATACGTGACAAAAAAATTTAGGAGGGGTTTGTCGAAGCCAATTCTATGTATTTTTCGTAGCAGTACGTCATGATCAACTCGGTCGAACGCCTTGGCGAAATCAGTGTAGATCACATCAGTTTGATGTTGAGCATCTAATCCTCTTGCTACTCTCTGTGAGAGTTCTAGAAGATTAGAGACGGTGGACTTATTTGATAGAAATCCGTGTTGGTTTCCCTGAAGAAACGGTTTAATTTGTTTGTTTAGCTTTTCGCAAATTATTGTTTCAAATATTTTTGGGAGTATTGACAGAACTGCTACTGGTCTATAGTTCTGGACTTCCGTTTTTGTTCCAGATTTATGTATCGGGCTAACCTTGGTTAGTTTCCAGGATTTAGGAAAAGTGGAAGTTGAAATACTGAGGTTGAAGATAAAGCATATCGGGTTAAACAAATGTTCTTCCAACATGATAATGATATGAGGTGGGATTCCATCTGGCCCCGTGGCCTTGTTGGGCTTTTGTTCCCGAATACACGCTTTGACTTCCTCAGGCTTAATTTGTTCCAGAGATATTGAACCTGTGTTTCTAGGCACCTCTGCCCGGAGACTTTCAACATCTAGGTTAGGGCTCATATGGTTGTATACCGACTGGAAATAGTCCGCGAATCTCTCTGAAACTTGTTGGGGACATTGGATTATTTTATCGACATTCATAAGTCCAATAGGAGTGCCCCTACCTGATTTTTGTGATCTAATATATTGCCAGAAGTTTTTGGGGTCTTCTTTGATCCCATTTTCAATATCGGATAAATATTTGTTCTTTTTTACAGTCATCTCTTTTTTGAGATCGGATCTCTTTGCAGAAAATAATAAATAGTCTGATTTATTATTAGTAGCTTTGTACTTCCTGCGAAGAGATTCCTTACATTTGATTTTTTCTAAAATATTTTTATCGAACCAAACTGGGTAGTTAACATTTGCTTTCGATAATTTTTTTAAAGGTACACATAATTCAAATATACTAAATAATACAGAGTAAAAATATTCCACAGCTTCGTTGACAGATTTCATGTTGTATAAATATCTCCAGTTGAAGTGTGAGAATATTTTTAGACACAGATTAATATTAACGTGTTTAAAATTAAATTTGTTAAAGTTCGAATATAAGTGTCGTCCCATTTGATGACGGTTTGCACGCATTTCACGCCTGCTGTATTGTGTCCTCGCCAGGGTGGCCGAGATAGCCAGTGTAGGATGGTGGTGATCTTCTTTAACCAATGCTTCATCGCTGTACGTCACCTCACATATATTTAAATTACTTAGCACTAAATCAAGCATGTTATTGTACTTGTTTACAACTGTACTATGTTGCGTTAGTCCATTAGAGTTTATAAAACATATGTGATCAAGTATGACATCTTCAGGTTTGTTATGCAAATTGAAATCCCCCATAATGATAACATTTTTGTTGGATAATAGGTTGGCCTTATTATTGAGATGTTCATAAATCTTCGTGCGGATATCTCTGTCGTCTGTACAGTAGAAATATGCCACACATACCAGCGCAGTGAAATTAGTTTTTGTAATTTTGATCCAGATGTTTTCGCCCTCTGTTTCGAGTTCGGTTAATCTTTGTGATATAATCGGTTTTCGTACTGCAATGCAAACCCCGCCGCCTCGCGAGGCGTTCCTACTGCCGCTATGGCGGCTAGCGAGTGCACTTGTATTAGTAATATTACTATCGCATCTATCACGGCGATGTACTTCATACCTATTATCAAACAGTTCATTGTCATAGACAGAGGTGCTCAACCATGTCTCTGTCAACCCAATTATTTCGTTGTTTTGAGATAGCAAATTTGTTGTAAATTCGTTTATTTTGGAGTTTACACCCCTAACATTCTGGTAAAGGAGTTTTAGACGCGCCATTAAGCTGAGGGGTCTCTGTCTGATTTGATTTCAAAAATGGGAATTTGAATTTGTTGACCGAAATACCTGCGGGCCAGACTTCGGGGTTTAGAAACTTTTCCTTATCTTGTTCGGCAATCCCGATTTTGAAAGAACTGTAATTCCCGCGGGCTTGAAGCTTTACGACTTCAACGGTGTCTTGTGTGACACCTTCCAGGAATTCTTTAATGTTGTTAACTTCTGTGTTGGGACAGAATGGCCAAGCGTGAATGTAGAACTTGCGCTCTACTGCGCGTAGGGTCGTGTCAGCCTTTGTCCCTTTAACGATGGGAGCAGGTTTACGGACACGCGGTTTCCGGGTTTGAAGCACCCAGCCACTATTGATATCCTCGACGTCGTCTTGTGACGATGTCTGCGGATCTGATTTTGGAGGCTTGGTTGTAGAATTAGCCTCCGTTTTCTTATTTTTCTTATTTTTGTCTTTTGTTATGCGCGGGCCTTCTGTAGGCGCGGTTCGCGGCTCCACGGTTGTGGGCCCCGGTAGTGGCGTACTGCGGCCGGCTGCTTCGAGTGAAGCTACCTTAGCGCACAACTTGGCAATAGTGTTATTTTGGTAGGATAATTCGGATTTTTGCTCACCAATTATTGCCTTTAGATCGGACACCGTTGTTGTGAGCACATCGATTTTCCTGATCAGCTCCACGACGTTTTGATTTATAGATTCCCACGCTTGGTTTGATCGCGTAGCCATATTAATTTTATTTGTTTAGAGCGTTTGAAAACACGACTTCACTGATGTAGTATAATTGTTACAAATATGGTAGGGACAAGATAAGTGAATGTCCGTTGTCCGTATTTATTTATAATTTTCGGAATGGATAAACCCTCATTTTTACTAAATCTAGTGCCATGTGCATGGTCAACTTTTTCTTTATATATTGAATCCGACAAAAGTTTTTGGCAATAATACTCTTTCAAAAATACCTGCTGTATTAAATTTCGCACCTTTTAATTATTTTTTAAATCAAAATTACTATTATTATTTAAAGTAAATCAAGTCTAGATCGCTACACAATATCATATCCGTCTTTTTCAGCATAAATTTATCTATTTATTCGCACTTTTCAAAAATGAAATAAAAAATTAAACAAAATACGTGAATTGTATATAAATAATACTAAATATGTAAATTCTCGGATAAAGCTGGCTTCTATCTACAAGTAAGCATAATTAGCATGTTGGCAATGTTTTCTCACGAATAGTAGAGGTATTCACACGCGGAATATTGTAACAAGAAGGCTATAATAACGTACCTCATAAATAAACTCTAATGTTAGCATTTATTACTTATCTGTATAGGTTTTATTTCATAATTTCTGTCAAACTTTACCTCGTGATTACTGTTTCAATAATTTATTATATCATAATCATATGATAATTTATGCATTATATCACATGTTTGTAAAAGTCTGTATGGACGTATAATTTGAAAACATAATTAAATCCTATTAAAATACTGGGTATTAAAAATAAATTTGAATCAGTTCTCTCTTACATAATAACGAATAATAAATATTCGAATATGTTGTTAGGAAAATGTTAATGTGTTAATATTTCATCAGGGCCCATGTTTTCTTTGGGGATGCTGGGTGGAGGGTTTTTTTAAGGAAAGGAAGGAGAGGAAGTTCTGGAAATAAAAAGGAAGAGGGATGGGTGAGAATGTAGGGTTCAGTGTATCCAGGTAATCCGCCGCCAGATCCAGACAAACCTAACCCCATGAACTCGAAAACTCCTGCTAAGTCACCAAACGTAGCGAACTACTTGGAAAGTATGACGTAGTACAGCGGTAAGGTGCTTGACTCGCATGCCGAAGTTCGCGGGATCGAATCCCGGCGTGGCAAAGAAATTTTATTTGATTAATTTGTGTTATTTCACAATTTATTCATTTAACATAATATTTAGATAGTATATTTGCGGCACGTTCCAGAGTGGAAGATACTCTCAGTATCACCCTGGTGTAAGACCACCATTCAGAATTGAAAAGTTGCTTGAAATGGCATTAGCCGTGTTTGGTGACCAGATCTGAATAGACAGGTACTTCCCCACCTTCCTCTTCCCCATCTCCTTCCCCTCCCCACTACCTTCAGCCTCACAACATACCTCAATCGGGGATGCCATAGTCTCACTGGGTTCAGACGGGAGCAGTTGGGACTCTTGTGCGGTATTCATATTAAAAAAAAATTAAAAAATGACGTGATGATAATTTAATTCTTTGAATTCGTTAAATTTATTTTCTAAAAGTGTCGGTTATTTGAGGGTTAAGCCCCGACATGCGCGAGTAACACAGTGTTAAGCGGGCAAAGCGGAAGTGGGGAGGTTCTGTTACCGGAAGTGGAACCGGAGGCTGTTGATACAGGCACAGATTGGCGAGCAAGTCTAGCGAGAAGAATCGGGGGAAGAGGAGAGATAGCGCCAGGAATAGGAAGATGTACAGGGTGTTGTACCAGACAGACTTTTACAAGCGATCATAAAATGCTTATTTGGAATATAAAAGTTAGACGTCTTTTTGTGAAAGATGACAAAAATTTTCTCTCACATGTTAACACTTGTAGAATACGGTGTGCATATACTTGTTCAAGACCGTATGCATCGTCTTAAAAGCCATTCATAAATAATCTTTCATGAAAACGAAAAAAGGCATGGGAAACAAATTTTACTTGTACCTATTGATGTAATTTAACATTACAATTTTTCCTATTAATGTAATTGAACATTTCATTTTTTCCTATTGATGTAATTGAACATTTCATTTTTTCCTATTGATGTAATTGAACATTTCATTTTTTTACTTGAACCTATTGATGTAATTTAGCACTTTTGCTAATATCACCCACGCACAGGCAGTGCCTTAGAGGGTTCCCATTTCCTACTTTTGTAAATTTTATATTACTTGCATCTTATTTTACGTTGGATAATACACTTAGAAGTTATATGAAAAAATACTTTTAAAATGTGTCCTACTAATATTATATAAAGGCGAAAGTTTGTATGGATATATAGATGTATATATGTTTGCTACTCTATCACGCAAAAACTACAATAATATAGCTTATACATCAGAATAATATAAAGGCTATAGCTTAGAACTCTGGCTTATGAAATTTAAAAAAAAAATTTCAATGGGTGGCACGCGAGTTGAAAATGAATGTAACGGGTATGGATGGGGTGGTGAGGGGAGATAGAGAGTGGTGCGGAGAGGGGGAGGGGAGGGGGATTGTGGAGTGGGAAAGGGAAAGGGGGGGAGGGGGGATTATGAAGGTGGAGTGGAGTGGGGATAGTGAAGGTGGAGGAGGCGCTGTGGGAACCCCTCTAATACTATGCGAGCGAAGCCGGGGGCAAAAACTAGTGAAGATATAATGCGAAAAAAAAAAACTGAATATCGAATGTCGTTAATCATATCTAATGGACATTTCGCAAACATGGGTTTCTTTCGAATTATAGAACAATTATGGTATTGCCAGTTATAAAAACGTATGTGTTTTATGAAAACCATTTAGTTACATAAAACATAGTTTTATAAAACATATCACAGCCAAAAGTTTTTTTTTTTAAATTTGTCTTTATTCTCGCACGATTTATTATTATCAGCGTAAAGCAGTAGTCCAAATGTGGAGCAACGATAGTTTTATAAATGAGCTCCGTAGTGTTTCTATTTAATTTACGTCTTAGTCTCCTAAGAAAATTTACCTTTTGTGATACTTTTTTTAGCACATATTCAAAGTTTGTTGTAAAAGTCTGTCATGAGTCGAGCATTTTGGGCAAAGAGTACTTATGGTAGGAAGTCCCAAAAATTTCTGCACTGAAATAAATCCTGACTTCTAGTATTACGTAGTGGAATCCGGAAGCTTATCAATTCAAGCAGTACCAATAAGCGCACTAGTATAAGCGAACATCCTGATTGCTACGTGTGAAAGTTTAATAATCAGGGAGTACAGTTAAATGAGCAATAATATATAAAACTGATGTGTTTCAATATAAATTTCTATAACCAGTTACATGCCATCGCTTTTTGAAAAGTCACCTGATTTCAGAACATTTTTCTCTAGATGTTTTATTTATTTATTTAACAAATGTTACAAAAATTTCATGTTATTATGTATTCTTTAAAGTTTTTTCTAAAAAAATATATTATTTAATATGTCTCATACCTTTTTTTTTAGCAAAGCTCGTGTTAAAAAGGCGGAGATAATGAATGTAGATAACAATTTTTAATTAAGGTTAAATAATATAGAGATCAAAGAAATGCATAATTAACAGTAAACAAAGAAAAAATCGTGTACATCATATAATATGCTTCCATAGTTTTATATATATAAAACATATAATAGGAAGAATGTAACAGAATGAAGAGGAGATAAAAAAAGGATATATAAAGAGCTTTTATTGATTTTTTTATTTTTTTTTATAATTTGTTTCCAATCTTAAATGAACTGGTACCTAATTGGTTAAACCATTTAACTCCAATGTATTTATAGTATTTTTGAGATGTGGTGGTGTGACAACGCGGGACAGTCATAGAGCAAAGGATATTTGTTCTAATGCTGTTTGAAAAAGGAGTAAAGCTCTCATTATTGAAGCAATCTTTGTGTATTTGTAAAATTGTGATTTTCTTATAAATAACATCAAGTGAAGGTACTTTAAAATCTTGAAATAATTTGATAGTGGGGTAGTCATACGGCTTTTTAAAAATTATTTTTATAATTATTTTTTTAATGATTTCCAATGATAAAAGAGATGTTTTAAATGCACCGCCCCAACCAACAATTCCATACTGTAGCACTGATTGAATTAAGGAAAAGTAAATAGTTCTTAATTTACTAATATTTAAAATGCTTCGAATTCTAATGAAATGTCTTTGCATTCTTCCCATCAAGGCGGGACATTGCCAAAAAAAGGCTTTTTTATCATCCACATAACAAGAGTCTAGAATATGGCCATAGGTATCTATTGAATATTGTGAAGAAAATATATGGCCGTTTTATTTAATAAATTAAAAATATAACATGACATCATACAAATTAATTAATTAATAAATTAATTTCATGCTATCTCACTGTTCCTTCTTGTGTGTGTTTTGTCTCACCCTACGAACTCTATGTAGATATATAAACATAGATAATGTATTTTTGATTAGTTTATTCGTACCCCAATGAATCTGATGATGCTTGTGATATAAATAAAATTTCGTGGTTTTAAAAAAAATAAATGTTTTATTTCATTTTATTTTCATTCATTTTCAATTTGTGAGGCGGGTATGGGTATCGCCGCCCCGGGAACCATTTATTGGATAACCAACACCCCTGCCACAGGTCACCTCAAGTGGTTGGCTTTTGATGACTTAGCAGAATGCCCGGGTACATGGGGGTGAGGTTTGTCCAGGTCTTGGCTGTGGATGCGTCTGCCCACCTGTCGCGATCGAGAGAGACTGGTTGAGGAAGGCATCTTTCCAGCCGGACTCTCCGGACCCATCGTCATGAACCGCAGTTGTAGGGATGGATTTATACATCCGTCACTCACGGACTCACTGACACGCAGATTCCTACCCACCCCTCTTACCTATTTCCTTCCCAGAACTTCCTATTCTTTTCTTCCTTATAAAGACCCTCCACACAACATCTCCTAAGATGACATAGGCCCCGAGGGAAATTATTTTCCTCAGGGCTATAATATTAAATATTATCTCAGAGCAAAACTACATGACACACTAACAATTATTACTTCAAATGAGCTCAGCAATTGCTCTTCACTACATTCTGTAACATCCTATATAATAGGAATCGCTACGTCCTATTACACCCTATATAATACTCCAGTATAACTTCTCTGTACTCCGTTATGCTGCGATATCGCTCTCGATCATTTGAATACTTTGAATGGGGTAGCAGAAACTTTGTGATGGATTGAGAATCGTAGAACAGGAATGATCGATGATAGGAAAATGAAGTAGTCTTGCGGGATGTGTGGTTCATTCACTGGTTGGTCCACAAAGTCTTGTTCCCATATCACGAGAAACTTGGACGGGTGTCGAATCTACAAGTGCCGAATCCAATAATATATTTATTTGAAACTTACAGAGACGGTCTGCGTAGCTCCTTACGGCACTCAGACCTAAGTATCATCTAGACAAGGCGTAAGAATCTTGCAATTTACACCGTAACTAAAAATACTGATTTAAGAAAACATATATCAAAAAGAAAGTGCATTTTCTCGTGGTAAAAATATTAGAAAAAGCATTGTTTTTTACCTTTTGTTGGTCTGCACGGAGTAAATTTGTCTTCCAGTAAGTTTGTGTGTGGCTAATAAAACGTCATCGTCAACAACGTCATCTACTGGATGGTTATCCAACCTTTATAATCACCTCCGTCTTTGAGTTTATTGCAAAGAGACAGCCCGATGCCGCGGAGGACTTTAATTTATAATACGTAGAGATGGTGTGAAAGATTATAATAATGTGCATGAAATGCTTGGGGTAACTAACGTATTTAAGTTAATAAGGATTAATACTGTATCCGTCTAAATAACTTTTCAATTACCGCAATGTACGTGACCATTTTTTAGAAGATAGAATGGGTATAGTAAGCTATCCGTGAAAGATAGATATATGCCTTCGCGGATTTTTTTGTAGATCTATAAAAAAGGAATATCCCACCATTCATTGTTTTGTTATATCCCAAAAGGATTAGGCAGCATTTTCGATGAAAGCGACCAGGCGGCTTGATTTTTCCGACACTTCTAACAATTATCGTTATGTTTCAACCAATTTACACAAATCCTTGACAAATTACATACCTAAACCTTTCTCACGAAACACTCTATCTATTGGTGAAAACCGCATGAAAATCCGTTCAGTAGTTTTCGAGTTTATCGCGAACAGACAGCATACATACATACATACAGACTTTAATTTATAATATGTAGAGATAGAGATGTAGAGATAGGGGTTATATAATGAGCTATTTGAATATTGATGTATACCATACGGACAGCTTCGATAAACGCAACAACAATCGATAAAAATCTTTCATTTCTTTCTAGCAAAACAACTACGACAAAACAAATTACGACAACACTTTTGCCACAAAACGAACGATCTTCGTTGGTTTTGCGTACGATTTTATAAGCATGTACAATATGTAAGTTTACATCAAGTTGAGTTATTAAGTTCATGTCTTAATCTTGTGACGCGATGCTTTTATAGCATGCTATCGGCCGATAAACTAACAAATGTTAAAAAATATTGCGTGGTAAAAAAAACTGGTGCTTCGAGCTTATCGCTTGTCTGGATTTGTACAAACAAACAGTTTCAATTTTGGAAACGATACTAAAACTCAAACCAAATGCGGGTCAGATTTCATTGAACCGGAGTTACAGTCATCCGATATTAGTATTTTTGAAGAATCATTTCTTTCAACTTGGCATTTATTTTTCAACTTTATTTTGAAGCTGGGTTACCCGGCTTCGCTCAGGACAATATTCGAGAGTGTTTTGGAATGTTCCACAATGACGTTCCCGATTCACTATTCCCCAACATTCCACGACATACTCCGCCACTCCTTCCAGAACTTTCTAGAGTTGTACGGAACCTTCTAGAACTTTCCGGAAGATTGTTCTAGAAATTGCAAGAGGGCGAAACTTCCAGCCCTTATATCTTCAAAAGCACGCCTTTTAGGTAAAAACGGGAACCGTCATCCTGGAGGAGGGATAGAGACTACTACACCATATAACTCCTTTGATTGTACTGGGACTCGTTTCTGAGTTTTTGTGACCCGCACGTGTTTTTGGACTTTCTTTTATAATATATTTGGATTCTTGCTTTTTTCACGAGACGCAGGCCTTTTCTACATGTATACTGTCTAAAGAATTGTAAAAGTAACATGATAAATCACGTTATTTGCCTTTGATAAAGGATCTGACAGAATGTGAAATGTGTTAAATTATACGTGTAGTTTCTGTACGATATATTTACAAAGGAAAGGGAAATGCGAGAAAAGCAGGATCCTCGAAGTTATCATTTTACAATTGTCCATTACATTTTCCTCATTAGGAACGTTAATAATCTGAAAAGGTTTTGTTGCATTCTTTCGAAAGGTACAAGTTGTTTCTACGTATATGTTCATGTCTACACAGTGTGCAACAGAATGTACCTGAAGGATTTTAACCAGCGATTCCTGAGTATATTTGAGTACAAAATGTGGATGTCATTTTGCTGTCCAATGATGTAAACAGCCCTGAGAACCAATTATTTATTACCAAGTGGTTTGCCACGTTTGTTGATTTACCAGGGGTCCCGGGTTTATGGGGTGAGGTATATCTAGGTCTGACGGATGTGACCGCCTCCCGACTTCGTGGCGGGACAGATCGGATCAGAGACTGGTTGAGGAAAACCTTTTAGACTCTCCAACAGGACTTTCAAAACCTCGATAGATTCATACTTCCTTCACTCGTGGACAAAGTGACCCCCAGATTTCTACACTCATACCTTTTCCTTCCCAGAACATTCCTTCCTAAAAAGACACTTCACACAGCATCCCCAAAGATGATACAGGATCTGAAGGTAATTAATTTCCTTCTGTGTAGAGCTAATGTAAAAAAAAAAACGAATTGTGATCAAGGGCAATTAAATGGGTATGAAGCGTTCACAAATCGAAAGCAATTTTTATTAATTTTTCTTTTAACTTAAAGGTTAACACCTCAAATTGTAACATTTAATCACTGAAGACAATGTTAGCGACTCTCAATCGCAAATTAGTAGAAAAGATCCTGGATATGACTTTTTCTGATTTATCTGTTTCAAATTTTCGATAGAGTTGAATATTGCCTTGAAAGTAAATTTGTTAACGCATATTTGTCAGATAGACACTTCTCCATACACAATAATTAAAGTTTCAACAATACGTCTTTGTTCATATGAAAAGTTATTCCAAGCGTTAGAACTTAAAGTGTACTTCGTTTCTTCAACTTTGATCTTGAAACACAATGAAAGGGAAAATTTCTTCCTCACTTAAATTTTACTTAATTATATAGTAACATAATAATATTGTATTGATTTCATGACAGACTACTCTGAGCTCCAATATTCATACTAGGGTTAAGGTGAATACATAAAAGTTGTCCAACTCGCTGTCTTCAGTCAATAAATATGACAATTTTTTATGCACATTGTTATGTGATAATAATATATTATGAAATTCCTTTATGGGTCCACTCAATTCAAATTATACAGTCCAAAACAAAGCGAAATCGTAAAATAATTCATTAAATCCTCAAAACATCAGTTCCTTGGCATGTCACAACCATACAAAAGCTTAATGAAGTGGTTATTTAATGAAATATTCAGTATTAATTGTTTATCTTATTATTTTTATACTTTCTGAAATATATTTAATAACATATTTCCCAGATGTATTCACAGAATCTATAAAAAGCTACTATAAAAAAATTAACAAACTCTGTCGTCATTTTTAAACATCAGTCCTTCGTGTGAAGTTAAATTTTGAAATTCCCGCTAAATATTGCCGAACTATGATCAACTCGTTTGTAGTTTTGAATGTTCGTAAAGAAGTTAGATGCGGAGGACGCCATATTGACGGCAGCCATTACGATGCCAATGCTAGCGTCGCTGTTACCGCATGTGCTTGTGCTGATCCAGTCAAATTTTCAGTACTCTGGTGAATCTTTATTTCTTGTCAGTGCTTTGGCAGTTTTTATTTTTACTGTTAAGCACTTGCATACTGCTTTCTAACAACGTATGCAGGGACACTGAAGGTCTAGATTCATTCAAAATAAATAAATGTTTAACAAAAAAAAATTTGAGTTTTGCGATAGCCTTGAAGGAGTAACCATCTGTTTTTTTGTACCATGGTGGGTTATAATAATAATTATTATTGGATGATTTTAATACCGCCATTTTCGTGAGAAAATTACCTATAACCTATATGGTGGATAACCTCCAAAGTCCCTTGGCAGTCAAATTGAAAAGAATACACATAACTCTTAAAATATTAAAAAATTGAATGGACTGACATAAGATAGTACATTGATAAAATATAGTATCTACTCAAACCAAAAAAAAAAAATATATATATTATGGTTAAAAACTATACAAAATAGAGTCAAAAGTTGACCAACTTTTGTGTATTCACCCATTATTTGTTGAGCATCCTGAACTAACTAACGAATGACAAAATTCGTTGACAATACATAATATAATAAGCAGACATTTCAGTATTGATCTCGCGTTGCGTGAATATAGCGCCCCCTCGCATCAAATTTGATATATTTTCGCGCCATGCTTTTATGTGTGAAATTTTATACCCGGCCATATGACTTGATTTATAGATTCGACGGATTTTATCGATTTTTCCCATTGTTTTACGATGTTTTTATGATTAATGTTTTCATTGGTAGAATTTTCTGATAGAGTGTTAATCGTAAAACGATCACGAATAATACAAATGTACTACAACTTTGAACTAAAAAAATATTTTTTGGCGTTGCAGCTAGAGGGTTTAAAATTGAAAAAAAAATTTATTTACGTTTGTTTTATTTGACTCCCGCACAACTTTTTGTCCGAATCCAGTGTGACTAAGGAATCTTCTATTTTAGGAAAGTGAAGAGATTGGAAAGAAAGAGAATGAGACGTTAGGAAGAAGTCTTTTTAGATTTAGTCACTAAATTTGGAAGGCGGGTATGAGTATCGCCGCCCCGTGAACCATTTATCGGATAACCATCACCCCTGCCACCCTTAGTGGTTTGCTACGTTTGGTGACTTTGGAGGAGTGCCCGGGTTCATGGGGAGAGGTTTGTCTAGGTCTTGGTGGCGAATGTGTTTGCCCACCTATGGCGTGGCGGGCCGTATTGGGAGAGACTGGTTGAGCGAGACCTAACCTAGTCCTCCCCAGCTGGACCCTTTTGACCTATCGCCTTGCACCGCAGAGGGAGGGATGGATTTATAAGTCCGTCACCCCTGGACACATTGACCCCCAGATTACTATACAACACTCATATCTTTTTCTTCCCAAAATTTTCTCTCTTTCCTTTCCCTAAAAAGACCCCCCATACAGCATCCCCAAAGATGACATAGGCCCTGAGGGATTTATTTTCTCAGGGCCTTCTATGTGAGATAATCTAAAAAAAATGTGATTTGAGTCTGAATAACTAAATCTTTCATCAGAACAATACTGACAATATCTACCACTCCGGATTTTTAGGATTTTAATAAGTATCTCATAATACGGGGTGCGGCAGGGAAACTTGTTGATTTGAAAAGTTAATAAAAGAAAAAGTACTTTATATATCGATTTTATTCTTTTTGTATCGTATGGTAAACATTCTGAATTTTTGTTTTAAGTAGTTTTCAAAATGACATTGGGCAAATGGCGGCCCTCATTAGTGATACACTGATCTACCCTAGATTTGAAGTTTCGCTCCACTCTTTCGAGCAAATCGACGGGAATGTTGGTGATGGCTTGGCAGATGTTGTCCTTCAGGTGTTGTTGAGTCCGGAGTTTGTCGTTATAAACGATGGATTGGAGTTATCCCCATAAAAAAAATCGCAGGGTGCGAAATCGGGGGAGCGCGCCGGCCACGGTACGTCACCCCTCAAGGAGATAAGGCGCTCGTGGAAGTGTTCCCTCAAAAGCTCCGTCCTGCTGGAACCATACGTCCCTAAGTTCCATTTCTTCAAGTTGTGGAAGAAAAAATGTGTAAGAAGAAAAAAAAGAGCGCAAAAACGACTCCCTCGCCCTCTCGACGTTTTCTGGAGTTCTGGAAGTCCGTTGACCTCCTGGGCCTTCTCTTGCCACACTCTCACTTTCCCTGAATGTGTCCACCCATGAAACAATTGATTGCCGCCTAGGAACGGGACCCGCGGGATGAATATTGAACCCAGTACGGAAGGCACGTTGGGTGGCGACCACCGAATGACCGTTAGAAAAGTAGGTCTCGACGGCAAACGCAAGCTGTTCCTTTGTCCAACGCATGACGACAACTGGCTTGTGATGTAACTAAACTTCAGAACCCCCTCTTTCCAATGAGATCCTCCCCACCCCTTTCTGACCACGCCTCGCTCGTCGGCGTCCAATTCAAATCAGCAAGTTTCCCTGCCGCACCCTGTATTATCATAAATTAATTCCAATGTCGAAGAAATGTGTTGTTCTTGTTTTTGGATAAAAAAGCCAAATATTTATACATTAGATAGCATAATGGGTATGTAAAAATGTACTTAAAAAAAGGCCACTGCCGAAAATCGAACCACAATCAACTGTTCGGAAAGCTACCGTACTTACAACTACATCGCCAACTATTATAAGAACGGCTGCATTAATTCGTTATTTGTACTAAAATGTAAGAATGATGTATTTTAGAATGCCCTCAAGCCTCGGGCGTATTCTGTCAGAAAGTTTCCGCTTTGCAAATAAAATCAAAATAAATTAAATAATTCTGAATGCAAATGAAATCTAAAATGTGTTTTTGAAAAGTGATGAAATACGCTTTCAAATGTTATTATTACAAAACGAAAAAAAAAGAAAAAAATCAATATATTTAAATGAATTAAATAAAAACCAATTACTTTTTTAATACCACAACATAATCAATAATGTACCTTTTATTTTTTTTTCATAATAATAACAAACTTATATACATTTATAACAGAAAGAAATTTTTAATTACAAGAAATTTACCTACATTTATATTAATCGCTAAAAAATGTTTTACACCTCTGCCAACCGGAATGTTTCAAGTATTTGTGTAATATTGTCACGGCCGATACCGCGACACGAGAATGTGTAAACTGTAAATCCTTTTTTTTGATGAATCAAGACCAATAATTGTGTTTTGAAATTTGATCGTAGGAAATAGGATATCAGAGGAAGTCTCTTACCTTTGACGGTTTTTTGTGGCGTTTCAGGATCGATCCTGGATTCCCAATATATCGGCACAACACCAGGTTTAAGCCACGAACACTTTGATTTGATAAAAAATAAATTTTGCGAATATTTGCGATATTTTGACGAGCAAGTTGTGACCCCTGTCACTACGAAAATCCAACTGCCCAAGTAGGTAATGTAAACTTGGGCAGCAATATTGTTCAATTTTTCCACATGTAGGTATTCTTTTCCTGGTAGAGACTTTGAGGAAAGGAGGAAAAGAAAGGAATACATGATTGATGAAGGACTTGGGGAATATGGATTAAGTTTTTTTTTTAAAAAGACTGTTTCAGAACCAAACAAATATTGTGGCAGTAATTTTTGAAACTACTGTAAATAGCATGAGCCTAAATATGAATTTGCTGATTGAACTCCTTTGTTAACAATTTAGACATCGAATACTCATACCTTCTTGTGTTATGCCTGCTTATGTCTGTCATGCTCTGTTTATTATTTTATGTACTATAAACTTGTTATAATGCTCCTGTTCAATGCCTTACTTGTAAAAGCCATCAAGGCGTAAACAAACAAACAAATAAATAAATATTATCAGCTTGTTTCGAAAACTATGTTTTCTTTGTCAGGATACGATTAATATTAATTAATATTTAATTAAACATTACACCAAAGTTTGAAGAACCAATATGTTGAATTAAAAAAACGTATTTTAAACATTATTTTCATCTTTGGTTTAAAATTTTTTTCTTTTAAATCACGAAGTTTCACAAATTTGCGGTAAGAAACTTTGATTTCATTGAGGTACACATTATAATTTTGCTGTGATTAACATCTAGATTTGAATATAAAATGTGGTATTTTCTTTTTCTAACACCGCTTATATCATGCTTCTCACTATGACAAAAGCGAACATACTAACCTAAGGGGTGCGTCATACAACACCTGAAATCACAATATTTTATTTTTTAAATAAGATAATAATTGTATTTTGAGATTAATATTAAAATGCAGTTTCGCAAAGATCACAGAGTACGAGTACCTAGAAGTGATTTTTAAGTTATTTTCTTTTAGACACGTTTTTAGATTTTCACGGCCAAGAGTATTTTCGTTATTTGTTTTTGGGATGTGTTGCGCTACCTCATTTTTGTAGCCAACGTTTCGGAGAGCGTTGCAGTGTCCATCATCAGGGCAGATCCGGCAGATGTGTCACATCTGCCGGATCTGCCGGATCTGCCGGATCTGCCGGATCTGCCGGATCTGCCGGATCTGCCGGATTTTCCCTGATGATGGACACTGCAACGCTGTCCCAAACGTCGGCTAAGAAGGAGGTAGCGTAACACGGCATATCAAATTGGATAATTCTTTTTTTTGTGTGTTCGTTATTGTCAGGACAAGGTTTTTAGAAAAACTTCGGGTGAATTGCTATTGGTGGCACGCGAGGAAGCGGCTATTGCTATGGAAAGCGGAAGGGATGGAGAGATGGGGGAGGGGAACCAGGGAGGGGGATGGGAATCTGCGAGGGGGAGGGGGACCTGGGAGGGGGGAGTGGAACTCGGGAGGGGGGTTCGCGGGACGGGGAAAGGGGGGGGGGGGAGTGGTGTTGGGAGAGGGAAAGTAGAGGTGACGAATGGGAAAGGACACTCAGGGAGAAACAATTTATTTACTAAATGGCGTAGCAATTCATGCCGGGAATCAGCTAGTTTTATATAAAAATGTATTATGTCAAAGTGCGGAAAAACTAATTTCATCTCTGTATTTTTATATTATTCAAGTAAATCTACTTCTTTTAGCTCTGATTAAAAGGAGATTGGCTGTTATCGAGAATATCTTTACCTTGCAGGCTTCAGTCCAAAAAAGCAGAACTGCACTCGATTTCAAGCGAAATTGTTTTGTAAATTGATTGATATGGAGACCAGACAAAGGCGAAATGCAATATTGAAAAGCGGAAAGGAAATCTAAGATGAAACTAGAAAGAAAATTGACTGTTTTGGAGAGAATAGAAGATAGAGTAAGAGAACCAAAGAATAATATTATGAGATCTAAAGTTTCCATTTCAAAACCATAGAGAGTATAATCCAGGGAGTCAAGTGGGTACTTGAATTTTAAAGGTGTGAGAATGGTGCAATGTTCAATTTTATTTTCAATAAAAGCATCGTAAGTAAAAAAATATTATGCAGTGTCACAGTTAATATCTTCGAAACATTGTTCAGTTTACCTCTAAGTGCCCTGCAAGTTTAACGCTTGTAATGCAGCAGTAAATATAATTATATAGGTATTCTTACATTTTTTAAATTTATTAAAGATCACTCACATCGTATTGGAAATTAAAGTAAGTAACTATCACGTCTTTTCCCCCGCAGGGGTAGGCAGAGAGGACGGACCGCCAAACAACTCAATCCTGGCACACACTCCTAGTCTCGTTCACATTCATACATCGTCTCATACATGATTTTCTATTATTCTGAGTCTTTATCGGGCATCCCCGACTTCTTCTGCCATCCACATTTGCAGCATATATTCTCCTTACATTCCTTTCCTCGTTCATTTGCTCTACACGTCCAAACCATCTGAGCATCCCTTTCATAATCAAACTCATTAAGCTTACGTCAGCCTTGCAATCTGGCGGATCTCCACGTTTCTCACACGGTCATAAATGATTTTACCACACACACACCTAAGGGATCTCATTTCTACAGCATTCAGTCTACTTTCATCCTTCCTCTGCCAGTTCCTTGCCTCACTGCCATACATCAAGTTTGGCACCAGTACTCCATTGTGGACGGCCAATATCTCTATAAGCCTTTCCATCTCACGTAAACATACTTCCTAGGTACACAAACTCATCCATCTGCTCCAAGTATTCATCATTCACAACTGTTTTCGTACTCTTTCTTTCAAATACCGCGACTTTAGACTAGAAATGAATGTATTTCGAGATGACTGTATTTTGTAAAAACTGAAAAGCTTAATAACATATATATTTATAATTTGTGACATGTAATTAATGTTTATGGCATACTTATGCCGTTTGTATTAAATAAATAAATAAATAAATAAATAAATAAATAAATAAATAAATAAATAAATAAATAAATAAATAAATAAATAAATAAATAAATAAATAAATAAATAAATAAATAAATAAATAAATAAATAAATAAATAAATAAATAAATAAATAAATAAATAAATAAATAAATAAATAAAATAAATAAATAAATAAATAAATAAATAAATAAATAAATAAATAAATAAATAAATAAATAAATAAATAAATAAATAAATAAATAAATAAATAAATAAATAAATAAATAAATAAATAAATAAATAAATAAATAAATAAATAAATAAAATGTAGAACGTTAGTAAAGTAAATAATTCTGTTACTTCTGAACTGGAGGGGCGAACCTATACACTAGAGACATCCCTGAGCCAACTATGCTACGAAGCTCGATCTATCACAGATCTGTTATAAAACACCAACATATATTTAGATCACTTTTTATTATACTAGTACATATCCGTTTATGCATTGAATTATTTTTATTGAAGTGAAACTTCTTTAGCACTGTTTAGATTAGAAACTCGATGAAACGAAAAATAGCGTCAACAAAAAAAAAACAAGTACATCTATGGGATTTAGCCTGAGAGAATGAGATAGTATAATCGGTCTCCTCTTTGTGCGGTGCTTCGAGGTCTTCCCACCCTTGTCTACTTTAGTTTTCTGATCTGTCCTCGTTGAACGTAATATAATTTGAAAATTTAACAAAGTGTAATCCTTTCAAGATTGAAATCGTTATATAAATAATTTTCTGGTCATTGCGCCATTTATCTTTTGATGGGATGGATTGTAAATTAACTCTAACCATCTGGGAGGCGGATAAAGATACCGCCACCAAGGTAACCATTTATTGGATAACCAACAACCCTACCATAGGTCATCTCAAGTAGTTCGCTGTAAATGATGACTGGGAAGGGGATCATGGGGTGAGGTTTGTCCAGATATTGGTGGCGAACGCGTTTGCCTACCTATTGCGTGGCGGGCCGGATCGGGAGAGGTCGATTTGTGGAGACCCTTTGACCTTTTCAATAGGTCTTCTCCACCCATCGCCCTGCACCGCAGCGCGAGGGATGGATTCATAAGTCCGTTATTCCTGGACCCAATGACCCCTACATTCCTACCCATTTCTCATACTTTTTTCCTTTCCAATTTCCTCTTCTTCCTTTCCTTAAAAATACTCTCCACACAGCATCTCCAAAAATGACATGGGATCGGAGGGAAATTAAAATAAAAATAATTAAAAAAAAAAAAAAAAAAACATGTTTTCTCACAAACGCTAGAGAAATTAATGCTTTTTATGATACTCTAAAACTACCCTAAATGTAACCTAACCATACTCATCAAATTTCCCCCGGTTCAGGAATAAAAACATTTTATAGAGTTTATAAAATATTCGACATGAAAAATAACACTTTTCGGAAGTAAGTGGGCAGTGGGAGCGGATTTTCCAATATGTTCGCGAGTTAAACTTATTTTATGATGAAAGCAATTAAAAACTCTGAAAACAGGGATTGTAAAAATACAGTCATAAAGTACAGCTCTATTTGTTTCATGTTCTATCACGAAATAATTCGAATTGCCTGGAGAATTTTTTTCACATAGCCTCCACACAGAAGGAGATCCCCCCAGGACCTTTGTCTTCTTTTGGCATACTACGTGGAGGGTCTTTTGATGAAAGGAAGGAGAGGTTGTTCTGATAAGGAACAAGGTATATACCTCGATATTATTTTCTAACATGAAAATTTCGGATTGGAAGAATCTCTCAATGTTTTAGCCAACGTTTCGCTCTCCGAAACGTTAGCTAAAGGAGGAGGTAGCGCAACACGGCATAACACCCCAAAAACAAATAACCAAAATCTCTCAATGTTGTTGTGGTAAAAGAGCGCCTAAAGGTACTTTTGCTTTTAATTACCATGCTTAGATCTGAAAAGTCAGCCTTCCCAATCGATATCTTTCCCTTTTCCTTTACCACGACTCACATAAGCATCACAAACTTCCTCCTTAAAATGAGGATACCATAGTTTCATTGGAATTTTCTTCATTTTGGACCTGGGTATGGGTACTGTCTATTCGGGAATCAGTTATTGGATAACCAACACCTCTGCCATCAATAACCACAATGGTTCGCTACATTTGATGACTCACCCTTGCCCGGGTTCACACGGGTGAGGTTTGTCCGGCTCTTGGCGGTGGATGCATCTGCCTACTAACTGCGGCCAGATCAGTAGAGACTGATTGAGGGAGACCTTTTGGACTCTCTTGGAATATCGCCTTGCACGGCAGTGGGAATGTGGGAAAGTGATGTGCTGCAAGTTTACCATTGAGGGGTGTCGTAATGTACTTAGTGCATTCAAGGTTAATGCGCAGCCGTTGTTTGGAAATATGCTGATGTTTGTATTGATTTGTAGCTGTCGAAGCTTGTTGTGGTGCAACAAAGTGGATAGTTTGATAATACATGTGTATCTTAAATTGAGTACCTTTTGGGTACCTAGGTAACTATTCATTTATAATTTAATATCGATTGATTATTTGATTAATTAAATAGATTTTTAAAAAATACAACATTCCCGCGTTACGAAACACTTCACAATATTTGAAAATCTCTCACTATTTTCACTGTTGCTTGCATCATGATGGGGGATTTAGCCGATTCATACGTTCGTCGCTCCTGGACCCATTGACCCATTGACCCGCTCCTTTCAAAGACTCTCCACACAACATCTCCAAAAATGACAAAAAATCTGTGGGAAAATATTTTCCTAAGCGTGGAATTATTGTAAAAAAAAAAATCTTTTTGCTAAATCCTTAAATCGTAGCTCCCATTGTGATGAACCGGCTTTGTTGGATGGTTGGCGAATATTTTTTTTTATTACGAAAAAGATCACACTATCGACATCTATTGGTTAATTTTGAAAGCAATATTAAGGGAGACTGTAATGATTGAACATTTTTCTGCTACGAAGGGTGTAAACAAA
Source organism: Limnephilus rhombicus (assembly GCA_929108145.2). Taxonomy (NCBI): domain Eukaryota; kingdom Metazoa; phylum Arthropoda; class Insecta; order Trichoptera; family Limnephilidae; genus Limnephilus; species Limnephilus rhombicus. The sequence goes on along the minus strand of OV815288.1, from coordinate 30,861,421 downwards.
TTTTGGAAGAAAAAAACGACTAGCAAATCCTAGTATGGTTGGAAGCCATTAGACGCATATCAGCCAATCAAATCTCGGGGCGTGGTGTGAGGGGGATGTGTCAAATTGAGACACAAAAGTTGTCCCACGGTCCAACTGATAGCTATTTTAAGTGGTAAAAACACTTCTAACTTGGTGATAAATCGCATTTTTATGGGGAGCACGAGGGAATTGACAACAGTTGATTTCGCATCGGGGGTCGGCGAGGTTTGCAAGTATTTCATTGACGGAAGTTTTAAAAGGAACAAAAATCATGCGTTAATTAAACATGAAGTAACGAACGATTACGATTGTATGCGAATAGAAACGGGAGTAGGCATTGACAATCAATATCGCTTTTCCCAAACAAAATTCTAGCGGGATTTGCATATAGGTATTGGGAAGGAAAGTAATACAGTAGTCAAAACACAAAAGCTGATAATGTCAGGGTAGTCGGGAAGGAATCGATTACGTCAACGACCAAATAAAATCTAAGGTTTCGGGTTGGATTTTATATCTGATAGATTAGAGGGGAGGAAATGTTGTCGATCTCTTACGTATTAAAGTGTTTTCAAGTGAGAAATATCTAACACGGTTTTGAGTCATTAGGATATTCATTAAGCTGAAATCACCACTCGAGTTTATACGCGAGATATAGGTAATAGGAAATTAGGAAAAGCTATAAAATTTAACGGCCTGTCAGGATTTAAAATTATTTGAATTCTCAAGTATTTTTCTTAATTGCTAGGTGCATAACAACGGAGATTTATTGGGTTTTACGCCAGAGGGAGATGGGATATGGAAGGAGGAACTAAAGATGCAGATGAAAAAACGTTCGGAGGCAGGTATGGAATTAGACTTTGGTAGAGGTTACGGCCCGTAAAAGGAAGAATCGAGATCTTAAAAGTTTAGGCTATTACTAAATAAGGTTCTACGAGTGTCGCGGCCTTGTTTAGGAAGGGGTCAAATGACTAGAGATTATACTTAGGTATTTGCGAACGCGGGAAATATTAAGAAAATGTATGCGAACACAAGGAACGCGTCATATAGCCAGAGACAAACACAGCCGCATGTCCACATAAGGGGTACGGCTGAATAAGAATATTCGGTCACTAATTGTTAGAAAATCCACAGTCAGATGCTAAAATGACAAAATACCTAGAAGGTGACGTGTTATGCGATTTGTGCGATAATAAGATGCATAGTAGATGACGGTCGGAAAATGTTGTAGGTTGCCGAGTTGAAATAAGACTTAGGGTTACCGAGAAAAGTATGGAGAGTATATAAAAAAACTCAGGATCCACCGTACCTGGAAGCGATTTTAAAAATGGTAGAACGGACACGATAGATTTTCGAGAAAAGTTGAATTAATTATTCACTTGGTAAATGATATCCTGTAGGCGCTAGTCTTGCAGAAGATTCGTGTGTATATCCAAGGAACGAGACCGAGTACGCCCCTGTCCGATTCTACGAGATAGTGCTTTCGCGCAATACGAATTCTGTGTTGGGAGCACCGTTCAGGACGAAATGTCATAAACCGCAGGATACGAGACTAGATTTGGGAACTATGAAGGTTGTGCGTTTAAAGGTCGTAATTGTAAAATTTAAGTTTGATTAATGGGTAAGCGGAGGAGACAAAAAGGGCGGTTTTAGGCAAGAGGAGGAAGTTCAGGGTGAGATCTCGGGAAGGAAAGGCTGTCAAAAGGGGCGCGAAATCGAAGTGTTTGTGGAATTTTTTCGGAGACTTAGCAAAAATCGTTCCGGCGGAGTGTCGATCTAACTTCAGTGGATTTTGTGCAAAGTGTTGTTTAATTAGATTCAGGGGAAGGGATACAAGCCAGTGGTGAAAAGCTTTTAGGGACTTAAAAAAAAATTGTGAAACTTATTTAAGGACAGTGAAAATATTGAGTTATAATAACAGATATTAGTTCGGTTTAAACAGGCGTGATCTAATAATAAAAACTTCAGTATTATTAAAATTTAAACGGGGTCGACAAATAAATGTTAATAATAACATTGCGGATTTTATATCAGAAATAATAATAGAATAATAAAAAAAATAAAATCTTAATTACGGGAAAAAATCGTTCTTTTGAAATGGAAAAAATGCATAAGTACCGAATAGTTTAGAAATAAAACAATAATAATAATTATCTACGAAAAGTTCAACCTAGTGGTTTCGATACCAAGATATAGCAAGCGCTAATTTAACCTTAGGGAACACACATATTTAAAGAGGGACGATATATTTGAAATAATCTACAAACAACGGTCAACCTGAGTATATTACGATCGCGAGAAGTCCGACTGGAGCGATAAAGATACCTCAAATCAATTCCAGGTTATAAGGAAAGGGGATTAAATTTAGTCATAAATCTAAGGCTGCGTTAGGCCTTGTCGTATAAAATTTAAGAAATCGTAGGGAGGGGGACCTTTGTGTTTTCTCCACAGGTACAGGTCTACAGGATACGTAATTAAGATGCAATTGGTCGTGTTTTCCCGACCGGAGAATTAAACAATTACGTACGGGTAAGTTAAAGAATCTATATTTCAATTACAGGTACCTGGTTGCAGAGTGACGTAAATGGAACGCGAACCCCGGCAGTAGATTTCAACAGCTCCAGCGCCGATAAAAAATAATATTATTGCAGAGCTAATATGAATATGTTTAACCGTTATTATCATTTAGGGCAGTGACGTTTTCTCCCAGACAGCCGATGCCGGGCGGTCGGGGGAACACACATGCAAAAAAATGAACGAGCAAGCGAGGTACTTATGTACACCTCGGGGGTGTTGTACACTCAACCAAATGGAGGGCGTTCCGGGAGTACGACATATCAAATTGAAGGCGATTACCTGCAACCCGAACAGCTGAACATCTTTAGACAAGAGAGCAGAAGAGCAGAATCACAATATTAAATATGAAACAAATAAAACTAACAGGTACTCCGCTGAATTCCTACTTCTTGATCTACGCTTTTTAAATCTTTATGATTGAACAATGTGATGACGACACCGAGGCCACACATAAGTGTCAATTGGTGGTCCACCGGTAAGGGTCTTTCCGCATTGTCATGTTGGAGGATGCTCACCATAGACTGATCGGGTCACGCGAGGTTCTGGAAGCAATTCCCTTTCGCGGGACGGTGTCGAGTGATTGGGCGCGAAGGACCGTATGAAATGAGATGCCAATTTGTATGAAAGGGCATGGTTCGCTGTCGGAGGCGTCTTGGCCAAAAGCATCTCGAGTTACCGGCAAGGTAGTGTGGATGGAGGCATGAGCATGGCTTCTTGCGAAGAGATTCCTGCAGCATCATCACATTTTTTAATCCTATCGACCTGGAAGCAAACGTATCTCTTACAAGGGTGGGGATAAGTCGGTTTCCAGAGGTGGTCTGTAACGCTAGGTCGGTCACGTGGGAGGAAGGATCTGCCTGTCACAAGCTTACGCCACTTTGTACCGTGAGTAGAGTCTTGATAAGGGACGAAATAGATTACCCCTTCTAGAGCCAGTAAAGTAGTTCCGGAGGTGTTCGATACTGGAGTTGATCAGGAAAGGTTTGAAGGCATGTCGTTCTTCTTTTGTTATGGAGGGGTCCGGGTATCTGGTTTATCGTCAAGAGATTTTCCGGGTGCCATGGGTATAGCCTCATCATGCATTGGTCGGGGGGTCGTGTCCTGAGAGCTGACCACCTAGTCAATTTGGTCAAGTGGAGGAGCCAGTACTAGTTTGCAAAGAATTTCTTCCCCATCACCATCCTTCCTATCCTCTATCCCGTCTTTATACTTCCATCCTAGGTATAAATTTGTGTTTACTAACAACAGAACATATTATCATGATTATGTATAGGATATAGCCATGGAGAGCGGCGCAGAGAATTCGCCAATTATCCGAATGAAACATTCTAGGTATGTACATTAAAAAATCATTAGGACGTAGAGGGAGAGAGATCAATTTTATAGCCTAGCGAGAGTAATAGCAACCGTGCTCATTATGTAAATATTGGAGCAGTGTATATCATTAGGATCATAGTGGGGACAAATTCAGGATAGTTTAGACCGGACGTGTCCTTCAGACGTTTAAGAGATACAGAGAAATTCTTCCACACCTTACCTAAAAGAACCGAAAGTTACCACGAAATACATTAAATACCTATCCTAGATGTCCTAGGTGCTCCGAAGCAAAAAATCACACAACGTGGAGTAAAGGGTTTATTGTAAGAATTTCCCGGAAAACTACCTTTTACTGTGTTCAGTCACAGGGGTGGGAAAAACGAGTTATGATTCAAACATTATTGGCGAATCATTCAGTAAGTACGAGAGGAAGATCTACCAACCGGAGATCTGAACGCACGAGAGAGAGAGGGAGGGGGGTATAAACCCCAAGGAAAAGGGTGGCACCACCACAAGTGGTTCCGTGACCGAGGAAAGAGCGTCACCACCAATCTTTGTTGTAAATCTTCTAATTCAAATTCGAGAAGAAGGATTATTATAAAGTTTTCATTAGGCGGGGGGTGCACCATTACACCATCATCTTCCAATCACCCTGTGGGTACAGTAACAACCCGATCTGATTGATTGCCCACGTAATATGAGCCCATCAATAGCAATATAATTTCTGTCAGACGAATACCATTGCTCAGAGCACTTAGGCTATAACCTCACATTAGCATAATTGTACTAAACACGGAATATAGTTGTGTTATGTATAATTTAAATCGAGATAGCAATGGTCCACATACTCTATCATGGTAATCCGATATAAACTATAACAGTACACACTCGATTTAACGGGTAAGATTAAAACGGAAAGCGGTTCATCCTTAGTTCATAACTGCTGACTCCGTACAAACCACAATGTACGCCCCACTGTTAAGTCCCCGCATTCCCACACATTTCTCTTGCACACTTCAAGTTCTTAATTTAAAAAAATATTCTATATATGTTATTTTCAAAATAATATTTACACATTTGTAGAGCCGAAACGGTAATTATTATGAAATTTCATCGATAGAATAATTCGCAAAGCATGCTCCAAAAACTATTACAAATACATTTTGTTCCGTTATTGAACATATTGTCAAGGGTATGAAAAATATCACATAAAAATTTGTCGAGAGATTTTTGCTCTTTTTTTACATGAACTTCACACAGGAGGCCCTGAGGAAAATAATTTCTCTCAGAACCTATGTCATCTTTAGGGGCGCTGTGTGGAGGGTTTTTAAAGGAAAGTAAGGAGAGGAGAGTTCTGGGAAGGAAAAGGATTTAAGGGGTGGGTAGGAATCTGGGGTTCAGTGTGTCCTTGTCATCTGCCTCCAAAACCTAGAAAAACCTCACCCCGCTCTATTTCAAACGAGTCGTGTTTTTTTATTTTATTTTTTATGTAATATAAAAAATATGTGTTAGGTACATGAATACAAATATATTTTACAAAATATTAAATTAAAGGTCGTTTTTGGTCATGTTTACCTTATCAGAAAATAGGAGCGCTTGTGCCTGATAAGGGAGCCACGATTCTCAATTAAGTTGTAAGTCATAATATATTTTGTATAAAATATTTACTTTTAACTGTAAGTTTTTTTTTAATTGTTTAATTTTATTTATTTGTTCTGATTGGTTCATTTTACAACCAATTTTATTAAACCTTTTTTATAATTTTCGCTTAATTGTTATTTTTTTTAATATAAGCGCGCTCCCTCTGACATTCGTATTAACGTATTTCAGCTTCTTTTTCTTTTTGAACACTTGCTATCACCGATTATGACTATAAATTTTCACGGCCAAAAGTAGGTATTTTCGTTGTTTTATTTTGGAGCGTTTCGCACAGCGTTGCGGTGTCCTTCATCATAACGTCTGCCTTGATGATGCACACTGTAACGCTGTCCGAAACGTTGGCTACAGAAGGAGGTAGCGCAACACGGCATGATACCCCAAAAATAAATAACCAAAAAGCTTAGCTCTTGTGCGCAAGCCCGTGAAGTTTCCTATATGGTGAGCTCTGGCGTTAAGAAATTTGTATAAAAATATTTCAATAAGTGGCAAGCTAGTTGTTTGAAAAATGTGTGTTTTTCATAAAGTTTAGCAGGGAGGGAAGAGGGAGACGAGGGTAAGGGGAGGGGGAAGGAGAACGGGAACGGCGATGAATGGGAAAGGAAATGTAGGGAGAAAACATTTCTTTATTTATGTGGCAATGCAACGCATGTCGGGAACTCACGTAAAAAAATCTTTATTTATGTGGCATTGCAACGCTGCCAGGAACTCGCAAAACGTAAAAAAATTATCAGCAATTATTGCACACCAACCGATTTATCAGATAACCCTTTAATTCAATTTCCCAACCAATCTGATTTCAGTTACCTTTTTTTTATGTGAATACCTTACAAGAGTCTCAGCTGCTCCCGTCTGGAGCCAGTGAGACTGTGGTATCCCCGATTTGGGGTAGGTTATGAGGCTGAAGATAGTAAGGAGGGGAAAGAGAGGAAGGTGGAGAATTACCTGGCTATTCAGATCTCGTCACCAAACACGGCTCAGGCCATTTCAAGCAACGTTTCAATTCTGAATGGTGGTCTTACACCAGGGCGATACTGAGAGTATCTTTCACTCTGGAACGTGCCACAAATATCCTGTATATCATTTTTAATGAGTTAGTCGTGAAATAACACAAATTAATCAAATAAAATTTATTTTCCCACTCCGGGATTCAATCCTTCAACCTTCGGATTGCGAGTCAAGAGCCTTACCGCTAAACCAAGCCGGTCGTCTATTTGGAGTAATTACCCCACGGACGGATATCCATATTAAGTTATAAAGCTCCCTTAATGTCATTTTGTATCTTAAATGCGCCATAGAAATAATCCAACATTATTATTAACATAATATATATCTGTCTATATATATTATGTAAATAATAATGTTCTATTGTCCATCGAAGCCAGAAAGTTAGCCTCCCAGAAACTGGGCGTACTGTATAGGGCCCGCAGATACTTTAATAGTGCACAACTGCTAACCCTGTACAAATCGCAAGTGCGCACCACGGTTGAATTTGGCAGCCACCTCTGGTCTGGAGCTCCAAAATACCTGAAAAATACCCTAGACTCTGTGCAGAAACGGGCGGTCCGTTTGATAGATTCTACCATCTTAACAGACCGATTGCAATCTTTAGAGCACAGGCGTCGGGTGGGAATGCTATCTTTATTCCACCAGTATTACAATGGAAGACGCTCCGAGGAACTAGCATCATTGATCCCTTCGGCACCGGTGCATAGTCGGGTGCCAAACGCGTGCCCAATATTTGTACACGGTTGACATTTGTCACATGAGAATGGGTCGTTTCTTCGACTCATTTTATGTTCAACAGCTCGGCTGTGGAATGATTCGCCGGCCTCTGTGTTTCCTCCTTCCTACAACATAGGTCTCTTCAAGACCAATGTTCATTCCTTCCTCTCCTCAAAAAGACCCTCCACACAGATGACATAGGCCCTGAGGGAAATCATTTTCCTCTAGGCCTCCTGTGTGGAGTTAATGTCGAAAAAAAAAAATCCGGAAATTGGTTTCATCTAAAGTTTGTGCATTGTCTCTGATGTTCGAATAGATAATCGTAATTATTAATTACGTCGGTGAGTTTTGATTATTTTGAATCACTGATGTTAATTATGATTAATGATTGATTTATTATTTGTAAGCTGACTATAAATCAATCAGTTTAATAATGTTTTGTAGGTAATTGGATTTTGGTTTGAAGCGAATGCAAGAATTCTAGGTATACCTAGTTGTGACTGTTTTAATTGCGGAGGTGTTGGAGCTACCCGTAATTTAATTGTAAATACTGGCAATTTTTATTTAGGACCCCGAATCCGAACAACGTAGCTGTCGTGAAATGAATCGCCATTCCGTCGGATTCAAATTATGATTTTTTCAAATACCTTATTGTTATGTGGTCAACATTGTACGATTTTCCAAAATGAAACCACAATATTTGATAAGTCGGCATATTAATATTGTATTTTGTACGTTAGTTTCAAACGTACGTAATGTAAATGTACGTGGTTTTTCATTTGTTTGTAAAATGTTGCAACACATTTTGTTTTATAACCATGTTTGAATATTACATTGATGTTTCGTTTTGATTAACATTGCAGGCACGGCCGAAGCTCGGATCGCGAGTTGTGTTTTTATGTTGACGCCTTCAAAGCAAAAATAAATGCTCGTTTAATAAAAAAAATCAATGCGAAAGGCATGTTTTTGTTGACTCATTATAATCTATTTTTTTACTATGGAAAAACCTTCGAGTATTGAATAAAACCTCAAATTGTAATAAATACTAATTAGAGATAATATTAACAACTATAAAATCAAAATATGGAAAGAAAAGATGGTAAAAGATTCGGTGGCATTATTTGAGAGTGGTTAAAATTGTCTAAAATATTTAATTTTCATACTGGATTTGTGAAAAATCAATAGATGTCGCGTATAAAAATGGACATATTATCCAAGACACTGTCTAGATTGCGATTTAGTTCTGGTATAATCTCACAAGCAAGCATAAAGACAGCAACCAAAAAATATGCATTAACAGGCGTAACTCTCAGTCGAAATATGATGCAATTAAAATGACGGAAGTGTGTGATGAATTGCATTGATCAACAGTGAAAATTAGGAAATATCGTAGCTTCCCACTTTAATTTAAAAAGAAAATATCAATTACTTATAAAACGGACACGTCTACGACATCTATCGGATTAGAGTAAAGTGAATTCATATTTACGGTAGGGATCTATAATTAGACAAGGTGAGACGAGTATTGATGAAAGGATCACAGATGGTATCAACAAATAATCAGAAACAAGGACTCCCCAATATACTTTAGACCGTGATATATTGACAGCCAATTGAATTGCAGCAAAAGCGATTAAAAACCAATTCAGCCTATCAACGGGAAGAGGGCCGAGCCCATTTTTAGAACAAAGGAACGACCTTTGGACTTAGCAATTAAGAATGTAATTAATGAGTTTGACGTTCCCACCAAACCGAGAGGTGAATAAACTCCATGGGAAGAAATAATCTGTTCAGGGACAAAAGTACGGTGACCCCAAGAAATGTTGTGATTAACCGGTACATTCCAGGGATCAGAAACCCTAGTTCTCGAACGCATTAAAGCATATCAGGTGCGGAAAAAAGGATACACGTAAACACGATGGAAAAGTTTAAGTGAAAAATTGCATAGCAAGTGACGAAAACGTGTTGTAAGGTGTTAGGGAGATTTCCATCTATAATACGATTATTTGTGACGACCGGAGATGATCGATTCGGGGGAAAACAGCTAAAGGAAATGGAAATGTTGAAAAAACAATGGAAAATTATTGTTATCAATTCTAGACGGAGCTAGGATATTACGATGAAAGATTTAGGGAGGAAACGTCAAAAAAAAAATAAGAGTTTTAAAGAATAGGCGAGGGTATATTTCAGATGTCTAGAGCAGTAACAAGTGTTAGAGAAGAAAATAGAGTGCAGTACGGAGGGGAGTGGAAAATGCTGAAAACATTGCGATAGAAAAACTCAGGAAAAGGAGTCATTTTTACGTAATTAAAATGGAGTTTATAGAGTAACATAGTACGCGATTGCAGATAAAAATGAGGCATTACAATGGTTGTCGATCCCAGATGTATTTTGTTGTGATAAACAAGGAATATTCGAACATGAAAATTGTTTAGATAAGGACGATTAGCCGTTAAAAAGGTAATAAAAATTATCATGGGTCTTATGAAATATTTACGTTAAAGAATTCTCATAAAAGTTAACGACACTGAAATAAAAAAGGATTTATTGCCAGGTGGGTACAGGAATTAATGTATACAACTGTCAGAACATATGGTTTATGGGATTTTTCGTAAGAACGGGACGAAATTTGTAAGGCGTTCTCTATGAAGCAATAAAAATGACAGGAATTTAAGGGCCGAAGTGGGGGTATCTCCTATAAAGATGTTAAAAAAGATATATTTATTAATAACAAATAGAAAATGAAATTTTCCAAGAGGCAGCAAACATCAAAAAACGATATGGTTATATCAGGGAAGTACAGGGAAGTGAGGGGAAAGGAGATACGACAGAGAAAAACAAAGGAAATCTTAGATTAACAGTGAATAAAATAAATACGGCTTGAAATATAAAAATCTATAGAGATATGAACAATAACGTAAGGATAAATAAGGAAATTCATGGAAAGAGTGTCGTGAATAAAAGAAAATTCGAGAAAAAATGGAAAATTCAAATATACGACGTAAATAGAGAAAATTCGGTTTTAAATGGAAAGGTTCATATAGAATACAGAAAAACTCGAGGAAAAATAATAAAATAAAAATGAACAATTTGCGAGAAAGACTTCGACATGAAGATATCTCTGATAGGCGAATTTGGGGACAGATTTGGAACATATGGTAGATGCCGTACGCACGGACATGTTACGAAATAGATGGAAATAGAACTTTAAAATTATTAAATTCAAGCTAATTTTGTATGAACACCAGGACAAAGGAAGTTGGGCCATTAAACATGGATCTTACTAAATCCGGATCTTGTAAGTATGGAAGTACGAGACAGAATTTAATGTATTAAACGCGGAAGGTACTAAGAGACCGCATTCGACAATAATGGAGAGGTTTCAAGAAATTACGAGTTGATAGTAATTAGATTGGTTTATTATAGGAGATTCAGATACGATCTTTTGGACCTGAGAGGGGTATAAAAGTCTAGACAAATGCCAGTTGAGGACAGTCTACGTCGTGGTCGAAAAGGTTGTAACTTCGCGGAACGTGACGAAACGGTGGGTGATTTAAATTTGAAAAATTCTAAGTGATAATTATTTTTGATACTTAGAAAAATTTCACATTCTAGTCAGTGAAAAAAAAAAAAAAAAAAAAAATACTTTGCAGTTAGAATCAGTGGAAATAAAGATAAAGCCAACGCGTTAATTACTTGTGAAAAATAAAAGTGCTCGTGATAAATACAATTTGTTTTAGTGGAAAATTCGGATTTTATAATCACTTAATATCGTGTTTTTAAACTTAGAAATTTCGCGTTTAATATTAGTGCAATAAATAACTGAAGTGATGTGATAATTTAGCGTGAAGGAGTTATAATTAAATACGTGTGTTCAATCTAAGTGAAAGTGTTCTAACAAATAATAAATATTTAAATTAATTATCTTAAATAATAATAATAAAACAAAATAATATTTTATTAATACATAAAAGTTCGGAGGGATAAAAATTTAATTTAACAACAATTTACCATCTCTAAATTAATCGAGAAGTAACTATCATTTAAAGAGTTATCTAACCAACGAGTTTTGAGATAAAATACAGTTTAGAACGATAGAGTTCATACATCATTTTAATTAATTAGATTAAATGAAAAAAAAAAATTTGAAGTCAAAAAGATTTAATTAAATTTAGGAAAATAAAAATTAATTTAGGAAAATTGCAGCAAGGTCACCGTGTATTTCCCGGTCGGAAAAAAACCTTGGTAGGGGTAAGTCTTTTCCGTTATAAAATTTTACAGATTCCACGGAGAAAGCGGAATGCAGCAAACATTGGTATTTGGATTAATTATTTGACCAAGATATTACTCTCTTAATATGTGATATGTAACTATATTAAAATATTATAAGTATAATAAGTATATTTTATATATTTATATATGTATGTATATAAACATATATATATGTAATTTTTGTTCCCAAGAAAAATTTTAATCAAAAAGAAAAACACTTATATAAAAAGAGGAAAAGGGTATCGATTCCTACCTCTGAATTCATCAATAACTATTAAAAGTAGTTATGTGTGATAAATTTACAAATCAATATTTATATTTAATTTTATGTATGTATTAATATAATTTCAGAAAATCCAGAGCATTTGAAATAAGTTATGATATTAGAAATTACTTCAATCATAAAATAATTATACATATTAATATTATAAATTATTTATTGAGACAAAGTATATATAAATGAATAAATATGTATACGTGATCGGGTATCAGACTAGACAATTGCGCTAAGTACATCATTATCAAACAAAGAAAATTTTAGAGTCATCTCACTCGTCTCCGGAATGTCTAAAGTAAACATACCTCATACGCTTGAATCTAGGTCACGAGGCCGTCGAGAATGTTTACAAAGCTCAAATTGTTTACAAAATAAGTCGGTCACTGGGACACTAGTTCGAATACAGTAAAAAGAAAAAAAAAAAAATGACCTTGATTAGTGGATATCGTACTTAGGTATTAGCTTCTAGGAACGGGATAAAATTATTATATTGCGCAATTATTAAAGAAAAAAAAAAAAGGAATTAAACACTATCTTTAATTTGAACGTAAAGAGGTATCTACAGACCTAAGCAATTGAAAATTAACAGATTTATTATAGCAGATCAAAAAGGTGTGTTGAAGATTTACATGAAACAGTTGATAAATCACGGGATAGTTCAAAAAGGGTGTATTGAAGACTTACATGAAACAGTTGAAAAATCACGGGATGGCTTAATAGGGTGTATTGAAGACTTACATGAAACAGTTGAAAAATCACGGGATAGCTTAATAAGGGGTAATGAGGATTTACATGATTCAATTGAGAATCACGGGATAGTAAGAATTTATCAAAAGTTGAACATTGGAGGGGAGGGAAAGAAAAAAAAAAAAAAATATACAGTTCAACCAACAGAAGGCAGCGGTCGCTTCTGTAAAAAGGACCATTAATCAAACCATAGAGATGGCGGATCTCTCAAACAAAACCGTCAACAAAACCAAACAAAAGCTTGGAGTTATGGCGAATCTCCAGAACACATCGCCAGATAAGATCTTAATGTACGAATATGTATTTATATCACCCACTATTCTTACGTATGTATTCGGTATCAATCTGAAAATTTCGCAGAATTTGATGGGCGAGATCCGAGCTCGGGATGCGTTGCAAGTAGTTTCGTATTGCGAGTTATAAACCTTCCCAAAACGTATGTTTACATATATATCTTTTTATGTACTGTTCATTGAATGAAACGAACTCACTTACAATTAGTGCTTTAGGCCTGTCGGGTCACTCTCGTCTCATTTCTTGAACGTGGAGGGAGGATTCACGACCCGTAACTCCACACAAACCCGTGAGTATATGATTGCATATAGGACGAAACCGGTTCGCCCTAAGTAAATAGTAAACTTTGGAGGAGTAGGAATTTGGAGGTATCTGGGCTCGGGGGAAGACCTGAAGGCAGCGCATGATGGCGAAGGAAGGTTCAATTGGGACGCGATAACTTAGGTATCAATCAATTGAACCGTGCCAAAAGACTGTGCGAATTTTGGGAGGACTCCTGATCACCCTGCTTACTTGATGGAGGCAGGAGCCAAATTTTGCCAGAAAAAGGGTTATTCTGAGTTCGTCAAATATGCAATTAACTAATTACATTAACCTACTAAATCCATCTTTATATGTACCTTATAGCAGCTGAATCTAAACGGAGGGGCGCCCAGCAGATACGAGATACAATCATAATCAAATTTACTAACATTTAACCATTTGAGTTATAATTAATTATCTGTTCAATTAGTCATGTGTAGTTTCGATTAGTGTTGCTTATTCATGAATTCATTAGGATGTAGGGAATCATAATAAACGTCAAAGGGAAGTTAGTTCATTTAGAGAAATCACTTAAGGTTAAATTTGCAAGAGAGAGACCAATACAGTTTGAAATTCAACACTCTGTTTAGAATCAAGAGGGTTACCACAAAATTTAAAGTAATTAAAGTCCTATATCATAAATCAAAAAATTACACAACGTTTGATGGAGTTTAATTACAACCTAAATACGAAAATATTTACGTTCAAAGTCGTAAATAACGTATTTATTAGTTAAGTACATATATCTCTAAAGGTATGTAGTACAAGGGAGCTTTAAGTAGCTTTCTGTAGTTATCAGAGGAAAGAAGGGTCCAATTTCATAAAGGCTTGTGTGACGTAGGGGACGAATTTTCCATCCCTACTACACATATGCAAAGCCTTAAGAATTTAAATATCGATCAGAGCCAAGAGAAAAGGCGAGAATATTACAACTGTCTTGCCGATGACCAGGAGAGTTAAATATACGAGAATTAAATAAGTATGAAAAGACGAAACATTACGACTGGTGCCAAGTGCCCAGGAGTAAATAAAATACAGACAAATATACGAGAGTAGAAAAAGAAGAACATTACAAGTGCATGGTCGAGATCGGTGGTCAGAGTATAACCCCGGCAAGGCAGAAGTCTTGGGTTCAATTCCAAATTGGGTTCTATCTAATTTATTTCACATTTTGGTTTGATAGACTATTTATTTCCCCTCTGGCATCCCCAATAGGGATGTGCTGTGAGGAAGAAGGCGGTGGGGAGGTGTAGGAGATGGAAAGAGGAAGGTGATTATTCAGAAACAATGATTCAATTATGAATGGTGATCTTATACCAGGGCGATATTGGGAGTATCTTCCTCTCTGGAACGTCTCGCAAACTTACCTTATATTAGATATTACGTGAGATCAATCAAATAAAATTTATTTTCTCGCGTCGAAAATTGAGCCCGCGACCTTCAGATTGCTAGTCCTTACCTAAACCTTACCCCTCGACCACGGAGACCGTTTTTTATATTTTGCCTTCGATGATTAATAGTGACGTCTACATCAGTTTCAAAGAAACGATAAATTATGGTGATGAAAATGAATCAAACGGTTAGTGAATTATGAAATAATTTGTATCACCTAAATACACTATCTCTACAATGTTTATGAAGACAAGTTTAGCTACCTCTGACATACCACACTTACATCGACTGACAAATATATTAAAATTAGAAGTAGGTAGTAGGTATATATTTAAAAGAGGAGATAAACTGTCAAGAACCGACTTACTATTTTTATCAATAGACAACGAAGTATTTGTAACTTGTTTTCGCAAGACAAACAAAGGACTCAGACATTCAATGTCGAATAACATCACGTTTTGGCATAACATAAATATTAAAACCATTCTACAAAACCTTCCGACTTTTTTTCAAAACTTTGAGCCAAACATGATAGAAGCTACGTTAATCTACCTTTAGACTTATTATTCCATATTATCCCCGATCCAAACTTCAAACAGAGCTTTTTTCTGTAAAATTTATGCGCGGTTATTCCAAAACTTAACCACAAACCTGACAATACCAGTTATTTCTGATTTGTTCATTAAATAAAGTTTTTGAGCCGCGGAGTTTTTAACCTGTTTTTTATAAACTTATGGATCCGCGATTTGTATAAAACTTTTTAGTTGTGCAACCACGAGTGAGAGAGAAACTTTTAAAGATTAAATGAACCGGAAATATAAATCGGAGCTTTTTAGAAGCTTTACCAATAAAATCATCTCACCCTTATTTTGAAGCTAGTTGGAATTTGGAGTGGGTAGGGTTCTAGAATTTGGTTGGATAAATTAAATCCATCTATAAATTAAGTCAATTGTGTTGAAAGGTTGTACGAATAAAGTTTATTCGTGAGAATTTGACTAATTGAAATCAATCAATTAAGTTTGGTGTTGGGCCACAATCCACAATTTCTCAAACAATTCTGAACCCTTTTTTACATGAATACCGCACTTAACTCTCAACTACTTCCAATCGTCTCGACCCGGCGAAACAATGAAATCACCATGTGGTGAGGCCATTTGGCAACCTAATAATTTAGTAATATTATTTTTTTATTAATTACTTACACAATTACAAATTTTCATTTGTTACATGTACGAAATAACGCCATACAAATATATAAAAAAATAATGTTTACAAATATTTATACATAAAAGAAATTTAAAGAAATAAAGCAATTTAAAAAAAAAATCTCAGGCAGTGGTGAAGATTTCGTCAGTGTGGAGAGACTCTTTCAAGAATTTCCCCTTTGAATCTCTCCTCACCGACGCCAAATACATCAATCTTGGAGGAAATTTGGTTCAGGAGCAATATACTCCTCCCTCCTACCAGTAGAACCATTGGCAGGTTAGTCCTACAGGCAGGAGGATAGAATAAACTATGACGACGCTGTCTAAGATAGTCATATGGAACATAGAGACTCACGCGCTCCAAAATGGCAGAGTTCTCAATATAGCCTCGCAGAAGTCTGAATAAGTGGGTGGTGGCATACCCCTCTCTTCTGAGCTGCAGGGAGTGAAATCCCAGCATTCCCAGAAGAAAGTTCGTTGGATAGAGCCATGGATAGTGGCCATACTCCCTCATGTAGAGAAATCATAGAAACTTTTTTTGAACCCTATACAACATGAGGGAGCACTCTACCTCATTAGGATTCCAGATAAGCGAACCACTCTCCAGCCTAAAAGCGAGCCACTCTCAAGCACAAAATCTTCAGAGCACGGGATCACGAAAAATTCTGACGGTTCGGAGAACAAAACCAAACATTTTTATGGCCTTCGATATGAGGACGAAATGTCAAATTACTTTCATACATAATCCCAAATCCAAAGATTCTTTATATTAGAAACTCGTTTGAGATTATGACTGAGCATAGTGTACATGTGGTAGGTGAGACTAAATGCTCTGGTAAAAGTCAGAACTACGCATTTTAGGACATTAAAATGTAGCTGGTTTCGTTGACTCCATTCTGAAATGTTATCAACATCAGCTTGAAGGCGCAGACAGTCCTCAATATTTCTTATTAGGAGAAATAATTTAAGATCATCGGCGAACAGCAAAAAGCGATAAAAACGAATGACTCCATTGCTGTTAATGAAAATGGAAAAAAAAGAGGAGGCCCTAGGATCGATCCTTGAGGAACCCCAGAAAAAATATGAAATTTAGCAGATTGAAAGATTCCGTGTGTTACAAATTGCTTTTTGTTCTTGAGGTAACTTTTAAAAAACTATAACATTCGAAGAGAAAAACCTATCCGGGCAAGTTTTGTGAGTGAGATATTATTCACAGTATCAAAAGCTTTGGAGAAGTCGTTATACGAACAGTCTACTTGGTTACGATATTAGATTTTCACGGCCAAAAATTATATTGTTATTAGTTTTTGGGGTACTATGCCGTGTTGCACTACCTCCTTCTTTAGCCAACGTTTCGGACAGCGTTGCAGTATCCATCATCAGGGCAGATGTGTAATAGTTAGGGGTGATGTTAGTACTTATCTACTTAGGAGCGATACCGTATCGCCAGCTCGTTGAGGAGTTAAGCTGGCGACACGGTATCGCTCCTAAGTAGATAAGTACTAACATCACCCCTAACTATTACACATCTGCCCTGATGATGGACACTGCAACGCTGTCCGAAACGTTGGCTAAAGATACCGTATCGCCAGCTCGTTGAGGAGTTAAGCTGGCGACACGGTATCGCTCCTATAAATATTAATAGACACGACGGAGCTAAACTCAATAGTTCTTGGTATCCGGTAATTGATGGTTACACCAAGGCTAAACGCAAAAAAAAACATGTTGAATATATTGTAGCGCCAGCTCGTAGAGGAGTGGAGCTGGCGACACGGTATCGCTCCTAAGTAGATAAGTACTAACATCACCCCTAACTATTACACATCTGCCCTGATGATGGACACTGCAACGCTGTCCGAAATGTTGGCTAAAGAAGGAGGTAGCGCAACACGGCATAATACCCCAAAAACTAATAACAAAAGTCTACTTGGTATCCACTATCTAGGGACGTAGCAACATAGTCGGTGAAAACCAACAGATTGGTTTCAGTGGATCTTCCTTTCTTGAAACCATGCTGTTCGGGGATAATGTATGCATCTATCTGAGGCATAAGGAATTAATAAATTAATTTTTCAAATAATTTTGCAGGAGCTGATAATATGGCAACTGGTCTATAATTTTCGATTAGTTTTTTCAAACCATTCTTAAAAATTGGACTTATTTTGGAAGTTATCCATTCTTCAGGAAAAGTGGAAGTATTAATGACTTCTTCTTCAACGGCTAAGGTGCTCCCATAGCCGTTGTGCTCACATGATGCATAGATGGGGCCTTAAAGAGTCGGCGATGTGTGAATGCGGTGCGGTGCACACCACCGAACATGTGGTCAACGAATGCCCGCTCCATTCATTTCCCGGCGGGATTGATGAGGTCCACAGGGCAACGCCTGAGGCCCTAGACTGGCTCGCAGACCTAGATGTCCCCCTCTGACCCCCCACCATACAGACAAGACATAATTGTGTTTTTATGAAGTCGGCGCACCCTTTAATAAAAAAAATACGGGAACGAAGTCTGGTCCGATGGAGTGGGAGTTCTTCAAGAGACTTATGGCACTCATAACGTCAGATTCCGTAAATAAATCTGAATCGACGTTTGAAGCTTCTCTGTAGCCGCTAGATTAATGTCTAGAAGTGGAGGGTCTTTGCTATAGACCGATTGAAAATGATCAGCAAATGCGTTAGCTACTCCCAAGCCACGAAATTCCTGATTACCTTTCATCATAGTGTGTTCCAGACCACCATCCTTCCGAAGGGATTTCATTTAATGCCAAAATATCTTGGGAACATGGATGATATTTTCATCGATTTCAGACACGTGGGATCGATGGGAAACTCGAACCTCGCACCTAGCTAACGCTCGGTAAAAACAACAACACACATTTTCATTATTTGTTTTTGGGGTGTTATGCCGTGTTGCGCTACCTCCTCCTTTAGCCAATGTTTCGGACATCGTTGCAGTGTCCATCATCAGGGCAGATCCGGCTGATCATCACCCCAAAAACAAATAACGAAAATACTTTTGGCCGTGAAAATCTAACAACGCACCACTGCTATAGGTCACCCCAAGTGGTTCACTACATTTGGTGACTTGGCAAGGGTGCCTGGGTTCATGGGATGAGGTTTGTCCGGGTCTCAGCGGTGGATGCGTCTGCCTGTGCATGTCTGGTTTAGGGTGACCCTTTGAACTCTCCACCCAGACTCCCTCGACCCATCGCCTTGTACCGCAGTGAGAGAGATGTATTCATACGTTCGTCACTTCTTGACACATTGACCGCCATATTCCTACCCACCCTTCATACACTTTTCTTTCCTAGAACTTTCTCTCCTTTCTTTCCCTTAAAGACCCTTTACATACCTTTTCTAAAGATGACACACTTCCTGAGGGATTTTTTCTCTGTTTGAAGCTGTGGCAGCCCAATAAATCTGTGGTAGCCCTGCAACTGTATCGAATTGCGCTGATAAGCAAATTCCAGATGCTCAGCGATTAGTGCCGACCTTCGAGAAGCCTGGAGATTCTTCCCGAATATTCCATTGATAATGCACCGTGCGAGAGCCTATATAAATGATGAACCAGCGGACACCAGTCAGTCAATACGGCGCGACATTCTCCTACCTTTCAAGAAACACAGAACTCAGTGCTACGTTCCACATTTGTTTAAGAATATACTTTGTAACTTTCGTTAATAAATTATTCAGTGATTTAAACGAAATTCTTTAATTCATCTCTAAACACATACCCACAAAGCTAATGTAAAAAAACACATTATTTCTTTAAACACAGCAAACTCATTTTGCGGCACCATTTTAATTCAAACATTTTTTTTTAACTATCGGAGACGGTTTACATATCGCACACCTAGATAAAGAATAGCACAACTCAAAATAATCCAAAATCGAGTTATTGCCATTTTCGGAATCTGTGTCAAAAACTACACAAACCACAAAGACAAGACACCTGTTTAAAAATCTCCATCAATAAAATTGTATATAGCACTTAAGTCAGTATTTCTGAATTGCTCTACGAAAACTCCCACCAACAATAGTAACGCATCACCAGTTACGACATACCAGCTGTAGGGGAAGGTGGTGTCAATACGCACAAATACTGGATTATTTCGACTTAGTCTTGTATTTGTGATTAACCGCAGTCATAGTGCGTAAATATTTTGAGTTGATTTGGTATTCGTGATTGAACTTGTCTTGTTTCTCAGGCGTTCTACATATCAATTCCACTTACTTCGGTATTGTGAAGATTATAAAACAAAATATACAGAATAAGAGTGCATTAATTCAAAATTTATCAATAATATGGAATCGATTTGAGTTGATAAAATTATTAAACAAAGATTTTGTCACAAATACTAAAATAACACGAAATTAATTAATAAACGCGTGACACGTGAATTTGATGGTTAAGTAATTAAGCAAATAAATATCCTAGTAAAGTAATCATATAACAATAATTTTAATCGGTCAAATAGAAAACGAGTAAAACGTTTTTCGTTGTTCTTGAAAAAAGAGGTATTTTGAGTTGTACTACTCTTTATCTAGGTGTGCGATATATATAGTTCCCGAGAGCACTTAGGCCATAGACCCATTGTACTATCTCCCATTTCACCTCATTCCTTTGACAGTAACCTAGTCCCTTTTGTAAAGTTCACCAGGATTGTCATTGGAAATGAAGCTATATCTTCTGGTTCGACAATGTGTCTTCCCAGGTCTCATTTCCCCTCTTAACTCCTCCTTGGTTCCCTGAAGGCCCCTCGATGGAAGAGGGCTTCATCTCTCCTCTCCACTCCTTAGTTCCCCGAAGGCTCCACGACGGAGAGTCCTCCTCCCCTTGGTTCCCTAAAGGCCCCACAAGGGAAGAGTCCAATCCACCTTGGTTTCCCGAGGATGCCAGGAGGGAAAAGAACTTCATCTCTCCTCCTTGGTTCCTTAAAGGCCCCACAGATGAAGAGTTCACCAAGATGGCCTCATTTCTCCTCTTCACTCCTACATGGTTCCTCGAAAGCTCCATAGGGGAAGAGGACATCATCTCTCCACTTTACTCCTCCTTGGTTCCACAAAGGCCCCGCGCTGGAAGGGTGCCCTTCCCCTTGGTTCCTGAAGGCCCCACAAGGAAAGAGTTCATGGAGGTGGCCTCAGCTTATCTCTCCACGGTTTCTCCTCTTGGTTCCTCCTATGTCCCCACGAAGGAAATCTACAGAGGTGGCCTCAGCACGCCTAGGTTCCCAAAAGGCCCCTAGTTTTCGAATGGTCCAATTTTTTTGTCCCACATATTACCAGGGAAATAGAAGGTCCACTCCAGCAGAGCCCTGAGTGCTGGAGTGAGGTCTAAATACTACAAGATGCGACCTTGTTTCTCGGAGGCACCGTTCGTGGCGCTGTTCCCCAGGACATTCAGCCTGAGCACGGTAGCTCACACTTTGGCTAGGGATGGCTATTGCAGGTTTGTATTTCCACTCCCTGAGCGATGGGTTCACCACACTCCCTACGCTGTAAAACTTAAAAGAATACTTGTAAGTAAACCCGGATGAAGTAAGCATTGTTTACGAAACATGTCGTTTTTTAAACAATAAACTTGGTTTTAACTAAGTATTCTATTTTAAAAAACATTATTTATTTTCAGATTTTAGAAAAGCAAAGAATTTTTTGACCGTCTTCCAAAGCTTCGGATTAAGTAATTGTCAGCTAGCATTATGTACGGTAAACCTGATGACGTATTTCACAGAATTAGTGCAATAAAAATAAAATAAAGGATTAAGTTATTATAAGAGTCCCAGAGGTGCCAATATCTTTTTCTGATTTTTCTGTTTCCAGATTTTCGATTGAGTTTCGCTTACAGGTCTGCATTTAATTAAATAAATCAATAAGTGAACAACTGTTCATTGTATAGTTTATTGTTTAAAAAGATATACGCCGCTAACGCAATTAATTTATGAATGGAACATATTTTTTAATAAATATGTATTTGATAAACTTCAATACCATTTTATTTCAACGGTAATACTTTTATTTTAATACGTTTTCTATTTAAAAAAAAAAAACTAAATAAAGCCATTGTGATGCATATTCCAATAGACCAAACACAATTTTTACGATTTCAAAACAATTACTTGGATTAAAAAAATCATCTAGTCCAGCACATCCTATTTACTCTGATACTCTGTGGTGAAAAAAAGCTCTTTTTAGGGAAAGGAAAGAGAGGAAGTTCTGGGAAGGAAAATGTCTTGAGGGGTCAATCTGGTGAAATGGGTTCAGGAGAGATGAACGTATGAAGCTACCTCTCTTACTTCAAAGCAAGTTTGTGAGTCGAGAGACTCTAGCGGGAGAGGTCAAAAGGTCTCAGAATGTTACCAAATGCATCCGCCGCCAAAACCTAGACAAACCTCACCCCATGAAGTAGGAAGCCTTCGTTCGGTGTTGGTCATCTAAAAAACACTATGGCAAGGGTATTGATTATCCAATAAATCCCGGGAACCGGTTGATGGTACCCATAACCGCCTCCCAAATTTACAATAAGAAAGGATGTGGAAATAAATATAGATCATTTTTTTATTTTCTTGGCGCCGACCCATGCACTGTACTAGAATGGCTCATTGGATTATTGTTGTAACTCCAGATTACCTCACAAATGCTTCAAATAATAACTTTGAGATCAACAAACTAGGACTTTTATTAGTGATACTCGTAGATTATATTGAACTCGGATGGCTTTATTAGCAGGCAGTAAAAATAATTCTGGATCTCGACCTTGAGCTCGAAGTCGTATTTATCTAAGTACTCTCCGCAGTCAAGGGGTAAAAACTAGCAATCCGAAGGTCGCGGGTTCAGACCCCGGCGTGTGCATGCATTTTATTTGATAAAGTTGTGTTATTTCATAATTATTTCGTTTAAAATAATAAATAGCATATTTCCGGCCCGTTCCAGAGTGCAAAATACTCTAAGATCGCCCAGAACCAACATTTAAAGTGGAAACATTGCTTGAAACACCTGCAGCTGAATTTCGAGGCCAGATCTGAATAGCAAGGTATCTCCCCACCTTCCTCTTTCCCATCTCCTTCACCTCCCAACTACCAGCCTCACAACTTACCCCACTTGGTAATGCCATAGTCTCAATGGCTTTAGATGTTTGGGATCATTTGGGACTCTGGTGCGGTACTCACTTTAAAAAAAACTTCAATCCCCACAATACCGTCAGCTTACATACGAGTAACCTCTAGGACAGGGGTCACCAATTACTTTCATTAGGGGTCCATTTTTTAAAATAATATGACTTTCGCGGTCCGGAAGGGAAAATCCACCACCCCCCCCCCCCCCTCCGCTGAACAATTGAAATAATTCTATTTAAATATGTGTAGATACAATATAAATGAACAAATTTTGTTTGTTAATAATCGAATGTGTTCTGCTACATTAATTTATTAAATAATAAACAAATGTTATGAATAAAAAGAAGTAACAAAGTATTTTTACAATATTCATGAGAAAAATGACATTTTTTGCCTTGAACTCTCCGTCCGAAGTTCGGCCTAAAGTTTGTGCAGGTTATTGTCATTAAATCTCGGAGATGTTCTTCGGTTAGTCTGCTCTGGGATTTATTTTTAATGATGTTCATCTTGGAAAATGCTCCTTCACAAACATATGTTGACTTAAGCAAAGTGAGAAGTTTCAAGGCTAATTCTTTTAATTCTGGGTATTATTAGCACAAACAAATTTTATCCGAAATTCTTGACAAGAAACTTCCTGTTTTTGAGGTTTTTAAACTGTATTTTTTTGGAAATTGATCATCTGGAGAGCAGATTTATTACTCCAGAAAATATTTGCTGCTTCGTTGCTCCTTTCGTCACCAGGATGCAGAGAGTAAATGTTGCTGAGGAAGTCGACGAAATTCTCAATTATTTTAAAATTTGTGAATCTGTTTTCATATTCCGATTTAAGATTCTTAATGAAAAAAATATTTTGTATTGTTAACACAAGGTCCGCACAAAATAGGTCAGCGGTCCGGATCCGGACCGCGGTCCGCCATTTGGTGACTCCTGTTTTAGGATATCAGATTTTTTATTTCACACATAAGACCTGCTAATCGACTGTTATTTAGGTTGGCATACCAAATATAAAGTGTTTGAATGGTATTTTATGTTGTGAGACTGGATTTATGTGTTTGTGTCAATGAATGACTGGCGAAAGACCTTGATTTTGTGTTACTTTCACTGCTTAAAAATGATAAAAACATATGTTGCATAGAAAGGAGAGGACTCACCGGAGAAGGATAAAACTTGTAGGCTGGCAATGCACTTGTATGATTTCTTTCCCATCCAAGAGGCACAATCACAATCACAATGTTCGTTATTTTTATAGTACACAGCGGAGTTATTTATAGCGGATTAACCGAGAGCGGAAGCACAAAAATGGCTATATGCGGCGGGAGTATATTCCAGACTGAATAATATTGGCGGGTTGGCATAAAGGGATGGGTAGGAAAAGGAACTTGCAACAATATTAATACCAATTCCAAACAGTGACAGTATGTATGCGTGCTATGTAAGTGTGTGTATGTGTAGGTATGTGTATGGGCGTAACCAGTGTTGATACACAAATGCAAGTAATACAGTATGTAGAAAAGTACAAACTTCCTTTTGAACTCTTTTTTTTCAATTTAAAATGATGATATTTATTAATAGTCATCAGTTTCATCATCTGCGCCAGAACCTTTATGGAGTACCGGCATCCTTTCCCTTTACATCAAAGAAATATCATCACTCCTGCCGATCTACTACTAATTTCCACTATTTTTTATTATGTTCAATGATGCGATAAGTTTTTGCCTCCCAACACTCTTCGTCCTGCAGGCTTATTATAAAGAACCCTTTTAGATGTATACCTGCCTTCCATACTTGTTTGAATATAAAAAAGATTTATTTAAAAAAATATATTAATATCGCTATTTTGTCTTAAGTGCCCTTAACAATGCTAGTTTTGTGACTGATAATTATGATCGATTTTAAAAATAAATATATTATGTTTCGATTTATTGCTCTGTTGATATTAATTTGAATACAAGCATGACAAGCAAGGAAAAAATCATTACTATTGTTAAATTATTGATTTTACAGGAGTCAATACTAACACTCCTAAATTATCGTCGTGACAAAAATGATATGAAATTTATTTTCAAAATTATAAACTATTAACTCTACCAAGAATTCCCTAAACTTTCCATATTCCTTACAATGAAACCCATTAATTTTATAAATTTACTGTAGTGGTAAGATATCAGACGTATTTATTTAACGATTATCCATTTGGGAGATTTGATACCGCCGCCCCGAGAACCATTTGTAGGATTACCGAAACCCCTACCATAGGTCACCTGTGTTTCGATAATTTTGGTGACTTAACAGGGGTGCCCGGGGTGAGATTTGGCTAGGTCTTTGTCCACGTACAATGGCGGGCCGGATCAGGAGAGACTGGTTGAAGGATACCTGATCTAGACCTCTACAGCCGGACTCTCAATTCATTGCCTTGCAACGCCGTGGGAAGGATAAATTCATACGTTCGTCACTCCTGAATGCATTTACCCCAGATTCCTACCCACCCCTCATCCCTTTTATCCTTCCTTGAACTTCCGCTTCTTTGTTTCCCTAAAAACATCATCCACATAGCATTCCTGAAGCAAATTATTTTCCTCATGGCCTCCTGCTTGTGGATAATGAAAAAAAGTATTCAGAACTTTTCTCGAATCTCTTTTTTCATTTGACTTCACTTTTTTATTTATTTTTATTTTTTTTTGGCGAAGCTGATTAAAAATACAAATAAAGTTACATCAGTTACATAGTTACAAAAGGTTTTAACAAAGAAGCAAATAATGGCTTTTCCTCACCATAAAGAGACAATGCTCTTGTGTTTGGTGAGGGAATTCTAGCTCAATTAGTAAATTAAAAGATTGTGTAAGTTAGTAATAACGGCTATTGTAAATAATAAGTGAGGTTAAAAAATCATGTTTAAATTTAAAAATAAAAATCATGATAAGTTTAAAAAATCATAATATACATTAAAAAATCATTATAAATGAATGAATCGTGTAAGTTAGTGACAAAAATTATTGTAATAAGTAGGAAAGGATATGTAAGAAAGAACGCAAGATTTATACAATAGTAGACTTACAAATACAACTTCAAAAAAACGGATTACATTAAATGCAATGAAATGTTATCACTTAATAACTGGGACGATCTTAACACCTTGAATTGTAATGACTCCCATTTTTATAACTTCTTCTTTTATTTTTTTTATTCCAGTTAAAAGAAAATTACATTTTCACTCATTTAACTAGAAATAATTATACAAATTAAAATAAAGTAAATATTTCAATACAGCGCTATTCAACATCATTATTTTGTTTATCAAGAATAAATATTATGTGTTATGGCTATCAATTGAAAAATACACTCCGCGCTTAAGAATCAGGAATAATAAGTTTCCAATTTGGTTCAGCAATGTTCTGATCCACTAACTCAGAGAAAAAGAAAAGTTCAGAAAGAAATGGAAAAAATACAAAAATCAATGTGACTATGACAGTTTTTCTATCTTGAGGGCAAGAGTAAAAGTATCCATACGTACATGCCTTAAAGCCCATGTAGATTCAATAGAAAATTCTCTCCCCAACAGTATCAAAAATCTTTCAACCCTTATTAATTCAAAAAGAATTTCTAATTCTCTCCCCAAAATCATGCATCTCCACGACAAATCAGCAACAAATGGAGAAGATACATGTGAACTGTTATCTACTTACTTCTCTTCTGTTTTTAGCTCACTATCCAATTCTAAAAGTGACTCTAAACTTTATTCCCCACTCTATAATTACCCATTGTCTCAAATCAAAATAACTTTAGACGAGGTCAAAGAGAAATTGAACACTCTTGATATCAATAAGGGTTCCGGCCCAGATGGAATTCCTCCACTATTTATTCGAAATTGTGCAGATCAGCTTGCAGTACCATTACACAAAATATTCATCAAAAGTCTGAACGATGGGGTATTTCCGGATCTGTGGAAGGTTGCCCACGTCATTACGATCCATAAATCTGGCAGTAAAAATGATGTAACAAACTACCGTCCTATCAGCCTTTTATCTTGTTTTGGCAAAATATTCGAGTCCATTGTATACAAAACCATCTTTAACCATGTAAAACATATACTAAGTCCTTTCCAACATGGCTTTGTAGCTAAAAGTTCCACAAATACTAATTTACTCGAGTATATGGACTTTCTGTGTAAATCGATGAATAATAAAACACAGGTAGATGCCGTGTACACCGATTTCAGTAAGGCCTTTGACAAAGTTAGTCACTCTATCTTAATGAATAAACTGGATAAAATCGGCATTCACGGAAATCTGCTTCGTTGGTTAGAATCATATTTATCACATAGAAATCAATTAGTTACTGTCAACAGTTTTAACTCTTCCCCAATATTAATTACGTCGGGCGTACCCCACGGATCTCACCTTGGACCCTTACTTTTCTTAATCTTTATTAACGACCTTACATACAAACTCCGCTGTAATTTTTCTCTATATGCTGATGACCTCAAATTATATAAAGCAATTAAATCTATGAAAGATTGTGAACTCTTACAACAAGACCTTAACACAATATCTACCTGGTGTGTTGACAATGAAATGGAACTGAATATAGCTAAGTGCAAAGTTATAAATTTCACCAAGAACACCAACAAAACTCTGTATTCATATAGCATATGTGGTCATAATCTAGATACAGTTGAATCAATAAAAGATTTAGGAATTATATTTGACAACAAACTAACATTCAATCAACACATTGAACACATTGTGTGTAAATCAAATAAATTACTTGGTTTTATTGTAAGATCAACCAAACTGTTTAAGAATTCTAACAGTCTAATAATTCTATTCAATTCCTTAATCCGAAGTGTTCTTGAGTACGGGTCAACAGTCTGGACTCCATATTATATAACACAGATATCTAGACTCGAATCAGTCCAAAGAAAATTTACATGGATTTTGTCTTACCGATCAGGTGTCTATCATCTTCTAGACGGGTACGAACAAAGACTTAGACATTTCAAATTAGAAAGTCTGGTTAAAAGACGAAACATAAATGACCTCTTAAATCTTTATAAAATTGTGAATAATCGTGTAGACAGTAACTTAGTCAACCAAATCAAGTTATACGCCAGGCCCAAATCTACCAGAAACCTTAACATATTCTGGACTGAAATTTTTACCAATAATACTGGATATTTTAATCCTATGTCCAGAATGTGTCGATCATACAACGATCTTGTTGAAATACACACTTTCATAGATATTTTTCTAAATAATGTAACATGTATCAAAAAAATGTCTCCACGAATTGTGCACCTAAAAAAAAAAATTATAAAAAAAAAAAATTGTTGTTTTATTATATCTCAGAAAATACTTCATAAATATTGTATACTTATAATGTATTTCAATTTTGTATTTAAGTTTTTTTTAAGTTATGTATAAATAATACTTGCACTGTTTTTCATGTGTTTGCTTCTGTAAAAATTCAAATGTTATTACTGCAGACACATTAGTCTAGGGATATTTATATTTTTATTTTTATTTATTATATATTACCCAAAAAAATGTTTTATAAATATCCTGTTTGTGCCTCAAATAAATAAAATAAAATAAATAAGAAATGAGAGAGAATGAAGAAATGAACGATTTATATAATAACAGACTTTAAGATATAAAAAGTAAACCTATTTGGGACTTTTATAGCAGTTTGAGGTAATTTTTTAATTGAGGCTTAAATTCCTGCATATTTTCGACAATTTTTAATTTTAATGGGAGGTTGTTATAATAGATTGTGCCTAGATAAAAATAGGAATTTTGAATGTGCTCAGTATTAAATTTGGGAAATTAATAGTCTGGTATCTTGCTGGTGTATTGAATTGTAAGTTACGAGTATTTAACTGTATTTATTTGTAAATTTGAAGTATTGAATATTTTTTATTATTTTTTTTTAACCAAAATTTGTTGTACTTTTTTTTTTTTTTACATGAGCTCCACACAGGAGGCCCTGAGGAAAATAATTTCCCTCAGGGCCTATGTCATCTTTGGGGATGCTGTGTAGAGGGTTTTTTTTAAAGGAAAGGAAGGAGAGGAGAGTTCTGGGAAGGAAAAGGGTTTAAGGGGTGGGTAGGATGGGGGTTCAGTATGTCCTGGTCATCCGCCTCCTAGACCTGGTCAAACCTCACCCCATGAACCCGGGCACCCCTGCTAAATCACCAAACGTAGCGAACCACTTGGGGTGACCTATGGCAGAGGTGTTGGTTATCCAATAAAGGTTCCCGGGGCAGGGGTACCCATTCCCGCCTCCCAGTACTACCTCCCTGTACTACATATGTTATCAGTTATTATTCATAAATATCGTTTTACATCGTTCTCCCTCGGGTGTCAAGTAGCTTTGTTATTTATTTGTAATTTTTAATGTTAATAGGCTCTCAGTACATTGTTCGCATTATAACTATAAATTTTTTTTTAACGTTTTTTAACTAAAATATTTTTTTCAAAATTTTTGGTGTCCATTCTCAAAACCCGAAAAAATACACGACCGTGCGAGCAATAATACTTTTAATTTTATTTATTTGACAAATATGCGACATCTATATAGACACTATATCCCGATAGCATTTAGTTCGGGTTTGAATCTTGCAATCATACATAAAGATAGCAGCCAATAAAAATATGCCTTAAGAAAATGAAGATGATGTTGGCAGTTCTTAGACGAAGTATGATAAAGTTAATATGACCGAATCGGATAGGGATACGTTGCGCCCCGGCATGGCAAGGCGAAAGTTCTGGTTTCGAATGTCAGATGTGACCGTATCTTCAGATTTTCGATTGACTTTCACTAATATTATTCTATTAATTTAATTATAATTAATTTAATTATAATTAATTTAATTACAATTTGGGAGGCGGTAATTGGTACCACCGCTCCGGGAACCTTTATTGGATAACCCACACCTCTGCCATACGTCACCCCAAATGGTTCGCTACGTTTGGTGATTTAGCAGGGGTGCCCGGGTCCACGGGGTGAGGTTTGTCTATGTATTTATTTATTTATTTGGTGCAATAATATTTACATTTTTTACATAATTCAATGATGTTGGCCTCACTGTTGTATTGGAGGCGGACGACCTGGATTTTCCTTCCCAGAACTCTCCTCTCCTTCATTTTCTTAAAAAACCCCTTCACACAGCATTTCCAAAGATGACATAGGCCCTGAGGGAAATTATTTTCCTCCGGGCCTCCCGTGTGGAGCTCATGTAAAAAAATAAAATAATAATAATATTTATAATACACCGATTTTTGACGAAGTTCAAAACATATCAAGGTAGTTGTAAGAAAATAGGTTTTCAATACGAAAAGGTACAGGCATAAATAATTGTAAACATTTATCTCAAACATTTACAAGTCAACTCCAATTCCTAATGTATTCATAATACATTTGCAACTCGCACACAACACCGTTAAATCACTTCAGCAACAGCTGTGGCGATGTAATATATTATTTTTCGATTGTACTGTGTTGCTTGATACTTTTAACGGCAGATGGCGCCCCTTAGCCAACTCGCTTAGCTGGGGGTAGGTCTGAACACAACTAACAAAATTGTAAAATAAATGTGATTCGAACTTTGTTAATAATTCTATAGAATTATACTGAAATAACTTGCGAAATGTATGCTCGATTAATAATGAATATTGAGAATGTATTGTTATATTTTTACATTAAAAAAACACATAAATTTGTTTAAGACCACTTTTATTTTAAAACACTCTACCGGTTTCAGAAGCACCCTTCCTTCGTCAGGAAAATATTATAACTAAACTATGATACAGAATGTTAGGTGTTTGAGTGGGAGGTGAGCAAAGGGGTGGGGGTAATTGCGGGATTTCCGGAAAGAACAGAGTGGTTAATTGGAAAAATCGTTATTATTTAGGGATTTTCTGATTTCTAGTGCTTCTAAATTATCTAATTTTTTGCTTTTATTGTTACGGTGAAGAATTTTAACCCCTGTGTCCTTATTAAAAGTGTGATCTGTAGAAATTAGGTGATTAGCAAACTCTGAAAAATTATTATTATTTAAGCATCTTAAATGTTCGGTGGTTCTAATGTTTACATTTCTAGTTGTACGAAGGACAATCATTGCAACATAGTTGGTAAATGCCTGAGTGGCTTAATTTATGATCTCTATCTTAAGTGTTTTTTAGTAATTTACCTAAATTGTTATCAGTATAGAACGCGGGTTTAATGTGGGCAGGCACCCCTTTGCTCACCTCCCACTCAAACACCTAACATTCTGTATCATAGTGTAGTTATAATATTTTCATGACGAAGGAAGGGTGCTTCTGAAACCGGTAGAGTGTTTTAAAATAAAAGTGGTCTTAAACAAATTTATGTGTTTTTTTATTGTAAATTATGGCGAGCCACAAAGTTAGTGCTTTTTACAAATAGGTTATATTTTTGTTTTGGTTCTAATTAATAGTAAAAATCAATGAATGTTCGGTTATTCAATTTAACATAATAAATTTATCACTTAAAGAGAGATTCACCATCAAATGGAGAAGATAACTAATTTTGAGAAGCGGGTATGGGTACAAACGCGCTGGGAACCATTTATTTAATTACAAACACCTCTGTCATAGGTCAGCACAAGTGGAAAAATAGGTTTGATGACTTATGAGAGGTGCCTGGGTTCATGGGGCGGATGCGTCTTCTCACCATAGGTACGTCGCTCCTAGACACACTGACCACCGGATTCCCACCCACCCCCGACACCCTTTTCCTTTCGAGAACTTTCTCTCCTTTCTAAAAAGAGCTTCTACTCATCATTCCCAAAGATGACAGGCCCTGAAGGGAAATATTTTTCTCAGGTCCTCCTGTTAAAGCTAACGTAAATAAAAGTTATACTTTTGTGTATGTGGTATATGACAGAGGGCTAATCTTTGTCAAAAATTAAAAAAAAATTGCAATTTTTTCCTTTATCCAGTTTTTGCCAATTTTATTTCCGAAGGAATAATTTCACCGCAAAAAATGGCTGAAATTCTTTAAAAAAAATATGTAAATAATTAGAGTATGTAGGAAACTTATTACTTTCTAGATTATTTTGAACCATCCGTATCCATTTCTTCCCTTTGCACTCAAATTTAACTCGAGGTTTTTTTTTCATATATCTTACGAAATTTAGTAAGTTCAAGTTGTAACGTTGAAAACAAGAGAAAATATACAACAAAACATATTTGAAATTTCAGCATCGTTTCGGCCATATACCACCACCAACGAATTCACTGTAAAAATATAAAAAAAGGAAATAAATAACACTGTCGATAAAGTTCTGCAGCGGATACAATAATAAATAAAAATAAAAACCCGAATGCGCGAGGAATATTTTAGAATACATTTTCCGCTTCGCCGAATCTCGAGAATATATTTTATCACTTTGCGATTTGCTCAACAATTGTCGAGAAAAAGTCTGCACTTTTACACATTTTCTACATTCAAACCAAGCAGGTACAGCAGATGTTTATATACGGGGTTTAAAACTTCAGTACAATAGCCAATTGAGAAGGCAGTTAAGAAATCATGCTCTCGCACTAACAAATTGTTTTTGAGTTATTAGCGTTAGAAGTAAAAGCAATAGTTTACAAAGATACAAATGCAACCATCTCTGCTTTCATTCCAGAAATGAATCCCAATTCATTAGCTACGGAAAGCAATCGTACATCTCATTATAGAACCCAACACTTCTTGGAAAAGTATTACCTATGCTGTAAATAGAGTGGGAGGTGTATTTTCAGAACGTAAAAAGATGCTTGCGAATGTGGTAAACTATAATCAATAATTTCAAGTCGATACAATTACGGGAGTTGAACATTGGAATTGTAAAAAACTGACTAATTTGTTTTCTGATATGGAATTGAGGGATACTATTAGAATTCACTGCACAATTACACACAAGAGATTCGAACTTTTACACGAGGGAGTAAGGAGTGTAACAGAAGACTTCTTGATTGAGTCGATGTTAAATTGGACTGAGAGAAAATTTTACTGTTCACTGCACAAGCTTCATTAATAGACTGATTGTTTCATGATTTATTGTTGCAATTTTCAGACGAAGGTTAATTGGCCATACACTGTGGGATAGGGATAGGTACATGATATTGGGTTAAGTGGAGGTACCCAGTACCACAAATTTTAACCAATTTCAATCAATTTCAACCAATTTCTTCCAATTTCAACCAATTACAACGCATTTTAACAAATTTCAACCATCAACAAGCGAATTCAACCAATTACAACCAATTTTTCCAATTTCAACAAATTTAAATCAATTTCAACCAATTTCAACCAATTTCAACCATTTCCAACCAATTTCTATCAATTTCAACCAATTACAACACATTTTAACCAATTTCAACCATCAACAACCATTTTCAACCAATTACAACCAATTTCAACTTATTACCAAAATGAACCAATATTAACCAATTTTGACCAATTACAACCAATTTTTACCAAATACAACAAATTTGAACAATTTTCAAGCAATTACAATTCATTTCAACCAATTACAATAAATATCATCCAATTTCAATCGATTTCAACTATATTCACTCAATTTCAACTGATATTAACCCATTTCAACCAAATTTAACCAATTTTAACCAATTTCAACCAAATTTAACCAATATCAACCAATTTTAACTAAGTTCAACCAATTGCAACATTTTAAACCAAATTCAACCAATAGCAAGCAATTTCAACCAATAACAACCAATATCAACAATTTCAACCAATTTCAAGCAATTTTAACCAAGTTGAACCACTTACAACAAATTTAAACCAATTTCAACCAAAAACAACCAATTCCAACCAATTACAACAATTTTTAACCAATTTTAACCAATTTGAGACGTATTGCTTCCAGCTCTATCGGCAGCACTGGACACTGTCGACTGTTTAAAAAATCTGAATGCTTTCTTGAGCAGAAAAACTATTTTATTTACATGTCAGCGGCCTAATCGTTGAACCGTTTTATGAAAATTGGCGCCTTCGCTTCATTTTTTTTCTCAAATCGATGTAGATTACACTTAGTATATCACTGTAAATGTTTCATCCTGTATAAAAGTGCTATATTTGTATGACCAGAGAAACTGTTGCTTAAATTCTGCTCCAAATCTCTTAAGTTTGCCCGCCTCGCCGTTTTCAAGGGACCGGACGTGTGGACTAAAGTTCAAACATGTTTCCAGAGTTTTTATTGCCTAACTGCAATTTAAAGACTTTTCGAAACATTTCCCACAAAATTTTTAGATTTTTAAAGCAGAAGTCTCAATTTAGCTCGTCCCCTATCATTTATGCACACTCTCTGCGGAGAATAATTTTTTTATGATTGATTACATTTCGATAAATATGAAATGTAAAACGTGAAGTCTGTCATCGCTCTGAAATAATTATTACAGAAATCTTTTTAATTCTAAATCGCTGGGACAGAGGAACTTGCTTATTTTAATTAACTCACCATGTGCAATACATGCCCATATGTCATCCGCCATCCTAACTATAAGATTTCAAAAATTTATTTCAATCTGATTAATTTTTTACTCTTTATATAGTTGCTTAATCCAATGTACTTTCCATTCCAGATTCAAGTGCTGTCAGTTATTTAACCATCTTTGTTTTATCAATTCATTTAGTTGCCTATCCCATCGAGTGATCTTTCTATTCCAGAATAAGTTCTTTCAGTTATTTTATCTCATTTGTTCTATCCATAAATTTAGTTGCCTACCTCACCGAGTGATCTTTAAATTCCAGATTCATGCGGTTTTAGTTATTTTATCTTATTATTTTTATTCATTCATTTTGACAACGCCAACATCTAAAAGCACTTCATCCAAGCTTTGTTCTCTATACAAAATCATCGAACAAACCTCCATTAATCCATCGTATTTTTTCATTATACGAGTATTTGCTACTTATCTATCTCTTTGAGTTTTTATCTTCTCGACTAAATTTCCTGTACTATTTCCTTCTAGATTCGAAGTTCTGCTCCAATTTCCGGTATAATCAAGAAAGAGCCATATAAACGATGAAGAAATTTTAATGTGTTTTCCAACCGAATCCTTAATATTTATTAAAAGAGTATTTTTCTTCAATTCTAGTAGATAGGTAAGCAATAAAGAAGATTTGAAGAAATCTGACAAATTGGGATGAAAAATAATTTAATTTCTTTTTCGGTAACTAGGTAGCAAGGAAACTAATTATATTTAATATTCACAAATGTAAAATCAAGATCCTTGATGTTTAACAAGTTGCTTCATTTTTTTCAAGGTAGCTTAATAGTTTATATAATCATAATTTTGTAATCAAGAAGGTTGATACACAGGTATACGTTTTTTTTTAAAATTTTTAGTTAAGATGTACGTAGATACGTATTTTGGGAATAAAATTAACAAATAAGATATTTTTTTAAACACTTCAAAATTTTTCAAGCTCAATGAATAGTGTTTAGTTTGATAGTTTTATTTTTAAATTTAAGCGGTACAGTACTTAATTTGATTTTTATCACATTTGTAGACTTTTTTTTACATACATTGTATGCTAACGAAATTGCATAGAAGTACATTATCTCCATAATGCAGAATTTGTTTTGTATGCGTGAAGCGGAATGAACTCTCGGACGGCAAGCATTGGTGCCATACAATTTAAAAAGTTTCTTTCGATCAGTACTTTATTCAAATCTTCATTAATATTAATACAATACTAATTTCGTTTGACGGTCTGTCCGTGATTGGTTCAATGAACTTGGATTTGTTTTGAATTTAGTATTACTTAAAAAATTGGAACTGATTACGTCTGGAATTCAGACGAGCGATAAAGTACCTACCCGTAACATAATTTTTTTTCAAGAAAAACATTTAAATTTAATATTTGAAATGTGAATATCTTCCGTTTAATTATCTTAGTATTAATCATGACAAGTAAGGTCAGATTGATTTATTTTTCAATAAAGTGTTTTATACAAACTAAACTATATTTGCTAACATAATATCCCGTGTTTTTTCACGAGTCTTTGCTAGTTAATTCATAGAACTATGCTGTCAGAGCAATCTCAAAAAATGCTCCTCAATTTAGTATATATTTTTTTACATTAGTTCCACAAAGGAGGCCCTAAGGAAAATAATTCCACCCAGGGCCTTTATCATCTTTGGGGATGCTGTGTGGAGGGTCTTTTTAGGGGAAGGAAGGAGAAGAAATTCTGGGAAGGAAAAAGGTATGGGTGATGGGTAAGAATCTTGGAATAAGTGTGTCCAGGAGTTACGGATGAATGAACCCATCTTTTCCATTGAGATGCAAGGTAATACTCCGAGAGTCCTGCTGGAGAGGTCAAAAGATCTCCCTCAACCAGTCTCCCCCGTTTCGACCTGCCACGCTGTTGGTGGGCAGACACATCTGCCGCCAAGATAAAGAAACCTGACCCCATGAACCCGGCCACCCCTGCTAATTTGCACCCTATAGCAGAGGTGTTGGTTATCCAATAAATTGTTACTAAAATTACTCTAACTTTTATAAAATAAACAATTCTGAAATGTCATTTTATCACCAGTAATATAAAAAAAAACACGGTGGAGTTATTCATGACGGCCATTTGCAGAGTGAAGTAAAGTTTAGTTGTTGGATTAAATTACTTACGAAATTCTTACCAGAATTATCTATCCAAAAGCAAATTCGAATTGAAAATCTTTTAGTTGGATGCATCGGAATTTCTACGCTATTCTAACTGAATACTCAACGTTCTTGCAAATGCCACATCTTACAGTTCCGAGAATCAAGAAGGATTTTTAAATATTTTGAATTATTCATTATTTTTGTGTTTTTACTAGAACCAAAATTAACTTACTTCTTACATTCTACCTTACATAATAATATGCGTAAAATACATCTCCTTACTT
Source organism: Limnephilus rhombicus (assembly GCA_929108145.2). NCBI lineage: Eukaryota > Metazoa > Arthropoda > Insecta > Trichoptera > Limnephilidae > Limnephilus > Limnephilus rhombicus. The sequence goes on along the minus strand of OV815288.1, from coordinate 30,824,608 downwards.
CAGCTTCTCAAAATACACTCGATGAATTCAACGACCTCAAACTTGCGCGTAAGCATAGAGGAGGAATGTCACTTCCATATTCCACCTGGCGCGCTTCTGTAGGTCACTTTTTTTCGCGCTGTACAAGCATGTGTGCATTACTTTTCGGCCTACCTATAGTTTATTCCAGAATGTACGCAGATATTTTAATAGTACACAACTGCTAACCATGTACAAATCGCAAAGGCACCCGATGGTTGAATTTGGCAGCCATCTCCGGACTGGATTCTGGATCCAAAATAATGGCGGGTCCGTTCGACAGATTCTCCTACCTTAACAAACAGATTGCAATCTTTAGAGCATATGCGTCGGGTGGGTTTGCTATCCCTGTTCTACCGGTAGTTAAATGGAAGATGCTCCGAAGAAATAGCGCCATCGATTCGCTCACAACTACAACACAATACAACATTTGTACACAGTTGACATTTGTCACATGAGAACGGGTCTACGACTGGTTCCTGAGTTCAACAGCTCGGCTGTGGAACGATTTGACGGTCTCTGTATTTTTCCCCTCCTACAACGTGGGTCTCTTCAAGACCAAGGTTCAGTCCTTCCCCTAAAAGACCCTCCACACACCATCCCCAAAGATGAAAATCCCCACAGCATCCCCAAAGACGAAGGCCCTGTGAAAAAATATTTTCTTCAGGACCTACTATGTGGAGTAAATGTAAAAAAATGCAGGGCTGGTGCAATGCAATATATGAAAGCCCTGAGAAAAAATATTTTTCTCAGGACCTACTATGTTGAGTAAATATAAAAAAATGCAGGGCTGGTGAAATACAATATATGAAAGCCCTGAGAAAAAATATTTTCCTCAGGACCTACTATGTGGAGTAAATATAAAAAAATGCAGGGCTAGTGCAATGCAATACATGAAATCCCTGAGAAAAAATATTTTCCTCAGGACCTACTATGTGGAGTAAATGTAAAAAAATGCAGGGCTGGTGAAATACAATATATGAAAGCCATGAGAAAAAATATTTTCCTCAGGACCTACTATGTGGAGTAAACGTAAAATAAAATGCAGGGCTGGTGCAATGCAATATATTCCATGAATGGAAAAAAAAAAAAAAAAAAATAAGAAAAAGTTACAAAACAACAAACATGAAAAATGAAACTGAAAAATATTAGACACAAAAATAAAGACGAGCAGCCGTTTATGGAATGGATGATATTATGATTTATAGATGATATTCGATTGTCTCCCTTCTCCCGAGGGCCATCAGGATCAAGAGGGACTCCATCCAGACAAGCATGGCAGTGGTGATTGTAATCATCGATTCGCGCAGTTTGCGCCGTAAACTTCGTATGTGGTGGCGGAGAAGTGCACTAAAAATATGCACTCGTCCAGTACATTATTGTTCGCCTTTTATCTTATGCCATTGGGAGGCAGTCTAATCTACTCACGCATATACAGTCATAACACCATATACTGATCTCCGGTACTGTACTGAATCCACCTACGTTGGAGGAGATTAACCTATATGTCCCTAACGCGTATACTCGTGGGAGATCCCCAAATTTTTATGCTCCAAAAGCGAGAACTTCTTCCATTCAGAACGCGCTATTAGAGAGAGCAATTTAATTGCTTAACGATTCTGCATTGAGCATCGACATCTTCAATATTACTCATAGAGAGTTCAGTAACTATCTTTTGACATATGTACGTCTCAACACAGTGAAACCCCCATGGACTTTTTTTTCTCTTGAATTTTGTAATCTTCTCCGTTGTAATTAGGTGTATAAGTGTTTTATGGAGAACATGAAAAAATAAATAAATAAATGTGCAGAATGCGTTGAATACTATTATTTTTACCTTTGGACTGAAAAGTGAAAACGCCTTTACAGCATACCTCCTCTAATGATATCGTTCTTCTTTGTCTTTCTATATCGTTGATGGCTTCCAGATCGTATAATTTTTTAAAATAATCTTGATGCATTGTTATATTAGGTACTTTAGTTTTATGTGAATAACAAACTTTAGTGAATTTTATGAAAGGCAAGAATATGTTAGGGGAAAGCCTTGAAAGTATTTGACTCTTAAAATCTGGCCATTAAATACGGTTAGAGTCGTATTTGAGGCAACTTTTAGATTTTGAAATGTTGTTATAGTGCGATACTGAATACTGAGAGTACATCATTACTTTCTCACTAATCCGCCAACTCAAAATTCAGGAAAGTATCCAATTAGTGGAAAGCTGTGGATAATAATGTATTCACACAAAATACGTTAAAAAAACAGCGCTGCCGATCTTTTGTAAAATATCCATTTTTTGCTTTAAAGTTAATGTGTCATGTTAAGCTCGTGAGAAGACTCCGTTTTGAAAATTTATTCAAACAAAAAACATGGTTGAACGAAAGGAACACATGCGCCAGTTGTTAGAATAGATGAAGGACTAACTGGATTGTCCTAAAACAACAAAAATGAACCCTGGTGACCTCTAGCAAGATAGATGGCGGTATAGTAACTTAGTTTGCAAGAGTAAGATAAACCAACCCGTCGCGCGTCGGTGAAAAAGATTGGTGCTTGAGTATGGGCACGTGTCGGACTACTGAATTTGACTTACGAATAATGGCAAATTATAGAACTTGATTGTGCTTCTGGTAAAGTTGTGATTGTGCTTTCAACGGAGTGGGTTGAAATCTGGAGAGATTGTCAAAGAGTGACAGACGTATGAATCCATCCGTCCCACTGCAGTGCACGCCGATGTTCCAAGAGAGTACGGCTGGAGAAGTCAAAAAGACTCTCTCAACCATTCTCTCCCAATCCGACCTGCCACGCATCCGCCACCAAGATCCGACAATCTTACCCCCATGAACCCGGGCAACCCTGCTAATTCACCAGACGTAGCACAGGTATTGGTTATCCAAAAAATTGTATTAGTAGTTGTCGAGTCAGTCCATACCAGTCAGTTCTTTTTCCGACATTTCCTTAAGGCACCAGCCGATTGTGAAAAAAAAATATTGTCGTTTTTTTTTATCTTCAGATTCATTTGTTAGGAATGCTCTCACCAACATTTTTTAAGGAGATTCGTAAAATTGACGGAGATACAATACTTTCTGTGAAACAGTTTGTATGTTGAATTACCCTTCAGCAAAACTTTGAACGCGCTTTTCTCGAAAATACTTTTTCAACCTGGTTGTCAACTTACTAAAAAAAACTATATTAAAGTAAAATTCGCTAGTACGCCATTTTTTAGATATAGAAATTTCCTTATGTGGTGCCATAAGCCATGTTTAGTTTCTGAATATATTTTTATTTTATATTTCTGACAAATCGTATGACTTAACCGCTCGGCTGTCAACCACCGAGCAGCAGTTTCCTCGGAGTGTCCTGTTGAAAGCCAATCTTCCGAGAAAGTCCTGCTGGAGAGGTTAAAAGATCTTCTTTAACCAGTCTCTCCCGATCCGACCAGAAGATCTGATGACAATCTCACCCCATGAACCCGGGCACTCCTGCTAAGTCGCAAAACGAAGCAAATCACTTGGGTGTCCAACGAGCAGTGGTGTTAGTTGTCTAATAAATGGTTCTTGGGGCTGCGGTGCCCATACCTGCCTCCCAGATTTATTTCTTTCATTTCGAATATAAAACCTTATCCTTCACAGAATCGGTATCTATAAGTAGAATTTTTTGTAATGTTTTAATTGAGTTATCATTGCTCAGTGTGGGTTAAAGGCAACGCTGTGCTAAATCATATTAATTTAAAAAAAAATCACAGTGTGCAATTCAATCGTGGTAGAAATAAAATAAAACTAGAAAGTCGCTAGATGTTGCTTTCTTTTCTTTTGCCTGTTTATTTTAAAGTGATTTGAAGATTGGATATTGATTTTACAAAAATAAAAATGTGCTTTTTGGATTTGGTAGGTTTCGAACCTCCGCATTCACTGGATGTGTCTCTGAGCGCTGAGAGTCGGGCGCTTCATACCGCGGCGCTATTAGAGGCCCATGCGTAGTCGTGAATTTATCGCATTATATTAGAACCGAGGACTGTTAAATAATAAATTTTTGTGACGAATTTCCGTTTCATCTGAATTTCAAATCGCTAACGGGGCTTTTCAATTCAAAAAATATATTGTTTCCTTCAAAATTCCACGATAACAATTCTACCACGTGCAAGTAGGTAGTTACTAAATTTCAAAGGATTAATCAATTAATATGTTTCACGATTCAAGACGTTTATGACTGCCTATCCAATACAATTATAAATACATTAACCTATGAACTTCCATAACCCTTATCAAATGTACACATTCACATTAACTATTCACTGAACTCTAATTTGTAATTTGCTAATTAATCATTGCGTTTTATCATACTATAATTATTTCGTTTAACGCCTCAACTTCAAAGCTAAAGGACGTGGAAAATTAATTTGAAACATGAAATCATATCTGATGAATACATTATGAGAACATATATATTTTCTTGTCACTCAATAAATTAATATGGCTTTGAAATCCATGGTTTTTAGCAACGTTCTTACTCGTAAAAAAATCCATGAAATTTAATTTTACGGGCTCACCAAAGATTAACCGACTTAACTGAAAAACGTCCTGAATCATCATTACATAGTACAAAACGAAATTGCTCAAAATGTACGTGCGCATAGATCTTTTAAACTACGCAACGGATTTTCGTGCAGTTTTCACCAATAGATAGAGTGACTCAAGAGGAAGGTTTATATGTATAATACATGCTTATTATAGTAGAGAAAGGCCGAGAAATTCAAATATTCAATTCAGGTAGGGGGAAGCGGGCAGCTGGTGGTGTGGATTTTATAAAGGATGGGTAATGGCGTTGTGTTTCGTTAGCCACAGCAACCTGTGGCCGGATCTGCTAGTTACATAGTATAAAATGAAGTCGCTCAAAATGTATTTGCGCATAGATCTTTTAAACTACGCAACGGATTTTTATGCGGTTTTCACCAATAGATAGAGTGATTCAAGAAAAAGGTTTACATGTATAATACATGCTTATTATAGTAGAGAAAAGCCTAGTTCAATTCAGGCAGCGGGCAGTGGCAGCGGGCAGCTGGAAAGCGGGTGGTGTGGATTTTATAAAGGTTGGGTAATGGCGTTGTGTTTCGTTAGGTACAGCAACGTGTGGCCGGGTCTGTTAGTATTTTATACAATTGATAAACGACCGTGTATATGAAAACATTACTAAATAAAAACTATAAAAAATAGGTCATGGAAAGGGTTCCATGCCAACTCAGAATGAAACCATCTCAGAAACACCTCAGAAAGGTCATTAAAAGCTATGAAAAAATCATTTTTAAATAGCCGGTAACCCTAACCTAACGTAACCTATTTAACCAATTTTTTTTTTTTTTTTATCGTCACTCTTAATGACCTTTATGAGTTGGTTTCATTCTGAGTTCTCCGGTCACCCATGGAAAGATATGCATTACTTACACAGCCAAAAGGGGTTGTTTATCTGTTGTCAAATATAATTCGTTATCGGATTACGGAATTTTTCCAAGGTATTTTTAATGTCTTATCTATTTATTATTTTAAATACTTATTAGGATCATCTTTTAGATTTTTATCTTTGAAATATACTTTAGTATTTAAAAGTTCAAATATTTTCAGCCTTAAACACGAAAAAATAAGAATAAAGCCTAACAAACATTAAAAAAACATTTTAAAGAAAAAAGTTGAAAAAATATCATTAAATTAAAAATTAAAAAAACAGTTTACTTTTATATAAAAAAAAGTGTGCTTTAGACCACACGACTGAAGTAAAACTTCACTAACTTACATCTCTCTCTCAACTTCCGTTCGCTTCGCCCGACCGTTCGCCTTTCCCGATCACACTTTTCGTAACGCTCTCGTTACGCATTCACCAGCTTACTCCCCAAGTCAAGCGTGCGTAAAGAAGTTTTACTTTAATAATGACCATTCATCGACAGTAACCCAAAAATCTGACACAATTTTTGCACAATTCAAAAATTCGTATCTCGAATTTGTGGTTATTTACGTACGCACTAAAAATCACTTTTATGGAAATTTTATTATACGAACACGGTAAGTGTACGTCAGAAATAATCTAACTTTTTCACAACCAAAATAAACTCACAAAAATAACCCTGTTAATGGATTAAAACTGACAAAAAATAACACAAACTATGCTATATTGATTACACGAATATAAGAATTGGTCGTGAGAACAGAAATTATGAACTAAAACATGATCTGAATCACAACACACTTTGCGTGACAGGATTTTTTCCGTGGCGTTCGCGGCAAATATGTCTCCGGCGGAAAAGATAAACGCGCGTGCGTATTAGTCGCCGCCACCTTGCGGGTGTGGATGAAACCTCAAATTAAAGAAGTACAACTTTGCCAGATCGACTGAAATGTATACTTTTTAGTAACAATTCAAAATAAAAATATAAAGTTTTAACGATGTAACAAAAACATCTTTTAACGGTCGTGAAGCGTTTTTTTAAATTTTATTTTAGTAAGGTTATAACTGTTTTCTATTTGACGATTACTGAGGCGAAGTTGAATGTCACCAGAAGTCAGGGATGTCCCTGAAAAAATTAAGATATTTTATCAACATAATATACTATGAATGATTTTATTTTTTAACTATACATAGGTACGTCTTAAAATTCTACACGTAACAATAATAATAGTTTATTTTAGGTAGAGCAATATAATTCATTCTATACTTCAAATTAATATTAAATGAAATTTGACAAATATTGAAAAAGAAATAAGACAAAAAAAACAATACACACACATGTAACAAAAATGGAAAAGAAGTGAAAAAAATTAAACACAATAATTTATGCCAGTAGCCCTTGATGGAGGATATTTTACATTCTCCCGTCTCCAGAGGGCCGTTGAGGGAGACTCCTTCCAGGAAACCATGGCTTCGCATGTGGTGGTGGGGAAGTGATCTGAAAGTGTGCACTCGTCATTCCTGGAAAATTTGTGTAGCGCTGCAGTATATCGGTAGGCGAAATAGTTGGCGATAAGCGTTATTCAGCGATTTTTAGCCTATGCCATTAGAATGCATGTGGGATCTATCCATAGTTACCTTAGTTGACTTATCCTCCCATTTGCCATTTCCTGCGGTTGAGTTAGAAACGCAGTCAATTGTCTTGTTATCGCAAAATTCAGATTTACAGTCCACATCTCTCTCGTGTCACGAATTCGGTCATGACAATGACAATCTGCGATGTTTTTTTAAGGCAACTATCTAAGAGTAAATAAGATCTCATTGATAAAAGGTTTTTGAGTCACCTTCAAAATATCAATAAATAATTTTTAAAACAACAAGTTTACGTCACCATCCATCTTATTAGTTCGTAACCCTTATTGATGTCCTCACAAATTTCAAACAACTATTTCAAGGTTCTTGATAGATACAGACTCTAGTAGAGTCTACATGGAAGCCTTCCATATAAAAGTTTTGCAGTACGATAGGTAAGTTTTGATGGTATCTGGGATATGGTTCAGGCTACGCTAGGTAGGGTAGATAGGGTCTGTTTTGTATAAAAACAAAGTTTTGAGGCTCTCCGGGAGGGACGTTAATTGACCCCACGAAAGCGCAACGGCTCGGAACGGCTCGTAATGGCTATATAACGGATATAACAGCCTTAACCAAGGATGTACGAAGCACGGTGGATGCGTTAATAGTAAAACATACAAAAATTTAAAAAAAAACTTCATACCTTTTTTTTGTTTTGCTATTTGTTACTTCGCAAAATAAATTAAAACATACTTTTGGCGATGTTTAAATCAAAGCAGGTGGGTGATGTCAAGCACGAATTTAAACATTATCTCTATCTACATAAGGAGTTGTACGTCTACTTGGTGCATCGGTTTAAAAACAAATCTAAATTCCATAAATCATTACTAGATTATTCATCATGATTTGTCAAAAATTAGAAATAGTAAGGAGAATATATGACGCAAATGTGAATTGTAGAATAAGTCGGGGACGGTCGAGGAAGACATTAGACGACCAAGTGAATCAGATACTTGAGTCGGGCTATGTGAAGAATCGGAATAATAGAAGAACATGTATGAGATGATGTATGAATGTGAACGATCCAAGATCGAGTTGTTTGGCGGTCCTTCCCCTCTGCCTACCCTTGCGGAGAAACGGCGTGATGGTTAGTTAGTTAGTTAAAATTAGCAATGGTGAATATTCTTGTATTTTCTTGGGGACCGGTTTGTAGGAAATTTTGCATCAAAAAAGGAAAGATAAAATTATTTTTTGAGAAACTTGTTCGCCTCCAAAACTTCTGGCCTTTTTTCGACAGTGTTTAGGTTTATATCATGCACTTTTGTGCAAATTTTGGCATATATAATGCATCTTTTTTTTTTTTTTAAATTGTACAACAGATTATTATCTAATTACCGTAAAATTTTCTTATTTTGACAGTCTTAACACCTAGGAAGATGACCATTATACCTGTGTGTTCCCTGACCTTTGGAAGTTTAGTCTTTTGACACCCATTTTTAAAAAAGGAAATAAGAGCGACGTAACAAACTATAGGCCAATATGCACCATGTCTACATTACCCAAACTCTTTGAAAGCCTGGTACTAGACAAATTGATATCCCAAATCAATCAAACCATCTCACCGCTTCAACATGGATTTATCAAAGGAAGATCAACCCTGTCCAATTTAATATTATACACGAGTGACATTGTTAATGCCTTGACTTCATCACATCAAACTGATTCCATATATATTGATTTCAGTAAGGCATTTGATAACGTTAACCACAGACTCTTATTACGAAAACTGAAGTTGTTGGGAATGAGAGGGAGTATTGTGGAATGGTTTAAGAGTTATCTATTGGGAAGGTACTTAGCGGTCAAAGTTGATTCGTTTACTTCTTATACATTTGCTGCCTCGAGTGGGGTACCACAGGGATCTCATTTGGGCCCGATATTATTTTGCTTATTCATAAATCATATAGTTAATATTTTTAGTAATGTCAAAGTCCTATTATTTGCTGATGATCTGAAGATTTACAGAACAATTAGAAACAATGACGATCGCGCCATTCTGCAGTTCAACCTGAACAAACTAAGCGCGTGGTGTTCTGTCAATGATTTACAACTACATATTGGTAAATGCCAGATTATTAGTTTTTACAGAGGTAAAAATCCTTTTAAATTTTCTTATGATATGAATGGTGTTAATCTTCTTCGTGTATCGCAGATTCGTGATCTTGGTGTTATATTCCACGAGAGTCTACAGTTCAATGTACACATCGATGAACTAACAAGCGATGCAATGAGAATACTAGGTTTTATCTTGAGAACGGGGGCAAATTTTAAAAGTATGTTAACATTAAAACATCTGTATTGCTCACTAGTACGAAGCAGATTAGAATACAATTCCTCTGTATGGTCACTATACTACAATGTTCATTCTCAATCATTGGAAAAGGTGCAAAACAAATTTCTTCGGTACATCAATTTTAAAATGAAAATACCAATCGAATTTATAAATTATAATTACTTACGCGCTGAAACCAGACTTCTTAAATTATCAGATAGAAGAGTGTTAATTGATTTATTATTTTTATACAAAATTATAAAATCTTTACTTGACAGCCCTAATTTGTTGGAACTAATTTGCATTAGCATACCCGCTAGACAAACTCGTAGTAAAGATACTTTTAAATGCAACAATAAACTCAACACTAATTACTCTATATACTCACCAATACCAAGAATCCATAACCTTGCGAATAAATACTGCGAATCTATAGATATATTTAGTATTGACAGTTTTGAATGTTTCAAAAATCAACTAATCTCGATTCTATCTGCTAATAATTAACTTTTATTATTTTTTTTTGTTTTTCTCATAAAATATTTTCTCATGTAAACCTCACCAGTAAAATGTATACTTTATAATATTTTTGCAGTTCTATTTACACTTTGTTCTATGTCAGGTCTTATTATTATTGTTTATAATATGTATAAATATTTAAAGCTGAATTGTTTTAGTTTTTTGTAAGTACAACTTGTACAATTTCATTTCATTTCTTTTTTATGTTGTAATATTCTTTACCTAACGAGTCGATTGCATTCATATTTATTCTGTTTTATTGTTTATGTAATACATGTAATTAATATTTTAATTATATATTTTCTTCTTTTCTTGTAAAAGCCCACTAGGGCGTTAATAAAATATAAAATAAAAATAAAAAATACAATAAAATAAAATACAAAAAATCTATACTAGTCTATCTAATATGTCTATATATATATATATATATATATATATATATATATATATATATATGTGTTTCTGATATTTCGTTCAACAGCACCATTCCTCTTGTCATGCTATGCTGTGCTAGAACATATGTGCTGCCGTATGGTATTTTGAACAAGTCATGTCGACGACTACGGCTGAAATTTTCAGGCACGTATAAGCCATAACATTCCAAGAGGAATGGGCTATCAACACAGTTATGGATGATGTTAAAACTAAGAATTGCAAGATTTGCATAACGTCTTGTTTCCAAGCTAAATCTATTTGTTGCCTCAAGTAATTCCATATGGTGCATGAATCTCGGATGCATTCCATATAGACATATTCAATATTTTGTCATGTACGTATGGTGCGTATTTTGGCATGTATCTATAAAAATAATAATAATATAAAAATCAATTGCTGTTCGTTTGTCTCGCTAAAACTCGAGAACGGCTGGGCCGATTTAGCTGGTTTTGGTTTTGAAATGTTTGTCGTAGTCCAGAAAAGGTTTAAACGGTGAGAAAATATGGAAAAATTGCGAGGAAGATAGTAAAAACAATAATTTCATTTTCCTATACAAACTGTTCTGCCTACTTTCCTGTCAATCATTTGATGTTCGTCCCTTCGGTATAGTAGACTCGGGTCCACTCGAATTGAAGCACATATTAAATTAAGGGTTTTGACATTACTCGGATTATCGCGTATTTAAATTTTAATATTTTTATGGTTGTCATTGTTGGTTCGTTCAGAATAACAAAATTGCAAACGTCAGAAGAAAAGCAAAAAAAAATTGTTACCTTGGAAACGATGTTTTTTTTTTCAGTAGGCACCCTAAAAAGAGTGCCTTGTTGGCGTCGTAATTAATATGTATCGCTAAAAATGAATCGCCGAAATGTATGTATGCGCATAACTTCCGAACGACTGCACAAATTGGATAATTATTATTTTTTGTTCTACTGTTGAGCTCTTGCATTATGAAATTTGTATAAAAAATTGTAAAGGGTGGCGCGCGAGCAGTTTGAAAACTTAATGTATCGGGAATGAATGTATGGAATGCAGGAGGGGGGAGGGGAACCCGGGAGGGTGGGGAACTTGGGAGGGGGGAGGGGATCTCGGGAGGGGGGTTCGCGGGACGGGGGAAGGGGGGGAGTAGAGTGAGAATAGGGAAGGTGGAGGAGGAGTGGAAACGGAGTGGAGAGGGTAAGGGGACGCGGGTGAGGAAGGGGAGGAGGAAGGTGAACGGGACGAATGGGAAAGGACGCAATTTCAACAATTTCTTGCAGTGAGAAACAATTTCTTTTTAAATGGCATAGCAACGCATGCCGGGTACCAGCTAGTAGTATATATTTTAGCATGTATATTGCGTATTTTGGCATGTATAGTGCATATTTTGGCATGTATATTGTATAGTGCATATTGTGACATGTGTGTGTAGTGCATATTTTGGCATTCTTAATGCTTATTTGCGTACCTATTTTGCCATTTTGATGTGCATATAGTTCGATATTTAATCACGATCTTTCGAGGCCTGCGACTTTACAAACGAAGGGTTCAACAGCAATCGGGCAAGATCTTGATAATCCAAAACGTAACATTATTTATTTAAGTGGTTTCGGAGGCAACTGCATGTTTCACACCTCCTAGCTCACCTGGCCTTAACGGTCTTATAACGGACCGGCTGGGAGTCGAAGTTTTCAGTTTTCAGTTCCCTGAAAAACGAGCAATACAAGAACTTTTAGCAAGAACAGTTCCCTCGGGAGAAAAGAGTACTGTTTAAAAAGTAAAGTCTACGATATAAGGCGCCATTTACTGCATACTCGCAGGAGGTTTTATTTTGTGGTTTAAGTATGCCCTTATCTGGTGATATGATTTCTTAATTAATTATTTACTCAAAAGCACTCTTTTTAGAGTGAATTGCCAATTTCAAAAGAAAATTATATTAAACTGTCAAATGCATGTAAAAAGCAGGAATGCGATACATAATGAAGTAAAAAAAAATATTTCGTACCCACATGGTTTGAGAATTGCACTAATATGTAATATACAGGATGTTACCAGACACACTTGACATAATTTGACCAATGCTTTCTGACATTATTTGGAGTAGAAAATCTAGATGATATTTTGGTCTCCGGTGACTTTTTCAATGATTTTTTTTCTAAATTTTTTTCTTCAAAATCAAATAACAAAAAAATTCTGCGTGCCATTACTGGTCACTAAGCCGAGTAACCGCCCAATACCTTATCCCGTCCCCAACTATCCAACACCTACTATTTCTTAATGTTTTCGTAGAAAAAAAAACGTCAAAAATGTCAGCGGAGATCAACAGTTGTTTTACATTTTTTTACTTCAAATAATATCAGGAATCACTGGTTAAAGTAAGTCAAGTACCTACGTCCCTTAACATATGTATATTTCTTACATCAGCTTCACACAGGAGCCTGAGGAAAATAATTACCCTCATGGCCTACATCATCTTAGGGGATGTTGTGTTTAGGGTCTTTTTTGAAAAGGAAGGAAAGGAAGTAATGGGAAGGAAAAGCTGTGTGTGAGGGGTGAATACAAATCGAAATCTGGAGGTCAACGCACCCAGGAGTGACGGACATATAAATCTACCCCTCCAACTGCGTTGCAAGGCAATGGGTTGAGTGAGTCCGGCTTAAGAGGTTAAAAGATCTCCCTCAACTAGTCTTTCTCGACCCCGCCCGCCACAGGAGGTGGTCAGATGCATCCGCCGCCAAGACCCGGATATACCTCACCCCATGAACCCGTAGCGAACCACTTTGTGACCTATGGCAGAGGTGTTGGTTATTAGATAAATGGGTCCCAGGGCGGCGGTACCCATACACGCCACCAAAATTCGGATACTGTAATTAAGGCCAAGTGTAATCATTTATTAATTTTAAATAATGATAATATTATTACGCAAATCGATAAACATAAAGTTTTTAATATGAAAAATATTTTTTATAAATTTTTAAAATTTACATAGGCTTAGCATTTATCAAAACCTAATCAGAAATACGACCTTATTCTGACCGTTTTTCGTAAATTTTACAAAATATTTTTAACTGCTGAATATCCTCAAAGTCTACCTTTAGGGGTTTTCTTTAAAACCTCGAAAAAAAATTTAAAATAAATAGATAAATAAGTTTTTAGTTAAATTTTTTCATAAACACCAATTTTCGTGTTTTTTTAAACGCTGAATACAAAACTTTGGATTCGTTTATTTACCAAAACGTTACGAGAAATTATTGGTATTATATTTCTCCATTTTTTAAAGACAATTTTATAATTTTAATCTTCAAATTTAGAATGAAAAACAGGATTTTTAATTACTAGCAAAAGCCCTCTGTCGTGTGGCGCCCATTTATCTTTCTCTACACGGTACAATTTTGAACTAAAACCATTTTTCAAAAATTTTCAAAAGATGGCAGTAATCAATCAGGATGAGAATCTAAGATATTATTACATTTATTTTTGGAAACTATGATACTTATATCATCTATCTACCTATACATGTAGGTATCTATTCGTTTTAATATAATAACCTGACTACTGTTTTATATCGACGTCAAGCTAGTAGAGTGCAGCTGTGCCAAATTTTAAATGGTTATTATATTATTATACTATTATAATAATACTTAGGGAACGTACCCATACTACGTGACCAATTTTTTGCAATTTTTAACCCCCCCCCCCCCGTGACCAAAAACCTAAGCAACCCGATGCTCATTTGTATCAAGCGTGACATTTTGAAGACCCCCCGAACAGGTCACGTTGTATGGGTACGTTCCCTTACGTAAATACAATAAAATAACACGGAAGTGAGTGGTAGAAGAACTCCGTGATGCCCGGTGGGTAAGAACTTGGCTATTCAGACCCAGTCACCCAACACGTCTGTCGCCATTTCAGGCAACGTTACGATTCTTTTTTTAAATATATTTCTTATCTATTTTTTTTAAATAGATAGCACTAACAATCGAAACGAAATTATTTAAAAATGATATATTGTGGAATAACACAAATTAATCGCATGAAATGTTGATAGGTACTTGCGCACGCCGGAATTTTAACTCGCGACCTCCGGATTCGTCTCCTTCTCCTCCCCACTACCTTCAGCCTCACAACGTACCCCATTTGGGGTATGCGGGGTATGCCATAGTATCACTGGCTCCAGACGGGAGCAGCTGGGACTCTTGTGAGGTATTCAACACATAATAAAAATAAAAATCTCTCACTAGGTATTTATACATTTTCTGAGGTCTATCTATATACATCGATATATTATATCTTTATGTCTACATTTTACAATCTGAATTCTGAAATGTGGTCTTTCAACATCTTTCACTAGGGTCATTTGCAATGAAGCACAAAACATAGGTACGACTGCCATGTGTCATGTTTTGTGAATGGTGAGCCAGCGTCATCACGTAACGGCCATGTGGATAGGTAGGTAGGTATTATGCATGTGTTTGTGATTCAAAGACTGCGTTTGTCGAAAAATGAAGGGAAGGAGTTGGGGAAGAGGAAGGTGGGTAAGTACCTGGCTATTCAGATCCGGTCACCCAACACGGCTAAAGCCATTTCGCGCAACGTTCCGATTTTTTTTAAAAATGTATTTCTTTAAAAAATATGTAGTTACCTATTTTCAACTTTTGAAGATTGTTCCCACCAATGTTATATATCATTGAAAAAGAAGATAACACTAATAATCTAAACGAAATTATTTAAAAATAATATATTGTGGAATAATACAAATTAATCGCATAAAATGTTGATAGGTACTTGCGCACGCCGGAATTTTAACTCGTGACCTCCGGATTCGTAGCCAACGATCGTAACCGTTCAACCACCGAGGTCTGGAATATCGATACGCTTTCAAATGTTCTAGTATTATTATTATTCGTGATTACGGTTGCTTACCCTTGGTCGGAAGTCTGCCACGTGTAGACATGTATACTTGTATGCAATACGTCTCAATGGAAACATCAAATGTTTTTATGGTCGTTTTTTATTTTAGTTATTTGCTAGTAGAAGTGTCGACTGGTGTTCAAATTTGAGCGAGAGGTTCAAATCCCAGGCCATCCAATTTCTTTTCTAAGTTTTTAAACGTTTTTGAAAGTAGATGGTAAAAACCTTTTTTACGGTTTTTTGTAGGTTTTGATCAAAGAAAAAAAATATTTTGTGGACTGATTTTATAAAGTTTCTTGAAATATAATTTATTTATTTACGCCTTGAAGGCTTTTACAAGTAACATCGGTAAGTTGTACAGTAGCATCATAACATAACAGTTTATCATGATCCATTGTTAGTTTTTTACGGTTTTTTTGTAGGTTTTAAAAGACATTTTAAAATAGGTGAATTATAGAAAAGAAAGTTTAAGTGGACTAATTTTTTAAAGTTTCTTGATATGTAAGTAATAGCTTTACCTACGATAAAAAGTTATAAATGTACATACCTACTCGTATTTTTATTTTTGTTTGTGATTTTTTCAAATAGGTCCATAGTTAGGTACCCATTGTCCTAATACAATCCTTATTTGTATCTACCTACATTATATTTAAAACTTTTTTTTTAAATTTGAATCAATCACAGATGTTGGTAAATTAGAGTTAAATTTATTTACATTTTCTCCTAATTTTATTTGCTTTGGTATAATAAAAATAGTGATAAACGGGACGTAGTAGGTAGTTACTCCCATTATCGTCCTGGTGTAAGACCACCAAACACAATTATTGAAACGTTACTTGAAATAGCTTTAGACGTATTCGGTTACCAGAACTAAATCACTAGGTACTTCCCCACCTTCCTTTTCCCAACTCCTTCCCTTCCCCGCTACCTTCAGCCTCACAACATACCCCAATTACCAAACACACAACATACCAAAATATACAACTATTATAATGACTTCAAACATGCTTCGAGTAGTTTTTTTCTGAAAACATTGCCTAGTGGACACGTGCGTACATGGCACCCCTAGCCGGCCGTATTCCGACCAGCGACCAGATGCGACATTTTGAAATAAATACACATAATATTTATTTTTCTAGTGGCATCTTTCGGATTTTAACGAAACTTTTTGAAAACAAAATAATCTCAAAATGAATGATAGAGACCGCTTTGTCCGCCAGATTGCTCTGATGCTGTTTTGTACTAATATTATACCTATTCCTCTTCGCGTTAAGTTAATATTTCATTTGAGTAAAGAATGTTTCCAATAACTTTTAATGCCTAAGAAATTGGACTTCATATTTATTTACTAACATATTTATTTACTAACATATTTATTTACTTACATATTTATTTACTAACATATTTATTTACTAACATAAACGAACAGAAAATATTTTATTCTTACCTAGAAAATGTCTTCCTTTTAAATTTTTTTTGTTGTTGTTATTTTTATTAATTATAATTAAAGAAAAACACATGTACTTAACTTAAATTTGTAACTACATAAATCTATCTTTATGAATAAAAATGAATCGCAGAAATGTATGTACGGGCATAACTTTCGTACGACTGCACCAAATTGAATAATTCTTTTTTTTTGTGTTCTTTATTGTCAGGACAAGGTTTGTACTACTGGTGAGCTCTGGCATTATAAAAATTGTAATAGGTGACACACGAACTGTTGTACCGGAATGTACCGGGACTGAATGTATGGATTGCGGGAGGGGAGAGGGGGGAGGGGAACTCAGGTAGGGGGTTCACGGGAGGGGGGGGGGGAGGGGAACCAGGTAGGGGGGAGTGGAACCTGGGAGGTTGGAGGAGAACTCGGGAAGGGGGTTCGCGGGACGAAGTAGAATGGGGTGAGGGAGGTGGAGGAGGCGGGGTTGGAACGCGAGAGGGGAAGGGGATGCGGGAGAGGAAGGGTAGGCAAAAGGGGAACGGGATGAATGGGAAAGGATACTCAGGGAAACAATTTCTTTATTAAATGGCATAGTAACGCATGCCGAGTACCAGCTGGTATTCTACAATATAAAAATGAATCGCTGAATGTGTTGCTAAACGCATAACGCGTTGCTAAAGCTCGAACGACTGCACCAAATTGGATAATTCATTTTTTGTGTGTTCTTTATTGTCAGGACAAGGTTTTTATAAAATTTTTATTGAGCTCTGGCATTATGAAATTTGTATAAAAAAATTGCTATTGGTGGCATGCGAGGTTTGAAAATTGAATGTATGGAAAACGGGAGGGAGGGAGGGGGAGGAGAACCTGGGAGGGGGATCTGGGAGGGGGGAGGGAAACTCGGGAGGGAGGTTCGCAGGACGGGGGAAGGGGGGGGGAGTGGAGTGGGGATAGGGAAAGTGGAGGAGACGGAGTGGGAATGCGAGAGGGGAAGGGGACGCGGGTAAGGAAGGGGAGGCGGAAAGGAAGGGGAGGCGGAGACGAATGGGAAAGGACACGCAGGGAGTAACAATTTATTTATAAAATGGCATAGAAACGCATGCCGGCAACCAGCTAGTTTATCATAAATATGGTGACCGTACAACTCAACACAGTACAATTTAATCACTCCTTTGAAAAGTTATTAAAAGTAATGAAAAAAATAAAAACTTAGTCCAATAGGTAACGCGTCATTATAAATATTTTTTCTTAAATCATTTTTGTTTGTTCCCAAAAATATTATTATTGGAAAGATATCATAAATCATACATAACCTTTCTGGCTACAAATCACAACAAACAACTTTCTGATTTACAATCTAATTAACACTTTTAGACGGCCAACTTTCCTAGGAAACTTTTTGAATTCGCATCACGTGGTAACTCCACACAGCTTTGCGAATAAAAACATAGTTTATAATATTTTTTTCATTATATCGGTTCCCAATTAAAAAGTTTGAATTGAGAAAATTCGGAATAAGCTGGTCGGGCCAGTATTTAGCCAATATTTCATTAAACTTCCAGCGTTGTTCGCTTATGAAAGATCGAAGAGATTTAGGAGACATGTTGCAGCTGTCATGAATCGCAAAATTTTGTTATATTAATACCCTCGCGACTGTACGGTTGAAATTAAAAAATCTGAATCCGTGTGCTACTCTGACACCGCGCCATATGGAAACCATCTGTGACTGAAGTTTGTGACTGAGCTACTATAGAGCCGAATTAAAGCAATTAGCTAATAATGCTAAAAGATGGCGCCACTTACATTAAAAGCTAGCATGATGTGATATCCGTAGTCCAATCTTATGACGAGCTGCTACAAAACTTATTTTTTTGGCATTAGAAAAAGAAGACAATAAGTTTATGCAAAACTATTCACAACAAGCTTGAAATCATCGGTTGTGTAAGTAATATTCACATATGTTTGTATGTATATTCACGCTTCGTGGAACACACTCGTACATGAGTTTCTGCGAGTTATATTTTTAATGGTTGCTCACAGATCATACGAGGGAGGTACGCGAGATTCGGAATGATCTGTGAAGCATAGATCAGGAAATGATCTGTACGAAGCGCTTCACACGTGAAAGACACATATAATATATCTTCATGTGTTTATTATGTATTTGATTTGTTTAGATAACATTATTTTTTTGATTATATTCCACACTTTTGAATATATTCTATATGTTATACTTGAATTGTTTTAATTTTGAATTTGATTTGAATTGATTATATTTTATTTACATTGACTTTATTTTACATTGGAGATTAAAGTGGAGAAAAGATTATTGGCTTTTATTTGAATTACGTATGGCATTTTTAATTTATTTATATTTTTTAATTACTTTATTTTAAATTCTATTAATTGTATTGTATTAAATCATGCGTGTTCAATAGGAGATTTGATTTAATTATTTATGTTATTTAATTTATTTAATGTTTATTTTATTTGAATTTGTTTTTTTCTGCTTTTATATTGGAGGCACTGCTGAAAATCAGCTGCCTTCTAGGAAAAATCCTGAATTGTAGCTCCGAAGTGACCTTTTCGTCAATGGAATTAATGAAAAAATAACAACGTATATAATTTGTAAAAAAATATATTGATGAATAAACCTTTTTTTTTAAATAAATGTTTTTATTATTATTATTTATATTCCGAGAGCCCAGTTTTACTAATATTTGTTTACCTGAAACCGCGTTGGTCACAGTTGACCCGTGTCCCTTAAACTCGTATAATCCAATATCTATATACATCCGTGCTCGCAGCTACAGAACCATTATGAAGTTGGTACACTTAAACGCCGTCCCTGGGAAATTGGTATACGGAATTGAAATGGCTGTCGTAAATTCAGTTTCGAGATCTGCGAATATTTGGGAAACATCTGCTCTACGTTTTTCAGAGCTTTGTTTGAAATGCGAAAATTATGAGGATATTTCGGAACGCCGGATTTGTATATATTTTCATTTAATGAAGTCCATTCAAATGGAATAAGTGAAGAATTGTTTTTGGTGAACAATTTGCATATTTGAATATTATTTTGTAATTTAAAAAAAACTCAATTTTTTATGATGGCGTTAGAGTCAATATTATATTATTAACAAAACTCTATTTAAACCTTCGAATACCTACTCTTATTATTATAGCGCCCTTGGGGTGATTTTTCACAAAAACGGCGCTCTATAAATTATCCAATTATTATTATTATTATTTATAGGGAAGAACGAGTATTTCACCATCCTCTTGATAGCTCATACATGTATTAATTAAGTAATTGTTAACTATTCGATACTTAAACCTATGATTATCGGCCAAATATCGAATAAGTTAGACGAGTTTTCTACCTATTGCGAGATTTTTTTTTTTGTCAACATATTTTCGTTCTTTTATAGATAAGCTATCAAGAAGATGGTGGAATATCCCCTAAATTTAGATTCAAAGAAACATATATTAAAAATATAATTTAGATTTTTAGCAATTTGGGAGATGGGTGTGGGTACCGCCGCCACAGGAATCATTTATTGGATAATTAATACCTATGTCATAGGTCACCAAAAGTGGTTCGCCATGGTTGGGGTGCCCGGGTTCATTGGGTAAGGTTTGAGGCGTGATGGGCCGCATGGAGAAAGATTGGTTGAGGGAGACCTTTTGACCTCTCTAGCCGGACTCTCTCAACCCATTGCCTTGCACCGCAGTTGGAGGGATGGATTCATACGTCCGTCACTCCTGGACGCATTAACCCCCGGGTACTAGGCACCAGGAACTAGGTACTACCCACAGAGCTTTTTCCTTCCCAGAACGTCATCTCCTTCCTTTCCTTAAAAGACCCTCCACGCAGCATCCCCTAAGAAGACATGGGGCCTGTTGGAAATTTTTCCCAGGTCTCCTAAGTGGAGCTAATGTAAAACGTCCCAGAGGTGCCAATATCTTTTTTTTTATTTTTATGTTTCCAGATTTTCGATTGAGTTACGCTCACAGTGTCTTCATTTAATTGCATATTAAAATTTGAGGTTTTACTCATAAAAGTTAAAAAAAAATAAAAATCGCTATTCTTACGATGGTTGGTGGTGCAATTTTCCTTTCAAGAAATCGGGATTTGATTTTTGTAATACGTAAATTTTAAAATTACATAATAATTGTAAACATGTAATTTTTAAATTTAATTGTATGAAATACGTATATTTATTATAAACAAGCTGGTACCCGACATGCGTTGCTATGCTATTTAATAAATAAATTGTTTCTCCCTGCGTGTCCTTTACCACTCCTTCCTTTCTACCGTCCCGCGAACTCCCCTCCCCTCTCCCAGGTTCCCCTCCCACCTCTCTCCAGGTTTCCACTCCCCCTCCCGTGAACTCCCTACCCGAGTTTCCCTCCCCCCCACCCACCTCCCGCATTCCATACATTCAGTCCCGTTACATGAGTTTTCAAACAGCTCACGTGCCACCTAATGCATTTTTTTTATACAAATTTCATAATGCCAGTGCTCACCGGTATTTTTATACAAACCTTGTCCTGACAATAACGAACACAAAATAACGAAAATTCCTATTTGGTGCAGTCGTTCGGAAGTTATGCGCGTACATACATTTCGGCAATTCATTTGTATTTATATAGATAGATAGATTTAATATCTTTGAATTATATGAATTATATCTATGAATGAATTTTACGGGTCTCGCAAGTTATTATATTATAGTTATTATATTAAAATTTCTAATTAAGGTGTGACCTACCAGATAAGTATGTTTCTGTATCCATTTGTAAAAAGTAAAATTAGTTAGAACCTAAGCATTACAAATAAATTGTACAGGGCCCAAGAGGTGATTTTTCACAAAAACGGCGCTTTATAAATTATCCAATTATTATTATTGTTATTATTAGAGGTATTCATCGAAGTATCGATAATTGGATATTCCAAGTGCCTTCACAACTTTCGAAAGGAATTTTGAACTCAGTATTTATTTGTCTATTTCTGCGAAGAACTTAAATAAAATCAAAAAATGGTTACTTTAAAAAAAATAGTCTGCTCTCGTGGATGCCTTTTTGTAGATACATTCTTGTATTTCTCACCTATAGCATTGTTACTGTAAAGAACAGAGATTAAATACCATTGTACTACCTTAGCCCTGAAGAGGTCAAAAGACCTCCCTCAACCTTTCTCTCTCGATCCGACCCGCCACGCAGCAGGTGGACGCCAAGACCTGGACAAACCTCTCCCCATGAACCAGGGCACCCCTGCTAAGTCACCAAACGTAGCAAACCACTTGGGGTGACCTGTGGCAGAGCTTTTGTTTGTCCAAGAGATGGTTCCCGGGACGGCGGTACCCATACCCGCCTCCCAAATTATATTTTAGAGTAGCGATTTGTTGAATCGTTATCAATTCGCCGCAACCGATTTCTGATTTTGAGTTTGAATCACAAAATCAGAAATTGTTAAATAGATCAAGAGAACTAGTCTTGAAGTTCGAACCCTATCCAATTAAAGTGATGACCTATATGATAGGGATGCAACGATATATCGGAAAGCCGATAAATATCGATATATCGACCCCTAAAAAATCGATGTTTATCGATATCGAAAAACTCAATATATCGTATCGAAATATCGAATAACCCGCTCAAATTAAAATACCCACAAAATCGGGTTAATGCTATTACTGGCAACACTGACAATCTAAAATAATTGTTTTTTTTTCTCTACTCTAATCTGTGGTGGTGAGAGCACCATAAATCTTTGGCTAACATGCAAATAAAAAGAAAAGAAACTGACCGTGACGACGAGCTTACATTATATCTTTTTTCTACTGTACATACTCTTGAAACATGGCAAGAAATGCGAGGTGTATATCCCAATATTTTTAAAGTGGCATTCATCTACCAATTGTGGTAACAAGTGTTCCTTGTACTATAACATTACTATAACTCCAAGCAGAAACAGACTGAATGATGTAGACCAGTGGTCGTCACACTTTTCTGGTCAAGGGCCACATAGGACAATGTGAGGTATCACCGCGGACCGCACACTTATGATTTTGGGGTGGGGGGGGGGGGGTGTTGTACCTTTTTTTTAGCAAGTTAAAGAAACTTTTTTTTTGTATTTAAGTACCGGGTTGCTACCTCCTTCCTTCTTGTGTTCGTGATGTAGTGTCACTTGTTAATACTAATAATGCACGTAATGGAATCTTTCAGTTCAATTTTCATCCACTTTCCGAACTATTGAATGTGTGAATTTGCGCACACGTGATAAAAATTATTACAATACATGCAATAACAAAAATTAACCAATATTAAAGTTTACTTTGCTTTAATTAGTACATGATAAGCGTGTTTTTATGGTCTTTTTATACCATTTTTTTTTTACCTACACTAATAATAATAATAATAATAATAATAATAATTTAAAAATTTAAAATAATTTTAAAATTTAAATAATAATAATTTTAATTTTAAATTTTAAATAATAATTTTAATAATTTAAAAAGATATAATGTAAGCTCGTCGTACATTTAAGTTTACAAATTTCTAATTGATAATAATATTTCATATTCACTATATTTTTTCAAGTTTTATGTAGCTCCTACAATACATCTTGAACTTTGCAATTGGTGTGGACTTTAAAGTTTCTGGTAGTGTGTTATACAACTTCATTCCCTTGTACAGTAGACTGTTCTGTGTATTCGCTTTGTCCTTTTTTTGTAGCCTAATTTCCTTGCACGTCCTTGTGTTATATCTGTGAATGTCTTTATTTTATAAAATTTTATTTGAGAAGTATTTTGGTAACGTGTTGTTCAATATTTTGTGAATAAATACCATCGTGTTCAAGGTCAGCATCTGTTTCACGGTCAACCAATTTAGTTCCTTTAACATTTTAATAATTTTTGAAAATCTGTTTCGTCGAAGAATTATTCTCATTGCCCTGTTTTGGAGAATTTGTAACTTATTTTGTTCTCTTTCGTTACATAGGAAAAGTATACTTGAGCAGTAGTTGAAGTGTGGAGCAATAATTGAATTGTATATGGTGATTGCTGTTTTTCTAGAAATTTTTGGCCGAATTCTTCCAAAAAAAGATATCTTTTTGCCAATTTTCTTTTGGGTGTATTCAGCATGTCTATTGAAGTTTAGTTTCGAATCTAATATAACTCCTAAGTATTTCATTTCAGTAACATTTTCAATAATTTCACCATCAATTTTAATTTTGCTTTCACTGGATGTCTTCTTGTATCCAATCACCATACATTTTGTTTTTTTTGTATTTAATTTAAGCTTATTTATTTTTAGCCATCTTGATACATCATTTAGTTCATTATTAAAAATGTGTATTAGTTCTTCATAGTTATCTCCAATTAGGTATATTAGTGTATCATCGGCAAATAGTCGTACTTTGCATTTTGAAAATATTTTCACCATGTCATTAATATAGAGTATGAACAATAGAGGTCCAAGGACCGATCCCTGTGGTACTCCTAACTTATTTTCCATTGGTTTTGAAAATTGATTATTTATTTTTGTTACCTGCTTTCTGTCTCTCAAATACTCTTGTATTAATTTAATGGCTACAGATGAGAAACCAATTTCTTTAAGCTTTCTTATTAGTATGTCTCGATCTATAGTTTCGAATGCCCTTTGAAAATCCAAAAATATTGCTAAGATAAATTTATTATTATTCATTCCTTCCTTCCATTCTTCGACAATTACGTTTAATGCTGTTTCACATGAGTTATTAGATCTGAACCCTGATTGCTCTTGGTATAAAATATCGTGTTTATCTAGATATTGCAAAATTTGTTCTTTTATTATAACTTCAAGAATCTGCTCATATTTTGGTAAGGTGTTGATTGGTCGAAATTCTTCACATTTTCTGGTATTTTTAACCTTTGGAACCGGTATAATAGTAGATAGTTTCCATGACTGTGGAAATTTTCCTTCTTCAATCGTCTCATTGATAATATTTAATAGAGTAGATCCAATTACTGGAAAAGCATCTCTTATTTTACAAATAGTTAATCCATCAGAACTATTCTTTGATTTTATTTTGTTTAAAATGTTAAATAAATATTCTGCATTTATTTTTCTGAAGACCAATGATTCTTTGTTTGGGTCGATATTATCACTTGTGGGATTAACAGTAATGTTGGGTATTAATTTGTTAATTTGAATGATACTTTCAATAAAATATTTATTAAAGTTATTAGCCATGTTTTCTTCGTTTATCTCTTTTGGAAAGTTTACAATTTTTATGTCGTCTTTGTTTTCGCCATGTAGTAATTCTTTTATGCTTTTCCAAATTTTTTTGGGATCCCCTTCTTCTGAGTTTATTTTATTTTTTATGTACTCATTATGCGTTCTTTTTATGTCTTTGGAGTATTTGTTTCTCGCTTTTTTCCCAATCCGTAATACTATTAGTAAGGCATGCTCTTTTGTAAAATGCATCTCTATCGTGCTGCATTGTACGTAGTTCGCTTGTGTACCATTTATTACTGTTTCTTTTATGTATCTTCTGTTCTGGAACAACTTTATCAATAGATTTTTTAAGTTAAATATCATCTGGTCAGCTTTTTGGTTATATTCCATTTGATTTATTCCATTCCAATTAATAGTCTCTAAGGATTGAATGAAAATTTCCTTATTGTATTTTTTGTAATTTTTAAATGTTGTTATTTGTGTTTCGTTATTGGAGTTGCATTTTTCTCTGTCATTTATTAGAATTTGAATGATGTTATGGTCGGTAATTTTAGGATTATCTAGTACATTAATATTTAAGTTGAATTTATTTGAGATTACCAGATCAATCGTCGTTTTTGAGATATTTGTAATTCGTGTGCCATCTCTACGCCCTCTAATTTTTTCTGGGTCTTCTACTGCCCCCCTGAAAGTATCAAACGACCACAGGGGGGTGTTATCGCTCACTTTGAGAACCTATGACGTACACTATGTGTTCAAAAACCAACTGGGCGATTTAAAATCAAATGTCAATCAATTAAAATCAACGTTTTAAAATCATGTGGGTACGTACACAAAATATTTGAAAAAAACGGATAATATAATTGTACATGAAAAAATATATATTTAAAAAGAAAACGCCAGATATTTGTGTGGGCCGCAAAAAACCGGATAGTAGATATAATTGTACATGAAAAAAAAAAACATTTAAAATTAAAAAGAAAACAGCAGATATTTGTGCGGGCCCCAAAAAAAGGGATATTATAAATTGTACATGAAAAAAAATATATTTAAAAAGAAAACAGCAGATATTTGTGCGGGCCGCAAAAAAAGGATAGTATAATTGAACATCAAAAAATATATTTAAAAAGAAAACAGCAGATATTTGTGCGGGCCGCAAAAAAAGGATAGTATAATTGTACATCAAAAAATATATTTAAAAAGAAAACAGCAGATATTTGTGCGGGCCGCAAAAAAAGGATAGAAAAATTGTACATCAAAAAAATATATTTAAAAAGAAAACAGCAGATATTTGTGCGGCCCCATAAAAACGGATAGTATAATTGTGCATGAAAAAAAAACATATTTTAAAAGTAAACAGCACATATTTGAGTGCGAAGCAAAAAACGGAAAGTATAAATGTAAGTACATGAAAAGAAATATATTTAAATAGAAAACGGCAGATATTTGTGAGGGCCGCAAAAAAACGGAAAGTATAATTGTACGTGAAAAAAAATATTTAAAAAGAAAACGCCAGATATTTGAGCGGGCCGCACAAATATGCGCCGCGGGCCGCATGCGGCCCGCAGGCCGCAGTTTGACGACCACGGATGTAGACTGTCAAAGTTACTATTTTTTAGTTCGGTAGCTGGTACAAAAAACTGGATTACTTTTTTTTTAAATAAATTTTTGAAACACATTTTATATACCTATTATTCACATAGGTAAAAATATTATAAAACAATATATACATACATAATTGATGTTTTTATGGTCTTTTTATACCATTTTTTTTTTTACCTACACTGTGCCATCTCTACGCCCTCTAATTTTTTCTGGGTCTTCTACTGCCCCCCTGAAAGTCTCAAACGACCACAGGGGGGTGTTATCGCTCACTTTGAGAACCTATGACGTACACTATGTGTTCAAAAACCAACTGGGCGATTTAAAATCAAATGTCAATCAATTAAAATCAACGTTTTAAAATCATGTGGGTACGTACACAAAATATTTGAAAAAAACGGATAATATAATTGTACATGAAAAAATATATATTTAAAAAGAAAACGCCAGATATTTGTGTGGGCCGCAAAAAACCGGATAGTAGATATAATTGTACATGAAAAAAAAAAACATTTAAAATTAAAAAGAAAACAGCAGATATTTGTGCGGGCCCCAAAAAAAGGGATATTATAAATTGTACATGAAAAAAAATATATTTAAAAAGAAAACAGCAGATATTTGTGCGGGCCGCAAAAAAAGGATAGTATAATTGAACATCAAAAAATATATTTAAAAAGAAAACAGCAGATATTTGTGCGGGCCGCAAAAAAAGGATAGTATAATTGTACATCAAAAAATATATTTAAAAAGAAAACAGCAGATATTTGTGCGGGCCGCAAAAAAAGGATAGAAAAATTGTACATCAAAAAAATATATTTAAAAAGAAAACAGCAGATATTTGTGCGAACCGCAAAAAAAGGATAGTATAATTGTACATCAAAAAAATATATTTAAAAAGAAAACAGCAGATATTTGTGCGGCCCCATAAAAACGGATAGTATAATTGTGCATGAAAAAAAAACATATTTTAAAAGTAAACAGCACATATTTGAGTGCGAAGCAAAAAACGGAAAGTATAAATGTAAGTACATGAAAAGAAATATATTTAAAAAGAAAACGGCAGATATTTGTGAGGGCCGCAAAAAAACGGAAAGTATAATTGTACGTGAAAAAAAATATTTAAAAAGAAAACGCCAGATATTTGAGCGGGCCGCACAAATATGCGCCGCGGGCCGCATGCGGCCCGCAGGCCGCAGTTTGACGACCACGGATGTAGACTGTCAAAGTTACTATTTTTAAGTTCGGTAGCTGGTACAAAAAACTGGATTATTTTTTTTTAAATAAATTTTTGAAACACATTTTATATACCTATTATTCACATAGGTAAAAATATTATAAAACAATATATACATACATAATTGATAAACTTTTTTTTTCTTTTTTTTTTACAGTTTTTAGAGAAAATGTGTCCTTACTGGGGAGCCCGTTAAAAGGACACATTGTACAAGTTTTATTATTTAAATTATACATAAGTAAATGAAATAACTAAAACTGCTTTGGATTTCTATAAGCTTTTAAAAAATAAGAAATATCGATATATCGGCCTACTAGACCGATATATCGATATATCAACATCAACTTAATTCGATATATATGGATATATAGATATTATAGATATTATATATGATATATCGATATTTAAAAATATATCGATATTAGAAAAACATCGTAACAACTGTCAACTGTCAGATACAACAAAATGACAATTGTAAAAGGTTCAAGGTGATTTCAGAACTTAGTAAAATAAATGGAGTTTTAAACATTTTTTAATGTTAAATCTTTGTTAAACAAGTATCTGCGGAAATACTTTACAGCTCTGAAAATAATTTTGGTAATCGAAACAAGCCAAAAAAATGGTTTTGCATTAAAATGCCATTTTTGAAAAAAATAGTTGATAGAAGCTTATGCAACTGAGTTGTCGATTTAACTAAGTTACAAAATAATAATTACTACAACCTTTGTTAGAAGTTCACTCGGCGATACCATTCCATTGTATTCTAAACTAGATTTTGTTTTATGCCCTGGCTATCTAAGGGTAAATATATTACCGTAAATAGTATCTACGTTTCCTTGTAATGTCTCGGGGTAAGCGTTCCACAGGGAATTTTTATTGTTTGTTTTGCATATTTAATTCTAGCCGAGCATCTTAAATTGTTGAGTTTTTTATACGCGATTTCCCCGCGGGCCAATAATGGTGTTACACCGCGTTTCGCCCCCCTAAACTTGTTTCCTTATATTAATTTCATGTTAAGTCCGCAATTTGCAGCATAAATTGGCGACTTTGGGGCGGAGATCCTTAACGCAAGTGGTTTAGGGGATGACAAATTTAAAAAATAAATGTCCGGAAGCCTTAGGCTGCTCGGTAAAGAGGCATTGAAAATAATATTTTTATGCTGCGTATACGTTTGCGAACGAAGGTTTAAGAGCGAAGCAATCGCAAGCTTGTTTCGTGCCATTTGCGGTTGCTTCAATCCTTTCCACTTAAAAGTTAAATTCATGGTTCGGTTCTCAGTTCCTCCTCCCGCAATTCCACTCCCGCGAACTCGCCTCCTGTTCCCCTCCCCCTTCCCGAGTGTCCCTCCACCCCTTCCGCATTCCATACATTCAGTCACGGTACATTCAGTTTTCAAACAGCTCGCGTGCCACCTATTGCATTTTTTTATACAAAATTTCATAATGCCGGAACTCACCAGTATATATAAATAGAAACCTTCGCGGGGAACAACTCACCAAAGTTTCATCGTAATCGGATGAATGGCTGAGTAACGCATTTTCATGATACTGAGATCGCTATTGTATACAGAAATCATTGCGGGCATGCACAGATGCACACATCAAATTCACAAAGTTTCATCGCCATCGGATGAACGGTTAACTATGCAAAATTTCATGATGTCAGAACTCACTATTGTACCTATATAGAAACCAACGTGGGCATGCGCACATCAAATCTCCAAAGTTTCATCTCTATCGGATGACTGGTTCAACAACGCATAACATTTCACATACATAGACAGAAGCAAACATATTTTGACTCTTATATATTTATTTTTTTTTTTTTTTAATTGTACAACAGATTTTTATCCAATTACTGTACAATTTTCTCATTTTAACAGTCTTAACACCTAGGAAGATGATTAATATACAAAAAAATCTTAAGGCTATCTAGAGAAGAGTTATATATATCTAGTGTTTCCGATATTTCGTTCAACAGCACCATTCCTCTTGTCATGCTATGCTGTGCTAGAACATCTGTTCTGCCGTATGGTATTTTGAACAAGTCGTGTCGACGACTACGACTGAAATTTTCAGGCACGTATAAGCCATAACATTCCAAGAGGAATGGGCTGTCAATACGATTATGGATTATGTTAAAACTAAGAATTGCAAGATTTGCATAACGTCTAGTTTCCAAGCTAAATCTATTTGTTGCCTCAAGTAATTCCATATGGTGCATGAATCTCGGGTACGTTCTATTCATCCGCATATAGACATACCTAAGGAATTTTTTCTGAACTTGTTCTAGCATATTAATATATTTCGCTTGGTGCGGAGTCCACACACCACTGGCATACTCCAGCTTACTTCTTATGACTCCATCAAACATGGCTATCATTGCATCTGGGTCATCAAATTGCTTACATATATAGATAGATGACAAACATTTTAAATTGTCCCAAATGGCGCAGAAAACGTGTGATAATTGATAGTTCTACCAAGCTAATGGTCCGTCTTTCAAAACCTGCTCTTAGCGGTAAAAATTGTGCGAAAACAACTCATTTGAAGCAAACAATTAAAAACTTTTTTTTTTACATTTGCTTCACACAAGAGGCACCGAGGAAAACAATTTCCCTAGGGGCCTATGTCGTCTTTGAGGATGCTGTGTGGAGGGTTTTTAAGGGAAAGGAAGGAGAAGCAAAATATGGGAAGTAAAAAGGGTCAGGAAAATCCGGCTGGAGAGGTCAAAATGCCTCCCTCAATCAGTCTCCTCCGATCCAGCCCGTCATGCAGTGATTGGGCAAACGTATCCGACACCAAGACCTAGACAAACCTCATCACCAAACGTAGCGAACCACTTGGGGTGACCTGTGGCAGGGGTGTTGGTTGTCCAATAAATAGTTCCCGGGGCGGCGGTACCCGTACCCGCCTCTCAAATTGTGACAATTCTACAAATTAATTAACAATTTTTTTAAGGCGGCAGAAAGAGGAATTAGCGAACTATTTTTTTTATTCACAGATTTAATGATCGCTTGAGAATTTTTTAATTTACTATCAGTCATAATATATTATTAATTTCATTCGCATTTCATTTTATTTTTTAAACACATTATTATTTATGTTTTACTTTATTCATACGCATGCAAAATTCTTTGAAATGGAAAATGTTATTACAATGCAACTGTTTTGTATGTCGTTTCATACCCAATCCCATTCCCTAGTTCCCCAACCAAATAGAATTCCCGATCATTGCAAGAGAATCTCTTGGGACTGCAAGTGTGAATATACGAGATTACACGAATGTAAATTATGTTTCAATACAGTAGGGATATAGGTATATGCAATAGATAGAGAATGTGACTGTGAAATTGTTACATAACTACTCGTAACTACTAACTAAATAGGTTTATAGTATGACAAAAAAAAACGTAAGTTAAATGACCAAGAAAACCTATTCTGCAATGTTAACAAGAGAAAATTGGTAGAAATTGATAATATTATTTTTATTGTAATATTAATATTAGTTACATTTAATACATTTATATTTTACAGAATATTATATTTAAGGTCGTCACTGCTCATGTTTACCTTATCAGAAATCAGCCTGATGAGGGAGCCACGAATCTTTCTTAGGTTGTATGTTATAATATGTTTTGTAGAAAATATTTACTTTTTAATTGAGTTTTATTGAAAAATTGTTTAATTTTATTTATTTGTTCTGATAGGGTGCTGGTGCAGCGCAATTCAGAAGGGAGGATATTATAATTTTTTATGGCTTGGTAAATATAATGTTTTGCCTTTGAGTTGTTTTAAAATTAGGTGTATTAAATTATTTACATAGGACTACTCGCTTCGACGCTTCGACGAAGTTAGCCGAAGTTCGAAGCGCGTGTCTACACTACTCGCTGCGTACTTCGGAGCACTTCGAGTCCTTTGACTCGGGCCAAATACCGACAATTATCGGAAGTCAGGCGAAGCGAAGCGAAGTTGGACGAAGCGAAATGAAGTTCGTGTCTACACTATTGTATTCGATTAACTTCGATCAACTTTGCGAGTAGTGTAATGGTGCTAATACACTTTATTTTGCCCCTTTAACTGTTAAATTACTTATTTGCGTGCGTTGTTTGGAGAGTCTGGACGAAGTTTTTGGTCTAGGAGTTAGTGGCGACATTGTTTTTCTTTTAAATCGGTATAAATCACACTTTTATAGATTTTCTGTTCGCTGGATTTAACGGTAAAAACGAAATTCATTCTTGAAAACCGCTTTTACTAAAATATATCCGAAAACTTTTATATCAATTTGAATTTGTCGAAATTGCACCGAAATTGAACAATCAGTCTCGCACTTGTGCTCGTAAATTCGTTACAATAAAAGGTTTCATCGCCTCGGTAGATTGGGCGCCTTCCCGCCATCCGCCTCGCCGCCCTTCCATCCCGCCGCCCTAAAGGCCGCCTTAGCCGTCCTGGCCGCCCATCGATTGAGTCCCAGCCGAAAATATCACGAGATCAGACCTTTCGTCAAAAATTTTCGGAAGGTTGGATTTTTCATTGAAGTCTTAATACCAATTTTATTAGTTGTGTTGAGTGTTGTGTTGTCCTTTTTAAAATACCTTACTCCATTTTTACCTGTTGTTATTACTCAATTGATTCATTTCCGTGTTTAAATTCTTTTACTATCGGCTGTGTTACATTTTATATTTATTTTCGTTCAACAATTATTTTGTCTAGTTTTTCATCAGAAGCAAAAAGTGCCAAATCATTTGGAAACTACTGTCATCAAATCCTTCCAAAAAATCAAACGTTCCATTTCTAAAATTCTTTAAGCCAACACCTTTATCATTTTACTTTTATTGCAAGTTTATCTGAACTTTTTATATGTAACTAATATACCAATAATTCAAGACGGTGTTTAATTTCGAAATTACTGTGCGATGAAGCCCTTTTTTGAAATACGAAAGGTCATTCATGGAACTTGATTTACAATAGACTTCAGACTTCCAGATACCTTTAAGAGTCACTACAACTAGTAGGTACATATTTATGTTTTTTTTTTACTTTAAAAAATAAAATGAAAATAAAAGTTAAATCTCAAATTATAATATTAGATTAAAAGAATTTGGCATTCTCAAACTAAAAAAATATTACCATTTGTTATTTCGGCTACTGGCATTATACCTAGGTCTCTCATTAAAAATTTAGGCATATCAGATTTGTCAAAGAATTTATATATAAAAATGCAAAAATCTATAATTTTAAATACATGTAGGATTACAAAAGATTTTTTAAATATTTATATTGAGGGATCAGTAGGATTTATAGGTTCAATTAGGAATTCCACAGAGCCGAACCCTCTGATATGAAAATATATGGAGTCGGTGAATTATTTTTTCCATTTGGTCTCTGGTAGGTTGACATGTTGTTCTTGTATTGTTTTGTATTTATAATACTTATATAGTGCAATTGCATAGCGTGGATTGACCAGATGGGAATGTGTGTGAAAGGGTTTAGTTTTTCCTGCGGGGAAAATTAAACCCGGACATTTAAATCTGGTGCGTAAAATGTAGACAATATTAGCGAAACTCAATCGAAAATCTGGAGACAGAAAAATCCGAAAAAGATATTGACACCTCTGGGACTAGACTAGACTTGCAGAAAATGAAGATAATATTGGTAGTTCTTAGTCGAAGTATGATATAGTTAAAAGTGACCGAATTGAATGTAGACACTTTAACTCAGTTGGTAGAGCACTTTCCATGTGAGCAAAGGGTCCTGGGTTCGAGTCCCAGAGGTGCCAATATCGTGTTTCAGGCTGATAATTATTGCTTACAATAATTGTTACCCTTTGTGCTGCGCATAAAAATCTTGTCTTAAAAGTTAGTTTATTAATTAAAAAATAATAAAGTATTTCACCAAAAAATGAAGACATAATTTGTCTCGACGCCACCTAGCGAGAGATTTAGCACTAACAATGCCTCTCTCACAAAAATAAAGTTGGTTGTTTTCAGGTGGAAAAATGTAATAAACAGTAATTGTTGAATGAAACACTAGTAGGTATATATTGAATTATTTGGCGAGTATTTGATAAGCCGCCATAGCTCAGTGGTGAGAGCACCTGACCGGCAATCAGAAGGACACGGGTTCAAGTCCCGTTGGCGGCAAGTATCTTTTCTCGGAAGATTTTTTCAATGTGGATGAGTGTTTCAGGCTGATAATTATTTCCAAATTAATTGATAATAATAATTGATACTATATTGGTCCCAGTGAGAGATTGTACGTGAAATCATTATTAGTCTGTATTTTTTGTTTTTAAACAAGATGTGTAAGAAGAAAGAGGATGAATGTTGATGACGTCCTATATATTATGTATAGTACATACGTACTATACATAATCTCTTACTTGGACTAGTTTTCATGGCAAAAATTCAATATTTTTTCTGTCATTAGAAGTAAAAACCCCTTTCTTCCTACCGAACACCAACTGATAAAAAGAGAACTCTATTCTGTCGGATAAAAAAAAGTAAATTTCAAGATCAGTTTATTCAGTAACAAATCAAGATGCATTTAGTTTATATGTAATTATAATGCTTGTAGGTTTTAGAAGAAACCACTTTTACCCCTTAGGCCTTGACCATATTTAATCAGAGGGGCAAAAATATCTAAATAATCGGAAAAAGTTATTTGCAATAACATTCAAATAAATGGAATAGTTCTGAATGTATCCGACAACCAAAAACTATTTTGAAAGATGATGAAATACGCTTTTAAATTTCATAACTTGAAATAAACATTAACATTTAAAATATTTAAAAAATGCACGCAAACATAGAAAGGTTTTAAAAATGGCATACCTCACGTATATTTCCCATTACAATTAATCATAACGAAAAAAAAAAAAAATCTCATTTTTTTTTTTTTGTTTTTCAAATTACGGACGGAAACTTTGGATTCATAAAGGTGTAAGTTTTAATTATTTTGCGGTTATCTTTAAAATTTGAATATAAAACGTGGTATTTTATCTCTGTAGCATCGTTAAGTTCATATTTCTAACCACGATAGTAAGCGAGACACAAAGATTTATTTGAGACCTACATGAGTTGTTTCGAACACCAAATAAATAGACATGACGGTTTAAATGTCGAAAAATCATCAAACATTAGCCTATTGGTCAAACCACGATCTAAAAACCAACCGTTGATAAAAACCACCCATTCTTCGCCTACTTTTCACGCTTCGTTTGTCCCATACATATTTTTAGACTTTCTAACTCTGGGCATAATCATAAAAACGCATTATCCCGGCTGGTTTTATGGCGCAGCACTCTCCTCTTTGGGAACCTTCGCGGTGCGGAAGTATTGGTGGCACACACGGAGGAGCGTGTTCCCGTAATGTACCTCTGCGGCTGGGGAATAGGGGAGTGTGGGCGGGGGTGGCACAACTTTTACAAAGAAAATTTTTGCGGCCATAATGTATGTGTACGGTTTTAAGTGCTAACTTTAAATTTGGCTTGTTTGTTTGTTACTTATACGAAAAAATAGAAACATGTTTTATTAAACTAAATATTTATTTAATTCTTTGTAATTTCGAGAAGAAATAAAGTTATTATTTTATTTTCAAAATTGTTTACAAAATGTATAAGTAGTTTTTTTTATTGGAAATCAAAACGCCAAGAAGGTATTTTTTCTCTGTGTTTTCTTTTTCAAAATAATTAAAATGTCGCAGAGAGATTCCATACTCGTAGGATTTGTGAAGCTTAATGAAAAAAATATTTGAAATATTTATGAAAAAAATATTTGTTCTTCAAAACGATTGGAATTTCAATTTTCGATTGAGCAATGAACACCGCTAATAAATTTGAAAAATTAAATCAATCAAAGATTAAGGGCCTCCGGTCACGGAGAAATCGAAAACTGGATGGCATTTCAATTCACGGCGCAACTGAGCTTTACGATTTCAGTAATTATTTCAGTTTGTTTAACAAAAATATAATTTTTTAATACTTTGTCGATTATCAACTTTATTATTATATAATAATAATTTATCAACCTCCTGAACAAAATCGATATTTTTCTGCTCTGACATATCGCAAATTACTCGAAAACTTATAGAACTGGAGCTCTAGAACTGGGATTTGGTATTATTTTCAATATTTCAATTTATTGTGCGAATAATTCATACAAGCCGTAAAGTAGGTACCGAAAATATTTTATTTTAACCAATCTTGTATATCCAATATGTAATTATGGTTAAAATAAACCAATCTTGTATATCCAATACGTAATTATGGTTAAAATAAAACAACTTCGGTACCTACTTTATGGCTTGTATGAATTATTCCCAC
Source organism: Limnephilus rhombicus (assembly GCA_929108145.2). Taxonomy (NCBI): domain Eukaryota; kingdom Metazoa; phylum Arthropoda; class Insecta; order Trichoptera; family Limnephilidae; genus Limnephilus; species Limnephilus rhombicus. The sequence goes on along the minus strand of OV815288.1, from coordinate 30,788,592 downwards.
AATAAATAGAAATTTTGAAAATAATACCAACTACCAGTTCTAGATTTTTTTAAATCCAAATTACACACAGAGACGCAGTGACATCGAATCTTATTATTTTTAATAAATTTAATTAGCTACTAATTTTTCCTAAAATGTATCTTTATACCTTCCATTCATGTGATGTTTACTTTTTCAAGTTCATCTTTTTTATTGTTCAACTTTGTCTCTGTATTATAAACTTATTTGTAAAAGCCCATCAGGGCGTTGATATATTAATAAATAAATAAATAAATTAAAATTAAATAAATTAAAAATAATTAACAACTACGTAAAAATACCAATAAATATGAAAGCCAAAATAATATAAGCCAAGAGAATTTTTTAATAGGCGATGTTTCTTCCCACGTCATTACATTTTTCGGGTAATTTTTTGTGATGACGTCACTTTATCGCTAAGGCTGGAATAACTTTTTATCATGAAACCTACATAGTCGACGAGGTCCTTGGAGGTCCTTAGGCGACGCCCGAGGCCACAGATTGGCTCAGGAATCTAGATGTTCAATTAAGAAGTTTACCTCACTGCGCACCCTACGAATAAGATACATAGGTCTAATTCCAACATACACCGGCCATCAAAACAGAATTTATTTATTTACTCAAAATTTTCTACGTTGAGAAATCAACGGTCATCTTCTTAATATATAAAAATGAATATTTCTTTGTTTATTTAAATAAATGAAGACAATATAAGCGAAACTCAATCGAAAATCTGGAAACAGAAAAATCAGAAAAACATATTGACACCTCTGGGACAATATGTTTTTCTGATTTTTCTGTTTCCAGATTTTCGATTGAGTTTCGCTTATATTGTCTTCATTTATTTAAATATTACAATTTGAGGTTTTACTCATAAAGTTAAAAATTAAAAATAAAAAATTTCTTTGTTTATCCCTTAGGCCCTCCGTGCATGGCAATACTTACAATCTCGTAATTGTGACGAAACCTTAAGTACCCTGCTGATATACTACTTTTTAATGCTAGTCTCCGTACACGGCGCTATCCGAAATAATAATTAAGTAATTGTGTCGAAACCGTAAGTACCCTGGTGATATACTACTTTTTAATGCTAGTCTCCGTACACGGTGCTATGCGAAATATACTGATCTTGATCATTTTTCACGTGCAGCCGTGGAAGTAACACGCTGTCAAGCGATGTCATATGACTTTTTTTCCAACATCAATCCATGCCTTCTCCACTAAATCCTTTCTTACGCATTCTTGTAAAGTATAGTTATATAAATATGCATTTTTTCCACATCCAGAACAAATCTAATATTACTTCATTTTCATGTTGCGACGCCATTTCTGTCAAACGTCAAACGAATAAGTTTCAGACACAAATTATGCGACGCGTCGCGTGCGATCAGCACTGTATCGTGTATCGTGATACTGATTGGAAACCGACCGTCGTCGCATAGCGCCGTGTATGGGCACCAGCAAAATCGTACTGAGGGTACTTACGATCGGCGCGTATGATACGCTCACGAGGATCGAGTAGCTTGTAAGTATCTCCATGAACGGAGGGCGTTATGCTTTCCTAAATCATTCATCCGTTTGCGATGAAACTTTGGGGATTTGATGAACGCGTGCCCGGGATGGTTTATATTATATAATAGTTAGCTTAGGCGTTATGAAATTATTTATTATACTTTTCATCCATAATAGTGATGAAACTTTGGTGATTTGTTGTACGCACGCCCGCGAAGGTTTCTATATAATAATAATAATAATAATAATAATAATAATAATAATAATAATAATCACATAAAATTATACAATGAAACATATATGGAAACTTTGACTAGCCAACTAGGAATGGATCCTGTTTTAGGCCAGTCAAATTGACAAATTTAGTTCATATCATAATTTCATATTACATTGATTAATTATATAAACATATTATTTATTGAATGAAACAAGTGTTACGATTGAATTCCTCGTAGAAGCTTTAGTTAAAAACTACAATTTTGAACTCATAAAAAAAGAAGAATAAGCGAAGAGAAAAAACAATGTCTTAAAGTACAAATTTAGTATTGAATGCTTGTTTAACAATAGATAAATGTTTGGTCATTTAAATCGCTTGCAAAAATTGAGAATCGAGACATTCTTCAAGCGTGATGACAATTTCTATATTATAATTAACGTGGATGTTTAAAAGTGATTACAAAAAATAATTATAATTATAATTAACGTGAGTGACGTATCCCTTAAATTTACGAGCGGGTGAAGAAACTCAAAAAGAATGTGACTCGAAAAGGATGCAGCAAATGAATAAAAACAATTTGTATATAAATATTTCATAAGTTAACTAGTGTATAAATAGTGACATGACAGAGTGGTTGATAACAAATTGTATTTATTTCCCTTTCCTTGCTTCATTTTTTCATCCTACTAAGATATTTTCCCTTAGAGCACTTAATATAAAATAAAACCTGTAAAGTAAATAAAATCCAGATGGTAATGTTAAAAAGAAAGATCACCGCAGGACTTGAATGTAGAACAATGGGAAGGGTATTGATATATAATGATGAACTTTGGTATTAGGAAATTTGAATAAAAATTTTACAATAGGTGGCACGTGAGTAGTTTGAGGAATGTTTGTATTTCATTTAGTTTAGGGGCAGGTAGGGAAGGCGGGTGGGGGAGATGAATCTGAGAGGGGCGGAGGGAAACATAAGTAAGGGGGTTCACGGAAGGGGGTGGGAATGCGTGATGAGTGGAGGGAAATCGGAAGAGGGGAAGGGGGAAGGCGGGGAACAAGAACGTGACAGAGGTAGGGGATAGGAGAAGGAGAGGAAGATGGGGAAAAGGGATGAAAGGGATAGGACACGCAGGGAGAAACGATTTCTCCACTCACGTGGCATTGTAACGCAAGCCGGCAACTCGCAAGTATTTTTTGTTTTTTTTTTTTACGTGCGTACTGTATATACCAAAAAAACAATTGCAGATTTAATCTTTGTGATTTATGATTGAATTTTACAAAAATAAACATTACAGTGTATTATGATATAATAAAACGCGGGATTTAGAACAATTTGAAATCCTGCAGAAAAACAAAAAAGGCATGGAAGTTAGATAATATATATAAAAATATTATGAAAATAATTCCATATTTTGAGTACATATTTTTAGCCTAAAGCGGCCTACACACGACCCTGCATGTAGTGACTGCGGCAGTGACTGCAAAGAGGGTGGAGTTGAGCGAACTAGCGCTGTCTCGTTCTAGCGGCCCTTTAACAAACGAGACGGCGCTAGTTTGCTCAACTCCACGCTCTCTGCAGTCACTGCCGCAGTCACTACATGCAGTGTCGTGTGGAGAGCCCATTAGCTCAAACGTGGATTTACGCAAAAACTTCTGATATATATCTATATACCCATGTTACCATAACACGCACATGCAAATTGCTCATCAAGATATACCTTATCCCTACTCTCTTACCAAATAGTACTTTCTTTGATTTTATATTGTACTTGTATTTTTTACAAACACACTTGTACTTAATGTACTTGTATTCTTATTACATTTTAATAGTATTTTAATTACACAAATGTACTTGTATTTCTTTATTTTTTTTATACATGCTCTTTGTATTATTTTTAATTCAATAGTACGTATTTTTTTTCATATACTTTTCATATTATTTTTAATTTTTCTGTTTTTCCATACTTATTTTTTTGTATTCATATATCTAAAACTTATGTAGATATTTTGCATTATTTTTAATTCCTTTATACATCATACTTGTTTTAGATGCATAAATTATTTTATTTTATTTTTATATTATTTTGTTTTACATTCAGCTTATTTTTAATTTGTATTATTATACTTAACATAAAATTGGCCACTACAACACGGGCATGTGCCTAGTGATGGCCAAAAATTATCCATTTACTGTAATGTATAAACTTTACTGAATAAAGAACATTAAAAAAAAAAAATAATATTTGTCAGAAAAAAAATATTTTCTGGACTATTGTGTATCTATTCAGCTTGCAATTGAAAATGTCCATTATTAATATTATATTATTGTAATTATTACATAGGCTGTTCACGCAATAATTTTATTTACACTTTGTTTAACATTGAAAAGAACAAAATAATCTTATTTAGCTACTACGGGCATTTAACATTATTGAAATTAATAATTCAAGAATAATGTATCCATGAGATTCACGTGTTCGTAAACTCAGTGAAACAATTTTAAAGTGGTAAAAATCTCCTTCCCCTTCTCTCTACCCTCAGCCTATATTTTTTTTTGTTTTACAGGAAATCCTGAGAAAAAAAAATTCTTTGGGGACGCTTTGTGGAGGGTCTTTTTAATGAATGGAAGGAAAAAGGTGTGAGGGGTCCGTAGGAATCTGGGCGTCAATGCTTCCAAGAGTGGCGGACATACGAATTCATCCCTCTCACTGCGTTGCAAGGCGATGGGTTGGGAGAGTCCGGTTGGAAAGTTAAAAAGGTTTTCCTCAACCAGTCTTTCATATTCCACGGAGTAGATGTTCAAACGCATCCGCTACCAGACATCCCATGAACATGGCCCCCCCTTGCTAAAACAGCAAACTTATTAAACTATTTAGGGTGACCTATGGTAGAGGTGTTGTTGTCCAATAAATGGTTACTAGGGCGGCGGTACCTGTCTCCCAAATTAAATTATTTTACCCCCATCTAAGATGGTGTACGCTATTCGCATACAATTATTCAATTTCTGTAAAAACGTAAGACCCTCGCAAATGCTTTCAAATTTTTTTGAACAGAAACAAATCTTTATTCATATACTTCCGAGAGAGTTTCGACTATCGTTGAATATTTCTGAAGGGTTTATGCTAGTTTTTATATTTCCCTAATAAATACATTTGATATGTTCATGTGAACATACATTCAAACATAATGATCCTTCCTTGTTCCTTATAAACCTCCCCTAAATATAGGGATGTATGCGGCATTGATGGAGCACTAAAAATATAAATTTGTGCCTATGGATTCCCAATGTTTTAGTAACAATCTGATTTTATGGAAAACTTTATTACTCAGATGTTAAATTATTATTGATTATATTATTACATGTAGTCACCATTCTTGGGAATAAATCCTCGATAAAACTAAGGCAAGTTGCTGGGAAGAGATAAATAAAGAAATATGATGATATTTCCTTGATGAGAAAATATTTAGATGACGAGTTGGTTTTGGCAGTCGTCATTTTTTGTGGGTTTTTGCAGAGATTATTACTTTTAGTTTTTCCACATAATCTTTATCTTTATATATATATAAAACTCGCATCGCGATGTTTGTTTGAGATAAACTCTGAAACTACCTAACCGATATTGATGAAATTTGGCTTAATGTGTGTAATTTGGTTCAACTTAAAAGGAAGATAATTTTTATCTCGATTATTGACCTCAATATTTATAATTGCGAATTAAATGTTAATTAAATATTTGTTACAGGACAATGCTATTATTTCATTTATAAAATAATTGTGATTATTTATAAGTTCCATAACTTTCCAACAGATGGCAGTGTGAGTTAATTTATCGACAAAAAAATTGGTTATCAAGGTTGGGTAACCATCTAGATGCCGTTTGATTCCAGATTGTGTTTCGTTAGCCACACGTAGCCGGGTTAGATAGTAATATTTATATATATATATGTATATTTATATATACTGGTAAATGTTAGCATTTATTCTAAAGATTGAAGCTGGAGTAACACCCTGTTGCAAGACCAAAAATTCAGAAACTAAAAATCTTGCTTGAAATGAAGTAAGTCGTGTTAAGTAACTATATTTGAATAGCGAGGTACTTCCTAACAATCATCTTTTACCTCTCCACGCTCCCTATAGCCACATATCGTACCCAAGGCGGTGGGTCGAGAGATTCTGGCTGGAGAGGATAAAATACCTCCCTCAACTAGTCTCTCTCGATCCTGCCCACCACGTGGCAGGAGAGCAGACACATCGGCCGCCAAGACCTGGACAAACCTCACCCCATGAACCCGGGCAGCCCTGCTAGGTTACCAAACGTAGCGAACCACTTGGGGTGACCTATGGCAGAGGTGTTGTTTATCCAATAAATAGATCCCGGGGCGGCGGTAATCATACCCGCCTCCCAAAGTGGGAATGCTGTGCGGTACCTACCTATTTATACAGTGTTAAAAGACGTACTTGACTTATATTAAAAGAGTATGGATAATGGTCTCCGAAGAAAAAGACTTCAATTTTCATTTTGTTAATAAAAATTGAAGTTAAAAAAATATATTTTTTTTTTAACAATCAATAAAACAAAAAGTCATCGATAGCCGAGTAACCGCCCAACCACACATTCCGCCCCAAACCTATATCTACTGTTTTAATGTTTTTAGTTATAAAAAAATTACCTTAAAAAATGTCACCGCAAACCAAATTTCCAAAATTTCCTTTACATTTTTTTAAGTAAAACTTCTTTACGCAAGCTTGAATTGGGGAGTAAGCTGACGAGAGCGTTACGAAAAGCGAGGCGAACGGTAGTTGAGAGGGAGATATAAGTTAGTGAAGATAGAGAGAGAGAAAGTTACGTATATTACTGTAGGGGCAAGAAGGAGAGGTGCGAGAACACATTTTCTTTCTCCCTTTCTCTCATAGCCAGTTACGTTTGGTATATCTAAGACACACATATAGTCTGTATCACACTGTAGGAGCAAGAGAGAGCAGTGCGCGCGCAAATTTTCTTTCTCTCTTCCTATCATATAGAATATAGATGGAGCTAATGAAGTTTTACTTTGTGATGAATGCTAACCTTCAACCTACGAGAAGCCCACAAGGAATTTTTTTTTCCTCCTTAATACTATGTAGAGAATTCGGTACATTCGGCGACATCTGTCCGAGCAGTTGGGAACTATTACAGAGATCTGTATAAAGACTGAAGCGAGGGAAGCCACATATCATAATTGTCTCGAGAACAAAGAAAGTTTAAATTTTACCAATAAGAGAGTGTGTAAAGCAATTAATATGATCTGAACCAATCAGAGAGATTAGAGGCGTGTAGAGTTCTGGTGGACTTTGATCAGATTGAGCGGCCTTGAATAAATTCTCACAGGAACGAAGGGTGAACGTACTGTATAATAAACAAACCTTTAGACAAAGGATTGAAGGATTATTAACCCCGGATCGTGTTTACATAAGGCGAGATCGAAAACTGGAGGTTTTGGGCGCCAAAAGTTTCAAATGGAAACAAAAAAATCTTAGACGGGAATGTTGAAAATAAATAACATCGATAAGGGCACGGAAAACGTAACATGAATGGTCCCGGGGGACGATTTAATTAAAACCGACATGGAATGATGGCAAAAAACGGGTGGAATCTCGAAAAATTTCAAAACTGAAGATAATAGCCTAGGAAAGGGGGAAAACCCTACTTATATGGTGATGGAACGGTGAAACGAAGTAATTAGAACCAAATATCTCAAGAGAAAACTAATTGGAACTACTTGAATAGGTACCGATATAAGGATTACTCTGTTCTGACAGCACCATTCACAACAAACAGGAGATTGAGAAAATTATATCTAAGACCGCAGTACATTTTGGTCACTCTACAATTAAAGCAAATCGCAGGAAAAGATGCTTAACGTAGTCTGACGAAAGGAAAAATGGAAAATATTCATAAAACAGTGGAAAATTATTGTTATCAATTCTAAATGAAGCGGAGATATTATAAAGACGATTTTTAGGAGAAAATTTAATAAAAAGATGGTGGTTTCGTTGGGGGCATAGTTGTGTGCTAGTTGCAATCTCAAAGGAAATACAATTAGTATTGTTAAGTGTCTGAGGTCAAGTAACAATACCGGACAAATTACGGATGATTTTATTCAACAGAAATGGTCGTTTTATGTCATTTGTGCCGTTGAAAGGATCACATAATTGAGCTTGACTACTGACAAAGTGGGCGCAGGAAATGGTTGTCGACCACACATGTATTTTGTTTTCAAAAACAATGAAGATCCGAACATGCCTTTTATTTACACAAGGCCCATTATCGATTAAAAAGGGCAATAAAAATTAACGTTGCTCTAACGTAATGTTTACAATATAGAATTCCCATAAAACTTTATTACAAACACATTAACAATGACTTATTACCAAAGTACATAAAAATTTTTAAATAAATACATGTCAATGAGAAAATTTATGTGATTACCTACGTGAGAGAGATGTTAGGCTGGTTTCGGTCTAAAACATGAGATAGGAAATTATCAGAGATTTGACAAAAGGTCGTATACGGAGGAACCGAATTTAATTTTTTCCTATGAAGGTCTGGGTGATCAGAAGTCATTTTCCTACGAAAAGAGAGCTTTAAGAAGTCTTTAAAACGCCATGGTTTGATAAAGAACGGGGAGTTCGTTGAGAGTTTTGTTGATAGTCCGTTGGGCAGTTGGGATACAGACCAGGGTCCAGGAACAAACGTATAACTCTTTATTAAAAGTTGAAATTTCTACAAGTGTTTGCAAAGGAGTAAATTCGGTATATAATCTCCCTTTTAAATTGAGGAATAAAAAATCCGAAAAAGTGCTTAAAAGTAATACTTCGTGAAAGTTCGGGTGTTTTGTTTTATATTGAAAGTGTTTAAAATCAGTAAATAGAAATTTAATAATATTCGTGTTTCTTTTACAACATATAGTTATTGACTTTCTAATATTTAACAAAAATACAGTGTCTTAAAATAAATACAGTTTACCGGATAAAAGAAAACATATAACGCGATTATTTTTAAAACTTACTAAAGGTGATATAATAATTAAAGTATAATTCTACTTTAAATTACTTAACATCGGTGAAATAAATAACAATAACGAATTTCTCGAGTGATGGTTTTGCGACAGTGTTTCCATAATAATATGCCTTAAAATTTCATTGTGAATTAAATAACGAATTATAATAAACAGTAGTGATAATAATCCGAACACTTAGAGAACGTACGTATCTACGGTTATTAATTCTAAAGTGATTTTAAAATATTGAGAATAAATAATAATTTACCTAATTCCGGATTTTAAAATTAAAACATCTGAATTTCAATTTGATAAATCATTTTCGAATCGAATGAAATAAAAACAATAGTTAATACGAGTTTGAGAAACTAAGTGAAATACCGAAGTGAATCTTAAATAGACAGATATTTGAAGAGTTTTTTCATCATCAGAGTCATTTCTCAAGAAGACCGATAGGAATCCGTTAGCTAGGAAACAAAAAAGGAAGCCTTGATCACAATGTCGTTGTCATAAAATTCCCGACTTGAAAAATTGTAATCGATCGAGGCTGGTAAGATTTAACCAATTATTAATTATTTTCAGAGACAGAGAAGAAAGAAACGAGCGGCATCACCATAAAATCAATCGGAGCTTTAAGTTTTGTCACTAACACACTGGTAACAATTCTCACTTGCTCGAAGGTAGGTCAAATAGGAAATACCTGCTTTAGAAATACGCTAATTTATTATAGCTCATATAAAACGAATCGAGGCGCGTAGAACGTAATGAATGACTATTCAGGAGTCCCCTTGTTCTATATTTCGTATGCGGGAGTAACCGTGCGTCTTAAAATCAGGTCACACAGGAAATACCGATTTAAAAATTAGGTCATACAAGTACTTGTTTAGTTAGGTAGGTCTATTGTTTATTTAAGCGCGCATAAGGATACGGCGACTTAAGATATCAGTTTGATTCGTAACCGAAACACCCATATTTCTCAAAACTAGGTCAAGCAAATTATACCTTAGTTGAAACTAGGTCATCCAGGTACCCCTTAGGTTAGCAAAGTACCTACTTAAACGACCGATGTTTGGGTAAAAACTAGGACAAATAAAATATAAATGAATTAGTTAAACAATGAATCGTGTTTCAAAAGGACAATGACCGTAGAAATAAACAATCTCCAAAGTAGGTCAGTAAACCGAAGGTCGTCTATGTGAAGTGTAAACAAATAAACCATAAAAATGATGTATCTATCCCTTATCGTTCATTCGTTCATCGGAGTTAATTAACTATTGGCGCATTGTAATTAGGTACTACACGATTTAAAAGAAATGTACCTCTCAATCAATTTTAGGTAATTACATTGGCATACTTGTATAATAATAATAATAATAATGGTTTATTCCAGTATGTATGCAGGGGAAGTGCAATGCAATACATTCCTTTAAAAATTACAAAATAAAAACAATAATAAGATGAGGGAAAGATAATTAACAACAACACATACATTAAATAAAACAAATACTTAACAAATAATTAGATAGAAACGCATCACTAAATCAATTTTGGCATCCTAGCGTACTTGAAAAACAAATACCTATTAGCTTCCTTTCACCAGCATGATAAGGGTATGTTTATATGACCTTCGATTGTGTATCTAAAAATTCGATTGGAGTTCAATGTCATCCATTGACACAGTCACCTAGATCCCATCAACAAATAAACAAAACCAATCATTTATGTCAAGGGGCAGGTTTATCAATTATAGCTTACGACGAAATCTGCATTCAATATGTGATAGCAACATCGACGTTAAATTCATTCAATTCTAAACAACTTGATTATACTAGAGATCGCCAATAGGTAGCATTGATTCAGCGTACAAAATTTCGCAAAGTAAAGTACCGCGACTAGCTTCAAACTCAAAAAGAGCTCATCATAATTATTCAGGAGGTCATTGATTCAATGACAATATGATTTATCTCATTTTATAAATTTCTCTTATAGGAAGTAGGTATCCAGGAATCCATAATCATCCGCAATCCTAAATACCTAACACACGAGGAACTAGTGACCTCATTTAAAAAACACTGGTGTTCAAATACTCATACAGTCCTAAATCCGAATTTGCACACGTATCTAGACTTCAAGGCTTCTGTATGTGAGTATGGGCTATCCGGAAATGTAAGTGTCAACCTTTCTGGTCGGAGAGCTTTGATCTTGTGGCGGTATTGTCGAGGTGGGCATACGGGGAAGAGGAAGGACGTATGCGGACAGTACGCTGACGCGGCATTAAAGCTGCAGGTTATTTGCATACCGTAAGTCCTTGTCGAACCTGAAAGCAAACATAAGGCTCACGAGGTGCGTTTTATGTCAGCTAGTCAGAGGTGGAGTGTAACGCTGGGTCGGTCACGCGGGAGGATGGATCTGCCCGTCACAAGCTTACGCCACATTCAACGGATAGAGGCATGATAAGGGAAGACATGTAATACCCCTTCTAGACTCAGTAGAGTTAAATTCAATCCGGAGGAGACGGAAGTCGGAGTAAGACAGAAAAACGGCATGAAGACTAGGTATTCCCCCTGCTGGCGTGAAGGGCCCCTTTCATAGCATGAGACGCCCGTTGAAGAGGGTAAAACTCGGATCTAAGGACAAGCCTAGCAAACGTACTGGGGAGAATCCGGTTTGTAATTGTTGTTCATCGGTTTTCACTTGGTTAGCGGAGGAGCCGACTTTTCAGCAAACATATTTTCCCCCCCCCCTTCCCATGTCCATCCATCCCTACTTTTCTACAATTTTGCGAGAACTAACCATGAATACTAACCATGAATACAAAACACTATGTTAGGGGAAGTTGCAGACAAGGACTTCGAGTGATAAAACTGGACCTTCAAAAACGACCATCCCACAACGGTAAGGTAAACTTCTCTACCTAAATGTTGAATTTATTAACTGTTTTTTATGTTATCGACGCATCATCGGTGATAGGAAAGATTAAATAAACAGACAAAATTCCTACGGAAATCAAGTAGACACGAGGTTTGAGGGTGAGGCTAGTTTATCAAACTCGGTTTAATATACTAAAATAATAATAACTAAATAGATCGGAAAATTCTCACACTTTTTCTAAAAGAATCTAGGGGTTACCACACGTAATACATTATCTTCTCTACATATGTGTGCATATTAAGTATGCAAACAGATGTAAATTCTAAAACAAAAAAATACACAACGAAGAATATAGAAATAATGTGAACAAAAAAATCTTAAATCTTATTTACTGCGAGAAAATCGCAGGGATTTGAGAAAATAGGGTAGGTTTAGCTAGATTATAAAGTATAGGGGTTAGAAAATCACGAGCCTGAGGTAGAAACAAATCGAAAAAGGGGGGGGGGGTTTAGTCAGGCCATCATACCTAGGGGTGTGATCAGTAGGACATAAGGGTAGAATTATGAACGTAGCTACGAGATTTGAACTACGAGGTAGAAGCTTAGAAAAGTAAATCAATTAGGTAGGGTTCATCACAATTGGTGTCAAAGCCAGGAGTGCCGGACCATTACAACTTCAGTCGTGTGGTCTAAAGCACACTCGTTTTTTTGCTACAAATAACTTCAGAAATCACTGGTTTATGTAAGTTAAGTACGTCCTTTAGCACCCTATATAAAAAAGCTAAGAGTTTCATAAACCCATCAGACATGAAAGCTCTATAACTTTATTGGCATTGTTTGTTGGAATTAAGTTGCGCTTTGAAAAGTTGTCCTTAAAATGCATTGAAAATCTTCAATGTTGAGGGCCCGCAACCCAGATTTATTACATATTAGAATTTGTACCGATTTATTACATATTTCCCCTAAACACGGTAAGTTTTAAAGCTCTTAAAAAATTATATGTTATTCTTGAAGATAATATCTAGACTTTGCCCGCGCCGAAACGCAAATTATATAAAATTCCCTCGATAGAAAAAAATCGTAAAGTATGCTCCAAAAATTATTATTAACAAGTTTGTTTCAGTTATTTTACAAGTTATACGTATGAAAAAATTTACAGTGTTTCTTTAAATGCTGTTTAAGATAATGCCCGCAAGATTTTTGCTCTATTTTAAACGAGTTGTGTTTTATTAAACATTTTCGCAATTTTCGCATGGATTTTGTTGCTGTAAATGTTAGCGCTCTCCTCTAACATTCGTAATTTCGTATCTCTCCATCTTCTTCTTTTCGGGCCCGGTTGCAGAGCCTTAATGTTTATAACAAGGTTGGTACAGGTACATAACTGAGATTAAGACATGCACCGTTTCATTTTCCATCAATGAATTTAAGTTAAACATCTAATAAAAGCGTTAGTCATTTTCACTGACTACTGTTCGACTTTATCATAGCATTTTATTATTACATAAAATTATCCGTTTTGTTTCGTAATTTAGTAAACATTCAAATTATCAGTTATTTAATTTTAGCAATCAAATACAAGTATTGTCACGTTAAGCTGCTAAATCATCAGTATATGTAATTATCAAAAGAATTAGATGGCCACTCACATATTTATTTATTTTTCAGCCATATCAAAAATACGTTTAGTCACAATACATAAACTCCATACAGGGGTTGACATAGGATCTGAGGATAATAATTTCTCTCAGCGCCTACGTTACTTGGGGCTGCCATGTGAAGATTATTTTTGAGTGGATGAAGGACCGAATACAAGTTTTGTAATGATCAATATTGTAGGAAGGAGGACAGAATGTGGTTGGCAAATCATTGAATGAATCAAACGTGTACACATTTGAAGGTATCAATGACACTAATTCTTCAGAGCATCTTCCAGTGAAACACCGGTAGAATAAAAACAGCATTCTCACCTGATGCATGTGCTTCCAAAGATTGTAACCAATTTGTCATTATAGAGGAATCTACGTCAAGAATTTTTAAGGTCTGTTTTAGGGGTAGCTACCAAATTCAACACTAGGGCGCACGGGCGCCCAAATCTACTGCTTAGGTTAAATCGTATACGTTTCTATTGTGATGATATTATGTCTCATTCTCAGAAACTGTTTGTTGCAAAGTTCGCAAAGGACTTACTGTTTCTGTAAGAGGAGCCAATATTCCCAGAATAAATCGCAAGTTCATCTCGAAGCGTTGTTAATCCAATTGAGAGAAATCCTATTAATTCTATCAGACAAATAACCGTTGTCTTGTTTCTCACACTTATTAAGCACACTTGAAGAGCAATTCTATATTTGTAGAAGAACTATGTTCAAGATACGTTACATGATATTATTATCTATTATCTTTGTCTTTTTAAAAATTATTTATTTGGTTTTTCTTACAATTTTGTATCTATAATTTTTACCGCTCCTCCATTAAAAGAATTTGATTGTAGATGGAAGAAGAGTCTGCATTTTAAAAAGTATAACAGATTAACATGGTACAATTTTTAAAAATACTTTGATTATAATATTAATAATTGGATGATTTGTAGAGGGCCATTTTTGTGAGAAATCACCTCTACAATACAATATATTTAGAATTCTTAGGCTGTATCTAATTTTATTATTTAAAAATAGATACAGAAAATATTCTTGCCTGACAGGTCACTTCCGATAAACACACTTAAATTAGAAAGTTTATGCATGGAAAAGATACGACTTTGCACGTCATTCCATGACTTTACGATTGTTACCCCCATCACTGTTGATATTTCATTAATAAGAAGATCAGTCCCAAAAGCTGAGTTAATATTTATTTTGGAAAACTGGAGAATTTAGAAATCTTTAGGACTGGAGATTTTTTATGAAATGACTTACAAAAACTTTCAAATAAAAATTTGCTAAAATTTTTTGATGTTAGATCTGTCTTGGCCGATGATCCAAGACTTGGTGTCTGATATATATTTAAATTAAGTTGTGTTCTGTCTAATGGCCAGTGGAGGTTATCCACCACTTACCCGCCCTGGTATAAGTAACTGATGGTTACTCCTTCAAGGCTCTGGCAAGTTCTAATTTTTTTTTGTTAAACGAAGCTACATTTATTTATTTTGAACGAATCTAGACCTCCGGTGTCCCTGCATACGTTGTTAGAAAGCAGTATGCAAGTGCAACAGGAAAATAAAACATAATACAACAAATCAGTTTAGTAATACAAGCAAAATAATATTTAAAGCAAAACAAAACTTCATGTGAAAAACCCTGGAAGCACCTGTACAAATAGATAGAGAACATACGATAAACAATTAAGTGTCAAATCATTTGGCAAGTACCGATAAAAAATGCCAATTGCATTCAGCATGATATAAACCACAATAATAATTGTTGTCTAATGGCCAGTTGCATTGTATAAATTTGTTGTAAAGTATTAAAAATTTCTTTGATGAAAAGTTGTTTAAGCGAAAGGGATAAGAAAGACGTTAGGCCTTTTCATTCTGGTATCTCGAACAGTTTGGGCATTTTCAAAAGCAGTTAGTTCTGTTGTGGGTACTCGAGTGTAGGCTGGTGGTTGAATGTAGAAAAACGAGATTGCGTGATAAAATAAACCTTTAATGAGTTCCAACAATAATTATAATTCGTAAGCACACAAACACGGTCAGCGTAACAGTTTTACGATATTAAATTGTACACACTGGGTCAAGGTTGATTGCGGATAGACGAGGCGACTGCTCGGTAAGTTGAACGAATACTGATACTTTCGTTGTTGCTGGGCGCCTTTTATATGGCCAGACGAGTGGAGTATTAGTGGTAAATCGTCACTCGGCGAGTTGCTCGAAAGCGCTGGAACTGTGCATTTCAAGCGTACAATGGTTCGTACCTTTTCTGGAATGTGTGAGAGGTAGGTAGGTCCACGACTCTGTTCCAATGCACTAGGTACTTACTGCTCAGTCGTGTACCGTCCATGCTCAACGTCTGGCGGGCGCTCTAGTAATTTCGCTTGCATATATTTGAACACAGGCGCCGCCTCTGGAAATATCGATACGTTTCGGGTGCAATCCAAAGCGTGACGTAGCAACAATGCGTGGTTGCTACACTGTGTTTGAAGAGGTATGCTAGCACATTGTTGGCATAAAGTTGCCTAATCTTCAAATTACAGATTCTTCCAAAGATTTCGTCCGCACTGCTTGTGATCAGTAGTTTTAGAATAGTCTTTATAATTAGTTTCTGAGCTTTATAAATCGGATCAATGGCGGCAAGGTTAAGGCGGCGGTCCGCGCCGCGACTGCGACCGGAGACCGAGACCAGAGACGGAGACAGGAAACTGAGACCGGCACTTGTCATTTCGCTTTGTATAGGTGCCAGTTCGTGCGTGCGACCGAGAAAGGAGACAGAGCAAGACGGTCTCCTCCCAGGAACAGTAGTGTCTCGCGTCGCGCTTGAGTAGCACGTGTGTTTGTTGTAAAAAATGACTGCTTTTTTCTGACGAAGACTGTGAGAAGCTGGTTGAACTGAACAGTCAGCTCCCTCTAATATACAATGCACAATTTTTGCTTCATTCTAAAAAAACTGTAAAACATAATATTTTATATATATATATTTTTTTAAATCAAGAAATTTAATTTTTTCAAATTTATTTTTTTGCAATCTTTTTTATATTTGTAATTATAATATAAGAATACATCAGCATTCATTCATCGTCTTCTTTTTCCTCCAATAGTAACTCTACTTGGGTTTCCATTACAGTGTAAATTAATTACAGTACAACACAACTGACTCCATCGAAAGACTACAGAAAACAGCCTGCTTGCGGTCGCGATCTCGTTCTCCATCCATAGTACGTGCAGAAGAGACCGAGATACTTGTCGCGGTCTCCTGTCTCCGTCTCTGGTCTCGGTCGCCGGTCGAGGTCGCGGCGCGAACCGCCGCCTTCAGCTCGTTTACTTCACGTTATTTCTCTTCCTGTTTTCTTTCCCTTGCCACTTTAGCTTCACTACACTACATACACTACACACCCCAAACATAAATACCACTACACACCCCAAACACAAATACCACTACATACCCCAAACATGAATACCACTGACCCTCTGGCTTCGGAGAGTTACATATGTAAAACAAAACACAAAATTATAATTATACGTGTGTAACAAAATCTTTTATCTTCTTTACCATATTACTTGGATGTTTTAGGATGAACAATATTAACATCCGTCTCTTCGTAAACCGCTAAAACGATTGCATCCCTTTGCAAGACCGCGCATTCACTTGTGTGTGTAGAATTTTGTTTGAAATTCGCAGGGGTCTGTGATTACTGCTGAAAATCGGGAGGATTAAATTATTGTGACTCCAATTAAGAAAAAATGAATTATTAAAAAAAAAAATCTCAGGCATACTAGCAACCACAATTTTAAAATGTACTGAAATTGCGTTTTGTCGGGTCAAAATCAAAAAAGATTTTTTTTTTTATTTAAACGTAAGTGCTGTCGTTTGTAATTTAAAATTTTAAACCAATTAAATATATAAAAGGGTAATACTTCTTTCAGTTCGGTATTAATTCCTAGCTAGGCAGGTTGCCTTTCTAAGGAACCAAATGCTCTTAAAAATGCCACATAAAGCGTAGTGTAAAAAAAATTGTGTTTTTAATTTTTACAGCTGTGTACTAAATTTTTACTAAGTGTATTTTAGTGTCATTTCATATATAATATATAATCATGTTTAATTTACGTGATATTATTTAAAAGTAGAGATTTAAGCGTATTCCAAAGGGAATAGAAAAAGATCGGTTAAAACGAAAATTGCTTCTAAAATCATAAAAATCGTGATAGGTATTTAATGGTTTAAATTAAAAAAAATATAAAAGAACGTACCTACAAGCTTTTTGTTTGAAAAAAAATTATTTTGGTTGGATACTTATGCAAAATTTTGCAAGAAACCGGCTCCGAGTAAATCCCTTCTAGAAATTTATTAATTTATTGTTTGCCTATAACTTCATATCTATAACATGATGCATAAACTTTAAGCAGGCACCAATTTATTACATCTTAAGATATGACTTTATGGGAAAAACCATGGTCCGTAACAGTTTTTTATCACCCGCCTTGCTTTTAATCCGTTTGTGTGCCAACGAACACGTATAAAACTACAAAATTTGCAAATCTTCCCAAACCGCTCCAGCCTCGTAAACCTTTTATATTAATTTTCCGACGCGGCGTTTTTTTATCTCGGTTTAATCAAAAAGCACGTACTAGTAATTTATGATTTTTCGCCTCAACAAATTCCGTATTAGCCAGTGCGCACGGCGGTCGGGCAGGGTGGGCCTACCCTCTCAGGGGAGCGATAAAATGAAATAATAGAGCCTCCCTAACCAACCTACAACCCTAATGGAGGCTTTTCAGGAGTTTTCAGCACTTCAACAGGGAAGTGTGCCGTCATCTGATTAAGCTAGCGGTAACTTTGTCGCGTCATATTTCCTCGTTTGGAGTACTCGCAGTCCCACCACTATGATAGGGGTTCTTTCTCCATTTTATTGTAATTTATGGCAACTAGCGGACAGCCAACCGGACACGGGCAGATCCTGGATTTTCCACACAAGCAATGTCCTGGTGAAATTTTTGGGAAGAATTGCTACAATACCCATTTTTTTATTTCTCTATTCACATCAATTGGTTAAATTGTACGCGTTACTGCTTACAATAAATAATCTTATAGATTATTTTTAATTTTAAGCTTAGTTAGACGCTTGTTAATAACGTAATATCTTAAGAATACTATTTTGACCGATTTCTTTTGTGTTGGTTTTCGGTCATATCTCAAAAATTGTAGATAGAGGCATAGAGGTCTGCATTTGAAATCATAAAAAAATGTATTTATATCACTTTGTAGTGTGGCTGGCAAAGACGAACAGCTCTATGGTTTATATTTATAATATTTTCCATTACCGGTTTGAGATTTTCACGACCAATGATTTATTTTTGTGATATAATGCCATATTGTGCAACTTCCTTCATTAGCCAACGTTTCAGACAGGATAATAGTGTCCATCATCAGTACGTGTGTGTAATCGAACACACATTACCCATCTGCCCTGATGATGGACACTGTAATGCTGTCCAAAATGTTGGCTAAAGAAGGAGGTAGAGTAACAGGGTGTAAAAACCCAAAAATAAATCAACATAATTTTCTATTACCGTCACAATCACCAGTTGTTTTAAAGATTTTGAACAATTCATCAAATAATTTCAATTTGGAAGGCGGGTATGGGTACCACCGCCGCGAATAAACCACGCTCCGTGATTTCGATAAATGGCATTATACATTTTTATACTTTTTTACACGAGCATGCTCTAAAAAAAGGTGAATCACGTTATATAAAAAATGTATCTGAAAAATGTAATGTCATTATTGTATGTACTAAAATAAATAAATTAAAAAAAAAAAAAAAAAAAAAAAAATACAACATTTTCCACTTTAAAATGCTGCAACAGGCCTAAAAAAATTACCCACCTGATGCATTTGGAGCGATTATGGTAAAAAAATGGAACACTTTTATTTTACTGCGATTGATAGCGACACAAAATTGGACCACATATACCTAACATTCGTAAAACATTTATTTTAATTATTTAAAACATTTCCATGGCAAGCTATCTATTTTAAAACAAAGCTATTGAAATGCTTAATCGATTATGACGATGGATGTCGCAAATCCAAACTTCGTAGACTATTTTAGAACGATGTTAAAAATAATTTTTTAAATATTTTTTACACACTCAATTTTCGATCAGCTGTTTACGGTTAAAATTAAGTATTTTTTCCATAGCTATGCACCTTCCATTATCGAGTATACCTGAAATCGATAATATTCTACGTTGACTCGAATAAGTACCCCCCACGGCAGTTTCAAAGTAACAAACACGCAGGATTCGCGCAGTTATAAACTTAACGTTTTTTTATATTTATTTTAAAAATCCAACAAATATGAAATGAATGGTAAAATACAAGTTAATTCATTGGCTATATAGCAATATAATAAGTTTTTATGTCTCTATGTTAAAATAAATTCAAAGGTTAAGTTTTTTTAATGTTTGCGAAAATTTTAAAAAATTATCATCTGGGAAATCTCGAGCAATGGAGCCAAATTGATTTATTTCGCGTAGTCGCCCCAGTAGTTAAATTATCCAACATTATTTCATCAATACCTCAATATTGATAGTTTTGTTGGGTGCAACATTATTTCGGGAAAGGGCTCAACTATGGCGTAAAATAAAGTTTACCTAAAGTGCTACTTTGAAATAGTATTTATTTATTGTTGCAATACGCCCGTAGGGGATTTTACATAGATTATAAAATAATATTGAAGTTATCGAGGATTAC
This sequence comes from Limnephilus rhombicus, assembly GCA_929108145.2. Taxonomy (NCBI): domain Eukaryota; kingdom Metazoa; phylum Arthropoda; class Insecta; order Trichoptera; family Limnephilidae; genus Limnephilus; species Limnephilus rhombicus. The sequence continues at coordinate 30,768,532 of OV815288.1, read as the reverse complement.
GCATACACAGAATTTATACCAAAAGTTGTAAAAATGAAAATTTTTTAAGAATATACAAGTAGTTTTTGAAGAAAAAAACACTTGTATATTCTTGCGTAAAACCGTGAAATATTTTAAACAATGTAATATTTGACAATAAAATAAAACAAAATATAATATTAAACATTACGATAAAACATCACATCGTTAAATATATTATAACCACGTTACAATAATTTGTAGGATTCCACAAAGTGTTGGTTTAAATTGCATTTTAGAATATAAAGGGAATCAGCGAATATATCTACAATACCACCAAATTTGTTGCCTAAATCACGCATCCTATTGGTAAGTGAATGTGATTGATAGTTGGTTGTGTATGTGTTGTTAAAGAATGTTGTATTTTGTCTAGTATTCCTTGTCGGTACATGGAGTTTAATAGTAGCAACAATGGCAGGGCTGTCAATTAGGTTGTTCATAACTCTGTATAATAAAATAAGGTCTGAAATGATTCTTCTGTCAGACAGAGTAATTAAATTAAGTCGATTCATCCAATTCACTTAAATAATTAATGTTTTCTATTAGAATTTTGAGTTTAAAATTTAAGTATCTAAGAAATTTGTGTTGAAACGTTCTATTTGTTAGAGTGTACTTTATAGAAAGGGAACCAAATAGGTGAATTATATTCCACTTGACTTTTAACTAATGAAATGTAGAGTATTTTCATGCAATCCAAGGACTTAAAATCAGTTAGGGTTCTACAAAGGAAGCCTAGAATCTTTAAAGCCTTATTAGTTATATCATCTGTATGTGCTTTGAATGTTTTGAATCGAATATAACTCCCAAGTCGTGAATTTGTAATACTGGTGTTAATTTAACATTATTTAAATTATATTTATGTAAGATATGAGAATCAGTTCTGGAAAATCGTACTTGACATTTCTCAATGTTCAAAAATAACACATTTTGTTCGCACCATTTAAAAAATTCATCTAAATTAGCTTGTAAAATTAGGCAATCATATATATTTCGTATTTTTGAATGTAGCTATTACTTTGTGGCTATCCATTATAATAAAATGAAACAATACAACTTTGTATAAACCACTTATAAAATGTGCAAATCCGACCGGTTTCGGAACAAACGTTCCTTCGTCAGGGATAAGTATAAGTTTTCCCTGACGAAGGAACGTTTGTTCCGAAACCGGTCGGATTTGCACATTTTATAAGTGGTTTATACAAAGTTGTATTGTTTCATTTTTTATATATATTTCGTATTCTTTTAAACAATTTTAGGTCATCTGCAAAAAGTAGGACTTGTACATCTTTAAATTTGTTTACAATGTCATTAATGAATATTAAGAAGAATATTGGGCCGAGGTGGGACCCTTGCGGGACACCACTTGTGGCCTCGATTACATAGGATTCTATAAAATTAATCCTAACACTAAGCACTCTACTACTGAGGTAACTGATAATCCATGTCGATAAACTACCTTTGATGCCTAACAGTCGGAGTTTGGATATAAGAATGTGATGTCGAACCTTATCAAATGCTTTACTGAAATCGGTGTATATAGAATCAACTTGTTGTTTCAGACTAAGGGATTCGGATATGTAATTATTATAAATAGTTAAATTAGTTGAGGTAGATCGACCTCTGATAAAGCCATGTTGCTTAAGAACAATAATATTGTTGATAGTATGTACATAATCATGACATTATTCTAATAAATAAACACATAATATTTTAAATTGACAATATCAAAACGTATTACAATGACCTATTTTCAATTCGTCCATCTTACAATTATTTGCAAAGAAAATACTGTATATTTTCACAGACAAAAGAAGAATACTTCAGACTTCATAACAATATTTTCCCGTCCAAATTGCTAAATGCTAACCAAATAAACCGTAAATCAAGACTTCGGCAATAAGTTCTCAGCCCAAAACTTACCAGAGATAATATCGAACAATCCACTGGACGAAATTACGATACCACAAGAAAATACGGTTTTAAATAAAACATTTTACTGTCAGAAATATTTTATGAAGGGACGATACTTTATCTCCCGGGAGAAAATAAAATACGAACATCGTGGTTTTTATTTTTATTTATTGCGGTATTTAATGATATTATTTGATTTAAAGATTTGGAAATCGGCTTCAGAATATTAGGAGATAAAAGTTTTAACTTTTTAAATTACAAATGTAAATTACCGTAATAATTATGTTGGCATTTTTTACATTAGGAGGTCTTGAGGAAAATAATTTCTCTCCCGGCCTTTGTCATCTTTGGGGATGCTGTGTGGAGATTATTTTAAGAAAAGGAAGTTCTGGGAGGTAAAAGGGTGTTAGTGGTAGGTAAGAATCTGGGGGTCAGTGTGTCCAGGAGTGACGGATATATTTATACATATATATTTATTTATATGAATCCATCCCTCCCATTACGGTGCAAGGCGATGTTCCGAGAGAGTACGGATGAATAAGACAAAGGGACTCTCTCAACTCATTATCTCCCAATCCGGCCTGCCATGCAGCTGATGGGCAGACACATCTACAGCCTAAATCCTGACAAACCTCATCCCATGAACCCAGACACCCCTGCAAAGTTACCAAACGTAGCGAACCACTTGGGGCGGATGCATTTGCACCAGCAACAGACGATATAAAGGATTTTAGTCGATTACATGAGTTTATTAGACTCACTAGCTGAGATTCCTACCCACAGGGCTTCAGAAAACTTTTTTTTAACCCCTAAGGTCAACAAATCCAAACAAATAGAATATTTCTGAATTTTTCCGAAAACTTACTGGCTCACCTTGCGTTTTTTTGTAACTAAAATTATTGATAACGAAAAAAACCGAAAATATAATTTATAAGGAAAAGGTTTTATAAACGTTATCGTCAACTGACTTTTTTGTCGTTTCATGAAAAAAAAAACAAGTTTTATATATTTTTTTTTTAAATTGCGGTCGAAATTTTGAATTCGTAAATATATTCATTTTATAATTATTTTGTGGTTAACTTTTATTATTATAATTATAATTATATATTTATAATTATTTTGTGGTTAACTTTTAGACTTGAATTTAAAGCACGGAATTTTCTTTTTCTAATACCGTTTAGGTCAAAGGTGGAAATCATACTTAATCAATTAAATTTAACCTTCAGCTCTATTATAAGTATGTTTACCGTTACTTCACTCCCCTCCCCCACCTCCCTCCCAAAACTAACCCACTATCCCAATTTAATGTATGTATTCTTCTGTACTTGATAGTACTAGGGTAGGCTGAAAAGTAATGCATACATGCTTGTAAAACACGAACAAAAACAAATAGCAAGATCGGACAAAAAGTGCATTAAAGTAAAATTTTTAAGCTTCAAAATCATATACTTATTTTTCAACATAGTCACCGTTCAGGCTTACGTATTTCTCCTAATGTATAACAAGTTTTTTCATTACGTAACTGAAAAATCTTTCTCGAATCCAGGACTTGACAGCTGCCTTCACCTCATCGTCTGAGGTGTAAAGATTACACTTGAGGTGTCTTTTGAGTAGAGGAAAAAAATTAAAATCGCAAGGCAAATGATCGGGGGAGTGAGAAGGGTGTGGAATCGGTTCAAACTTCAGGCTTTGCAGAGGCTCTAATCGACGCTGTTCGTTGCCGTCCGTGAAACGGCATTGTACCCACCGTCCACAGATTTAACGGTATCCTAATTGTTCAACAATGAAGACGGACCAAAATGGTTTGTGATATGCTTTTGAGTGATTCCCCGGTCATTTTGAATCAAAACGTGGACGAGTTTGGATTGTTTATCCTCCGAATCAATGATCGGAAGTCTGTTGTGGGTTTCGTCAACAATTATTGCTTTTCTAGGCTGACAATCATTATATTTTATTACTCATCTATTTACAGAAGACCTATCAACACCATCGTCTCCATAAACATCCTTTAAACGCCGATGAATCTAAGTAAGAGTCACTTTTTCAGCGGTGAAAAATTTGATCACAGCACGCTGTTTACCAATCATTGACATAACACTAAAACACGTTTCCAAACTTCCGCTTCTCAAAATCATCATCATCATCATCACTATTAGCTCTACAACCCCTGGTGGGTCTTGGCCTCCTCAAGAGTCTTCCTCCACTCATCTCGGTTTTGTGCCAGCTCTCTCCAGTTTGGAAGCTCCAAGATATCCGCTTCTTAAAATACACTAGATGAATTCAGCGACCTCAAACTTGCGCGTACATATAAAAGATCACTTCCATATTCCATCTGGCGCCCTTCTGAAGGACATTTTGTTCACGCTGTACAAACATGGGTGCATTACTTTTCAGCCTATCCACGTATTTTTATGTGATGATGGTACGGAGATACCGAAACCGGTAGACTATAAAATATCAATAAAGTGATTTAAAACCAAGTATTTTCTTTATATTTATTAAAAATATCAAGTCAAAATGTGTTTGCTTCTTTTGTTTTTTCGAGAAACTATTTATTTTTAACTAAAATTTAATTAAATGAAGACAATATAAGCGAAACTCAATCGAAAATCTGGAAACAGTAAAATCATAAAAAGATATTGACACCTCTGGGACTCGAACCCAGGACCTCTTGCTTTCCGGGCAAACGCGCTAACCACAGCGCCACGGTGTCGATATCAAATTAGGTCATTTTAAACTGTATCATACTTTGACTAAGAACCACCCACATTGTTGCGGCGGGTAGCAAATGATCCCTCTCAAGATCGAGGAATCATATGCTGCGTGGATGTTGTGGACTGTATACTGTATGCGGTTCTTATTTACCTATTTTATTATATTTTAATCGCACTTACCCAGACTGCTTCCCTCTTTGTTCAGTGTTCACTGGAAAGGTAGGTATGTTAGTTTAGGAGATATTTTGGAAGGGAATGGCGATTGGGAATGAACGTTTGATCGCGAAATAATAAGCGAGAATGGATGACGCGTGGCGATGGTACTTGCGAATAGCTGCGAGATTTAAAGTTCTGTTTGCGGTTTGATTATTACAACTGGAAATGCGGTGCGGTTTTAAGGACATGTGTCCTTCGCGGCGAGGTGAATTCAACTGAACTGTTGAGGCGGAGGGCACTCAAGAGGTATTTCCAAAGAACCACATGTAACAATAAAGGCGTGAAGACACATTATCTTCATTTTCTTAACGCATATATTACTGGCTGCTATCTTTATGTAAAAATGATTAAAATAATAATAATAATAAACATTTATCTATCTTTGATTAAATATTACAATTTGAGGTTTTACTCATAAAGTTAAAATATAAAAAATAAAAAAAATATTTATTTTTAATTATTGCCGGTTATTATTGGTAGCTTTGCTTGAAAATCACTTATCTACGTTAAACATTAAATAAATTCAATGCACTATTTACGTATACGTATAAATAAATCGTCTGATAATTATTGTATATTACTCGAAGGTTATTTACACATTATTGAAACACTTCTATGGGAGTAATTTTCAGCAGATAAGCCCCTTTCTCAAACTATCTTAGTAAATGAATATTATTTTAAAGGTCAGGCAATAAAGTAAAGGGCGTTAGAGAACATAATATTATCTGGCAAAATCGTGTTTCATAAATAATAGTAATGTAATGCGACATCTCAAAATAGAGCCCTTGTGCGAACAGTGTAAATCCAGGGGATCTACATCGGTTGGATGACCTTGTGAGGCGGGTTAAAGAAGAGGTTGAAGGAAAGGATTATTATTTTTTTTTATTCAACTTTATTAATTACATTACTTACTTGATGTACTGTGCCTGTCTCACAAGGAAATCCTTTTCCATAGCAGGCACCTAACACCTCTGGGGTCGAGAGGGTAAGACTCTCGAATATCGATGGTCGCAGGTTTAAATCTTGATGTGCGCAAATAAATTTAATTTGATAATGAAATAATTAAAAACACTTTGTTTTTACCATAATAAACTTTATTTAAAAGTTGACATGTTTCAAGAACGATGTTCTGTTCATCAGGACATATAATGCACTATATGTCCTGATGAAGAGAACATCGTTCTTGAAACATGTCGACATTTAAATAAAGTTTATTATGGTAAAAACAAAGTGTTTTTAATTATTTCATTAATAAAATGGTGCCACAAAGTAAATTTGCAAAATTTTAAGAAATTTCATTTAATTTATTTGTGTTATTTCACAAATAATTAATTAAAATTAATATATTTGTTGAAAGTTGCAGAGTGCAAGATATTCTTAGTATCACCCTGGTTTAAGATCACCATTAAGAATTGAAACTTTGCTTGACATGGCTTAAGAGATGTTTGGTTATCAGATCTGATCAACCAGGCACTTCCCCACCTTCCTATTCCCCATGTCCTCCCCCACCCCGCTACGTGCTATTCAGCTCACTACACCTCCCCACTATTCAGCCTCACTGGGGATTCCCCAATCTCACTAGCTCCGGTGCAGTTGTGTTTTTTGAGCGGTACTCGCACAAGAAAGGCGCAGCAGACACGGCCACACGTTGCTATGACATTATACCTTTATAACCTCTGTGTTTCCTCCTTCCTACAACATGGGTCTCTTCAAGACCAATGTTCATTCCTTCATCTCTTCAAAAAGACCCTCCACACAGCATCCCAGATGACATAGGCCCCGAGGGAAATTATTTTCCTCAGGGCCTCCTGTGTGGAGTTAATGTAAAAAAAAAAAAAATAACCAACGCCATCTGTTAAATCAAATCCACACCGCCCGCATGCCATCCCGCCGCCCGCTTGCCAGCTCGCTCCCTTAATTTATGTATTTTAACCTAAGAGTATGGATTCAATCTTAGTTCCATGATTTCAACCAATTTACACAAAGCCTTGATAAATTGTATACTTTAAAACCTTCGTCATGAATCAATCTACCTATTGGTGAAAACCGCATGAAAATTCTAAGCGCACAGACAGCGGAGCGACTTCATATGTAAGGAAGAAACAGTTTACAACAAAAATAAAAATAATGTTGAGTTGCCGGTCACCATTATACAATATGAAGTAGATCTAGGACTTTTAAGCGTATACAATAAATTTAAAAAAAACGTACATATTTATACACATTTCATTGTTATAATAATGACGAAAAAATTACTTTATTTAATTCCGCTTAATTTTGGTTTCGGTTCGATCTGAACCTTCCTCAGGGTGAATAAAGTATTTTAAATGGAGTATAAGATTAAAGAGTATTTAAATGAAAAGTAGAAGAGGGGGATAGAACATCAACTTTGATGTGGGGGCGTGAGGATGGTACCTAAAAGGTCGGGGGTTAAAATAGGCGTGGGGAAGTGAAATTTGTTAAAAATGGGGCTTTTCTAATTTTTATTTAAGGCTCTGCAACCGGGCCCGAAAAGAAGAAGATGGAGAGATACAAAATTATGAATGTTAGAGGAGAGCGCTAACATTTACAGCGACAAAATCGATGCGAAAATTGCGAAAATGTTTAATAAAACAAGACTCGTTTAAAATAGAGCAAAAATCTCACGGGCATTAATTATCTTAAACAGCATTTAAGAAACACTGAATTTTTTCATACATATATATAACTTGTAATATAACTGAAACAAACGTGTTATTAATAATTTTTGGAGCATAATTTGCGATTTTTTTCTATCAATGGAATTTTATATAATTTGCATTTCGGCGCGGGCAAAGTCTAGATATTTTTTTCAAGAATAACATATATTTTTTTAAGAGCTTCAAAACTTACCGTGTTTAAGGGAAATATGTAATAAATCGGTACAAATACGGGTTGCGGGCCCTTAAATACTCTGTAATCCAGTATTTTATAAAATATATCCTATCCTTTATATTTATATTTATAAATATATCCTCAGGGCCTCCTGTGTGGAGTTAATGTAAAAAAAAAACATTTTTTTACATTAGGGATACTAATGATGTCGAGATTGAATGAAAAATTGTTTAAGTCAAGTGTTGGGCGATAGAGCAAAATATTTTATCAAATCTATGTAGCTAGTCTGGTAACGTTATGGCTCCTGCCAATATGATGGAAGAGAGCCATTAATTTCACCATGCGAGTTATGGAGTTATATTAAATAATAAAATTATTGAAGGGCAGATATTAACGATTAATGATGTGAAATTTCGCTGTGATTGCCAACATAATGTTTATGTAAGGTTTTATTCGTTTTTTTTATGAATAATGATTTCAATGAAAGCACGAAACCCTTTTAGAGATATCTATATTAAATTAATGGCGACAATATTGGTAACACTCTATCGAAAATCTGAAACAGAAAAATATACGGTCACATCTAGGAATATAATCATTAAACTTAAACACGCTTAAAGATAGCAGCCAATTAAAATGTGCGTAAGAAAATGATGATGGTGTTGGTGGTTCTTATGCCAGATAGAAGAATGATTCAGAAATGTGACCGAATTGGATAGGGTCCTAAACCTCAAATTGAATAAGAAAAATCTGATTTTTCTATTAAATATTTTCGATTGAGTGTCGCTAATATTGTCTTTATTAAAAAAACTATCTGGTTCCCGGCAAGCGTTGCAATGCCATATACAAAGAAATACAGGGTTTCTCCCTGAATCACCTTTCCCGTGCGTCCCCGCCCCCCCCCCCCCCGCGTCCCCTTCCTAGCTAGCTTTATAAAATAAAGTTTATATGTTGTTCTGATTTATGAGCTATATAATTGTAAAGTTTCATTAAAATCCATTTAGTAGTTTTATGCGTGAAAGAGTAATAAACACACATACCTCCGTACAAACTTTCGCGTTTATAATCTTAGTAAAGCGTCGATGACACAGGGCTAGTTTACAAGCTACTATCTGGGAAATTCACTATCTGTTAGTAAACTCGCCCAGTGTCATCGTGTCACTTGCTAACTAGCAGCAACTAGCAGATTGTTGACAATCTACGAAAAAAAGTTAAAAGGTCGTCAACTTTACTTGCCTACACGCTTGCTCCGCTTGCTCGTGATTGGTTTATTTATGTTTCCAACATGCCTTCCGATAAACAGCTGATTTCAACTGTCAAACATTGAAGAATTAGTTCATGCAGTCGTCGTTATTCTTGTTACTGACGCTAGCAGCGGCCTTAGTTTCCTACGCTTCTGAGCGAGTGGACAGTTTTGTGTGTCATCATGACAATCTCACTCGCCGATTTACCCGCTTTTAGATAGTAGCTTTTAACTCGCCGTGTGTTATCGAGGCTTAAGACATTACAAATTGAGGTTTTACTCAAAGGTAAAAATAAAGATTCATCTGAGACTTGCAGAAAAGTCAACAGTTGTCGCTTATTTAATAAAAATGGATAAACTCATCCAAGACACCATCTAGGTAGCATTTATTTCGAGTTGAAACTTGCAATCATTATATTGATTTATACATTACGTTCTTCTACTTCATGAGTTTCTGTGTCCAATTTTGTAGTGCAAAGAGTACGGGAATCGCAGTAACCGCAAAACTCTTTAATTTGTTTAAAGACAATTCTACAATCATCCAAGTAGTAGAATCGCGGTTAAGAAATTAGTCGTTAAGAACAGTTATCCTTAGTATAACAGGAATCGCCCCCTGATTATTTTGCGTTATATTTGTCGACCACATATAGTACATCAGTTTTAGAATTAACAAAACTATCCTCAACTAAGTTCCATGTTTTTTGGCTGCCATCTTTCACGATTACGAAGTTCCACCCGAATATATTATTTATATCCCGGAGAATTATCTATCAGATTTTAATTTATATGGTACACCTATTGACTTTTCTACATATCTTGACCCTCCCATTTTTTCTGTGTCTTGTTCTGTTTCATGTTTCGTTTAACTTTAACGGTTTTATTATCTTCTTCCACTGTTGGGAAGTAAAGCGAAACCCGCAAAGCAGAAGGAATGGGGATAATCAAGGATTGCCGATTCACCCTTTTTTCTTCCTTCGCTTGTCTAAATTCAGCTGGTTCATAAAATTCACTACTGAACTCGCGAGCTCACGATGGTTCGGCACGGTAGAATAAGGGCTTCGTAATCGACACTCCCAATATGTGGACTATTATTAATTTTCAACTGAACACGATGACACGTTTCACATATTTAGTCGGCATTAGGTAAGAAGGGAAAAAAGGGTTTGTGGGAAGGAATCACAATTTTGGAAAAAAGGTGCAAGTATGAAAGATAGGCACCAACGTCAACAATTTATTACTGACATTATTCTAGGAGTGAAAATATTTTAAATAAGAATTTAAAACCCAATATTATTTCATTTAAGCCGAAATTTCTCCACGATTACACACATTACATTTATCAGGAGAGGTTTTATTTATTTTTGAAAAATGGTCCCACAGTGAGCGTAAAAAAGGCTTTCACAAATATATTGTTGCGAAAAACACGTTTCAAGTACGATTTGCTTTGTGTTGGTGCTTAAGGGTACAAAAGAAACATTATGCTGCATTCTTCATTTGAGTGGTTTTAACACCCCCCATTCTTATTTAGAATAAGGTAGACACTATTCCCACACAAAGGGATTGCGATTTTTAAATAAATAATATACAATAGGAACAATGGAGTAGTTTTCGGTTTGTTATTAAAAGTATTTTACCTTTAGTTTGAATTTCAACCAAAATATTTCGATTACTTTGGCAAAGCATTGACAATTGTTGTTGTTAAAAAATAGAGATACATTTTTGTACTTGGTTATTGAGCAAAAACCTCCCACTTTCCTTCAAAATTTGATCTATTTTGCAGAACATCTAACGAAACTGCAATTATGCCAAATAACGTTTCGTTTATGAATGGATACAAAAGATGTGGAGTGACCGTAGGATAACGAAGACCACCATAATGAGACTTGTCCAGGCGCTAATTTTCTCCATACCTTATGGAATCGTGGAAACTAAGAGCCAGCGAAAACAGTGGATTGACGCCCTCAGAATGTAGTGTTCGAGAAAAATTCTCACGATTCCATGGACGGTAAGGTGCACAAATTTGCTCATCCCGAAAGAGCTTGGAATTCACAAGAACTAGCTTTCAACTATCTGTCAATAATATTTTTAATGATACTTTGGTCACGTCGCCCGACAAGGATCAAATCATATGTAACAAACAGAAGTCAAGCAGTTAGAGCTAAGGGTTTCTCCTCGCGTTTTTACAGTATACCTTCAGGAATCCCGCAAGGATCACATCTCGGACCTCTCTTGTTTATTTTATATATCAATGATATAGGTAAATGCTTTAAAAATTCCAAATTCCAAATTTTTGCTGATGGCACTAAGATTTATAAAAAAATCACTAATATTAATGACAGCCTAGAATTGCAAGATGATATCAATAGGCTGGGAATATATTGTGCTAACAATCAACTGTTCCTTAATCTGGAAAAATGTAACACAATATCATTCACCAAAAGCATAGACCCCCTAATATTCCCGTACAAAATCAATGACGTAGAGATAAAAAGATGTTGTGAAGTGAGGGACTTAGGAATAATAATGGACTCCGGAATGTCTTTCCGAACACATATTAATTCCATCTGTGACAGGGCGTACAAACTTCTAGGATTCATCATAAGAGTGACCAAACCATTTAGGTCACCACAAGTAATCAAAATACTGTACGTCTCTTTTGTTCGCTCAATATTAGAATTCGGATCAGTCATATGGAATCCCCAATACAAAGTAAATATTGAAAGGTTAGAAAGAATTCAAAAAAAGATATTGAAACACCTAGACTTTAAATCCTTTCGAACTTCAGAAAACCTAAAAGACTCATTAATATTCCATAATTTATCAACTTTAGAAGATAGAAGAAATATATCCGACCAAAAATTTTTATTCAAAATCATTAACAACGTTGTTGACAACAACTATCTTCTAGAACACATTAATTTATTTCCACTGTCCAATAAGAAACACAAGATCAAAACAACTATTCCACATCCCACACTCAAAAACAAATTACACACAACATTCATTTCTTCGAAGGACGTGCACAAAATACAATGATATCTTTTACGACGCTGATATTTTCCATTTTTCCTCAGGCCAATTTATTTAATCCATAATAGAAAAAATTAAAACAAATTGTTAATTACGAACTCTCCACCCCTGCTGCATGTTATTTTTTTCATTCTCATTATGTTGGTTTTCCTTCTTTTTATTATAAAAATAATATTTGGATGATTTATATATCCCATATGCTTTAATTTGGTGTGTGTGTTTTTTTCTTTCATTTCTGTTGTATATATATATATTTTTCTTTTTTTTCTAGTACTTTATGTTTTCTTTAATGTTTTAATCCATGTTTTTATATATATATTATAAATTGTAGCGGAAACTTCGCTGGTTAATGCAATCATGTAATATGTTACTTTCTTATTAAAATATGTAAACTGTTTGTTTCCTAAATAAACTAAAATAAAATAAAATAAAATGTAAGGACATCAACTTGGAGAAATTTATAGTCACTGGCAAAGTGTTTGACATGAAAAACAGAGGAAGATGACAAAGTTTCGCTGGCGTATAGTGCATCGGTATCCTTGGCTCTCCACGCAGTGTAAATTCCCGAGGAACGGAGGAGCCTTGTCTTTGGTTCACTATCCTCAGCTATGAGGAACCGACTTAAGATGAATGTCTCTCACTGGTGCTTTAGATATCGAGATTATATTCTTCCTTGAAACCTAACTCATCCTTTACCAACATTCCACAGGTCTAAAATACACACCTTTTGCTTTAGACGAAATTGGAAAGGGACTGTATCTACGAACACCTTTTAATAAAAGTTTCATTGAATACCAATAACCACAGGAGAATCTGAAAAAGCTTTATAATTATTCGACATCAATAATTTTACAATTTTTTTTTTCTTTTTAGCTCATCACTGCTGAAATATACCTAAACTACGTCGTTAGAAGCTCCAAATGGAGCGTTCATTTAAGAGTACCACCACGACTTGTTCAAGATACCACACGGCAGAACAGATGTCCCAGAACAGCATAGACAAGAGGAATGGTGCTAATGAATGAAATTTATAAATCAGTAGATATATTTAGTTTTTTTCATTAACCACGAAACTTTTTAACACATACATTTTTAATTTTTCACGGCCAAAAGTATTTTCGTTATTTGTTTTTGGGGTGTTATGCCGTGTTGCGCTACTTCCTTCTTTAGCATTGCAGTGTCCATCATCATTTTTACACGTATCTCACCAAATGTAAAGAACATTACAATAATTTCAATTAAAAAAGGATCCCGACTCCAAACAGAAAGAGATGTACAACAAATGGTGTTGACATTTTTAAAACCATGATAATTCTTGACGAATATTTTCTTTCTTGCAAGAAAACTTATATTCCTGCCTTTTTGCGAAATATAAGGATGTAAGAATATATTCTAACGAGTTGCTGAATAATCTTGTAACACACGGACATACATGATGAAATAGTGAATATTAATCATTATTACTGTCAAAGAGATAACCCTTTAATCATGTAATCAATAATATGGTGTTGATATTTTTAAAACCATGATAATTCTTGTCGAATATTTTCTTTCCTGCAAGAAAACTTATTTTTTGCGTTTTTGAATGATACATTAGGATATAAAAATATATATTATAACGAGTGAACACGAGTTGCTGAATAATCTTGTAACACACTTGCGTATATAATGAAATAGTGGACATCTACCATTATTACTGTCTAAAGGCTTTAATCATGTAATATGCCTGCCACTTCGATGAGTTCTAGGAATTCTCCTTATATCGAAACATTTACACATCTGTGCCTATATGTAACTATCCAGTCAAGTGTCCACCGCAGCTCACATTACAGAGTGGGGGATGGAGGTACGGGATGAAGGGATAAAGGGATGTAGGCAGGGAAGTGGAGGGTTAAAGTGGTCACAGTATACCCTCCTCTGACAGCAAGTGGCTTTCGGTGCCCCCATAATACAGTGATAAAATGCCAGCCCGTTTTGGTCATGGTAAACGGTCCCGGTGCGCGATACAAACCGTGGGTTAAAAACCCGTAATTTTAGCGAAATATACCTTAGAGCCTTAGACTATGGGAGGTTATTATAGCGAGTATATGAAGGGTCTATAATAGAGGTTTAGGTACCTTATATTTAGAGTCTCTATGTGCCCGCGCGGTTGCCTTAGACCAAATCTAGTATTGAGTTCGGGACTCGGTGTGGACAAATAAAAATACTTGTATATCTCTTCATGCTAATTTGTACCTACGCTTTTGAAAACAGGAAGAATCCATGATATGGTCTAAAAATAGCAGTTAAAATATTAAATAAATGTCGGTATTCTTCAATTGGGATTTAACTGAGCGGCCAGGAAGGTTCGTTTCTCAAACAATTTTGAGTGAAACTTCTATAGCCCCGCTGTGATTTGAATTTCGGATGAAACGGAAATGATGATTACTGCGCCTGCGACGCATCAACTGCGCTCATTGGTCGCTTTGAAAATTCATCCAATACCACCATTCATCTTGAAAGAGTCTCAATTGAATCCACACAGGAAAATTTCCCTTATCTATAATATGGAGGAAGGGATTTTAAAATAGTTTTTTTTGACAAAGGCGACAAATTTCGTGAAGCCAGAGTTCATCACTAAAGAGCCAAAGCTGCTTCAAATAATTAATTAATTGGTGCTTAATAAAAACTGTAAGCAAATTTATCGTGGAAACCCATGTTTTTTTGACAGAAAATCATTTTTCATAAATTCGAGATTAAATCTGTTTTTAACTCAGTCATCGATATTGAATGGCAGGCGGAAGGAGGTTGTTTACTTTGAAAGAGAAAATCTGTTATAAATCAAAGTGGATATTCAATTCCCGTAGATTTATTCTAACGTAAAAAGTTTTACTGGGCCATTATTAAATTTACATATAGCTCCCAACCACGGATGATGAACACATAAAACTTCAATATCACATTAGTTTGCGTTTAACAAACTTTATTGTTTATTAACGCAAGTGAACCAAACCACTCATTGTCCAAGCAATAGTCATTATTAAAGTTCCTAAAAGACGTAATTTTAAGAGTCATAATACATTCCATTTTGAATTATTTGATACCAATATTGCATATTTCAATGCACTGTCTCGAATGTGTCGCCTGTATAATACCATTGAATGTGACCATATATACAATTTGGGAGGCGGGAATGGGTACCGCCGCCCCGGTAACCTTTATTGGATAATCAACACCTCTGCCATAGGTCACCCCAAGTGGTTCGCTACGTTTGGTTATTTAGCAGGGGTGCCCGGGTTCATGGGGTGAGGTTTGTCTAGGTCTTGGAGGCGGATGACCGGGACATACTGAACCCCAGATTCCTACCCACCCCTTAAACCCTTTTCCTTCCCAGAACTCTCCTCTCCTTCCCTTTTCCTTAAAAAAAAACCCTCCACACAGCATCCTCAAGGATGACATAGGCCCTGAGGGAAATTATTTTCCTCAGGACCTCCTGTGTGGAGCTCATGTAAAAAAATATATATATATATAGACACCTACGCAAACGGTCTCCCGTATTTAAAAAAAATACGAGTGTGCTTTAGACCACACGACTGAATTAAAACTTCACTAACTTGTAAAAGAACATATTATGACATTGGACCGTGGGGTGACCTATGACCTTGGGGTGACCTACAACCTTGGGGTGACCTACGACCTTGGGGTGACCATCCTTATCCTTATCACTTCCCAAGTCAAGCGTGCGTAAAGGCTAGACCGTTCGCATCGCCATTGATCGCCGTTCGCATCGATTACCGTTCGCATCACACTTTTCGTAACACCTCACTTTTCGTAAAATTACACTTTTCGTAACGCATCACCACTTTTTGTAACACATTCACCAGCTTACCTCCCAAGTCGAGCGTGCGTAAAGAAGATTTACTTCAAAAACAAATTGACAATCTTCTACCATGACACTTCGTGGAGAACAGTTATGCAATTGCCTTATTATCATTTTTTCTTTCTTCTCTTTCTCTGCAGGTTATGTTTTATATTTAATTTTGGTTTTATATTTTATATTCCATTATTTTTATTGTCTGTCATTATTTCTGTTAGTTTCGTCTAGTAAAACATTGATTACGCACGCTGTGAATTTTTTTGTTTGGAGTGTTAATACCTGCATACATCCCAACTGCAATTTTATTTATGTAATAATCGTTAACACTCTGTAAGAAATAAATAAATCAGTGGAAAAACATGGTACGATAAAGTGAATCTATCGACGAGGGATTGTCAAACGTTTGACGGCCTCCGTGAGATAAGGTTTCAATAGATTTATTTCTAATATTTTATAATTAATTAATTTTAAAATATATGGATACAAGATGTCAATAGATGTACTTGACTTAAATCCAGTTTTTTTTCTGACAATATTTGGAGTAAGAAAGAACACAAAGTTTTGGTCTCCGGTAACATTTTTGATAATTTTTTTAAAAATTAAAAACTTTAATAAATCAGTAGTAAATGGGTGAAGGATTGGTTGGTTCCTCTGCTGAGTGACCAGTGACATGTGGAAGACCAAAATTTCATTTACATGTTTTACTAAATAAATAAAGTAAGTCAAGTACATCCCTGAATATCCTCTATATATATTTTCACGAATAATAAACTAACATCAATATTATACACTATGTTCCACGGTGGATTTATTCACAATTTCGCCCTGATGTAAGACCACAATTCAGATTTGAAAAAAGCTTGAAATGTAGTAACCGTTTTTGGTGACTAGATCTGAATAGCTAGGTACTTCCCAACCCCTTTCTTCCCCTTTCATTCCCCTGTCTACCTCCAGCCTCAGAAAATATCCTAACAAATTGGCGATGTGTGCACTATCTCCAAACCATCTGGAGCTGGTGAGACTATGCGTCTCTTGTGCTGTATTCACATTTGATTGAAAACAAGTTTGTGGATGGCCAGAATAGTATGTGTCATATCCTTTACTCCT
The DNA here is from genome assembly GCA_929108145.2 of Limnephilus rhombicus. Taxonomy (NCBI): domain Eukaryota; kingdom Metazoa; phylum Arthropoda; class Insecta; order Trichoptera; family Limnephilidae; genus Limnephilus; species Limnephilus rhombicus. The sequence continues at coordinate 30,751,584 of OV815288.1, read as the reverse complement.
TCCGAAACAGGGGGTTATAAACACACTCCTCCCTTTTTATCGCAACTCCGTTTTATGTTACCAGAAATCTGTTTTTGCTACTTTTGTCAGACCATGTCAAGACTCAAGTCAAGTGTGAACGAAGACAAAATTGTGCGAAAGCCTCTCCTCGTTGGTTATTTAATTTAGAAATCAGAAGGCTTTCACGATTCTTTGTCGAAAATGGTCAAGCAAAACTGCCTTAAAAAGCTGTTATGGAAATTGATAACTTGATAACCCTCGAATACTCGAACGGCCAGGAAAATATCCTACGATCAATTTCACGTCGAATTATGTCAGGAGTAGAAATAATGGTAAATATCGTATGAACTGAATGAAACAAAGGACGTGTGACAACAAAGAAAGGTTTGGCGTTCCAAGATCCCTTACTAAACCTGCGAAGAAATCAATGAATCGTTAGGAGAAAGTTCTCTTTTTTATTAGAACGTTAATACTGAATATAAAAGTCCACTCATAATCTAGTCAATTTAAGAGTAGGTATGTCACCATTCACAAACAAACCTTAACAATTTTTATTTCAGTTAAAGCAAACCTTAACAATTTTTTGTCAAAACATAATTTTTAATAAATGAAATGTTCTTTGGTACCGTAGTAATTTTAAACTCGATGAAACGGAAACGAGCGACACTAAAAAGAGACAAACACATAAGCAAGAGAATGAGCATAAAATCCGATAAATACTTCAATACGATAAATCCACGGTACCACGGATCTAGTGGTACAAAGCGCTTGACGAATCTCAGCGGCCAGACATTCAGTGGAACAATGATCGAATCCTAAGAAATCCAAAAAAATTAAGTATTTTTATTCTTGTAAAATCAAAATCTAATATTCAAATCACTCCAAAATGAACAAGTAAAAGAAAAAACACAAGGAAGCCACAGCTAGCGACTCAGGAAAAGAAAAGACAATATCTAATAAGATGACCAAATGTATAGGAAAAGATACACTGAAATTCGACGACAAAAATATGTAAAAAATCATCCTACACATTGATAAAATGGTGCTTCGTAGCCTTCCCGCTCTTGTCTACTTTAGTTTTCTAAAGATTTTACTTCTAATGAGTGTGAATTGCCCACTTTTTTAAAAAATTTATCCAATTACTAGCTGGTTCCCGGCGTGCGTTGCTACGCCATTTAATAAAGAAATTATTTCTCCCTGCGTGTCCTTTCCTCACCTTTCCTTCTTCCCCTCTCACGTTCCCACTCCGATTCCTCCACTTTTCCTCTCCCCGCTCCACTCCCCCTCTTTCCCCCTCCCGTGAACCATCCTCCCGAGTTTCCTTCCCCCCTCCCAGGTTCCCCTCTCCCCTCTCGTATTCGCTATTCCCCTCCTGCAAATCTCCCTCCAGAGTTCCTCTCTCCCCTCCCGAGTTCCCTTCCTCCCTCCCGTGTTCCCCTCACCCCTCCCGCAATCCATACATTCATTCCCGGTACATTCAGTTTTCAAACACCTCGCGTACCACCAATTACAAATTTTTTTATACAAATTTCACAATTCCAGAGCTCGTACATGTTATTCTGATGTATGAGTTATATTATTGAAAAGTTTCATTAAAATCCATTTATTAGTTTTTGCGTGAAAGAGTAACAAACATTCATCCATATAAACTTTCTCCTTTATAATATTAGTAAGATAAACCATCGCAATAGTATCGCTTTTCTAAAAAATTGTTAACATTTCATGTACAGAATATAAAAGTCCCACGGGCGTAAAAAAGAGAAATAAATAAAATAGGCCATTTCTCCGGTACTCGAATCGCCTCCCAACAAGGCGTGAACACGACTTATTCACCGAAAGCTTTGACAAGTGTCCACTGAATGATCCATCTCCCTCCGTTTGAAGTGTCTGAGGTACTAATCCCGGGGGGCGCATTAGTGGGGGTTGTCGGGTATCTGGGAGTACCGCCCATGCTGGTAGTAGGGTAGTACTGCCATACCCAAACTTTACGGCCAGGGAACCCTTAAAAATTGCTTGAAACTCATAAGCATGTAACTCTTAAAAATGCTCGACAACCGTGGAAAACGGAACCTTTAATAATGTTGTTACTCTTGAAACACAACCTTAACATTATTCTTGTGAAACTCTTTAATACGTAACCCCCCACCCTTTTAAATAGGTGGATCCCCTGCTACGTACTATGTACTATGTACATCCAATATTTATATGAAACGATAATGATCAAACGACACATTTTTATTTAATAACGCTACATAGTATCTAACATACCATATTAACACGTTTGATGACAGTGGTGTTTTGAAAACACAATTAGTTTTTTGTTGATATCAATAGATAGCGTTAGGCTTAGAGCTTCTATCAAGTGCCCGAACAGCTACTGCCTCTGGGGTCGGTCAACGCTCGCCAACCAGCTCAGATAAAATTCGTAGCCAGTTAAGATTAATCTTGTGACCCAGTAGTATAATATATTGTTAACACGTAAATACAATGATAAACTAGATTGTGACAAGGACCTAATTATTCTAGAAGAGCCCCAACTCAACATTTAGTGTTTGCTTTAATAAATACTAGCTGGTACCCGGCATGCGTTGCTATGCCATTTAATAAAGAAATTGTTTCTTCCTGCGTGTCTTTTCTCATTCTTCCCGTTCCCCTTCCGCCTCCCCTTCCACTCCCACGTCCCCCTCCCCCCACGTGTTCCCACTTCGCCTCCTCCACCTCACCTCTCCCCACTCCACTCCCCCCCCCTTCCCACGTCCCGCGAACCCCCCTCCAGAGTTTCCCTTTCCCCTCCCCGATCAAGGGTTCCCCTCCTCCCTTCCCCCACCCACATTCCATACATTCAGTTTTCAAACAGCTCGCGTGCTACCTCTTACAATTTTTTTATACAAATTTCATAATGCCATAGCTCATCAGTATACAAACCTTGTCCTGACAATAACGAACCCAACATAAAAAGAATTATCTTATTTGGTGCAGTATTTCGGAAGTTATGCGCGTACATACATTTCGGTGATTCATTTTTATTTATATAGAAGAAGAAGATAGAAGATAGATAGATTACTATAACTCGGTTGAAAAGAATGAAACTTTACTTCAAAATCATAATATATAATTCTAAAAAAGCTATTTTGGTACCTACAAAAAACTTACATTCAAAGACTGAAGCTGGGTTTCAATTTATTACTTATTTGGGTTTCAATTTATCTCTAGCGTAAATAAAAAATTGCATTTTTTATTTTTATATAATGAACTGGAGTAATATACATTCGAAAACTGTTCATTTTTCAATATATTTCTAAAAATATTTAAGTAATTTGGATAAATAAAATGGATATAGCGAATTTTGATACTCACTTCGTGATTTATATGGAATATAGTCTTTTGAAACCCAACTGACCTGAGGAGCGTGTTTCTACACCCGCCATCTTGGTAAAATAACTAACTGCTCGTGATTGGTTGAATTCCGATATAGCGGGTTTTGATTGTAACTTCTTGAATGATATAGCGGGTTTTGTTTCTCACTCGTAGTTTTAACATGGTTTTTGGTCGTGATAAGGGAGGTTTTAAAACTCAATTTTAGGTTAGTCTTGTTCCTCGAAAAAATGTGAACAAAATGTCATACTCAGATCATTTCAGGTTTTGAAATTGTAGAACTCAATTATTAATTTTTTAATCCAAAAGTCGTAAAATAAGTTTTGGAGAATTTCTTTAAACTCTCACATTCAATTGTGTGATAGTTCGGGTGTGTAGCATAGATGGCACAAGTGCTACTAGTCCAAAGGTTACATAGATCTTCATATTGGTTCGCCTCTCCAGTTAGGTTTCTACCAAGAGATAGATAGATTTGAGAGTAAGACAGATCGGACTTGACTATCCCGCATACTCGTTCCCGGTTATGAGATTTTCTAGTATAAACAAAGTCAAGTGTTTCGTTTTGAAAAAAGTGTATTTATTTCAAGATCCGTTTACGACACAGCCCTGAACAGATTACTATATTAAAGTAGTTCGGAACCCATGCGACCTTTCTGTTAAACCTTCGAGGTTCCGTGAAACATTTTGGGAACCGTAGGGGTTTTAGGCAGCTAGGAGGCACTCTGGGAGAAAAGGTCCCAGCAGAAGGCTCTGCCGCAAGCCTAATGGTGATTGATTGCAAAAAACAGTTAATTTAAATAGTACGGTCGTTGTTATTCCGTGGGTTTATTTCACGGGTTGTTGGACCGTCTTTTAATGGTGACACAACGCGTAGAGAGAGGAGGTAATGGCACAGAATGAGGAATCTTTTATCTCAGGCGGTTATTAATAGGTCTTGAGAGCTGGGTTTCGTGTGGAAATTTGGTTATTCCTTTTTTTAATAAACTTTTCTATCACATATTTCTCTAACTGGAACAAGTAAATACGCCTCAGGAGTTAGGTGCGCTAGAAAACAGGGTTTTTGATTTAAATTTACCTTGAAGTTGAAGCAAATAAAAATGGACACGTACCAACGTAACATATTTTTATAACCTAACATATATATATTTATAACCTAACATATTTTTTTGTTCTGAAAGGGAGGATCTCCACAAAAATTGCTACTGTGTTCAAAATATAAATCATCATTTACAGCAAGACAGAAAGTAACTAGTAAAATTGGTTAAACTGCCGTCAAATTACAACATAGAAAAACGAAAATATCTTTCGCTTATAATACGATGAATTTTCAGAAAGTAAGTGTTCTGAATTTTTTTTTTTGAAAATTGTATTAGAAAAAAAATTACAGGATATTGTTGATACACTTGTTGACTATTTAAAAAAAAATCGCCAACCCGTTCAATGCATGTGGTAAGCCATGGCACAAATTCTCCCGCCAGCTCCTTCCCTCACTTCAGGACCATTTTCTGCACCTGCTTGTCGGTTGAAAATTTATTTTCATCCATACATCAGGAAAGTGAAAAGATGATATTCTGAAGACGCCAAGTGAGAGGATTACGGGGGTGGTTCAAAACATCCCAACCAAATCAGTCCAAAAGCGTATTGGTGGCTAAGGCTGTGTGAGGACGGAAGTTTTAGTTAAATACGCACATTTCTTTGGCCAGCATTACCCTGCCTTTGTTTTGAGTGCTCCTTTTAAGGTTTTTTAGGGTATCACAATATTGTGCATTGATGGTCTCAACTTGAGGCAGAATTCAACCAAAGTGATGCCTTTTCGGTCCCAAAACACTGAGGTCATGATTTGTTTTGCCCGAAATTGTGGTTTTCAATTTTTCGACAGATGGAAAATTTTTGTGACGCCAATTTGACGACTGTTTTTTTCCAGACTCATAAGGAGTCACCCAAAATCATTTTCAGTCATATTAGAGCTCAGAAATCCTCACCTTTTCTTCTTGAAGGTGTTACTCCTTCCGTGAGTAAAAAGCGGATCACAGTACTTGGCGGGATTTTTTGCAGACATCTTCATGCAACTGAACACTACAACGTGAGTTTACGTACTGAAAATATTCCTGAGATTCTTGTCCTGTTCAAGAGACCCTCCACTACCACTCAGTGTTGCTAACCTGTAAAAAATAAAAACCACCGCCCGTTATGGTCACAGTACATTTACTTTCTGAACATGAAAAGTATATTTATCTTTTTAATTTATGTGAATAAACGCAAGAGATAGGAGAGGATGAAATAGGTGAGAAGTACCTTACTATTTAGACCTGGTCACCAAACATAGTTAAATCTTTTTCAAGTATCATTTCAATTATGAAAGTTGATTTTTCACTAGAGCTATATTAAAAGTATCTATCACTCGGATGGTAGATGTTCTATTTATTTTAAAGAGTTGAATATTTTTAAAACTTATTTCTTTCCTTAGAAATAAAGTAAATCCATTTCGTACTTCAAACAGGCCATGCTCCACTCTTTACAGAATTACTCCATACTTCAGATCACAACGGGCAAGTGACGTTAAGGACCCTTCACAACAAGCCGTGGCGGCTCAGGACGGGCCCGCAAGACGGAGTGACCGGCCAACTGGCGGGGCCTTTATCCGCGTGATGAATCGACGTCCCTATGTGCGGGCACTTTAGTCAGTATGATGAATTAAATAATCAAAGAAACTCACTTTTAGTTTTCAAGCAATTTAAGTTAGCGACGGCTAAGTTGAAATATGGCCAAACTTCTTGGTTACAGGAAGAAAAGCAATCCTGTGGAGGTTTGTCGCTAAAAACGTAATCGATGCTTGTGAAAAGCTATTGACTGGACAATTCAACTGTTTTTGAAGTGAAAACTTCTTGAGCACCGTTGTGATTTGAAAATCGATGAAACGGAAACGAGTGACACCAAAAAGAGATAAACACATAGGTACATCTGTAGGATTTAGCCTGCGAGAGAAGGAGATACCAATAAGATATTTATTTAATTCACCAGTACTCGGTTCCAATAAAGTACGATAAATCCATAGTCCCACGTAAGAACCTCAGTGGCCAGACATTTAGCGGACCAAGGATCGATTCCTATGAAATCCAAAAAAAAAATATTATTTTTGTAAAATCAATATCCAATAACAGGCAAAAAAAGAAACAAAAGAAAGTGTAGCCGAGCAACGAACAACCTTAAAAATATAATTCAAATTCGATTTTACGAACTGGCCCCCTAGCATGGTCGACCGATATAGGTTTTATCGAAAATGTCGGTAACTTTCCATAGCTCCCGAGCACGACCGCAGGCCGCTAACGAATAAACAACAGTTTACGTCAAATATATTAGGAACCCCTAGTCATTGTGAACTATTTTTTGTTCGTTAGCGGCCTGCAGTCGTGCTCGGGAGCGATGGCAAGTTACCGAAATTTTCGATAAAACCTATATCGATCGACCATGCTAGGACCCCTGGTATCACTGAGTACCGTTCCCCGGTCTAGTGCATGATGATGCAAAACCATTCCGGTTTCAACGTTTGTTTTGTCCATCCGCTTTTCCTCTAGGCGAGATAATTATTAATTCTGTGCCAAGGTATTGTAATACAGAGATTCTTGTAAATATATTTGACTCGTGTCAATCAAGAGTTATAGTTGAAAATCTCCACAACACGCGCATCCAGTTTACAGACGTGGCAAGGACTGTAACCCTCTGGATAAAATATCTAAACGTAACCCCCTTGCCAAAAAAGCGACATCTAGTGACTCCGAAGAAGAAAACATAAATACTAATAAGATGACTAAATGCTTAGAAAAAGGTGCACTGGAATTCAAGTGTCTCCTCTTTGTGCGGTGCTTCGTTGCTTCCCGTTGCTTTAGTTTTCTGAAGGCTTCACTTCTAGCACGTGTGAATCGCACATTCTGATTTTTTTTACCACACAAGTACCCACAAGAAGCCAGTGAGACTATGGCATTCCTGATTGGGGTGTGTTGTGAGGCTGAAGGCAATGAAGAGGGGAAAGAGATGGGGAACAGGAGGGTGGGAAAGTATCAAATACGGCAAAAATTATTTCAAGCAACGCAACGTTTCGTTGTTGAGTATCTACCACTCTGGAATGTGTATTGTAATTAATATATTATTTTATACGAATTAAGTGTCAAATATCAAAAATTTAATAAATAAAATTTAAAATGAAAAATGGTTTTAACCAGTTTTTTTTACATTAACGCCAACCGGTTTCGTCGTTCGGGAAAAATATAAAAGTACTAACTTAACATTTCAAAACAATAGGAGAACAATTTCAATTTCAATTTGGGAGGCAGGTATGGGTACCCCCGCTCCGGGAGCCATTTATTGGATAACCAACACCTCTGCCATAGGTTACCCGAGTGATTTGTTACGTTTGGTCACTTAGCACGGGTACCCGGATATATCGGGTGAGTTGTACTCTGGTTTGGCGGCGGAAGGGCCTGTCCAACATCTATATGGCGGGCCGGAGACCCTTTGACTTCTCTAGCTGTACTGTTGAGACCTCTAAATTCCTAGCCACCTCAGAACTTCCTCTCCCACATTTATTTAAAAAGACCTCCACATAGCAAATATGACAAAGGCCTGAGGGAAATTATTTTCTTCGTGGGTCTCCTGTGTGGCATTAATGTAAAAAAAAAACATATTTTAAAAGTTGTTGAAGTGGGGGTGGAGGCAAAGTAATGTTGTTTCACTTATTTTTAATGGATAACTACAAAGTCAAAGCTTCATCGTTGTAAACTGCTTATGTTATAAATTGCACCTTCTCTCAATACAAGAATTCCTAACAATACAGGCAATACACTCAAAAACTAAATTATATAAAATTAAGAGAAAACAAATAAAATCTACTTCTCTTGTCTCTAATTTAAACTGCTGGACTGCCATTGAAGTATATAATATACCTACTTCAATGGGGACAGCTGAAATAAAAAATAAAAAAATTTAAAATCGCCCTCGGTTTCACCAACGCAGCTGAGCTTGTTATCGGTAGACCAAAGCCATTCATTTGCATACTTCGCTCAGCGCTAGTGTTAAAGTGAAATCAACGGATTGACTACAGTCAATCGGTTTGAGTTAAAGCAAAATTTAAATGCCTAGAAGTAAATTAAAGGCATCCATATATTTGCAGTAAATGAATAAATAAAATTTAATCGAAACCTCTTATATGTGGCTTAGGCGCCACGCTTAGAAAAAATACGTCCATTTTTATTTTTTAAATGCGATTTTATTTGTTTTAAGAAATTGCATGAAATACAAGGTCAGAATTGCTTGCGCCAATATCAGTCCAGATTGATCAATGTAGCTACTCTGAATTCTTTGAAATGAATTCTCTGCGACATTTTGCAGAAATAATTATATCTAACATTTTCAAAAGAGTATCAAGGTTTTTTTCGTTATTTGTTTTTGGGGTGTTATGCCGTGTTGCGCTACCTCCTTCTTTAGCCAACGTTTCGGACATCGTTGCAGTGTCCATCATCAGGGCAGATCCGGCAGATCCGGTAGATGTGTAGATCTGGTAGATCTGCCGGATCTGCCCTGATGATGGACACTGCAACGATGTCCGAAACGTTGGCTAAAGAAGGAGGTAGCGCAACACGGCATAACACCCCAAAAACAAATAACGAAAATGCTTCTGGCCGTGAAAATCTTAAAACTTATCCGAGTATAAAGGTCATTATTTCTTTGAAAATTCCTATGAATTGTTTTTTTTTTCATTCAGGGTTTTCAGGTTTGCGTAGAAATCATAAAATCAGTTTACATTCGTTTGAATATATTTTTTTGGCTATTCTGAGAAAATTCTTTCTATGTTATCGTGTAATATTAGGTCCTTACATATGAAATTGGCGTTTTTTATGGGAGGAACATAAAGTCGATTTTTTTTAAATATAATATATTAATTTAATCAAAGTATGTACCATTGCTATCTATGCACTTTTGCCATCTCATAGGTAGTTCATCGATCCCTTTACTAAAAAAACCACTCGGACGGGAATCAATAAAATCTTTGAAGGTGGTTTGGACTGCCTCATCGGAGTTGAATTTTTTCCCTTGCAAGAAGTTATCGAAATTTCTAAAATAATGGTAATCTGTTGGGGCAAGGTCCGGAGAGTACGGTGGATGTCCAATTGAAGCTCCTCTAATTTGCTAGCCGTCTATTGTGCAGTGTGTGGTCTAGCGTTGTCATGAAGCAGCAGTGGCCTAGAGCGATTAACCAGCCTCGCTTGTTTAGCAGCTAGCTTTTCCATCATGGTTTGCAGTTGCTGACAATAGACATCTGTCGTAATCGTCTGGCCAGATTTAAGAAAGCTGTAGTAACGACACAAAAAAAATATATAACTGTGTTTTTTTTTGCAGCACCGTCGCCATACACATCATTAATCCTTCGAGTCGTTTCTGCAGCACTGGTGCCACGGTGGAACTCGTACTCGTAAATATTTCAAGTTTTCCATTTTGTAGATATTTCAAGTTTTCCATTTTGTAAACTAAGTGACACAAAGAAAAAAACAATTAAGGGAAAAACAAATTAATTTTAATTTTAGAAATACAAATACACGAGTAAATAGCTGTATAAATTTTATTTTGGAATTCCTAACCAAAGAGAAGATATTTGAGATCAAAGTTGCCAGAACGGCAAAACACCAATTTCATATGTAAACTAACTAACTAACTAACCATCACGCCGTTTCCCCGCAGGGGTAGGCAGAGAGGACGGACCGCCAAACAACTCGGTCTTGGCACACACTCTTTGCCTCACTCACATTCATACATCGTCTCATACATACTCTTCTATTATTCTGACTTTTGACATGGCCCGTCTCAAGTATCTGATTTACTTGATCGTGCCATGTCTTCCTCGGGCGTCCCCGACTTCTTCTACCATTCACATTTGCATCATATATTCTTTTAACACTACTTTCTTCGTTCATTCGCTCTACGTGCCCAAACCATCTGAGGGTCCCTTTCTTAATTTGGCTCATTATACTTACATCAGCCTTACATTCTTTGCGGATATCCACATTTCTAACACGATCATACATGGTTTTACCACACATACGTCTCAGGGATCTCATTTCAACAGCATTCAGTTTACTTTCATCCTTCCTCTGCCAGTTCCATGCCTCACTGCCATACATCAGGGTAGGTACCAGGACTCCATTGTGGACTGCTAGTTTCGCTTTTATTGAAAGTTTTTTTATTAGCTCCAACGGCATTCAGTCCTCCATTAATGGAGTTACCGGCATTTACCCTCCTTTCAATATCTCTATCAGCCTTCCCATCTCAAGGACCTAATATATGTAAATAATAAGATATATTCTATGTTTTTCATTTAATATTTCTCTATTTACGAACATAGGTAAGTACGCGCTTTTTTTACATTACTTTTTTTACAATGACTTGAACAAGGAATGGTTGTGACAAACGCTAGCTTTAAACCATTTTAAAGTGATGCTTATGCAAGTAAATTTTAAAGTATATTTACGTATGAAAAGGAATGTCAGTCAAAGAATGTGTGTACGAAAGAAATAGCTTCGTGAACGGCCGGCTAAATTGACTTCACTTTTTTTAAAAATTATTTTGTTTTATTTATTATAATGAAAAAGTTATACAATCTTACAGGAAAAAAAAGAAATATTACGGAAAAACAGAAAAGTCCCAATAAACTACGTTTAAGTCAATGGGTGCTTTTGCTTTGATTACCTAAAGTAAACTTATTTTACTTAACTATGCAGTTAGAATTTTGTTGTGTTAGAGTTTAACACAAACTATTTATTTCGGCAAGCCAAGCTTTCAACATAGTATTTGTACATTTTTTTTCATTTCGACATCTCTACATAATATAACCTCTATCTCTACATCTTCTCTACATAATATAAATTAAAGTCCCCCGCGTCGTCTGTCTGTCTGTCTGTTCGCGATAAACTCGAAAACTACTGAATGGATTTTTATGCGGTTTCACAAATAGATAGATTGTTTCGTGAGGAAGGTTTTAGTATGTAATTTGTCAAGGATTTATGTAAATTGGTTAAAACATAACGATAATTGTTAGAAGTGTCGTAAAAATCAAGCCGCCTGGTAGCTTTCATCGAAAACGCTGCCTAATCCTTTTGGGATATAACAAAACAATACATGGTGGAATATTCCTCTTTTATAGATCTACTAAAAAGTCCGCAAAGATATATCTTTCTTTTACGGATACCTTACTATACCCATTTTATCTTCTAAAAAAATGGTCACGTACATTGCGGTAATTGAAAAGTTATTTAGACGGATACAGTATTAATCCTTATTAACTTAAATACGTTAGTTACCCCAAGCATTTCACGCACATGATTATAATCTTTCACACCATCTCTACGTCTTATAAATTAAAGACTTCCGCGGCATCTGTCTGTCTCTTTGCGATAAACTCAAAGACGGCGGTGATTATAAAGGTTGCATAACCATCCAGTAGATGTCGTTGTTTTTTATTAGCCACAGCAACGCGTGGCCGGGTCAGCTAATGTAACATATTTAAGCAACTAGGTATCATGTAGTCCAGCGTTCTTTGTCCATATTTGATTAAATGCTTAGGTACGATTAGGCCTTCATTTGACGTAAAACGAGTATTGTAAGTGTGCTCCAGCCTATTTACGTATGTAATCGTAGGGCTATTCATATGCTGAAATATTATTTAACACCACTGAATTGCTCTTACTTAGAAAATTTTGAGATTTTGGTCTAAGTATGGAATATTACGCCTTTGTTCGTGTAATCTTTTATGAGCTAATAATTTAACTAATGAATTTTGAACTGATTGGACATGACTTACATTTTTTTACAGAAAGTCAATTCCGTACCTTATAATAGATTCAGCTAATGATACATATTAAATTAAATTATTCGAAGTGTGCATATTGGAAAAAAAGAATTTAAGTTTATATAATCTACTAACAATGGATCACAGTCGTTCACAGATTTTATTTATTTTTAAATCCAATTTGAAAAAGCAGTCAATAATAATTACTAATTACTGGACCTAGTTCAGTGAAATCACCCGCGTTGTCTCAGTAACGTAAAATACTATTCATCTAAGCATCTTTTTTTTTTTTTTTTTACAGTGAATACCGCACAAGAATCTCAACTGCTCCCGTCTGGAGCCAGTGAGACTGGGGTATGTTGTGAGGCTTAAGGTAGTGGGGAGGGGAAGGAGGTGGGGAAGAGGAAGGTTGGGAAGTACCTGGCTATTCAGATCTGGTCACTAAACATGGCTAAAGCCATTTTCAAGCGACGTTTCAATTCTGAATGGTGGTCTTACACCAGGGCGATACTGATAGTATCTTCCACTCTGGAACATGCCGCAAATATACTATATATTATTTTAAATGAATTAATTGTGAAATAACACAAATTAATCAAATAAAATTTATTTGCGCATGCCGGGTTCGAACCCGCGACCTCCGGATTGTGAGTCAAGAGTCATACCCACTGGACTACGGAGGTCGTAGTATCTGTAAAACACATAAAGAATTGAAAATTATGTATCACAATTTAAAATCACACGTTTGTGCACCGACATCAGAAATTCATACGCTTAATTATATCAATATTTGTATCCGATTCCAAACTTTGACCACTTTTAATTATTAATGGGAAATTTTCTTTGTTTCACGAAAGCTGAACTAGGTTTCAACGGAATCTGCGGAACTTTGTATTCAAGTAGAAAACTAAACATCTTGTGCAATTTGTTTTGCGTTCTCTCTTTGAAAAACTTTACTCTTGTATATAAAAATATTTTTTTCAATATCAACAAAACTACGATAACGAGAATCGTGTACTTACTAGTTCACATAACGGTCGCAAATATTCCACACATTTCCATTCCACCGTTGTACAGAATACGCAGTGCTCTAAACAAACGCACATGTTGTGGAACTCGTTACCAGTTGTGAACTTTTTAATGGCTCGCGGCCTTTACACCAGTATTACAACACGAGATTCCACACTCTTCAGTTCCACTTCCCCTCCCACTTCCACTAGACTATTAGATTTCCCGCCTCGGTTTGCGGAACGAAATCTCAATTACGCCAAAACACAGCTTTCATGCTGAGCTTTGGGCTAACAGGGATGGGGAAATAGCTACTGAGGTCGGGTTTATTCGCTGAATAAATAAGGGCTAGAATATGTGTTTTAGCTCTATGAAATATTTACCTTATTAAAACCATGCCTCACCTTGTTAAGATGGCATTCGTGGCTTGGTGGTCTAGTGAATTTACCTTGAGTTTGAAATTTGCGGGTTCGGTGTGGTTTGATTATGTTCGGGGTGATGACATAAATGTAATATATTTTACGTAAATAGCACTACACGTGTTAACGTTTTTATGAAAAAATCTGGTATTAACAGGTAAAGGCTCTTAGAGAACATCTTAAAGACTAATCAACATTCCATTATTTATCAACTTAAGAAGATAGAAGAAATGTATCCGACCAGTAATATTTATTCAAAATCATCAACAATGTTGTTTACAATAACTATCTTTTCGGAAACGATGCACGACCGAACCAATTGTTCCACATTCCGCATTCAAAAAATAACTACACACAACATTCATTTTCAGAAGAACGTGCACAAAATACGTGGGATGTGTTATTTTATCATTGTTATCATGTAGTTTTTATTTTTTTAGTTTGTTTATCTTAGAAAATTATACGACGTAAATAAGTGTTAATTTTATACAGCTACATTTCGTCCTGACTTAGTTTAATTTCACATTATCTATCCTACACATTTTATTCTGTGTTAAACAAGAAAATTTTTGTTTTTTTAGATTTTTTTTCTTTCATCTCAACTTTATGTTTTTCTGTATACACTACTATAAGAAACTTTGTTGGTTCATACAAAGACGTAACATATAATTATTTTTATAAAATAGTTATATGAAACGTTCACATTTTTTTAAAATTAGTAAAGCGCAGTGAAATATTAATGAATTTTGTTGAATTGACATAATATTTAAACAAACACTTTTTTCTCGAAAAAAAGTATTGCTACATTTACCTGTTTAACTTTCGTCCTTACAGGATCGATTCTACCCCAGATGTTTGACAATAATAAGCTTATGACTAATGGTTTCACAAAAATTCAAATGTGACATTGTCATCAAATAGGCATTCATCGTTAATTTGTATGTTGACAATTGAAAGGTCCTCGTTAAACGCCGATTGTCGGTGCGTTTTAGCTTTCTATCAAATTGTGATTAGGGATGTTGAAAGTGAAAAAAATATCGATATATCGATGTATCGATATTTATTAAAATATCGATGTCGATATATCGAGGAAAAAATATCGATGTATCGACATATCGGTCAAATTTTCAAAAGTTTTTTCGTTTTTAAAATAATAGTGTATTCAGCTCAATATTATCTATCAATAGTAATTTTTATACATAATATGCATTATTTTAATGTACAAAAAATTAAGGTATTTTTATCAGTGTTCATTTTTATTAGGTAATAATTACAAAAACATCAAAAACTAAAAAGCTGTCTTCTAACTTATATGTAAACTGAGACGCATACAATGTTTGTATGCGTCTCAGTAACATTCTATTGGCGTATTAATCTGTCAAAAAGGACTTCGTGTTAGGAACAAGATATTGTCAATAATCATAGACAATTGGGAACCAACACATAGGAGTGGCTTAGAAAAAATGACGAAAAATAGCATACATTTCTGTGTATGTACCTACACATATGAGAAACTATTAGTGATCACAAATACTAACGCAAAGACAATAATGTAAGCTATTAATAGTTAAAATTTCAACCGCCAGATGTCATGTCCCAATACAGTTACTTTTTTCAAGTCATTCCTATACGGTTTTGGATTCTAGTGACTTTAGTTACATAAATAAATAAAAATATCGTTTTTGATACAATTTTCGACATTGGATATTTGATCCGATGTATCGATATATCGGTATACCGATATACCAATATCCGATGCATCGATATATCGATACTTTTTCAACAAGCCTAATTGTAATAAGCTGACAAGCTTATCAACGTTATTAATTGTTGTTCTCTTCTGCTGTTGCCATTTATCATAAAGTAGAACCTAAAATATTGCCCCGGTGAATGACCACCATTCAGAATTCAAACCATGCCTGAAATGACTTAACGATTGTTCGATGACTATATCTGAATAGCTTCTCCATACTTCTATTACCCATCTCCTAACCTTTCACATATTCATTTAGCCTCACAACGTACCCCAATAAAAAACGTAGAGAAAAAAAATGTAAGCGTTTGTGAAGGTCATTTCATGAACATGCTCCAGACCTAAAGAGTCCTAAATTCTCCAGTATTTTAAAATAAAAATCAACTATACTTTTGCCACCAATCTCCAATAATCCTTAAATCTCCAGTATTTTAAAATATATACCAACTCTACTTTTGCCACTAATCTATTCATAAATGTATTACTAACATAAATATTTATCAAAATAATTTACAAGTAGTTTTCCCCCAAGTTGTACAATTAGCTAAACTAATAGTCACTATCCCTGCAACTAGCGCGTCTGCTGAACGTTCATTTTCATCTTTAAAGCGCATACACACATATTTACGGAACACACAAGGTCAACAGCGTCTTTCAAACCTCTCCATGATTTCAATAGAAAAAAAAATTGTTTTGGAATTAAAAAGTTCCGCGACATTTTACGAAGAAGTTTTAAAGTCGTATTTGAAAAAAGATAGACGTATCGATTTGACATTTAAGTAATATTTTCCATAAAATTGTATGAAGTGTGAGACAACGCCAACGGCCTTTATCAAGGCCACCTCGGATATCCAGTAATTGGCTTTTGATAATAAGAATAAATTAAGCAATTATTTGGATATTTGATGTGGCTTAGATAATCGAAACCTACATAATCAGGAGCCAGCAGCAAGAACACTTAACGAAAACGTGTACGAAGGGAGTTATCTGTGGTAAGTTTTTATTTATTTATTTGAATCAATTCGGCAGTTTTCCTATATGCTGCCTTCCCTGATCAAAAACTCTGTGCACGCCCCTGATGAGGGTAGCTAATAATGTAAAATCATTCAATGTCCAGTGTGTTAACTGTAATGTCCTCCGCGTGCAAAGCCGTACTTTCTCCAAGCATAAACTTTCTAATTAAAGTGTGTTTATCGGAAGTGTGTTTCTGTATCCATTTGTAAATAGTAAAATTAGTTAGAACCTAAGCATTCCTAATGAATTGTACAGCGCCCTTGAGGTGATTTTTCACAAAAACGGCGCTTTATAAATTATCCAATATTATTATTAATTGGGCATGTCATTTTTGCGGTATTCCCAAAGAACTCCTTGTTGTGTATTATATTATTCTATATCTCATAAATAAATTCATTTTGCACTGAGCACTTCTTATTATCATTTTTGCTTAATTAGATGTGTAGAGTCCTTTACTCATAACTTTCGCGTCTATGTCAGTCACTCTTTACTAAAACATTTCTATGCATTTTGTGTCTACGAACTCTTTTGTCTGTGGTCATCCACATGGCTTTCTCTTTTATGTTCATAAATAAGTTTGTTGTTTCTCGCAACGTCATTCTATAATTTGAAACTTCAGTACTCAGATTAGAATCAATCTCTATGTAAACGTAATATTAATCTGAATAAACTTAGTTATAATAATCCAATACAGAAAAACGAGTGTTTTTACTTGCAAAGAGAATACCACACAAATCATAATCTCTCTCACTGTACATTTCCTGGATTTGGAAAACGAAGGAAGTCAACGAAGCTGCTCAGCTTACACCTGACGGTAGACTGTCCGGAGACCAGACCCTGAGAACCTACACTCCTAAGATGTTTAAATAATAACAGCCTTACTAAAAAACCCAGTGAAAATTTTATTCAATTGACAAACGGCCGCGGATGTGAAAATATTACTAATTAAAAATTTGTTCTTTGAAAGAAATACACATGGTTTCCACGGCCTGAGAGGGTAGTTTATCTCTGTTTTAACCATTGATGTCCGAACGATATTTGTAATTTTTCCATAGTATTTTGAATGTTCTATATATTTCTTATTTTTGAAGGTGTTGTAAAAAAATACCATTTATGAAAACTAGATAAAATTACCTTTTAGATTTGTGTATTTGATATACACTTTAGCTTTCAAAAACTGCCATATTTTAAGATTCAAACTCGGAAAAAAATGGAAAAAAATTTCCTCCCACAACATTTTTGACCAAAATGTAGAGAAATTTAAATAAAATCAAAATTAAAAAAACCAAGTCCTTTTATGTAATAAATTTGAAAGGAAACTATCAACTCACTTTTTCATCGTGTATACAATAAAAAAATAATAAAAAATTTCAAAGTTTTTTATTGCCAAAAATATAACTTAGAAATAATACCGAAATTTAAAACAGATTTCTTGCATCTCAAAAGACGTTAATTTTTTTGATACGTTTATGAACACATGTATTAGATTTTAATATTATAAAAAATTATCACTTTCTAGAAATTCTCTTAAAATAAAGATCTTAAAATGAAAATTTTATCTTTTAAGTAACCTAGAAAAAACAATATTCTGACAGTTCAACTTTGAAAGTACGGCGTTTGTACAATAACTTGATTAAACTGATGTTAACCACACAAACAACATGGTAAATATATCAATTATGTGAACAGAAGAGTAAATTCGTCACTACAATATAAATTATTAAGTAAAATCACAAAATTTTCGATATCCCGCCATAAAACACACCGAGCTGTTTTGTCATCGCGGGCTGTCGCGGGCCGAAGAACTAATGCATAGGCGCGCCTATAATGCCCCTTGTGGAGAAAAATTAAAACAACATTGTTTCATAGTAAATTAAAACAATATACAACGTTGTCACATCTTCAATGCGTTTTAACAGCGTGACCACGTAAGAAACGTTATTGGTAATAAAACGTGTTTGAGTGTATACGAGGTTTATTTATGTTATTGCAATAACACAGTTAATCGGTTGCGCTGTGGTTTTTTTTAGTAAGGCTGTAACAGTTTTTCCGAATTTGCTAACCGTCTCAATAAAACAGACAACACGTTTAATAAAATCACAGGCGTCACTTTAATTCATAAAAACGGATTAGGGATCAGACTGGATAACTTATAAGAAGCCTACGTTAAGCTTAACATATTAATAGCAAAATAATCAACAATCAAATAAACCTAAATTAAAGTTAGATACTTAGGTTGTTCCAAATTAACAAAGAGCACTCTCTTCCTATTCCTTCACCTAACTACCTCCTCCACTGGAGATTAATTAGCCCATTTATTTGAACCCACTGTGGTAGCGTACTAATTTTACTAAGTTATTGTTTTATTTTAAAAATATATTGTCACGTCAATAAGGTGTCTGCTTCATACGAACAGATAAAATATCCAACATTAAGATCGATGGTCCCGAAGAACAATGTCGGTTCTGCTAAAAACTGAAAATCATTCTGTTGGCCTATTTATTGGCTCACTTTGTTGATTCAAAAGTCTGTATTTTTGGAATTGTTAATGAAATTCCAAATATCAAAACGATACTTCATTTATTGATCTCAAAAGCAGTAAAAATGCAGATATGAAATTTTAAACAGTTTTGTTGCAAAACTACAAAATCGCACATCCGTTCT
Source organism: Limnephilus rhombicus (assembly GCA_929108145.2). Taxonomy (NCBI): domain Eukaryota; kingdom Metazoa; phylum Arthropoda; class Insecta; order Trichoptera; family Limnephilidae; genus Limnephilus; species Limnephilus rhombicus. Next base: position 30,732,515 of record OV815288.1, on the reverse strand, counting down.
TCTGGATCGTCGACTGATATTACACCATTTAATTACTAGATTAAACTCGAATTATGCAGATACGCTTATCTAATCAATTTTATTACAATAAACTGACTGAATTTTAAAGGTTTAATTATTATAATCTAGTTATTATTACAAAGTTTAAACTTATTTTTGAAAGTCATCTAAAAAGAGGAGAGTAGGAAAGTTTTGATAACTAGTACTATCAACTTTAGTACCTTCCGATTAGATAAGTAGAGTTTGGAAGTTAAATAGTTTAATGAGAGGGTTTTACGCATTGTCTGGGAACAGCCTAAAGAATAATACAAAGAATAGCCTTGTGGGCGTATTTTGTAATCCAATTAGAATAATAATAATGTTTGGATGAATTCCATACCTCCATTTTTGTGAGAAAATCATCACAAGGACGCTTTACAAATTCATTTATTCATTTAACCTATATATATTACAAGCAGTTTGATGACTAGTGACTTACAACTAAGACTTAACTATATAACTTTGACTAACTCCACTTGTTTTCATGACCGAGTAGTTATTCAAACAATACTGCTTTACTCTTATTTTGACTTACAACTGTCATCAATTTAGTTATTTACGACTAACATACTTATTTACATTTAAAAATATATATTGTTATGATTACTGCCCGTGCTGAAAGTAGTAAGTTATAAAAAAAAATTTAAAAAAATACATACCCAATGGCCCATATTTCCTTACAAAACTTTGTATCACAATGGGAAGCCGTCTTTTTTATATAAGTATGAAAAACTGTTTTTATACAGTAAGGTCATTTACCATGAGATTCTGTTTTTATGCGGAAAGATCATTTACCATGGGAAACAGTCCTTTTCAAACGACTTCGAAAAAGGAGGAGGTTCTCAATTCGATTGTGTTTTTTTAATAATTTTTTAATGTTTCTTACCTCAGAACTTTCGACTGGGTGAACCGATATTGATGATTCTTTTTTTTATTTGAAAGCTAGTGCTTTCCGTGAGTCCCATTTTAATTTGGTCCAGTTCTGACAATAGCATCCATGAAAAGACCATATAAGTCTTAAATTTGCATTAAGTATGTGCGCGACAAATCGACGAATAACTCAATACCACGCTAACCGATTTCGATGATTCTTTTTTTTATTGGAAAGGATGTACTTCAAGGGTAATTTGTTGAGAGTTTGGTTAAGTTCTAATTACGGGATCCATGACAAAGTAACGGAACTCTTTATTTCTTAGGAGCAAATTAACGATGCTCGGCCGAATCTTTTATAGGAACCAGATCTTTGAGTCACCTACCGTAATATCGTTATGATCATGTCTGTCTCATATGAGCAGCACGTTTAGTAGGTCTACCTATATTCAGACAAATTAGTTAGTGTACTGCGGATTCAATAAAAAAAAAATAAACAAAAATTTTAACAAAAAACCGGCTTAAAAAAAAAACTATTCCAAAACAAAATAATATGCACTAAAAAGTAAAAAAAAAATAATTGCGCATTCTTCGACAACTTAATAATCAACATACTTTTTCTACTCATCAACATACATTATCACATTATTACTCACCAATCAGTCGATTACACATTTTGGGAAATGAATATGCTAACATCGGCGACATTTATTTCTTAAAATTAGCGCAATATAAACATGCACTCAAAAATTATTTTTCCATAATGTAACTTTATATACGCAATATGGACATGTTGAAATGAAATGTGATATTTCTCATTGTTCTTTTTTGTTATTTTTTGTTGTGATACACAAAATAATTGTATGTTATTTTAAAGTTTAAAACAACTATTATGTAATGATATTATTTTTCTTACTCTATTATATATTATATATTATTTTGTACTCTATTATATGTTTATTTATAAAAGGCAGTATAGCCGTTTATGTATTTAAAAAAAAAAAAAAAAAAAAAAATGTAGGTACGATTGTTATTTTTGGAGTAGGTGTCAGCCAAGGTAACTACATATGTAGTTAAAGGTGAGATGTGCTTGTGTCGCACGTGCGACTTGACGCGTGCCCGGCGTGTTCACTTGGCAGCTCCCCTCGTGCCACGGCCCCGCTCTCGTCTCTCGCCTCTCGCCTAGATACAAGCACATCTCATAACTATGCATAAATTATACAAAAGAGTTTGCTCAAAAATCTGTTACTTATAGAGTGTGAAAAAGGCAAGGTTGTAATATGAGTAAAGACTAAAAAAATGCGGCATTATTCACCCGTCGAAATGATATGTGTCCCGTTTGTCACCCCTGTTGTGGGTCGTTCCTTTGGGTCTAAATAAAATGTTGAAGAAAGAAAGGAAAATGACGTTGTTCTTTTGATGGATTACTTCCTAAGGGCAGGCTAGACTGCCTCCCTCTCCTTTCCCCTCATCGCCTTCTCCACCCACCCCCTCCGGGAACCCGCAGAACCTACAGAAATAAACATCAACCCCTTCAAACAACGTTTTCTTGGAGAAAAATCCCTTTAGGGGTGAAAAATAATAGGAATTCAGGAATGAAAAGCACATTTTACAAGGCCTCACAGGTCTACAATCTGAACAATTAGAACTAACCAAGCTTTTTGCGGTTTCTCCGCAAAGCTCTACAGAAAATACTAAACCTACCTAATGCACTTTCTCTTAATTTATCCGCAGTCATTAATTAATTTGACGGCCTGCGTGGTCGAAGGTAAAGCTCTCGATTATAAATCCGAAGGTCGCGGGTTCAAATCCCGACCGGAGAAAGTTCATGTTATTTGATTGAATTGTGTTATTTCACAATTTAATTATTCAAAAAAATATAAGGTGTATTTGCTGCATGTTACAGGGTAAATATTAATAAAAATGTTCCTCAAAACGTTCAATAATATTGTTCTAAATTCTAACATCGACATTTTCTCCGATTCACTGCCCAAATTTAAAAAAAGCATCAGGTACCCACCATGATATACTTATTAATTGTATTTTTTTTCAACAATTTATCTAATGTACTGTTTGTTTCTGTTTAAAATAAATAAATACATTATGGCTTAATAGTATCGTAGCCGTTAGCTTACTTTAACGAATACGATGCCATATGTTGATCTGGTTCTAAATAATAATAATAACTCCGATTGGTTTGGAGAAAACTTTAAGTTTATTTTTAATACAACAATTAATTACACACACGATCAACGTTAAATAATCAAGAAGGTTTACAAGAATAAGTCTAATACAACCAACAACGAGAATGGCAAAAACCGGAATGAGTTGATAGACTGCGTTGTCGTGACAACCAGTGTTGCAATCCGCTTTGGGATGCCAGTGATAAAAATCCGCGTATATTAATTCTGTCAGTACTTATTTACACAAAATAAAAGAAACTATCAGTATCGTCCTACTGTAAGACCACCATTCATAATCGAAACATTGCTTGTAATGCCGGTGTGATCAGAATTGAATAGCCAGGTACTTCCCCAGCTTCCTCTTTCCCACCTCCTTCGTATCCCCACTACCTTCGCCTAAAAACGTACCCCAATCGGAGATTCCATAGTCTCACTTGCTCCAGGAGGTGGAGAGCAGTTGGGACTCTTGTACGATACATTAAATTTCTTCTTACCACCATTAGCAACTCACAAACTCCAACAGCTCGTAGGGCTTTGAAGCAAAGAATGGACGGTTACCTCGAGAGTGTTTTCTCTTGGGGTAAAAATAATCTCGTTGAATTTAATGTTTCAAAGACCCAATCTTGTCTGATTACGTCTAAAAGGGATCGAAATGAAAATCTGGTCTCTTTCAACGGAAGCAATCTTCCGAACAGGCCCTCCATTGATATGCTTGGTGTAACCCTAAGTGACCAGCTCAGGTATGGGGGCTCCATCGAAGCCAGAGTAAAGTTAGCCTCCCAAAAGCTAGGCGTACTGTACAGGGCCCGCAGATACTTTAATAGTACACAACTGCTAACCTTGTACAAATCACAAGTACGCCCCACGGTTGAATTTGGCAGCCATCTCTGGTCTGGAGCTCCAAAATACCTGTAAAATACCCTCGACTCTGTGCAGAAACGGGCGGTCCGTTTGATAGATTCTCCCATCTTAACAGACGGATTGCAATCTTTAAAGCACAGGCGTCGGGTGGGAATGCTATCCTTGTTCTACCGGTATTACAATGGAAGATGCTCCGAGGAACTAGCATCATTGATCCCTTCGGCACCGGTGCATAGTCGGGAAACACGCCAAACGCGTGCCCAACATTTGTACACGGTTGACATTTGTCACATGAGAACGGGTCGTTTCTTCGACTCGTTCTTGTGTTCAACAGTTCGGCTGTGGAATGATTTGCCAGCCTCTGTGTTTCCTCCTTCCTACAACATGGGTCTCTTCAAGACCAATGTTCATTCCTTCCTCTCCTCAAAAAGACCCTCCACACAGCATCCCAGATGACATAGGCCCAGAGGGAAATTATTTTCCTCAGGGCCTCCTGTGTGGAGTTAATGTAAAAAAAAAAAATTGCTATTCAAATTCTACAATAGTAGTCCCAGAGAGAACCCTTAGAAATCACTATTCTTTTTGGTGACTAGATTTGAGTGATAAGTCAGGCTTTTCAATTCGGGAGGAACGAATGGTACCGCCGCCTCTGGAACCATTTATTAGAAAACCAACGCCACTGCCATAGGTCACCCGAAGTGATTCGATATGTTTGATTACAGCAGGGATGACCAGGTTCACGGCGTGATCCATTCCCAGATCTTGGCAGCGGATTCGTCTGTCCACTAACTGCATGGAAGACCGGATCGGGGAGACTAGTTGAGGGAGACACTTTATAATGTCTCCAACAGGACTCTCTCAGAACATCGTCTTATCGCAGTGGGAGGGATAGATTCGCATGTCCTTCACTTCTGGACATACTGACCCCAGATTCCTATCTATTACCTTTTTTCCTCTCTTTTCGAATTCCTCTCCTTCCTTTCCTAAAAAGACCTTACACACGGCATCTTCAAAGAGGACCAAGGCCCTCAGGGGATTTTTTCCCTCAGGGCCACCAGTATGGAGCTAATAGAGCTAAAGCTAAAAAAGGTGGTATTCAATGATGGCGACATTTCTATTGTTTTTAATCCTTCCTACAACCCTGGTTCTTATGAGAGCTGCAAATCCAGGAACTGGCCCTTTCGTGAAAATTAAGGAGGCACTGCGATGCGTGGGAAATACGAAAATCAAATGATATGCATTATTGCATTGCACCCTAAGCCTTTCCATAGTTCTCTTTTTAATTAAGTATTTCAAATATATGTTACATTAGGTCGATTGCAAAGGCTTACATAAGTTACTAATTTGCACACATTTACCAAACAAATTAACATAAAATAATAATTCTATCATCTACTTATATAGTTATTAAAATTATTTTTTTTTAATGTTCTTTATTCAGTAAAGTTTATACATTACAGTAAATGGATAATTTTTTGGCCATCACACTAGGCACATGCCCGTGTTGTAGTGGCCAATATATATATCACGTATATTTATCACAAATATTTATCATGTATGTATAATTACGGTAACTAGGTAACCACATATATTCTCTGGATAACAATAACATTTGCACATCATAACGCCATCACAGGCAAACTATACAAAACAGTCTGTTGTTTTACTGGATAGGATATTCCTGGTATCTACCGCATTACAGCTGTAACCGGGTTGAACAAAGTTAGGTAATTTCACAGAGGGCAGGTGTGCATTATTACTGTGTGTTCTCATAGATCAACAGCAGATGTCACTGCGCATAGATTCAGCATTGTCATAAAATATATCATTCGTACTTGTGTACTTTAAGCCAACGTACGTGACATTTGCTGGGAGCTGCATAAATATTTCGACAAGATTAACTTAACCTAACAAAACATGTCGTTACCGAAACTAAACTAAGCTCTCTGCTAGTATAAACTATTCTGATAAACGAAATAGACTAACCTAACATATAACATAACGTCAACCGAAAAGTATTAATCGTACTGGAACTCATTTACAATTTGGGAGGCGGATATGGGTACCGCCACCCCGGGGACCATTCATGGAATACCAACACCTGTGCCGGTGACCCGACATTTGATCCGGCGATATTTGGTCCGCAACAGTTGGTCCGGCGACATTTGATCCGGCCGACATTTGATCCGGCCGACACTTTATCCGGCGGACAGTTGATACGGCGGACATTTGATCCGGCGACAATTGATCCGGCCTGATCCTTTAGAAGATCTTATCTTCAAGTAAGTATGTAAAGAGGATATACGGCCGTACAACCGAAGTCGACGTACTTATATCTGAAGGCATCTTGAGTGAAAATCCGCAATAAAAATATTTTTACTAACAATAATTTCGACTCTCCGAAGAAGCATGCGGCAATACAAAATACGAAATATTTATACGTGCAGTCAGTTTAACAAAAAAACCGTAAAAGATTCCTACTTGCGTATAACTTTTTTATCTGAAAATTACACTAGAATCCTAACTGCTCTCAACCGTCTCGAGCCAATGAGTGCCAATGACATCCCCAATTTTGGTATGGTGTGATACTGAGGGTAGTGGGGAGGGGAAGGAGATGTGGAAAACGTACCTGGCTATTCAGATCTAGTCACGTCATTTCAAGTAATCCGATTAAACCTACATACACTGTACACCAGCGAACAAATTTCAAAAATCATGTGATCTAAATTTTTTTGACAAATGTAGAGTCGTTCATTCAAAAAAATTAGATTCTTGCGAGCTCCGAAGGGGTGACGATAAGTCGCCTATACCGGGGCGGGACAGTGGTGGAAACTTCAATGTGCCATAGCTCACATTACTGTTTACTGCACTAGCAAAGGTCAACCCAATATTTGGTGACTGTTGTTGCGATAGTGAAAGAAGCAGAGGAGAGGATGGCAATTCAGTTATTGATACCAAACTTTGTTTTTTTTACTAGCTTCACACAGGAGGCTCTGAGGAAAATAATTTCCCTCAGTGCCTATGTCATCTTAGAAGATGCTGTGTGGAGGATTATTTTAAGGAAAGGAAGGAGAGGAAGTTCTGAGAAGTAAATAGGCATGAGGGGTGGTAAGAAACTGGGGGTCAGTGTGTCCAGAAGTGAAGTATGAATCCATCCCCCCATCTGCGGTGCTAGGCGATGGATCCAGAGATTCTGACCTGGAGAGGATAAAAGACCTCCCTCAACACAAAAAATCTGATCCTGATCTGAGACACTCGATTCTGTCCACCACGCAGCTAGCAGGTGAGCAGACGCTTGGCCGCCAAGACCTGGACAAACCTCACCCGCATGAACCCGGGCACCCCTGCCAAGTCACCAAAAGCAGCGAACCACTTGAGGTGACCAATGACAGAGGTATTTGTCGTCCAATAAATGGTTCCCGGGGCGACGGTACCCATACCCGCCTCCAAAATTGGAAACGTAAGTCATTTCAAGCAACCTATCCAATCCGAAAAGAGTATTCTCAATAGCGCGATACTTGTGCATTTCTCTTAAATCAAGAATTTGCTGCTGTATTTTTGATAGAAATTGCATTCAATTGAATATTTTGGTAACCTAGAAAAACTCCTATTAAATTCATCAATTTGAAATTAGTTTTTGTTTTCTTGAATTAATGAATCCAAATCAAGGGTCTCTCCAAACCCTCTAGATCAGGCCGCCATGCAGCTTATGCGCAAGCGCATACGCCGTCAAAACCTGAACAAACCTCACCTCACCACATAACGGCCTCCGTGGTCAAGGGGTAAGGTCTTGACTCGCAATCAGAGGTCGCGGGATCAAATCCCGGCGTGCGCAAATAAATTTTATGGTTAATTTGTATTATTTCACAACAAATTTATTTAAAATAATAAATAGTATATTTGCGGCACGTTCCGGAGTGAAAGAAACTTTTACTATAGTTTTTCGCCCCGGTGCTAGACCACCATTCAGAATTAAAAAGTTGCTTTTTTTTTACAGTGAATACCGCACAAGAATCTCAACTGCTCCCGTCTGGAGCCAGTGAGGTATGGGGGTATGTTGTGAGGCTTAAGGTAGTGGGGAGGGGAAGGAGGTGGGGAAGAGGAAGGTTGGGAAGTACCTGGCTATTCAGGTCTGGCCACTAAACACGGCTAAAGCCATTTTCAAGCAACGTTTCAATTCTGAATGGTGGTCTTACACCAGGGCGATACTGATAGTATCTTCCACTCTGGAACATGCCGCAAATATACTATATATTTTTTTGAATGAATTAATTGTGAAATAACACAAATTAATCAAATAAAATTTATTTGAGCATGCCGGGTTCGAACCCGCGACCTCCGGATTGTGAGTCAAGAGTCTTACCCACTGGACTACGGAGGTCTGCTTGAAGTGGCTTTAGCCCTATTTGGCGACCATATCCTTCGGTGGCAGGTACCTCCCCACCTTCCTCTTCTCTATCTCCTTTCACTCCCCACTACTTTCGTTCTCACAACTTACCCCAATTTGGGATGGCATATTCTCATTGGCTCCAGACGGGAGCAGCTGGGACTCAGACTTTTGAGGTATTCAGATAAAATTTTTAAAAAGCCCGCATGTATTTAATAAGAGTTATTGTGGCAAAGCTGAATCTCCAATTTTCTTTGTCCAAAGGTTCCATATTTAGTTTTTCTGCAGTTTTTTTTCTGTTCAATGTAGTCAACCGGGTGCTGGTGATTTTCAATTAGAAAAACTGCCCGATCAATTATATTTAAATAAATTCACTAATTACATGTTAAAAACACTTTTTTACATTAACTCCACCCAGGAGGCCCTGAGGAAAATGATTTCCCTCATAGGCCCTGAGGGAAATCATTTTCAGGGAAGTCATCTGGGATACTGTGTAGAGGGTCTTTTTGAGGAGAGGAAGGAATGAACATTGGTCTTAAAGAGACCCATATTGTAGGAAGGAGGAAACACAAAGGCCGGCAAATCATTCCACAGCCGAGCTGTTGAACACAAGAACGAGTCGACGAAACGACCCGTTCTCATGTGACAAATGTCAACCGTGTACAAATGTTGGGCACGCGTTTGGCGTGTTTCCCGACTATGCACCGGTGCCGAAAGGATCAATGTTGCTAGTTCCCACCCGACGGTGCTCTAAAGATTGCAATCTGACTGCAATTGACTGTTAAGATAGGAGAATCTATCAAACGAATCACCCGTTTTGGCACAGAGTCGAGGGTATTTTTCATGTATTTTGGAGCTCCAAACCAGAGGTGGCTGCCAAATTCAATTGTGGGGCGCACTTGTGATTTGTACAGGGTAAGCAGTTGTGTAATGTTTTAGAACATGAAAACAATTATATTCTAAAAAATTATTATCCAACTCCAAGCCCGCTCTTGAACTTTCCCGAAATTATTTTGCATTTCCAAAAATAAATTAGCTGACAGCAATACCTCTCAAATTCATTTTTACATTCTATGAATATTTTCAATCAATGACTAATTTGTTATTGATCCACTGACTGTTATGAAACTATATTTTCGCTTGGCAAAATTTCAAACCAATTAAAATTGTACTAATACCTTCATCATATCAGTAATGCCGCTTTTTGCACCAAAAACCAATTAAATCCGTTAATTAAATATTTTTACTGTAAACCGAACATAGAAGTCAATATTGAAATATATATTATAATGTATAAATGAAATGAAATATTAAATTAAATATTTAAATTACACGTTAAACAAACATTCATAACAATAGTGAGTTCAGCAAAACAAATTAAACAAAATTTGGCCAAAGTAAACAATTTTGGAAACAAATTAATATTCCAATACTCGGATTTCGCAGAATAAATTTTGTTTGCTTTTTTAACACTAGAAAGATAATCTTATTTTGACCTAAGTTAAAGATACGTCTTGAAGACGTACGGAAGTTTAAAGTGTACATTTGACATTTTGTTATACTTAAACAGGTAGTTAAATAAAAGTTTGACCTAAAATAATTATAATTTTTTTTATGGAATTAAAAAAACAAGACGCTGTAAACCTCTTACAAATCAACTATAAACAATTCCTTTTTAAATAATGTTTAATTTTAAGTCAAAATCGTACTCTTTACATGCTATGCAAACTTAAATGCTATTCAGTCATTGTACTTAAAATAATAACATTTTAAATAAAATAATAACATCGAAGAAGTCCGAAAGTTACACAAAAGATAATCACACGTCTTTCGAACGTATAGTGTACGTAAATCTCCGTAATTAAATTAGTATAACAAATTATATAGTAGTACACAGCCACCCCGTGCAAGTTCCGCTCGGCAACTGAGCAAACTGAGATACACAGCGGACTACATTGCGAAATAAAAAATATCATTATATGTGTCTTGTTTACGTCGCAAAGACGTAGATTATCTTTCTAGAATTAAGCCGACTGGAGAAGGTGAGACTATGGCTTACCGAACTAGGGTTTGTTGTGAAGCTGAAGGATAGTGTGGAGATTTAGTCACATTTCAAGCCAAGTTTCAATTTTGAATTCTGAAAGTATATTTTAATCTGGAACGTGCCGCGAAATACACCTTACATTATTTTAAAATAAATAATTAAATTTATAAAAATATTTGTCCAAGCTGGGATTTTGAACTCGCGACCTCCGGATCGCAAGTCAAGCGCCTAACCCCTCGAACACGGAGACAAACAACAACAACACCATAATTAAAAGCATCGGGACTTTTCTCCACGTGGGTACGCAGAAAAAATAAAACGTTAAAACATACCTGTTTCGGCAAACATTCCGAGCTTCATTCACATGTATACATTATCGCATATGCATATATGTTTCCTACTCTTATGTTATACCAACTCCTACTTTACCTCTCTATTAAACAAAATGGACCAAGTTTTATGAAGATTTTGTTTTGAGATAAAATCGAAATTCTTTGTGCGTATTCTGCAACCTTTTTCATTGCAATATTATACCTACGTTCTGACTTAATATGATTGATGGAATACAATAAATAACCTGAAAATCTTGTTGCCGAATATGAATTTACGTATATTCCAATAAACAATTTTTATTGTTAAGAGAAAAATACTGAGGCGAAATGGATTTTAAAATGTAAAAGGTACTAAATTGGCTAACAGTGAAACAGATGCTGACCTTGAACGCGATGATATTAAACATAAAATAATACAAAAGATTCATTTAAAATGCTTCTAAAAACAAAGTTATACAAAACAAGTACGTTCACATAACGCAAGGACATGCAGTGAAATCATTTCGGCCATGGTGCGAAAACTGTCATTTCGTTAAAACCATTTAAATTCTATATCAAAACTGTCAATAATCTTTGTCATCACACATATTTACTCACACTGACAAACTACACGCGTCACCCCGGTAACACCCAATGTAATTTATCGCCTGTCACAAATACGACATTACAATGAAGCACATAATTGTACCTACTACCCAATATATATAATATTCATTATTTATTGTCAATCACTCCTGTGCCCAACGTAGGTAGTGTTCAGTACATTGATTCCTAATAAATGGCGATTAAGGGCTTTTACCCAGCCAACGGCCGAGAATCCAAATTTCGTTGAAAGATGTTCTTACGATCGTACAGGTCGGTTTCAATGAGAAAGATTAATTATTCTGCGTAACAGCTTTTTAAAATTATAACTCAAAATCGATTTTATTTCAAAATTTGCTTTAATTTATACCTTCATCCAAAAATGCTGAAAGGCGTGATGATAAAACTATTAAAATTATGTATTTTTTGTAATTTTTTTTATCATTAGTATTTATAATTTACCAATAATGTCTAAGCAAAATAAGAATGTAGGAAAAATCTTAAATATATTAGTTTGTAAGACCGTAAATAAAAAGACAAACTAAAGAATTTTCGTCACAAACCATGTGCTGGATCTTTTTTTAAAGATTTTATTTAAACTAAAATTAAAATTCTGTAACTCAGCTTTCCCAGACAATTAATTGATTTATTTTACTGCATGATTACATGATTTGAAATGTGTGTTGAATAATACAAAATTTTGTTTGAAAATTTAACAAATCTGCCAACGACCTATGGTTTAACCTTATTATACTAAAAATAATTTATTTTTTTCAAAATCCACTTACTTACCTTTACTAGATAAAAGAACAATCTTTCGAAAACAATTTACAATTTTTTGTAGAAAAGAGTCAATACATCCAAAATTTGGTTTAAAAACGCAATATTTCCGGTTTTCTCTGGTTATTCCCTCTTAAAGATTTTGTGAACTAAAATGTGTCATTTAGAAAAATATTTAATGAAATGTTATGATGTTATATTATTAAGTTCTGCAAGTGTTTTTTTTATTTTATTTTTTTATTGTGACATCAGTTTCGGCTTACAAGGACATTTTCAAACTGTGGTTATACCACTTTGAGACGACTTATTTATATGATTCTAAAGTTCAATTTTGAAGATGCCTAAATTGATTTAGTACCGGTTAAACCGAGTTATTACGAAAATAATGGAGACAAGTACTTAGAAATCTGTTTTCCCCAAATTGAATGTTAATGTTGTTTAATAATGATATTACTGCTATTGACTTAATGTTTATGTGTTGTTGTGAACAAACTGACGTATATACCACTTTTTTTTAAATAATCCCAACGAAATAAATCGTGTAATCATGATGTATTTGTGGATTGTCTTATATTTTAATAAAAAAAGTTTTTTATCAGTATTTCATCTTCATTCCATTGATTTTTGTTCGCGTTTGTTATACACTTTCCCTAAGAGAATATTTGAGATATTTTTTTTATCTTAAAATAATATATATTAAAATTTAATTTATATTAAATTTTAATATGTATTATTTTAATAAATATTATTTAATTTATATTAAAATAATATATGGTATATTTGCGACACGTTCCAGAGTGGAAGATACTCTCAGTTTCACCCTGGTGTAAGACCACCATTCAGAATCGAAACCAGATCTGAATAGCCCCACCATACCTTTAGCCTCACAACATATCCCAATTGGGGATGCCATAGTCTCAGTGGCTTCAGAGAGGAGCAGTTGGGATTCTTGTACGGTATTCATGTAAACAAAAAAAAATCAACATTTTTCCGAAATATTCCAGTTTAGGTTTTGCATATCACATCATAAACTCAAGACATTTAAACATTGCAGATTGCAGGCATTGTTAGCATCTCTCCAACGAAAATATGAAATGAAAAATACAGTTATATATGACCTAAGGGGACAGGGTCGTATTACAGTGTGGTATCGCAAATGCGACACGTGGGTGGACTGTATCAATATATTTAAAAAAAATGTTATGCTTGTGAATACTTTGAAACAACTATGGCGAATGGTAAACAGATGAATGGAGAAGAAAACTGACTTACCCTTTTATGGTGGATGTTCTGCTCAATATTATGGGTCTGAGGGAGCAATAAATCACTCACTGCACAAGCTTCCATAAACTGGTCGATGTTATATAAAACTGAGAGAATAATGTTGTTCGTTGCACAGTTTCTTTTAACAGACTGCCGGACATATTGATTTTATTGTTGTATGGTAGGTAATATTGTCAGTAGGGACAGGTAATTGTGGTAAAAAAAAAGGATGGGTAGAAAAATGTAACAAGGTATATAGATAGGTATACATAGTTGCGTCAACACAGTGGTTAGAACGGAGTCACGGCAAGGTCAAGGTCCTGGGGTCAATTCCTAGATGTAACGAAATATTTTTATTTTTTTTATTTTTATTTTAACTTTATGAGTAAAACCTCAAATTGTAATATTTAATTAAATGAAGACAATATAAGCGAAACTCAATCGAAAATCTGAAAACAGAAAAATCAGAAAAAAAGATATTGACACATCTGGGACACGAACCCAGGACCTCTCGCTTACCGGGCGAACGCGCTAACCACTGCGCCACCGTGTCGATATCCAATTCGGTCACTTTTAACTGTATCATACTTCGACTAAGAACCACCCACACTATCTTCACTTTTCTTAACGCATATACTATTGGCTGCTATCTTTATGTATGATTGCAAGATTCAAACCCGAACTAAATGCTCTCCAGATAGTGTCTGGATAAATCTTTATCCATTTTATTTAATATGCGACATCTATTGACTTTTCTGCAAGTCTAGGATGAATATTTTTATTTTTATTTTAACTTTATGAGTAAAACCTCAAATTGTAATATTTAATTAAATGAAGACAATATAAGCGAAACTCAATCGAAAATCTGAAAACAGAAAAATCAGAAAAAGATATTGACACAAAGATATTGTCCCAGATGTGTCAATATCTTTTTCTGATTTTCTGTTTTCAGATTTGCGAATTGAGTTTTGCTTATATTGTCTTCATTTAATTAAATATTACAATTTGAGGTTTTACTCATAAAGTTAAAATAAAAATAAAAATATTCATCCTAGACTTGCAGAAAAGTCAATAGATGTCGCATATTAAATAAAATGGATAAAGATTTATCCAGACACTATCTAGAGAGCATTTAGTTCGGGTTTGAATCTTGCAATCATACATAAAGATAGCAGCCAATAGTATATGCGTTAAGAAAAATGAAGATAGTGTGGGTGGTTCTTAGTCGAAGTATGATACAGTTAAAAGTGACCGAATTGGATATCGACACGGTGGCGTAGTGGTTAGCGCGTTCGCCCGGTAAGCGAGAGGTCCTGGGTTCGTGTCCCAGATGTGTCAATATCTTTTTCTGATTTTTCTGTTTTCAGATTTTCGATTGAGTTTCGCTTATATTGTCTTCATTTAATTAAATATTTTTCTGTTTTAAATTTTCGTTTGAGGAACGCTAATGTTTTCTTCAATGATTTATTTTAGTCATTTGTACATTTAAGTTTATAAATTACTATTTTATTTTAAATGGCATACAATACGCTGGGCATAATACTCTAAAAATTCACTAACGAATTTACTTTACGTGGATACAAATACTCGTACACCAACAAAATGGCAGTCAGCAGATCTAAGTTTACAACAAAGACACCAACCTTATAGAGTGAGGTCTGCTGCATAGGCTGTCATTTAGATGTTTTCCAGTAAAAGTTAGAATCATACGCATAATTTAATAATATTTTGAGATAGACACCGATTAGGTTATGAAGTCGATCCGGAGAGAGTAAAATCCACAATGATTCAAAATTGCAATCATTTGGCAGTTGCGTTTTTTCATGCCACAGTAACATTCATTCGTATTCGAAAGAAAACTTCAAAGACATTTGTACTAGGTGGTCTATTGGCAGTTCAAACGGACACAACATATCTTAATGTCCCTGAAAGCACATAGAGACCACCAAACAACCACTTTACAGATATAAATATTTTGAATTTAATATCGAATAATAAAATATTACGATGCTTAACCAATCATGATGACTTATTTAAAGTACCGGACGGCAGAACAGACGTCTTGGCAAAGCATAGCATGACGAGGGGAGTGGTGCTGTTAAATGAAATTGCAAACCATTTGGATGTAAGTGACTGTTCTTTATATGCCTTAAAAACATTATTGAAGAGTCACTTGCCTAAATGCTGATAGGGTAACTAAATTGTAATGGCGATGTGTTTAATTAGCCACGGCATTTTGTGGCCGGATCTGTTAGTTTTATACACAATTTAGTTTTGAAAAGTATTTTGGTAACATGGTCTTTATTATTTTATGTTTAAATATTATCGCGTTCACGATCAGCATCTATTTCACTATTAGCCAATTTATTTCCTTTAACATTTTAGTAACATTTGTAAATCCATTGCGCCTCAGTACTTTTCTCTTAATAATGAAAATTGTTTATTGAAATGTACGTGAATTCACATTCGGCAACAAGATTTATAACGCTTATTATATTGAGGTTAGAGTGCCGTGTCTGTCTCACCGATTTGACAGCCAGATGACGGATGTAGATTAAGATTGAGATGAATGTTTTGGCCGTCAGGGTCCAAAGCTCCTGATCTCTTCTCTGCTCTCAACATCCCGCAGGACCCGCACCGCCTGTTCACTTGATGGATTTGGCTGCCCAAGGATTTTCGCAGAACACTAACAATATTATGGCGTGACGACGAATTTCATTGGAACGTGTCGCGATTTGTGTAGGAAGGTACCCACTCGAAGAAAAAAGACTTCAAGTAGATTTTTTTAGAATAACCTAGAGACCTTACTAATATTTATTTATTAATTAACGCCCTTTTACAGGGCTTTTACATATGAATGGTAAGAAATATATGTACAGTATTTATTGTACCTCACCGAACTGCCTCAAAAACAATATTTTATGTTTGTATAAAGATAAATTGAAGATGTCTACTGACTTGGTATAATTGTTTCCCTCCATTAGTATTATGGGTAAAGAGGGATGCATATGGTAGTTAGGGTTCCATGACAGTTCATCCTGCGACAATTCATCCGGCGACAGTTCATCCTGCGACAGTTCATCCGGCGGACAGTTCATAATGCCGACAGTTCATCCTGCCGACAGTTCATCCCGCCGACAATTCATCCGGCGACAATTCATCCTGAAAATTCAACCTAACCTAACCTAACCTAACCTAATAAGTATGTCGTATTTTGTTATTCACGCATGCTTATTCGGAGAGTCGAAATTATTGTTAGTAAAAATATTTTTACAGCGGATTTCCACTCAAGATGCCTTCAGATATAAGTATATCGATTTTGGTTGTACGGCCGTATATCCTCTTTGCATACTTACTTAATAAAAATCTTCTAAATGATCAGGCAGGATGAATTGTCGCCGAATTAATTGTCGGCGGGATGAACTGTCGGCAGGATGAACTGTTGGCAGGATGAACTGTCGGCCGGATGAACTGTCGCAGGATGAACTGTCGCCGAATGAATTGTCGCAGGACGAATTGTCGAGTCACCCCCTCCATTAGTATTATGGGCAAAGAGGAATGCATGTGGTAGTTAGTCCCAGAATTTCTGCATTGAAACAAATTCTTACTTCTAGCATTACATAGTGGAATCCGAATGCTTATTATCCGGAAGCATTTAGAATTTTATATGGAAATACCAAGTCAGTGAAAATTATTTTGTCTGACAATTTGAGCATATTCATATCATTTAAAATAGTGTTGTTGTTAGCATACTCGTAATTGCTGAAATATCCGTTTTAAAATTCACCTAACCTATGGATGTTACTATTATTAGTAGACTCGTTGAAAAATCACGGGATGCACTAAATTCTCGAAAGATCGATCACGACAATTACAATAATTTTCTGTTAAAAATATTAGTAATAATAGATTGTAGGTACTTTAAGAATTATGACTGGACACACAAGTGGAAATTTGAGGCTATCCACCACTTACCCGCCCTGGTATAAGTACCATATGGTTACTCCTTCAAGGCGTGGAAATTTGAGGCTATCCACCACTTACCCGCCCTGGTATAAGTTGAGGCTATCCACCACTTACCCGCCCTGGTATAAGTACCATATGGTTACTCCTTCAAGGCTCTTGCAAGGACTATTTTTTTAATGCACGAATCTACATTTAATTTTGAACGAATCTAGACCTCCAGTGTCTCTGCATACGTTGTTAGTAAGCAGTATGCAAGTGAAAAGAGAAAAGTGGGAAGACCCAAAGGTGGGAAGACGAGGTAAGAGGGGATGCAGCATAGCTTCTCAAGGTAACAAACAGGAAGTCAGCCTCTGAGGACAGGAGGAGTTGGAGGCGAATGTTGCGGGAGGCCAAAGCTCGATATGGGCTGTAACGCCGTCGGAGAGAGAGAAAGAGAAAGAGGTACCCTACCACTTTTATTAATTTTTTACACAACCTGTTCCAATTTTGAAAATTACACTTACGTTCACATCGAATTTGAGTTCGTTGAACCAGAGTTATGTGGGACAAAAATACAACCGTTATCAGTAATTTGATAACTTAATTTTTATGACAAATCATTGGATGGTCTGAATTTTTGAGATATCAGTTCATTTTTTTTTTCATTTTAATTTTTTATTTCCAAATAATTCAAAAAGCCAATAAATTTAATTTTTTTACAGCCAACATCAATTGCAGGGTGATAGGTGTCTTGATGGTAGCAAACCTGCAATAGGAAAAGACAGCTGAATAATAAGTAAACTTTCATACGAAAACGGTGGTAAAAATTTGGTATTTATATTTAGGACTAGATGGTTCCCGGCATGCGTTGCTACACCATTCGAAGAAATAAATTGATTCTCCCTGCATGTCCTTTTCCGTGCGTCCCCGTTCTCTTCCAACTTCCCCGCCTTCCCCCTCCCTCGTATCTTCCCTCTCCGCAAACCCCACCACCCACCTCCCCCGCTTCCCTTCCCTTTGCCTTTCCACCCTGCCGCTAAAATTTATGAAAAACACACATTTTCATTAATACGAATTTCATAACACCAGAGCTTACATAGCCTATACCAATGTTATTTTGATGTATGAGCAATATTATTGTAAAGTTTCATTAAAATCCATTCAGTAGTTTTTGCGTGAAAGAGTAACAAACTCTCATAAATTTTCGCTTTAATAATATTAGGAAGATTTTTTAACATAATATTGTTATGACACATTGTAGAAGTATGTCCTACACCCACGCACGCACCTCAAAAATCACTGAAGAAATCTAAAATATGTATTTTTCTGTCTGACTTTTACTGAAAAACATGTTTTTGTTTTTCAAGTTTGGTGTTGTGAATAATTTGATTTGGTTTCGACACTAAAATCAAGAAAAAAATCTGAATAATTGAATGATAAAAGAACATACAAAAATGTATCAACAAAGGCAAGCTTTGACGTCAAAAAATACGCCTTTTGAAACGTGACAGCAAAAGTAAAGTTGATTTGAAAAGTATGGAGAAAATAGTCGTGACTCGCATTCCATATTATATCCAAAAACAATCATGTTCACACTCCCGGAAAGTTTAAAAAGGCAGTCGGATGTTTTCCTCAATTTTAAAGCTTTGGGTTAAAAAATGTTCCATGGCAATTGATCCCCCGACAATTAACTCCTAGAGAGTTGCCCCCTGACAGTTGACCCCTCGGAAAATTGGTCCCTCGGGTAGTTGATTCTTCTGCCAATTGATCCCACTGCTAGTTGATCCCTTTGTCAGTTGATCCCCTGACAGTTGATTCTATGATAGTTGACCCCACAGACAGTTGATCCCTCTTACAGTTGGTCCCTCAGACAGTTGATTCCCTGAAAGATTATTTCTGCTGTTCGACCTTATTTGTAATGTAAGTATGCAGAGAGTATATACGGCCGTATAACTAGTCAAAATATATTATTTAATAAGGCGTGGAAATCTGCTGTAAAAATATTTTTACTATCAGTGGAGTGAGCACGTACGGACAAATAACAAAATATGACATACTTATATACGCAATAGGCTTAGAAAATATTCGCTACAGGGTCCTTCTTGCATATAATATAACTAAATATCTCTTCTTTAACATTAACTCCACACAGGAGACCCTGAGAAAAATAATTTCCCCTAGGGCCTGTGTCATCAGAGATGCTGTGTGGGGGTCTTTTTGAGGAGAGGAAGGAATGAAAATTGGTCTTAAAGTGACCCGTGTTGTAGGAAGGAGGAAACACAGAGGCCGGCAAATCATTCCACAGCCGAGCTGTTGAACACACGAACGAGTCGAAGAAGCGACCCGTTCTCATGTGACAAATGTCAACTGTGTACAAATGTTGGGCACGCGTTTGGCTTGTTTCCCAAAAAATATAATATATCTGTCGGGTTACTGTGAAAAACATGTTCTAAGATTATAATTTATTTCTGGGTTATTACGCCGTGTAGCACTTCGGGTCTCCTCCTCATTTATAAAACGTTTCGGACAGCGATCATCAGACCAAAAAAATAATTTAATTCACCATAACGCCTCGGAAATTTTAAAATACTTATTGATCTCAATTTGGAATGTGGGTATGGGTACCACCGCCGCGGGAACCATTTATTGAAAAACCAATACCTCTGCAATAGGTCACCCCAAGTGGTTCGCTGCGTTTGTTGACAGCAGGGGTGACGTTTGTCATGGGGTGACGTTTGTCCGGGTCATCGTGGCGGATATTGCCCACCAGCTGCAGTGCAGGCCGTATTGGAAGAGATTGGTGGAGGGAGTTGATTTCTCCAGTCGTACTCTCTCGGAAGATCGCCTTGCATTGTATGGATTCATACGTCCGTCACTTCTGGATACACTGGTCCTCCGATTCCTACCCACCTCTAATACCCTTTTTCTTCACAGAAATTCCTCAAACTTTCCTAAAAAGACCCTCCATACAGCATCCCCATAGATGAAATAGGCCCTAAGGGGAATGGTTAATTTCTGGGCCTCCTGTGCGGAGCTAATGTGAAAAAAGCAATTTTTTGTTAATATCACATTTGAGATTTTATCAGTTTTGATTTTTATTTCATTTAAATGTTCGTCACATTTGAGTGTCTCCAGACTTACCAACATCCCTGTAACAACATAACGGGTGTCGTTGGTTACACGGGTATATTTTAGATGTAAATTATGTGCGTCCCCATGTGGGAAAATTTAATTAAAAGCCGCTTGATACATTTCCTGAAAACGGGGTGTAAATCTGGAATTTTCAAAGTTCCAACAACCTATTTTAAAAACCAATTTACATGCAGAACCTACCGTACAGTACTTACCCTGCGCCGAGCTGGATTAGCGTAATTACTTGGTACGAAAAGCCGTGATGCTCAAATATTGAACTGGCTTATTTGATTTCTTTATTATTTAAATTTTACATCACATTTCGAGAACTAAGGGTAACAATGGGAAAAGTCAATCAATCGAATCTCTTTGTCCTTTTAAATTAATAGCGTAATGTACGAAGCATGCTCAGAAAGTAAGTGTACTGAATTTTTTTTTCTGAAAAAGTGTTCATGAAAAAAAATTAAGGATATTGTTGATACACTTGTTACCTATTTGTCTAAATAATTTCCAACCCGTTAAATGCATGTGGTGAGCCATGGCACAAGTTTCTTTATGCCCTCCTCGAAAATTCTCCCGCCACTTTATGCACCTGCTCGTCCGATGCGTCGGTTGAAAATTTTCATCCGTACATGCCTTCAGGAAGGTAAAAAGATGACAATCTGAAGACGCCAAGTCTACTTGATTACGGGGGATGGTTCAAAACATCCCAAACCAAATGAGTCAAAGAGCGAATGGTGGCTAAGGCTGTGTGAAGACGGACGTTTTCGTGAAACAAGCGCACTTCTCTGGTCAGCATATCCCACAGTTTGTTTTGAATACTCCTTTTGAATTTTTTTGGGGTATCACAATATTGTTGTGCATTGATGGTCTCAACCCTTAGGAGAAATTCGATCAAAATGATGCCTTTTCAATCCCAAAACACTGAGGCCATGATTTTTTTTGCCCGAAATTGTGGTTTTCAATTTTTTAACAGATGGGGAATTGGTGAGACGCCACTTTGGCGACTATTTTTTTTACCAGGCGTGTAATGAGTCACCCACTATCATCTCCAGTCACAATAGTGTTCAGAAATCCTCACCTTTTTTCTTGTGGGTGTTATTCCTTCCGTGAGTAAAATGCTGATCACAGCACTTGGCGGGATTTTTCGCCGATATTTTTCACGCCACTGGACACCACAATGTGAGTTTACGTACTACAATGTTCCTGCGATGCTCGTTCTGGTCAAGAGATCCCCCCCTACCACTCAGTTTTGCCAACCCTCAAAAAACTAAAAACCACCGCCCGTTATGGCCACCGTACTCTTACTTTCTGAACATGCTAAGTATATTTATAATTTATCGGTATACAATACATTCGGTCTACACTGGAGGCCCTGAGGAAAATATTTTCCTCACAGCTGGTCATTCTTGGGAATGCTGTGAGTTTTTTTTAGGGAAATATAGGAGATGAAGTTCTGGGAAAGCAAAATGTATGAGGGGTAGACAGGAATTTGAAGGTACACGTGTCCAGGAGTGACGAACGTATGAATCCATCCCTTCCACTTTGCGATGGGTGCGGTGAACATGTGTTGAAACTTCATTTCATATAATATATTAAGCTATTTATTTAAAAAGGACTATTGTCAAAATAAAACATACACATATGGAAACAACATATTGTTAAATGTTTGGAGGCAGCTACGGGTACTGTTGCCGCCCCGTTGATATTTTATTTGATAAATAAAACTCCTGCCGTAGGAGTAAATACGTTTGGTGGCTAAAAAAGGGTTCGGGGTTCGTGGGGTGAGGTTTGTCAAGATCTTGGCGACCAATGCGTTTGCCCAACAACTGTGTGGCGGACCGGATCGAGAGAGATTGGATGAGGAAGATCTAACCTAGACCTCTCCATCCGGATTCGCTCCACCCACCGCAGTGGGAGGGATGGATTCATATGTCCGTCATTCCAGAACAAATTGACTCCCAGATTTTATACCCACCCCTCATAATTTTTTCTTTCCCAGAACTACCTCCTTCCTTTCCCTAAAAAACCCTCCACTCAGAACCCCAAAATATGACAAAGACCCTAAGGTTTTTTTTTCCTGCGGAGCTAAAGTAAAAGAGTACATTTATTTATTTGGCGGAATTATATTTACTACATTGACTAATTATTTTAAGAATGAAAAAACACATTTTGTAAAACACCACTTTTTATTTGAATTAATATTTAACAGCCAATCAGGTTTCGCTTAGCTCAAGCTTCATCAGGGTTTGTTATATCAAATGTTTAGTTGATATAATAAGCCCTAATGAAGATTGAGCTAAGCGAAACATGGTTGGCTGTTTTAAATATTAATTCTTAAAAAAAGTGGTGTTTTACAAAGTGTGTTTTTTTCATTTAATATATAATGTCACACGACAAAGTATTTGCTATCTTCTATAAAAATAATTATTTTTAATATGTATAATTTATCCGTTTAATGGACATTAACATTTCTAAAAATTTCCAAAAATAAATAGTTAAATACTTTGATTTAATTAAAATTCAAACATCTTTCTAAAATTAAAAGTCAAAAATCTATCTCATATAAACATTGACCCTTAGATATCTACCCACACCGCATACTTCATATCTCATCGTTTTTTTTTATTAAAAATACCGTCTTTAGTATTATTTGAAACAAGAGTTAAAATTGCTAGGCCCTGCGGGCGGCTTTTGTTTCTGCTTCGCCCAGTTTGAGTGTTGGTGACCATTTTTTAAATCTGAACTGGTTCCAAAAATAGCCGATTCCTCCTAAACTGTGATGCAGTGATAGCTAGTCACCGGAATAAAGTAACCGTGACAGGCAATTGTGTCATATTACGTAATATACAGTCAAGTGATATCTACTATTATTCACAACTCTAAGTATTACCGTCAATCTTTCCATATCCAGAGAGACACTCAAATTATACAAATGCGTAGTACTTATACCTAAGGGGGCACGTCCTCATGCGTCCTGCTAATGTAAGTGGTGGCATCCTTTGACGAATTCTTGAATTCGAAACCGAATTACAAAAATAGCTTTTTTAGCGTTTTTATAATATAGATGGCACCACTTCCGTTTGTAAAAATTGGCTGTGAAAATGTCAATTTTCCTTTTCTAATTCATACCCACACCCTTCCCCTACCTATATAAGTGAAATCCCAAGGTCAGTGCAGTGACAATATTTAACATGACAACAGTGTTTCTATGCTCAATATCTTGATTGCGAATGACAAAATTACGAGTTACTTACAAAACCTTCAAGATTAAGACCCGTCAGTTTTTGAGTTAGCATCGCGTTTGGGTCCTACCCTAATCGAACAGTCCCCTGTTCGATTCCTCGGCTGGCTAAGTCTTCCATCACGACACAATCAATATTTTCCGTTTACCATGGTAGTAGTAGGAGATTTTCAAATATTGTGAGGTTATTCGTAACCCGGGAATGTTCGTCTGTCTTAAAAAAAAATAAAACTACAATTGGTGATGAAAATAATAATCGGTGTGTAGCCGAGCAAAGAATAACCATACAAATATTATTCAAACTCGATTTTATTCACTGGTATCACCGGGTACCGCTCTCCGGCCGAGTGTTCCGGTTTTAACGTTCGTTCCATACACCTGCTTTGTCTCTAAGTGAGTTAATAATTAAATCTGTGCTAATGTATTGTAACACAAATTTGCAATGTAAATATATTTGACTCGCGTTAATCAAGAGTTATTATTAAAAACCTCCACAACACACGCATCCAGATTACAGACTTGGCAAGACCTGTAAACTGTCAAACCCTCTGGATGAAAAATCTAAACATAACCCATATTGCTAAACTGGTGAAAAATATTATTGGACAAGAGACATCATTATCCTGCCTAAAGTGAGTGTTTATACTTCCTTTATTCTTACCTCCCAGAAAGTTCCAAAATATTGTTCCAGAAGTAGCGTTATTTACCACAGATGGAAAAACATCGAAAGTTTTGCGGATTTTTCTGTTAAAAATAATTATGTTCAAAATCGTAACTACCACAATTTTGTAATATTCTACCAAAATTTATACTCTGGAACATTTTCCGATATTTTGCAATGTTTTTCTCTTGAGTGTTGTCTCAAAATTTTTTGAGAGCATCAGCTCTCATCAGAAAGTATCCTTTTGTTGTTTTATCAATCCATGAATAACCCTGAGTTTCTATATTTAATTTTGTTCCACGTTCCTGACAGGACAGCTACCATATTATTGTTCAACAATTTCCTATGAGACGAATCCAAAATTCAGAAAAAACATTTTTTAGACATACTTAGTTCAACAATATCTCAATATATAACCTGGTTTTAATAGGTTTTTGGACTTCTAAAGATAGTGATTTTTTTTACTCTGACTGTGTAAAAGAGCGTTGGTTGATCGGAAAAAAAATCGGCCTTTATTACTCGTTAATGTTTATAAACATATTCTGTAAATAATACAAATGTCCATGCAAAAATATATCTAACTGGAGAAACGATCAAATTAACTAAATTATACACTTGTTGAACTCCTTTGCACAAATTTCTACAAAATGTCGCTACAAAGTAACAAAATAAGTAACAATTATTATAAGCAATATTTATCAGCCTGAAACACTCATCAACATTGAAAAATCTTCCGAGAAAAGATACTTGCCGCCAATGGGACTTGAACCCGTGTCCTTCTGATTGCCGGTCAGCTGCTCTTGACCACTGAGCTATGGGGGCATATCAAATACCCACCAAATAATTCAATATATACTAGTGTTTCATTCAACAATTACTGCTTATTATATTTTTTCCACCTGAAAACAACCAACTTTATTTTTGCGAGAGAGACATTGTAAGTGTTAAATCCGTCGCTAGGTAGCGTCGAGACAAATTATGACTACATTTATTGGGGAAATACTTAAACTTGTCAAATATTAATTATTATTTTTAATTTATAAACTAACGTTTAGACAAGATTTGTATGTATAGCACAAAGGGTAACAATTATTATAAGCAATAATTATCAGCCTGAAACACTCATCAACATTAAAAAATCTTCCGAGAAAAGATACTTGCCGCCAACGGGACTTGAACCCGTGTCCTTCTGTGGTAGCTCAGTGGTCAAGAGCAGCTGACCGGCAATCAGAAGGACACGGGTTCAAGTCCCGTTGGCGGCAAGTATCTTTTCTGGGAAGATTTTTCAATGTTGATGAGTGTTTCAGGCTGATAAATATTGCTTATAATAATTGTTACCCTTTGTGCTATGCATAAAAATCTTGTCTAAACGTAAGTTTATAAATTAAAAATAATAATTAACAAAATAAGTATTTATAAAATTTATCTACTAATATTAATCATAATATCTACTGATATACATTATATTTCAGCATTATGTAAAATTTTGACAAATATTATGTTTGTAAAAGCTCTACGGGTTTTAAATAAATACATGTAAATGAAAAAGCAGAAAAAACACCAGCATAAATAAATCAGGTTTCATCGTATTCCATTCAGTTCAGCATTATAATAATTGTCTTTATATTTTCGGACTCGCGATGGAACGAAATATAAATCTCTCGTTATTCTCGGATACTTAGTTTGTGGCCTAGGGGCAAAGGCATCTTTTGTAAAAAAAACTAAAACGAAATATTTATACCAGAAAGAGATTTGTTGTGACTCAAGTCATATAATATCAAATTTCTGAAAACCAAATAGTCCAATACAAGTTCTAACCAAGAAAACTCTAACGACATTAGAAGAAACAAAAAGCTATCAACGAACGACCAATATATGGTATAATAACGATACCTTACACCAATGAACTGAGTGATAACTAAAAAGTTAAGGTAATAGATCTCGAAATATTATAATTGTAGGATTTGTGAAGCTGAAAATTTATGTAAAACACATCAGAATAAGGACAGTGATTGTTGCAGAGTGACCGAGAAAAAATATTAATGTATACGTAAGTACTTTCTCTCTGAATCCTTCACTTAATCAGATCAAATTTTGAAAACGATCTGAGTTCATTGAACCAGAGTTACAATCAGATTGACCACAGATACAGACCATACACAATACAGATTGACTAACAACCGAAATTGTTATTTACACCGAGGCAGCTTAACTAAATTTTCGCAAATAGTACACCAGTTTTTTTCTTAGTACACCAGTTTTGCAGTATTCTAAATTCAATATTCTTAAACAGTTTTGAATGATTATAAGGCACAAAAATAATAAATAGAAGCTTTGAATACATGCCAAGTTGTTTTAAACTTCAAAATTGTTTAGAACTTCTCCAGAACGAGCAGAACCTGAATAGGCTTCTCTAAACCTGCAGGACGAAGGGTATTGGTAGACCTATACAAAACATGTCACAACTAGATGGCAAAATAACACGTTCTAGGGCATGAGGAACCCCAAGGGAACTATCGTGGGACCTAAAACATACAGTGGCGTAGCTAGCATGTGTGGCACCCGGGGCGGATGTCACCCCCCCCCCCACCCCTAAGAAAGTTGACTTGAGAAAAGATTCAAAACGTTAAATTCGAACTGGTCTATGGGGGGGGGGGGGGTGGCTAGGGAATTTCAGACAAATATAGGCTAAATTCGCCTATAAAAAGACCAAGACACAAAATTCGGGGCACTCCACGGGGAACATATGAAAGAAAATAACAGACCGTGTTCAGTTCATGTATACAATACTTTGGTGACAATACCCTTGGTAATTTTTTTCTACGGTCGAGTGTCACCCCCTTATCGACCGCCCCCCCCTCGCTACGCTACTGCTAACATAGCAATAGTTATGCTGATTGTTCGGTTTTGTAAAACTAACTGTAACTCTAAAAATCTATGAGAGTTGAGGCATGTTTAAGAGACATCTAACACCTTATGGGTCTTAAAGATGATAGGGCTAGCAGATTCATCCAACAACTGAATTTGGGACCACCTAAATTCCAAAAGAACGCACTTGAATCACACCAATAGCCATAAAGTGAAGAGACGCAAAGATAGGATGTTGAGTCTATTTTAGAGATATTTAAATGAAGCCTGCTTAAATTGCATTGATCTCCTGTGCGTATGAAAAATTGGTGTGCATGAAAAAAATCACAGTGTTTCTTTAAACGCTATGTTAGATGTTCCCCGCGAGATTTTTGCTTTATTTTAAAGGAGGCATGTTTTAGTAGGAGGCATTTTCACAATTTTCGCATCAATTTTATCCTTTTAAATATTAGCGAGCTCTCTCCAACGTGTAATTATGTATCTCTTCATATTTTTAAGCGGGTATACGGCGCCTTAATAAAGTACATCACAGTTCCCTTGCCTTTACACTGTGCAGAAAGGGGTGCTCCTGTCAGATGTAATAAAAAAGACATCTCGATGGATTGTAGCAACAATGATAATGATTAAGTCATCTACTTCAAGAAATTTTTTTATTCCGCTTGAAAAAATGGCTTACCAACAAGGTAATACAGAGTATTTTTTCTTTTAATTTTTAATCACACCAAACCTCTATTAAACAACGACTTTCTTTCACTATTCAAATTCCTTACAATTCCTTACCTCACGAAAACAATGACAAAAATATTCCATAGTAAACCCGCCTCCGCTCCGTGTCGTTTTGGAAGCTTTGCATCCAGTCCGCGTTGGCGCTGTTTACGCCTGCCGCTTCATTATATCATAACAGAATATTGCCAGGAAAACGAATACTAAGGGTAGGCTGGTCCAAAAGAAAACTGTGCTTTAAAATCAGATATCTTGGAAATGAAATTGATGAAAATCTCCGATGGAACTTATCCTAATCCTAAAATTAAAAGCTATTATAAATACCAGGGCAGATGTACACTGTAACGCTGTCCGAAACGTTCGCTAAAAAAAGATGTAGTGCAATATGGCATAAAACCCCAAAAATTAATCACTCTAATATTTTGGCCATGAAAATCTCAAATTACATCTATTAAAACAGATTGTTTTTGAAATTTGTGATTCCGGTAAATGTAATTTCGTTTATGTGTAATTCCGTCTGTGTATAATTATAGCAGTGTAATATCGGTACGTGAAATTCACGTGTGTATTTTCGTCCTGACGATTAAAATTTTCTTTACTTAACTATTCTTTATACTTTTGAATGTAGCTATAACTTTGTGGTTATCCATTATAGATAAATGAAACAATGTTACTTTGTTTGATCCACTTGTATACGTTTGCCCTGAGGAAGGAACGGTCGTTCCGAAACCGGTCGGCTCTAAGCAAATATACAAGTGGTTCAAACAAAGTAACATTGCTTCATTTAACATTTCTTTATTTAACGTATTAAAATCCAGAAGACAATTTGTTTCGGTAAATGAACAGAACTCAAAAAAATTCCCAGCACAATCTGAAATTCCTCAAGGATCTAACCTCGGACCTATGTTGTTTGTAATACTAATAGGTGACATCCAAAACTGTGTTAAGAACAGCAAAGAAGCTCCCAACAAGATTGCCTTGAAATGCAAGCTGATCTGGATGCACCATCTGAACAAAATAGATTACAACTCAAAAAAATGTGTCACAATGGCCTTCACTAGTTCTCAAAATACAATAGTTTATGAAAAGATAAAAGGCAATTGGCGCTCCACCGTTGTAATGAAGATTTAAATATAGTTGTAATTGTTACTAGATAATCTCTTTTATTCACCTAGCCTATCTTACCGGAGGGAAAACTATCCTTACCGGAGGGAATACTGTATTTTCCCTTCCCACCAATCTGAGGGAGTTTCTCATGCTCTGTATAAAAAAAATTATACCAAGGAACCATTATGTTGCAATTGTAATCACGTGTAAAATCCGTGATGGATCTCTTTGATTCCGAACTGATATTCTCTGGTCATAACATATCGCAGCTCACTCAGTATTGCTATAAACTTCTTTAGTTCATCACCAGGACTTTTAAGCAGTATAATAATCAAGAAGCTATGCTAGCACGATATAGACGAACACTGCTCGTGTACTCCAGCTTGCTTCTCTGTATGCAATTGAACACTGAGCGATGTTCGGGCACCATACCACCGAAAGTACATTGCTATGTTGGAGCAAATCCAGAAGAAATTTTTCAGGTATGCTGAAGGATGAAAGCTTTCCAAGGTTTTGCACCATATAGACTTACTTAAGGAAACTGAGTCTGTGAGTCCGGAAACTATGTGGAAAGCAAGTCGTGCTATTACGCTTTTCAAAATTTTAATAATTTCATTGATAGCCCATTCCTCTTGGGATGTTATGATTTATACGGATCAGACTACTACAGCCGGAGTCGACACTATGATCTGTTTAAAGTACCAAACAGTAGAACCGACGTCCTGGCAAAGCGCACGGTGAGGAGAGTGGTGCTGTTAAATGAACTTGCAAACCATTTGGATGTAATCTCTATATGCTTTAAAACTATTATTGAAGAGTCGCCTACCTAAATGCTAATGTGGAAATTAAATTGTACTGAAATTGAAATAATATTGTGTTGTACAAAAATAATAATAAAAAAAAAAAATAACGTATTACGAGAGGGGTCAGTGGCGATGTTTTTAGGGCTCAAACATATTGCCCCATTCAAGTATATCTTTGATGTCATACAAAAAATGAATAAAGAATGCTAAATCAGTTTCTGTCCACCCGGCAAATTTTTAACCCTTTGACATCTTGAATTGTTTTCAAACAATATTATTTGTAAGATTTTTTCACCAATGACGACAGCAAAAACTAAACTCAAGATTTCAAAAGAGAGTGTTTTTTTCATAGTGAATACCGCACAAGAATCTCAACTGCTCCCGTCTGGAGCCAGTGAGACTATAGCATCCCCAATTGGGGTATGTTATGAGGCTGAAGGTAGTGTGGAGGGGAAGGAGGTGGGGAAGAGGAAGGTTAGAAAGTACCTAACTATTCAGATCTGGTCACCAAACACGGCTAAAGCCATTTTCAAGCAACGTTTCAATTCTGAATGGTGGTCTTACACCGGGGCGATACTGATAGTATCTTCCACTCTGGAACATGCCGCAAATATACTATATATTATTTTTAATGAATTAATTGTGAAATAACACAAATTAATCAAATAAAATTTATTTGCGCATGCCGGGTTCAAACCCGCGACCTCCAGATTGTGAGTCAAGAGTCTTACCCACTGGACTACGGAGGTTTTCAAGTTGCAAACATCCTGCAATACTGTTTTCATTTATGTTGGCAAACGGAAAACTATCTCATTAAATCACACGGTAGATTATAACATAGAATACAAAAAAAACATAATACGAGTATAGCAAAAATACTCACGTTATAATTTTTATTTTTTTTTAACTTAGCTCCATACAGGAGGCCCAATAAAAACAATTTCCCTCAGGGCCTATACCATTTTTAGGGATGCCGTGTTGTCTTTTTTTAGAAATCAAGGAGTGGATGTTCTGTGAAGGATGGTAAGTATGCGAAGTGGAATCTGGGGATCAGTGTGTCCAGGTGTGACGGACGAATGAATTCATCCCTCACTGTTCCACTAGAGCGCCAAGACAATTATTAAAAAAATACGTTCAGCACCATAGATTTTCATACTACTTGATTCGCCCGCGCTCATTAAAAAATCATACCTCTGAATTGATAAGAAAACAGACATATCTACTGTTATTTCTCCTTTAAAGCCAATCTTACCTGTATTTCATTATTTACTTTAAGTTTGTGAATTTAAAACGATGAACATGAATGATAACATTGTACATTTCTATTTTAATAAAATGTGTAATGTCCCCAAAAAATTTTAGATCATTTTTTCAGTTGACGTAATCATTTTTAAATTTTAATTAATGAGACTAAAAATTAACTTCGATAATTACAAATTATATATCTGTAGTTTTTTTATGAATCACTGTAACTGAACTAATATTAAAAACCGAACACGTTATGGTAATATACTTAGGATTATAATAACAAAATAGATTCCGCAGCGAAAACAGAAAAAAATTTACAGGTACAAACTGAACTTCATTTTTACATCTAAAAAATAAACATCAATCAATCATGACACCGCCATAAAAAAATAAATATAACGGCTGACTATCCTTGTTGCTAATTTAATTACAAACGTTTCACTGCCGTCTATTGATCATCGGTGAAAGCTTTATATCAGCTAGCAAGACACAAACATTGGGTCCGCGGGGAGGTTCAAATAAATTTTAATTATTTTGAAAAGTACGCGCCCACATTGTGGCATCATCAAAAAACGCAATCATGACACCGCCATAAAAAAAAATCAATATAACCGTTGACTATTTTTGTTGGTAATTTAATTACAAACGTTTCACTGCCGTCTATTGATCATCGGTGAAAGCTTTATAACAGCTAGCAAGACACGAAAATTGGGGACGAGGTACGAGGTGAGGTTCAAATAAATTATAATTATTTTGAAAAGAACGCGCCCACATTTTAGCCGCCTGGCGTTCAAGTGTAAAAGCAAACTACCCACAGTGGGTGCCTAGCGTCCCAGTGGTTTAGAGCCCGCGCAGACAGCTAAGCGTTCAGCGTTCAGCGTTCACTGGCGTTCACCTAGCGTTCTGCCGGTTGCGTTCTACGCGAGTTCTAACTGACACAGCACACGGTCAAATATTCTGGTTCCATTTTTCTAAAAGCTTGTACGTGAAACATGTATTTTGATAGCTCGTCTTCAGAAGACGAAGCATTGCTTTTGTTGACTTTGGAAGAGTCTAAAAGAAAAGAAGACACTGGGTGCATCCGATTAACACTGAGCGAAATGAAAAGGAGGTTTCAGTATTCTTTTTCCTAAATTACTTAAAGATGAAAAACGTTTTTTTTTATTTACTTCCGAATGTCAATAAGTAGCTTTAATGAATTGCATAATTATATAAAAAAAATATATATAATTACATAATTATAAAATAATAAATATATAGTTATTTATAGAATTATTTTCCCATTTGGTCTCTGGTAGGTCGACATGTTGCTCTTGTATTGTTTTGTTTTTACAATACTTATATAATACAATTGACTAGATGATCATTTGGAGAAGTGTGTGAAAGGGTTTAGTTTTTCCTGTGGGGAAAATTTAATCCGAATCTGGTACATATAAAAAATATTTTTATTATCATACAGTCTGTGTCACTAAGATTATATAAAAACTGCCTTTCCCTTACTAAAAAATTCATTTTTCGGTGTCGGTCATCTTGCGAGCGAGGCGTTCCACGAGTTCTTTGTAATTCTGACAATAGAACGCAAGAACGTAAGCGTTCACACTGACCGGCGCGGTCTGACTGCCGCTGTGTCTGCGCGGCGCTATAGTGGAACTACTTACAAAGAACGCGGAACGCAGAACGCGGAACGCCGAACGCTTGCTGTCTGCGCGGGCTCTTATTAAATTATTGAAAAAGTCCCATAAAACACAGGGACATGACAATACACAGTATCAGTGGCGGGCCGAATCGGGAAAGACTGGTTGCCTTACATCGCAGTAGGAGGGATGGATTCACACATCCGCCTCTCCTGGACACACTAACCTCCAGATTCCTACCCACTCCTCATCCCATTTTCCTTCCCACCTTCTTTTCCTTTCCTTAAAAAGACCCTCCACACAGCACTCTCAAAGATGACATAGGCCCTTGGGGGAATTTATTTTTCTCAGGGCATCCCATGTGGAGCTAATGTAAAAAAAAATTATATTATTATTATGTTAGGAATATTTTTTTTAACTTAAAAATAATGGAATAATTATTACTCTCACTGATCATGATTCAACATTTTTTTATTTGTATTTTGAAACAAATACTGTATTGGGATTTATTAGTTTCAAATATTTTCCCTGATGATTAACACTGCAAGGCTGTCGGAAATTTTGGTTCAAGAAAATAATTAACTTATGAGGGCGCCTCCGTGGTTGAGCTGTGAGACCCATGACTACGACGACAGTGAAAAATGAGATTAACGACAAATAAAAAATATTTTTAAGATCGGAGACGAAATTTTTCCACCACGGAAATAATTCGGGTCCCAGGGGGTTAAGGGTAGCGCTCCCTACACAACGCCGACCTCATTAAACCGCCCGGCAGCCTCTCGCTAATGCGGAAAAACACACTTTTTATTATTATTTACTTTAGGCTCTGCTTCATCATACTTCGTACTACCAGGTTAGGTATCATTTGATACTCGTTTCCTACCCACCTTCCAGGCACCCGATACTCTAGAAATAATGGTGTTACATCACGACATATGCTAATTAATAGGCAAATAATTTTTTTTATCGTTTAAGTTTTAGTTTTTAATGTCTTTCACGATATTTTGTCGTCATGACGAAACTTGTTT
Organism: Limnephilus rhombicus; assembly: GCA_929108145.2. Classification (NCBI taxonomy): domain Eukaryota; kingdom Metazoa; phylum Arthropoda; class Insecta; order Trichoptera; family Limnephilidae; genus Limnephilus; species Limnephilus rhombicus. Next base: position 30,698,781 of record OV815288.1, on the reverse strand, counting down.
TGAGAGCTACAAAAGACTTCAATAATTTAGGCACAATTATATTATTATATAAAACCCTTGTCAGATGCCAACTAGGGTACAACTCTACTTTATGGTCTCCCTTTTAGAATATTCATTCCGATTGCATTGAAAAGACTCAACATAAAGGTTTAAAAAACTATAATTTGCACAATCCAGTACAAAATATAGATTTTAATTACCTACTGGATAAAATGTCCTAATTGAAACTTTCAGAAAGAAAAATTAACATAGATTTAAAATTGTTACAAAATTTACTGCCCTGAATTGCTTCAATTAATCGACATCCATGTTAGCAAAAGATCTTGCCGATATTTATTACCCTTTTACTTTAACAACACCAGGACACTTTCTTCCCGAAATTCCCCAAATAAGAGACTTCACACTTTTGAAAATAAATTAATATTTTGGTCTGGGAGATATATTTCACCTTAAAGATTACCAGTATAAACATTGTTTATTCGAATTATTTAATATACCTAGACACAAAACGTATTGCATAATTGCCGCAATTTTTATTTACATTTAATGTATATTTATTTGTTAGTGATACTCAACTTATAAACTACAATGTAAACGCCCATTAGGGCGTGTAATAAATGAATAAATTAAACTTATTATTATTACCTATTGGTTTATCTTTGGGAATAGTAAAATTTTCACCTGAAGCGTTTTCTTTGCTCGCGGTATGATTGATGTGTGGAGATGGGAGGGAGAGAACCTCTGATATAAAAAAATCATCAAACTATAAAGTTAGGCACACCTTAAAATTATCTCCCATAAAGGCTTATCACACTGTCTAACCATGACCATGAAAATAATGATGTTAAGACGCGGCGGAGGCAAATTAATCGACAAATACGACTATCAAAATTATTAATGACCTTATTTTAATCTAGGGAACCGTTCTGACAATGGCTGTGTTATTTACGGTTGCCACGTGCTCTTGGGGATAGTGAAAAAGGAAGAAGACGATTATCATTAATTTGGAGTTATCCTTTTCTTATTTATGGTATTCGATTGTATTTCAGCCTTGATTAATAAATTGTTTATTACGTACTTAGATTTTTTTTATGTGAACACCGCAAAGAGTCTCAACAAGAATCTCACTGTTCCCAAACGCCTGGAGTTAGTGAGACTATGGCATCCCTTATTGTAGTATACAGGGTGTTAAGGGACGTACTTGACTTACTTTATTAACCAGTGATTCCTGACATTATTTGGAGTAAAAAATGTTAATGAAATTTTGGTCTCCGGTGACATTTTTGATGTTTTTTTTTTTTTTCAAAAACATAAAAAAATGGTAGTTGTTGAACAGTTGGAGGCGGGGTAAGGGGTTCGTCGGACACCCGGCTGAGTGACCAGTGACAACATGCGGAAGAATTTTTTTTTGTTTGATTTTGATGAAAAAAATTTTGAAAAAAAAAGGTCGTCAAAAAAAGTCACCGGAGACCAAAATTTCATTTACATTTTTTATTCCAAATAATGTCAGGAATCACTGGTTAAAGTAAGTCAAGTACGTCCCTTAACACCCTGTATTGTGAGGTTGAAGTTATAGGGGAGGGGAAGGAAATGGAAAATATGAAAGTGGGGAAGTTCCTGTCTATTCAGATTTGGTCACCAAACACGCCTTCAAGCAACATTTTAATTCTGAATGGTTGTCTAATACCAGGGCGATACTGAGAGCATCTTCCACGCTATATTATCAAATTGTGAAATAACAGAATTCAATCAAAATAAAATTTACTTTTGGGAAACTTAGGAGGCGCTAAAGGGAACCGCCGTCCTCGGGACTATTTATTGGTAAACCAACACTTCTGCCATAGGTCACCAGAATGGTTCGCTACGTTTGGTGTCTTAGCAGGGGTGCCTCGGTTTATGGAGGGAGGTTTGTCTAAGTCTTGGCGGCGGATGCTTTTTTCCAGCTACTGCGTGGCGAGCAGAATCGGGAGAGACTGGTTGAGGGAAACCTTTTGACCTCTCCAGCCAGACTCTTTCGACCCACCGCTTTGCACTGCAGTTGGATTGGATGGATTCGTACAGTACGGCATTCACAGCATATATTTATATGTTATTTCATTGTTAGAGCCTTACCTGCAACCACAGATGCCATTAAGTTGCAGCCGTTCTTAAATGAATTATTAACGTGATAATCTGTTTATGAACAGAACACAGAAACCTGTATTATGGAAGGTAAGTATCACCTTGGATAAAATCAGTACAATTATTAGCCTGCATAAAAAGCATACGTAAAGAGCATACGTAAAAGGTATTACATTATCATTGCTATGAAAAGGCAAAACAAACTGTGATACTTTATTACTAGTACTAAATCGTGAACTGTCTTGTTGATTCCTTATAACTTTTAGAAAAGATCGCAGTCGTTATCTCGAACAAAACTTATCTAGAATACCACACTAATCGAAATACGCGTATGCGTATAACTCTTTCAATGTCCCATAGTATTCGATATCGGGTCGTTAACAATAACACTTCTTATGTAGATGGCGATAAGGATTACATTGCGGCTTAACAACAGCAGCCTGTTTTGATTTACGCAAGAAAAAAATCGCTAGAAGTGTAATTTATTTTATTTTATTAATTTATTATGCGTCTTAATTTTAATTTATTATGCGTCTTATGTGTCCTATTTATGGTATGTACCTACATACATTAAGTAAATTACCGGGTGATGTCCGTTGTGAGGAGGTGTGTGCGTCTGTGCGCGTGTGTATGCGAGTATGTTATGTTCCAGTATGTGCATTGAACAAAATATATTATTGACATGATGCTCTTTTTAAATTTAGGCAGTGAATCGGAGAAAATGTCGATGTTAGAATTTAGACCAATATTATTGAACATAATATAAAGAGCACGATTGATTGGCGAGTTTTGCTGCATTTTTTTTGTAAACGTGTGGAATAATTCTGCATGGCGTGTACGTCTTCAGGGTATGTTAAAATTAACTACGGAAAGAAGTTCAATACAGTCAATGTTATTATTTAAAATTTTGTGTATAAATGTCATTTCAGCTATTGCTCACCTTTGTTGCAAAGTTTGAAATGTGAATTCAATGTTATTGTTAATTTGAGGGTACGATATTTTATAAATTTGTTTTGAATTTGTTCTATGTATAATTTGAACGGCGGGTTCCAAATTGGCGAGGCATATTCCGGTATACTTCAGACTAATGCAAAATATTATAGCAGGTTTTATTAACCTGTCACCTATTACTTCCTAGCTTTCAGAAAGACCGATAAGAAACCCTCCAGTATTTCAAAAACCAATATGTTGTAGACATTTTCTGTTGTAACTTGAAATCACTTAATTGATGCTCACTGAATTGATAACTTGAAAAATTTTAATTTTTTGAAAATTAGACCGATCACTATCCAGATTGTTTTATTTAGAATAGTTTAATTGTGTTTCTTTATTTCATACTAGTTGGTCCCCGGCATGCGTTGCAATGCCATTCAAAGAAATAAATTGATTCTCCCTGCATGTCCTTTCCCGTGCGTCCCCGATCCCTTCCACCTTCTCTTCCCTCTCCACGAACCCCACCTTCCCCGTTCCCTTTCCCCTGCTTTTGCTCCCTGCCGCTAAAATATGTGAAATACACACATTTTCATTAATATAAAAAAAAACGCCAGAGCTTACCATTATTCCTACATAGCCTATATGTTATTCTGATGTATAAGCTATATTATTTTAAAGTGTCATTAAAATCCATTCAGTTGTTTTTGCGTGAAAGAGTAACAAACACACGTACATCCATACAAACTTTCGCGTTTGTAATATTAGTAAGATTGTATTTTCCTTTGGAGGTGTGCATACATACGTTCACCGTTTGTCACATTTTTGATTTTGACATATATACATAGTATGTAAGAAAGAGGGGCAGCATTATATGTTTAAGAACAAAAGCAAAACAATCAGTGCATTGACATTTAACGTTTTTGAATTTTTGGAATTCACTCACTTATCACAATATTCCTGCAGCTCTTTCAAAAGATGAGAATTCGTTTTATACAAAATGTATGAGGAAAAGAATTTTCTTCATAATTATATTTTTCGTGATTTTTTCCGATGTTTTAATAGCAATTCTGCTATTTGGGGCGGAGACAAATCCAACAAATCAAAGATCATAGAAATCAATCCAGCCGTTCCCGAGTTATAAATGGTGTAACTAACCCGATTTTGTTTAATATACATATTAAGATAATTTTTTTTTTCTTTTTGTTATTTTGTAATATGATGTGAAGGTGCATATACTAAATCAAAATTTAACTTAGTGGAACTTAATTAGTAAAGAACTTACTATTGTTTGTTATTCATACTTTAATGTACGACTATGTCATTGTGTTTCCGAAATATATGTAAATAAATATAATTGCTACAATTTTTTTTTTTATTTTACCTTCACTTTATTCGAATAGAAAAAAAAATATATAACGAGCATGTTACATAGATTAATAATGTTCAGTGAAGTATATAGTTTCATTGAGTCGTGCAATCAAAAGGCACATATATACAAAGATCTCCGTTTGTTTGTTGGCAAATCATTATTTTTCCGAAACAAACAACATTATTATTCATAAATAATACGATGAAAAGATGTCCAATTATATTTTGTTTTCCTATGTTGTTCTCGACTTTGACTTCTCAACTGTTTTCTAATGCAAATGAGAACATGTTACCTTGAAAGCAACTGGAAATAATTTTACAAATAAAAGTCTACGCGTTGCGCAGTAAGTGTAAACACCAATTATTATTATAGTGAAATGAAATAAAATATTTTAATTTCATTGTTTATCTCTTTGAAGCACATTTATTTTCGGCCAATTTTGCAACTTTTCAATACATTATTATAAAATTATAACGAAGCAAAAATAATAGTAAAAAATTGGCCGAAGGCTTTTCAGGAATGATGTGATCAATTTTTGATACCACCATGCAAAACAGTTGTTGATAGGATCTGAGATCAGAGCACCAAAGTATTATGTTATCTTGTAACATCTTCACCATCAACCAAAAAATAAACAAAAGTGAATAAAGTGGGTCTTATCTTGTGAGTATCAACGTAACTCATTAAGGCGATCCAATAGTTCAGGAAAAAATCGAAATCGGAATTCACGTCTTTTATGGGAGGAGTTTAAAAATACTTGAGAAAAAGCTTTTGGAAACGTTGGAAAAGGTATTTGAGATTTTTTTTTACGGGTTGATTTCGTAAAGGCCCGTAAAAAATATTAATTCCATTTTTTCGCATTGTTTATTGTAAGAAAACGGAAATTTAAAATTGATTGCACGAAACTAAGCGACGCACAGTCACACAACTGTATCCCGCTCCGGCCGGGACGTGACTGATACGTGTGCCCAGTGCATGGTTCTTGGGCCCATGCCATAAGGGTCACTTCAAGAATCCAAATTCGGGCCGTATTGATTGATGCCAAAAATAACAACGAAAAAATTCATATTTTATTTCATTTTATGAAGTTCGGGCTTAAGTATAATTTTTTTGCGATTATTGTAAAAGAAACTAAATTTGCCACATTATACAATAAAACCAAATCCAAAAAGGGGTTTATAAATAGGAGAGTTTGGACTTGAAAGTGTTTTTTATGGACCTTATACTTTATTTTTTTATAGGCTTATTAAAAGACTTATAAAAAAAATTACCGATATTTTTAAGGACCAAGGTGTGTTCTACATGCAGTATTTAATTGAAGCATCTGTAATTCTTCTAAGAAATCAAATTTTTAAAATGAAAACATATGATTTTGTATGATTTTACATTATTTAGTATGGCTTCATCTTAAGGTTATGCCTCCGTCAAATCCTTTGTGTTTACCCGAATTCCCTTGCAAACTTTGTCATTTATACGACTATCGCAACATTGCAAAACCAAATTTTGTATTAAAATTATGAAATTATCTTTTGAATTTTTTTTATGAGATTTGACAAAAAGGCCCCCCTGATATAAACATAATCCCGTACAGCAACAAAAAACGTCATGTCGGAACGAAACGCGATCACTCTGTGATATTTCTCTTTTTCTACTCTCGTATATTTGTCTGTATTTTATTTACTCCTGGGCACTTGGCACCAGTCGTAATGTTTCGTCTTTTTCATCTTTATACTTATTTAACTCTCCTGTTCATCGACAAGACAGTTGTAATATTCTCGCCTTTTCTCTTGGCTCTGATCGATATTTAAATTCTTAAGGCTTTGCATATGTGTGGTAGGGATGGAAAATTCCTCCCCTACGTCACACAAGCCTTTATAAATTTGGACCCTTATTTCCTCTGATAACTACAGAAAGCTACTTAAAGCTCCCTTGTACTACATACCTTTAGCGATATATGTACTTAACTAATAAATACGTTATTTACGACTTTGAACGTAAATATTTTCGTATTTAGGTTGTAATTAAACTCCATCAAACGTTGTGTAATTTTTTGATTTATGATATAGGACTTTAATTACTTTAAATTTTGTGGTAACCCTCTTGATTCTAAACAGAGTGTTGAATTTCAAACTGTATTGGTCTCTCTCTTGCAAATTTAACCTTAAGTAATTTCTCTAAATGAACTAACTTCCCTTTGACGTTTATTATGATTCCCTACATCCTAATGAATTCATGAATAAGCAATACTAATCGAAACTACACATGACTAATTGAACAGATAATTAAATATAACTCAAATGGTTAAATGTTAGTAAATTTGATTATGATTGTATCTTGTATCTGCTGGGCGCCCCTCCGTTTAGATTCAGCTGCTATAAGGTACATATAAAGATGGATTTAGTAGGTTAATGTAATTAGTTAATTGCATATTTGACGAACTCAGAATAACCCTTTTTCTGGCAAAATTTGGCTCCTGCCTCCATCAAGTAAGCAGGGTGATCAGGAGTCAACCCAAAATTCGCACAGTCTTTTGGCACGGTTCAATTGATTGATACCTAAGTTATCGCGTCCCAAATGAACCTTCCTTCGCCATCATGCGCTGCCTTCAGGTCTTCCCCCGAGCCCAGATACCTCCAAATTCCTACTCCTCCAAAGTTTACTATTTACTTAGGGCGAACCGGTTTCGTCTTATATGCAATCATATACTCACGGGTTTGTGTGGAGTTACGGGTCGTGAATCCTCCATCCACGTTCAAGAAATGAGACGAGAGTGACCCGACAGGCCTAAAGCACTAATTGTAAGTGAGTTCGTTTCATTCAATGAACAGTACATAAAAAGATATATATGTAAACATACGTTTTGGGAAGGTTTATAACTCGCAATACGAAACTACTTGCAACGCATCCCGAGCTCGGATCTCGCCCATCGGATTCTGCACAATCCTCAGATTGATACCGAATATATACGTAAGAATAGTGTGAAATATAAATACATACTAGTACATTAAGATCTTATCTGGCGATGTGTTCTGGAGATTCGCCATAACTCCAAGCTTTTGTTTGGTTTTGTTTGAGAGATCCGCCATCTCTATGGTTTGATTAATGGTCCTTGTTATAGAAGCGACCACTGCCTTCTGTTGGTTGAACTGTATTTTTTTTTTTTTTTTTTTTTTCCCTCCCCTCCAATGTTCAACTTTTGATAAATTCTTGCTATCCCGTGATTCTCAATTGAATCATGTAAATCTTCATTACCCCTTATTAAGCTATCCCGTGATTTTTCAACTGTTTCATGTAAGTCTTCAATACACCTTTTTGAACTATCCCGTGATTTATCAACTGTTTCATGTTAAATCTTCAACACACCCTTTTGAACTATCCCGTGATTTATCAACTGTTTCATGTAAATCTTCAATACACCCTATTAAGCTATCCCGTGATTTATCAAATGTTTCATGTAAATCTTCAATACACCTTTCTGAACTATCCCGTGATTTATCAACTGTTTCATGTAAATCTTCAATACACCTTTTTGATCTGCTATAATAAATCTGTTAATTTTCAATTGCTTAGGTCTGTAGATACCTCTTTACGATACTCTTCAAATTAAAAATAGTGTTTAATTCCTTTTTTTTTTTTTTTCTTTAATAATTGCGCAATATAATAATTTTATCCCGTTCCTAGAAGTTAATACCTAAGTACGATATCCACTAATCAAGGTCATTTTTTTTTTCTTTTTACTGTATTCGAACTAGTGTCCCAGTGACCGACTTATTTTGTAAACAATTTGAGCTTTGTAAACATTCTCGACGGCCTCGTGACCTAGATTCAAGCGTATGAGGTATGTTTACTTTAGACATTCCGGAGACGTGTGAGATGACTCTAAAATTTTCTTTGTTTGATAATGATGTACTTAGCGCAATTGTCTAGTCTGATACCCGATTACGTATACATATTTATTCATTTATATATACTTTGTCTCAATAAATAATTTATAATATTGATATGTATAATTATTTTATGATTGAAATAATTTCTAATATCATAACTTATTTCAAATGCTCTGGATTTTCTGAAATTATATTAATACATACATAAAATTTAATATAAAATATTGATTTGTAAATTTATCACACATAACTACTTTTAATAGTTATTGATGAATTCAGAGGTAGGAATCGATACCCTTTTCCTCTTTTTATATAAGTGTTTTTCTTTTTGATTAAAATTTTTCTTGGGAACAAAAATTACATATATATATGTATATATACATACATTTATAAATATATAAAATATACTTATTATACTTATAATATTTTAATATAGTTACATATCACATAGTAAGAGAGTAATATCTTGGTCAAATAATTAATCCAAATACCAATGTTTGCTGCATTCCGCCTTCTCCTTGGAATCTGTAAAATTTTATAACGGAAAAGACTTACCCCTACCAAGGTTTTTCCGACCGGGAAATACACGGTAACCTTGCTGCGATTTTCCTAAATTAATTTTTATTTTCCTAAATTTAATTAAATCTTTTTGACTTCAAAAATTTTTTTTTTTCATTTAATCTAATTAATTAAAATGATGTATGAACTCTATCGTTCTAAACTGTATTTTATCTCAAAACTCGTTGGTTAGATAACACTTTAAATGATAGTTACTTCACGATTAATTTAGAGATGGTAAATTGTTGTTAAATTAAATTTTTATCCCTCCGAACTTTTATGTATTAATAAAATATTATTTTGTTTTATTATTATTATTTAAGATAATTAGTTTAAATATTTATTATTTGTTAGAACACTTTCACTTAGATTGAACACACGTATTTAATTATAACTTCTTCACGCTAAATTATCACATCACTTCATTTATTTATTGCACTAATATTAAACGCGAAATTTCTAAGTTTAAAATTACGATATTAAGTGATTATAAAATCCGAATTTTCCACTAAAACAAATTGTATTTATCACGAGCACTTTTATTTTTCACAAGTAATTAATGCGTTGGCTTTATTTTTAATTTCCACTGATTCTAACTGCAAAGTATTTTTTTTTTGTAGATCACTGACTAGAATGTGAAATTTTTCTAAGTATCAAAATAATTATCACTTAGAATTTTTCAAATTTAAATCACCCACCGTTTCGTCACGTTCCGCGAACTTACAACTTTTTCGACCACGACCGTAGACTCCCCTCAACTGGCATTTGTCTAGACTTTTATACCCCTCTCAGGTCCAAAAGATCGTATCTGAATCTCCTATAATAAACCAATCTAATTACTATCAACTCGTAATTTCTTGAAACCTCTCCATTATTGTCGAATGCGGTCTCTTAGTACCTTCCGTGTTTGATACTTTAAATTCTGTCTCGTACTTCCATACTTACAAGATCCGGATTTAGTAAGATCCATGTTTAATGGCCCAACTTCCTTTGTCCTGGTGTTCATACAAAATTAGCTGGAATTTAATAATTTTAAAGTTCTATTTTCATCTATTTCGTAACATGTCCGTGCGTACGGCATCTACCATATGTTCCAAATCTGTCCCCAAATTCGCCTATCAGAGATATCTTCATGTCGAAGCCTTTCTCGCAAATTGTTCATTTTTATTTTATTATTTTTCCTCGAGTTTTTCTGTATTCTATATGAACCTTTCCATTTAAAACCGAATTTTCTCTATTTACGTCGTATATTTGAATTTTCCATTTTTTCTCGAATTTTCTTTTATTCACGACACTCTTTCCATGAATTTCCTTATTTATTCTTACGTTATTGTTCATATCTCTATAGATTTTTATATTTCAAGCCGTATTTATTTTATTCACTGTTAATCTAAGATTTCCTTTGTTTTTCTCTGTCGTATCTTCTCTCCCCTCGCTTCCCTGTACTTCCCTGATATAACCATATCGTTTTTTGATGTTTGCTGCCTCTTGGAAAATTTCATTTTCTATTTGTTATTAATAAATATATCATTTTTAACATTTTTATAGGAGATAACCCCACTTCGGCCCTTAAATTCCTGTCATTTTTATTGCTTCATAGAGAACGCCTTACAAATTTCGTCCCGTTCTTACGCAAAATCCCATAAACCATATGCCTTGACAGTTGTATACATTAATTCCTGTACCCACCTGGCAATAAATCCTTTTTTATTTCAGTGTCGTTAACTTTTATGAGAATTCTTTAATGTAAATATTTCATAAGACCCATGATAATTTTTATTACCTTTTTAACGGCTAATCGTCCTTATCTAAACAATTTTCATGTTCGAATATTCCTTGTTTATCACAACAAAATACATCTGAAATCGACAACCATTGTAATGCCTCATTTTTATCTGCAATCGCGTACTATGTTACTCTATAAACTCCATTTTAATTACGTAAAATGACTCCTTTTCCTGAGTTTTTCTATCGCAATGTTTTCAGCATTTTCCACTCCCCTCCGTACTGCACTCTACTTTCTTCTCTAACACTTGTTACTGCTCTAGACATCTGAAATGTACCCTCGCCTATTCTTTAAAACTCTCATTTTTTTTTGACGTTTCCTCCCTAAATCTTTCATCGTAATATCCTAGCTCCGTCTAAAATTGATAACAATAATTTTCCATTGTTTTTTCAACATTTCCATTTCCTTTAGCACGTTTTCCCTCGAATCGATCATCTCCGGTCGTCACAAACAATCGTATTATAGATGGAAATCTCTCTAACACCTTACAACACGTTTTCGTCACTTGCTATGCAATTTTTCACTTAAACTTTTCCATCGTTGTTTACGTGTATCCTTTTTTCCGCACCTGATATGCTTTAATGCGTTCGAGAACTAGGGTTTCTGATCCCTGTAATGTACCGGTTAACCATAACATTTCTTGGGGTCATCGTTCTTTTGTCCCTGAACAGATTATTTCTTCCCATGGAGTTTATTCACCTCTCGGTTTGGTGGGAACGTCAAACTCATTAATTACATCCCTAATTGCCAAGTCCAAAGGTCGTTCCTTTGTTCTAAAAATGGGCTCGGCCCTCTCCTTGTTGATAGACTAACTTGGTTTTTAATCGTTTTTGCTGTAATCCAATTGGCTGTCAATATATCACGGCCTAAAGTATATTGGGGAGTCCCTGTCTTTGATTATTTGTTGATACCATCTGTGATTTTTTTATCAATACTCGTCTCACTTTGTCTAATTATAGATCCCTACCGTAAATATGAATTCACTTTACTCTAATCCGATAGATGTCGTAGACGTGTCCGTTTTATAAGTAATTGATATTTTCTTTTTAAATTAAAGTGGGAAGCTACGATATTTCCTAATTTTCACTGTTGATCAATGCAATTCATCACAACTCTCCCCTTGATACCACCATGCAATGCATGGGAAGAAAATTCTATGTTCAAATCAATAGTGTATTTAAACTACAATTGCAGAGTTTCAATTTGAGCTAAATTGCTCTGCTCTATCTATTGGACAACTTGTAAAATTGCGTAAACTGTTTTTCCTCTTTCTCACAAACTGGTACTTTACAAAATATAACTAACTTACTTATCATCTACAATTTGCACAACGACGTAAAGTAGTAAGCTTATTAGTAAGTAGATGCAATTTTTCAGGAGTTTTTCAGGGTCCAATTGCGGACATGCGACTTAGTCCCTTAATATCCACTTCACCAAGCGCAGATCTCCGCTTTTCGGTGCAATTGTGTACATCGTCAGCATAAAGTCCAATGTAAACTCGCCTGCTAACATCTTTGACTTTTTCTATCTAAAATTTAAAAAAATTCTCATTATTAAATTTAAAATTTGTATGCAGGTACCTTATCATAAGATAAATTATTTTTAAAGCACGTAAAACGGGAAATTATAAAAATTCAATTTATGCACGTTCCAGTTCTATAAAGAGGTTGAAAAATAGTAAATGTCATAAACAATCTCGGATACTTGAGATTTCAGTTCAGAAAAGTGAGGTGCTACCGTCATCAAACCTTTTAAGGTGATTTTTCTGATATCCCTTTTGATAATTATTTAATTAATTATTTTTTTTAATTTATAAACTAATTATTTTTAATTTATAAATAATATTTGACAAGTTTAAGTATTTCCCCAAAAAATGTAGTCAATTTGTCTCGACGCCACCTAGCGAGGGATTTAACACTTACAATGTCTCTCTCGCAAAAATAAAGTTGGTTGTTTTCAGGTGGAAAAAATATAATAAGCAGTAATTGTTGTATGAAACACTAGTATATATTGAATTATTTGGCGGGTATTTGATAAGCCCCCATAGCTCAGTGGTCAAGAACAACTGACCGGCAATCAGAAGGACACGGGTTCATGTCCCGTTGGCGGCAAGTATCTTTTCTCGGAAGATTTTTCAATGTTGATGAGTGTTTCAAGCTGATAATTATTGTTAATTATTTAATTATTTTCTTTTGCACTTGCTTTTTTATCATAATCTTACGTAGGTGATTGTGCTGTGCCTTTCTCACTAGGAATTCCTATGTTGAAAGCAGGCGCATATTAGCATAAATAGTTGAAAACAAAAATAAGGATAACAACAACAATGTTATTTAAATTTAAAGTAAAAGTACAAGGAAAATCAGCATCGTACCAATGGAAAAGCATGCATTAGGAGATTCTAAAAATATTGTTAATATATGACCTATCTTTGCTTGTGATTCAAAACTTGGTATCCGATTTGTATTTTACATAATTAGTGTGCTGTCAGTTGAAGTGTATTATAAAGTTTTGTTGCAAGGTACCTGAAGTTTCTTTGACCAAACGTTGTTTTGGCGAAAGGGATAAGTAAGAGATTTTGCCCCTTGGTTTCGAATCACGAACAGTTTGGATATTGTCAAAAATAGTTCAATGTTAAATTACAAGTTAAATAGATAAATTAATATATTTTTGGCATAAAGTTTCCTAATGGTAATTTCAGTAGGTAGTGACAAATTTAACCATTTCCACTTGCCTGAGCTTGAAGATAGTTGATTTTCTGTTAAATGCTAATAGTAAGATTTCATTGAATTATTGTCTACCTTTACCCAAATTCACCAGTAGGGAATTTTATGTACTCTTCGAAACCTCCAGTAAGTTTGTAAGGTTTTTGACATTAACAAAGTAAAAAAGTAAATAAAATAAGAATAATAATAACAATAGTAATTGAATAATTTGTACATCGCCGTTTTCATGAAAAATCACCTCTAGGGCGTTGTACAAATTTGTAATATATTTCTACAATGCTAATTCTTATTTCTAACTTGATAAACCATTATCGCAACTAAAGGCTAAAATTGAAATATATATTGCATTTAAATATATTTTGCTTAAATATTGGTTCATCGATCACGAGACATCACTAAATGTACAATGCATTTGACCAATGAACGCGATGCTGGGTAAAAATATACATTTTTATTTTTTTATTTCATTTTATAATATATACCCTGTTCAGGCAGAAAATATACAGGACCATACTTACCTGGTAGGTCACTTGAGATTAACACTGTTTATTTAGAGAAATTTAGATACAATTGGCATGCAGAGGACATAATTGGGAACACAAGAAACTATCATTTTACGCCATTATACATTTTAATAATAAGTCACAATAATATGTTCTGTTATGAACGTTTTTGGGAAAGCAAAATCTAAATTTTATGATGAGCGAAACAATAGTACAAGGATTTTGTTAAATTATTTATCTTCCCAATTGTTTTTCGCCCTTCGGTAAGATAAGGATTGATTTGTGAGGCTTCAAATAAACTAAATCTAATAAAAAATTATAATCTATATTGTTGAAATTCAATGTAAACGAATAAAATAAACTGACCGAAGATCAAATATTTACATAGACTGATGTGTGGTTTAAGTGGATGCGGATGTCGAAGGACCTTGAATATTTTTTTTATTTTTTATGTATTTTGAAATGTATGAAAGACCACTGCACAAGTAAAAATGAAAGCACATAAGGAAACGAAGGAAGGGACTTACTGCGGAACCTTGTGGCACTTCTCTCATTCTTCTATCTCGGCTAGGTTTGATGATTTATTTATTTATTTATTTTCCATGTTCTCCGTAAAACGGTTATTCACCAATACATTATGGAGAAGATTACAAATTAGACAAAAAGTATAGCAAAACACATAAAAAGGTCAGTTTCACTACTTTGTGACATACGTCAAAAGATAATTGTTAAACTGCCTGTAGGTTACGTAAAAAATGTCGATGGTCAATGCAGACTCGTTGAGCAGTTCAGTCGCTCTGTTGACTGGCGCGTTCTGATAGGCAGAAGTCCTCGCTTTTGGAGCATAAAAAAGGGTATGGGACCTTCCACGAGTATACTTGTCTGGGACATATAAGTTAATCTCTTTCAAAATAGGTGGATTATGTATAGTTCCAGAGATTATCTTAAAAAAATGTTTTCCTAAAAATATTTTTCGGCGGGCTTCTAATGTATTAAGATCGAGCATTCCTGCTAAGAATAAGGATGGATACAGGAAAGGGTAGTAATGGTAGTAAAGGGATGTACATACTCGTAAGACTATCAGTCGCGGTACTTTACTGCAGTTTGCGGATGCGGCATGCGGAATATTAAATGTTTACGCGGCGAGTTTCGATTGAAGACTGATTGTTATGGCAACGTTAGATGAAAGGTACATTGGGATGGGTAGGAAAAGGAATATGTTAGGAATGGATAGGAAATGAACATGTGACAATCAAGCAACAAGCACAGAGTCTATGATATATGTAGATGTATGTAAGTAAGTGTAGCTATGTAATGTGTAAAAGTCCAACCATAGACAATGATTTTATTTCTGTCAGATTTTTTCATTCATGCTTTTTTCATCGTTGTTCTGACTCCTTTCCAGTCTTTTTAATATTCTAATATAAAATGAAATCGAATTCTGAGCGACGGTATTGCGAGTTTTGAAAGCCTGTATTAAAATAAATTACCTATTTTATTGTGAAATAAACAAAACAGATATTGTAATAAATAATACAAACTGAAATGAGAGATTCTTCTCACACAATGCGCACTTTAAGATAAAGCCATACTAAATAATGCAAAATCATACAAAATCACATGTTTTTGTTTTGAAATTTTGATAACTTAGAAGTATTATAGATGCTTCAATTAAATACTGTGTGTAGAACATAGAACATACCTTGGCCTTTAAAAATGGCGGTCATTTTTTTATAAGTCTTTAAAGCCTTTAAAAAAATAAAGTATAAGGTCTATAAAAAACACTTTCAAGTCCAAACTCTCATATTTATAAACCCCTTTTCGGATTTGGTTTTATTGTATAATGTGGCAAATTTAGTTTCTTTTATAATAATCGCAAAAAAAAGATATTTACGCCCGAACTTCACAAAATAAAATAAAATATACATTTTCTCGTAGATATTTTTGACATCAATCAATACGGCCCGCACTCTACGAATTTGGATTCTTGAAGTGACCCTTATGGCATGGGCACAAGAACCATGCACTGGACAACAACTATTTCGCATCAGTCACGCCCCAACTGACGTGGGAGACAGTCGTGTGCCTCCGCGTCACTTTGTTTCGTGAAATCAATTTTAAATTTCAGTTTTCTTACAATAAACAATGCGTAAAACAGGAATTAATATTTTTTACAGGCCTTTACGAAATCAACATGTAAAAAGAAATTCTCAAATACCTTTTCCAACCTTTCCAAAAGCTTTTTCTTAAGTATTTTTAAACTCCTCCCATAAAGGGCGTGAATTCCGATTTTGATTTTTTCCTGAACTATTGGATCGCCTTAAAGGTATCGTGTAACTAACCATCACGCCGTTTCCCCGCAGGGGTAGGTAGAGAGGACGGGCCGCCAAACAACTCAGAATCGGCACACACTCTGCCTCATTCACCTTCGTACATTGTCTCATCATTGATCCCCTCGTCACCGGTGCGTAGTCGGGAAACACGCCAAACACGCGTTCAATATAATATGAACACGGCTGACATTGATCACACGAGAAACAGTCTTCCATGACTCATTCTTGATTTCAACAGCTCGGCTGTGGAATGTGTTGCTGACCTCTGTTCACTCTTAAAAACATTCCTCTCCTTAAAAACTTCACACAGCATTTTCAAAGATGACAGGCCCTTTGGAAAATTATTTTTCTCAGGGTCTCCTGTGTGGATTAACATTTAAAAAAATCTGACGCGTTGAATACAAAAAACATAAAATAAAATTTAAAAAAATCAAAAAACATTACACGGCCGAGATACGAGTTTATACAGTACAACTTTTCACAACAAAGTTAAAAGTTAACTAAAGTAATTTTATTATCTTTTGTATTTTACAATCGACATCATTAAATTATATAACGATACAGCCACTGCTCCTAATTTTTTATCACATGGAAACAGTTGAAAATATTTAATAAAACATTTCTGAGAACTGAAAACAATTTTTCTGGGAAATATTACTCTAATTACTCCGAAATATTGTCTGCGTATTTTTGAAAGCCAATTTAATTAATAATTTTATGTATTAAAAAAAAATTCTAAGTGATATTGGTAATTAAAAACAACGATTTCCTAAAATGTATATATTTATTTGAATTCACTAATAATTTCACAACCATATAATTTCATAGGAAACCATGCCTTTTGTGTGTATTATTTCCATATGTGTAAATACGGTAGTGCGCGTTTTCATTCCGCGACAAATTATCCCAGACAAAATATTTCCGACAAAATATCCTACGGACAAAACATCCTCCAACAAAATATCTACTAAAATCTCACTTAACCTTCTTCTTCGTAATAATAATAACGCAGTATTTGTATAGCGCAGTTTTGTGTTATTTCACTTCAAGTGCGTTTTGTGTTATTTCACTTCATGTGTGAATAGCTCCTCCACACTTCTAACGCCGGTCCACACTCGCACATTTCGCAGCCAAGTGTCCCCTACCAGGCCTTCGGCGACCCTCTATCTTACCTTTCACCCAAAGATTCATTGCTTTCACCTAACCTAACCTTATTTTATATGTTACTATTTTTTAACAATAATTTATTTACTGTCTGTATTATTTTTGTCCAATTTTTTATAAGTTGTTGGCGTCAGTGTTGGCGTCTGTGTTGGCATACGGCGCCAGTGTTGGCATACCGCTTACCTACGGCCATTAGCCAAACCAAACCTGGAAAGGACATGCAATTAATAGGCCAACGATTGCTAGCTCAGGAAAGCCGGCGCAAGCAAGGTTCTCTTAAAACCAGGGCGAGTGTTTGTGGTTCGCTTGTGTATTCCTCCTCCTCCTTTCCTCACAATCTCCGGGGTCTCCTTCCTCAATCAGATCACAGTATTGCACGTAAAGGGTTTATTCATTTAGAAGGAGACAGGGTTATTATAATTGCCAGCATGGGCACACTTCACATGGGCATGGTTAGCACTTTAATATCCTAACCTAACAGGGACTGTTCTCTCAAACTCTCCACACGCGTCACTGGCTTTAAGAGCGGGACGTAGCACACAAAAGAGGGCAAGGGTACATTCTACTCACAGCAGCAGGAAATGCGGTAGTCAGCAGACCTTCTTGTGGCACAATTCACAATATAAAATACATCGCGAGTTTTAGGTTCTCGAGAGCGCGTTAGTGCGGTCTATTTGGTCACTGCTCTCCTGCCTGCGGGCAGCGGATGAATGAATGCTTGCGTCGACTCAGCGTAATGCGGGAATCTACCGAACTATTCTCGCGTAAAATGGGGCGACAGTGAATCTAGGGGGAACATTGCCACTTTGTAACGTAACAAAGTTAGGTTAGGCTTTAGTATATATTTTGTTGGGATATGTTTTCTCCGAAGGATATTTTGTCGAAGATATTTTGTCTGGGATAATTTGTCGGGAATATTTGGTCGCAGGTTGAAAAATCGCGGAATCTGTAAATACTCTCAATATTTCCCTGGTGTAAGACCATCAATCGGAATCAAATCGTTGCTTAAAATGAGTTTAGCAGTGGAGTGGAGAGGGGATTGAAATTATTTTATTTACTAATTTATCAAAGGAATATAAACAAACCTAATAATATAATATGCAGAAGAGGATGACAAAAAAACCGACCAATAACGTTTAGAGAGGTTTTAAGAATTATAAAACTATTAAGTGTAAATTAAAATATAAAATGCAGAACTAAATAGCAAAAATATTTTTTTAAATAATAATTTAAATGGTAAAAAAGTACAACAAAAATAATAAACCTTT
The DNA here is from genome assembly GCA_929108145.2 of Limnephilus rhombicus. Classification (NCBI taxonomy): domain Eukaryota; kingdom Metazoa; phylum Arthropoda; class Insecta; order Trichoptera; family Limnephilidae; genus Limnephilus; species Limnephilus rhombicus. The sequence continues at coordinate 30,680,136 of OV815288.1, read as the reverse complement.
GGTTAGGCAATGTATTATAACAATATATTTGAATCATAATATGAGGTGTGTAGATGCAAAGGCAGCAATCTCCCACTTTAGTGTTTTTGAGAAAAAGGCAAAAAACTTGTAAATATTAAATGGGATTTCACAAAACACTGAAAAAATTACATTAAATAGCTGTTTGATTTCATGGATTATTTGGATCATTAGATTTTTTTTAATGCAAGCCTATAAAAAATAAATAACTTTTTAATCCGGAGATTGCTGCTTTTGCTACCAAGTGTTGGAGATTGCTGCGTTTGCTTCTTACAACATTGGAGATTGCTGCATTTGCTTCTTACAACATTGGAGATTGCTGCGTTTGCTTCTTACAACATTGGAGAGTGCTGCATTTGCTTCTTACAACATTGGAGATTGCTGCGTTTGCTTCTTACAACATTGGAGATTGCTGCGTTTGCTTCTTACAACATTGGAGATTGCTGCGTTTGCTTCTTACAACATTGGAGATTGCTGCGTTTGCTTCTTACAACATTGGAGATTGCTGTGTTTGCTACAAACTTTCCCAAAAAACCGCCATCTTTATTTTGTGTTGATTGGCTTCAAGGAATACTTTATAATTCAATAATGGGTAATTGCAAAAAATAAACTTTTTGAAGATATTATTGAACATTTTTTTCCAGAAAACGGGTGTTATTATGCGATGAGCAAAAAATATGAGAAAAGATGATGCATAATATTCTTTATAATTAATAATTCAGACAGTGAAGCAAAAATATGATAAAGAAAAGAGTGTAATATGAGGAAGAAAAAAACTAGCCTGAAAAATTAGTTTAATATTATTAGGTCAAAACATTTATTTTTTATTTTTTTATATGAATACCGCACAAGAGTCACCAACTGCTCCCGTCTGGAGCCAGCGTGACTATGGCATCCCCAATTGGGGTATGTTGTGAGGCTGAAGGTACTTTCCTTCCTTTCCTTAAAAAAAACCCTCTACACAGCATCTCCAAAGATGACATAGGCCTTAAGGAAAATTATTTTTCTCAGAGCCTCCTGTGTAGAGCACATGTAAAAAAAAAATATATACTACACTAGCTGACCCGACTAACACTGTTCTGCCATATAAATTATTTCTAGTGAATATTTTGGTTGTTTAATGAAAAATAACGAATGTATTGTAAATGTGTGGGGATGGGATCTATGACAGAAAGAGGAATTGAACGATATAGCTGATGACCGCCGATATAAACAATTAAAAATACCACTAAAGTAGGCAAATAAAATAAAGAAAATCAATATGACTTTCGAAGAGCAATTGAGTATACAAATTTTTTGTCAGTCCGTCTTTAGCCATCACAAATAAGCTCGATGGTTTGCCCACGCGAGAACATGATGCCGAATGAAATATCAAAATGACGCGACGCTTCTCATGAATGTCTTGCGCATGTGTGGATGTAAGTTCGATGAGGCGGACGTAGCGCCATCTTTCATTTAACAATGTAAATAATTTCGTTCTGTTTGAAATATGAAAGACGGTTAATGTTCATACAAAGATATTAAAATCGCTATTAAAAATAGGAGGGTGGGGGTAGGAGGGTTAAAATTTGGGGTTATAGGTATTTGTTGATGCCAAATAAAAAAACGTTTAAAAAAGAATAGTACAAAAAAAATTGATTTTTTTTCTGGATAGGGACACTCTAATCACCTAGCGGTATGAAATATATAGGTTTTAAAGTATATATACTTTAAAACCTTTTCTCATATCTACCAAACATACATTAAAAAAATATAAAAATCGTTCAAGCCGTTTCGGAGGAGTGCGGCCTCAAACACCATGACACGAGATATATATGTATATATATATATATATTTTTATTTTTTATTAGTAATAAAAGGTACATAAATTACAAATAAATTTTATACAGTAATTATTAGATATATTTGATGTACCCCCATAATTAAGCAAGGCTTGTGTGTATGGGGGGGTGTTAGTGTATTGCTTTTTTTATATCATTCAGTTTATTTATATCAAATTTAACTTACCATTTAAATGAAGTTTTCAGTATAATTTTTAAGGTGAGTTTTAAATTTTTTTATATTGGTATTCATGTTTCTAATTTTTTCTGGTAATGAATTAAAAAATTTTGCTCCGAGATATTTATGACTCAATTGTCCAATTTTTTTTTACATTTTGGAGTGTTTGATGTTTGTATTGATGTTTGTCTAAGACTTCTGTTATTTTTAAATGGTGCAACTTAATTTTTAATATTATCTTTATAAATTTGTAATGTTGCATGATAAAAGTATAATGCACTTAATTTTCTGACTTTAAATTGTTTGAATAAAAGTTCTGACGAATATGAGTAGGGTTTTTTTTTAAATTGTTTTTATTATTAGTTTTTGTGATATGTAAATTGTTTGTGTTTGATTTGTGTATGTACCGCCCCATCCTATAATGCCGTATTGTATAATTGATTGAAAGAAAGCGAAGTATGTGGTTCTAAGTAATTTTTCGTTTAAAATATCTCTTAAACATCTAAATATATATGTTAGTTTCCTTATTCTGTTGTTCAGAATATTTATGTGTGGAGACCATTTTAAACGCTGGTCTATTGTTATGCCCAGGTACTTAATATCAGTTTTGCTTTCTATTTTTGAACATGATATATTACATTTGTGGTTTTCTGTATTTGTCACAGAGTGGATAATTAAGTTTATTTCTTTAGGTGTTTCTTGTTTTTTAATGAAAAATGGCAAATAATAGGTTTTTTTAGAATTAAAAGTCAACAGGTTTTTATCAAACCATAATTTTAGTGCATTGATATCTGTATTTGCCATTTTGTTTAATTAAGACCAGGTGTTTGCTTTTAGTAGTAGGACTGTGTAGTCAGCGTAGGAGACAATGTCTCCATATTTAGAAATATTGAATATATCATTGACACATATAATAAATAACAATGGTCCCAAAACTGTACCTTGGGGTATTGAAAAATCGCTATATTTTGAATCGCTGACTTGATGTAGTAATTTTACTTGTTGTGGTCTTTCATGTAAATAACTAGCTATCCATGCTAAAACTTTCCCATTAATTCCTATAGATTTTAATTTATTTATTAATTTTTTATGTGATATGCTGTCGAAACCTTTTTTCAAGTCTACAAATAATCCGATACATTTTTTATCGGAATCTAGGGCCGTATATAAATAGTTGGTTATTTTTGCTATCGCGTCGTGAGTACTTGTATTTTTTTAAGCCGAATTGATTATCATTAATTATTTTATTTTCATCTAAGCATGTCCAAATTTGTTTTTTTACAATTTTCTCATATATTTTTGATATATTTGATAGAAAGGAAATCGGGCGGTAATTTTATGGGTCTTTAGGACACTCTGTTTTATAAATGGGAGTTATAATTGCTCTTTTGTAATTATTGGGAAATTCACCATTTGCTAGACTTAGGTTTATTATATGTGTTATTGGGAGAATTAAGTATGTTTTCATCGCTTTTATTGTCTTAGCATCTATGTTATCAAAGCCGGGGGCAGAACCTCCTTTTAGTTCTGAAATAGTTCTGTCAATGTCGGCTTCTGTGACTGGCTCAAATTTATTTATTTGACATTGTGTTCTGTGTTGTGGATTTGATATATTGGTCGAATTTAGGGATTTTGCTAGGTTTTTTCCAACGTTATTAAAATGGTTATTTAAAATATTACAACATTTTTTGCGTCATTTTGTACATTATATATTAATTTCCCATCTGAAATTTCGGATATGTGCTTATATGTTTTATTTTTATTTATTATTTCATTTATTGTTGACCATATTTTTTTATTATTGTCTTTAGCTTCTGTTATAATTTTTGAGTAATAGTCGTTTTTCGTTTTTCTAATTAGAGTAGTTAATATATTTTTATACTTTTTATAATATAGTACAATTTTATTGTTAACTAGTGGCCTTTGTGTTATTTTATAAAGTTTTTTTTTTCGAATGGCTTTTATTAATCCTAGAGTAATCCATGGTTTAATTTTCTTTGTTTTTGAATTGGGGACGATCTGTGTTGTTTTTGTTGCTTCTAAAACGTGTTTAGTTAAAAAAATTTCAAACAGTAAGGCACTTTGGTTGGTGCATTTATTTTTTAAAACTTCTTCCCATTTTTCATTTATTAATGATTTTTTTAATAATTCATAGTCTATTTGGGAATATGGAAGATTTAATTTGGGTATTGTGTTTAGTTTTTTATTTGTCTCATGTAATATAAGACACGCGTAATGGTCAGTTATATTGGTTTTTCAAACAGTAGATTTAATATTTTTTATTTCATTTAAATGTATATTACACCAGATATGGTCTATACATGATGGAGTTTGGTTTTTAATTTCTCGAGTGTTACTATTAATACAAGATTTAAAGTTGAGGTGCGTCATCATGTTAATGAAATTATTTTTTTCTATTGAGTTATGGTTAGCAGAAACGTTTATATTGAAATCACCACATACAAAAGTAAGAATTTTCGATAATTTGCTTAGATATTCATATAGTTCATTGATGAAGTTAGTTATGTTTGATTTGTGTGTTCTGTACACTGTTATAATTCTGTATAATTTGTTTATTAATGTTATATCTATTTTTAGACAATTTACATGTTGTATATAAATTTCTTCAATGTTAATAATTTCACACTCGTCATGAACAAATATAATTATACCACTATTTTTATTAAATGGTGTTGTTGTTGCGATGCCTTTGTAGTTGATATATATCCTAATGTGAACTAATTGTGAAATACCACAAATTAATCAAATAAAAATTATTTGTGCACGCCGTGTTAGAACCCGCGACCTGATTGTGAGTGTTACCTCGGAACCACGGAGGCCGTCAAAACATCAAACATGGCGTGAAGAAAATATGTCAAATTGTCTGATTTTTAATGTAATGGCTACAAAAATATATTATTTTCCATTTTCGGAAACGGATATACTTACTTCTCATTATTATCTAACTGATACTAGGTATTTTTGAAATAAAAATTGCAAAAGTGAAAAATAAATAGATTATCTTAAAATTTTTTGAGAATTATAATGCTTTCCTCCAAGCCAAAATAAAATCTGACAGCTTCATTCCATGATATTTTTGTAACATTTCGTTTCTAATTTTCAGACTTAATAATAGGTTTGCAGGCGTCTTTTGATAATGCTGGGATCGGGTGACAATCCATCTTCAATAATTACCGAAAATATTTATTCCAAACCCACTTTTACATACTTCAAAACATCAAAAACTCACATAGAAAAATCAGCACCAAATGCTGCTTTTTAATGGAGCGGCCATCTTGTCACATGACACTTCCTATGAATTTGATTGGCCGAAATGGAGAATGCTACGTTTGCTTTGAAAAGAACGTGGAGATTGCTGCCTTTGCTTTTAATAAGTATTTTCAAACTCGGATATTGATGGGAATAAGTTGAGTTTGTAAATAACCAATGAATTTATTAGGTGCACAATTTGAATCTCTATGGAACTGCATTCATAACTTTTTTTTCGATATTTTGGAGATTGCTGCCTTTGCATCTACACACCTCATATGTGAACCTGGGCTGTGTAAATAACTCCAAACTCGCTGGGCATAATACCCTAAAAATTAACCGATGACTTTACTTTACCCGGATGAAAAATATATCAACAAAATGGCAATCAGCAGATCTAAATGTACATCAAAGACAACACAACCGTAAAAAGTGACGTCCGCGCGTAGGCGGCCATTTGGATGTTTTCCAGACCAACTTAGAATCATAAGCAAAATCTAATAATGTGATAGACACCGATTAGGTTACCAATTGAGAGAGAGTAAAATTCACAATAACACTTAAATAATTCATATTCGTATTCAAAGCGACACTTCAACGATATCTGTGGTCTGTGGAGGTCTATTCGCAGTTCAAAAGGGCGTAATACATTTTAGTGTCTTTAAAAGCATATAGAGACTGCCAAACAACCTCTTTGTGATGTAAATAGTTTTAATTTATAATCAAGATTAAATAAACTAAAGCACATTATGATGCCTAACTAATAATTATTTCTAGAAATACTGGACTGGAATAGGTATTGGGTTTGGGCCGAGTAAAGGAGGATAAGAATAAGAATAAAATTGTCGTAATATAAGGTGCAATTAATTTAATCATGAATTTGTGTTATTTTTAATTGTAAAAATAAAAGGCGCAATTAATTAAACCCGTCTGCTTGGTTCAATATATTCGCAGCTCACAATCCGGAAGCCGCGGATTCTGAAAAAAATTCTGAAACCGTCACTTTGGATCGAGATTGTAAAATATCTATGTAAGATAGCTTTCATGTTTTGAAGACAATAAGAAGCATCATTTCATTCTCTTTCTGGTTAATAGAAAAATACATATGTTTGCATGCGAGGAAGAGAGATATATAGCTTTTAAAATGTAAGGTCGCTCGGGACGTTTTTGATCTTATGAAAGTATAACGCGATTACATGTTTTGGGATGTATTTATCCTAAACAAGCAGACGGGTCTTGAATTTGTGTTATTTGCACCTAGAATGAGAAACAATGAACTTCCGTGACGATAATAACTAGTAGTGAGTATGTCAGCATGCGCATCTACATTTTCAAGTTTATTGTTTTAACAGTTACCCGTCCTTTGATTCCGGGAAAGAGTGAAGCAGAAGGCGGACAACTACCTGGTTATTCAGATCTGATCACCCGATTCGGCTAAAGCCATTACAAAAAAAAAATCGGTTCTGGATTGCGGTCTTTCACCTGGGTGGTATTGAGAAAATCTACCTTTCAAAACTAAGATGTAAACAATTGTGTTGCCGTTGTTTTTTTTTTTATCGCAAATTTCGAAATGAAATATAATGCAGATCAATAAATATACACAAATAACCCACTATGTTAAGTAATTTCCAGTTGAAATCATTGTTTATCGTGCCTAATGTGGTCTGTAATAAATTCGACACATCCGGCGGTAGTAGGTGGAGACGGAAGCGCGCAACAGCTGTCACTCGAGACTGGAGGCCGGAGGCTGTAGGCTTCACGGGGTGGGCTATAGTGTACGGGTAGGTTGTACGGGTTGAAGGGTAGGGTGTACACTGTACAGTGTAGGGCGTAGGGGATCATTAAGGCTGCGTTTACAGCGCCTCTAATGAAGCAAGCTGCCATAATTCAAGTCTACCCTGGCCACTGTATTAAGCTTGTAGCTTCTATGCTAAAATATAAGGGTAGTTTTATAAGGGTGGACGTGAGATTGAATTACTTTTTAATGGTTTAATACAATCTTAATTGAATTAAAAACACTTCAACATTCACACCAAATTTGTTTCTTTTATTGGTATTTTGGTTATTGTAATCATTATCATCATCATCATTACATAGTATAAAATGAAGTCGCTCACAATGTATGTGCGCATTGATCTTAACTACGCAACGGATTTTCATGCGGTTTTGAACAATAGATAGAGTGATTCAAGAGGAAGGTTTATATGTATAATACATGCTTATTATAGTAGAAAAAAGTCGAGAAATTCAAATATTCAATTCAGGCAGCGGGCAGCAGGCAAGCGGGTGGTGTGGATTTTATAAAGGTTGGGTAATGGCGTTGTGTTTCGTTAGCCACAGCAACATGTGGCCGGGTCTGCTAGTTAATTAATAAACTAACTAACTAAACTAACCATCACGCCGTTTTCCGCAGGAGTAGGCAGAGAGGACGGATCGCGAGACAACTCGATCTTGGCATACGCTCCTTGCCTCGTTCACATTCATATTATGCTCTTCTATCATTTTGACTCTTGACATTGCCGAACTCAAGTATTTGATTCACTTGGTCACGCCATGTCTTCCTCGGGCGTCCCCGACTTCTTCTACCATTCACCTTTGCGTCATATATTCTCCTTGCACTCCTTTCCTCGTTCATTCGCTCTACATGCCCAAAGACCATCTGAGCGTCCCTTTCTTAATCTTACTCGTTAGCTTACATCAGTCTTGCATTCTTCAATTCTTTAATTAATTCATTTTCTGACTATATTTTTAATAACTTTCTGAGTATGTTTTTCTTCAAGTTACGTTTGGAAGGAGAACCTCGACACGAAGCGTTTTGTAGTATTACAACTAACCAGTGTTTTATTTTCATATATTTTTTTTATTTCATAATTTTTTTTATTAGTTACAGATATTTGTTTTTTTGGCTACCACACTAGGCTAATGCCCGTGTTGTGGTAGTCGTACATTTAATATTTTAAATACGATTTAATTAAAACAGCTGATTAAACATTCCAAAAAAAAAAAATTAAGAAATACTTAAAAGGAAAGAGAAAAGAAGAACATATTTTAAAGAAAAGTAGAAATAAAAATTAAAATTCAAATTTTGAAATACAAACATTAATAATAAAGATTAAATGTTAAGAACTCAAGTGTTCTATATAAATTAAAAATTATAAGTATATAAATCAAAATTAATTATAATATATATTAATTATTTATTAATTAGTTATATTATGGATTCCCACCCGGACGTTGCAGATTTGATTCTCTACTAGTTACGAACTCCATAAGTGCACGAGCCATGTTTTCAACTGTTTATTTATTTTATTTATTAAAGTGCATTAACTTCGGGAGGTGATTCTACTTTATAGTAGGAGTAAAAAAGATTAATGACTTTTTCTGAAATTCCAACTTTTTTTCCCCATACAAAAAGACATACCTACAGAAAATCCTTAGTGTAAGGTAGAACTTACCCGAAATTGCGTCCCGGGCGCGATTATTGCAACGTTGCTAACGATAAAATTATTATAAATTAATTAAAAACTTAAGAGGGCATTACCAGAGAAAGCCTGAAATACGTCATTTTCAAAAAAGTTTTTAGACGTATTGACTCTTTTCCACAAAAAATTATAAATGGATTTCGAAAGATTGTTCTTTTATCTAGCATTCGTATGTAATAAATTTTTAGAATTTTTTTTAATTTTCAGTATAGTAAGGTTATTCAATAGGTCGTTGGCAGATTTGTAAAATTTTCAAAAAAGTTTTTGTATTATACCACACCCATTTCAAATAATGTAATCATGCAGTAAAATAAATCAATACATTATCTAGCAAAGTTATGTATTAGAATTTTAATTTTAGTTTCAATAAAATCATTAAATAATATGTACGTACATGCGTTTCTTGACGAAAATTGGTCCATTTGTGTATTTATTTGCGCACTTACAAACTAATATATTTCAGATTTTTTTAACATTCTTATTAAATTTAGACATTATTGAAAAATGATAAATACTTATAATCAAAAAATAACTACAAAAAGTACACTATTTTAATAGTTTTATCATCACGCCTTTCAGCATTTTTGGATGAAGGTATAAATTAAAGCTAATTTGGATTGAAATAAATTCGATATTGAGTTATAATTTAAAAAAGCTGGTACGGAGAATAATTAATCTTTCTCATTGTAACCGTCCTGCACGATCGGAAGAACAGCTTTCGACGAAATGTGGATTTTCGTCCGCTGGCTGGTTAAACGCTCTTAACTAATGCCATCGCTTTTTACAAGTTTAAAGAATTTCCAAAATGTCCACCTTCAGCTTGTATCACATTAATGCCCACCCGTTGGTAAACCAGGCATTGAAATAATAATTTAATAACAAAATTACGCGGCATTGACACAATAATTCAATCACAAAATTACGCACAAATAAACACAATTTTTACGGTTAGGCAAGTCTACAACTAAATAAACAAAAGTAAGTCTGAAGAAAACAAGCACTGAATAAAAGTGTTCCTAGTCAGACTTAAATACACACTAGATTAAGGCACATTAAATCAACAAGTTTTGATCAAGAACATTTAAGTTTTTAAAGTGAAGTACTGCTACGCAAATAAAATTGTTACATTGAATAACAACACTGACATTGACAGAATTGGAGAACGCGAATACATTTGGCAACAGCGGGAAATAATAATGCTGCCCACACACGCCGGTCTAATTTAATCTTTTTTACCACAAAACTACCCCTAAAAGTGGGAATTTCGAAAAAAGTTTTTTTTTTTTTTACTCATACTATCATGTAGAATCACCTCCCGAAGTAAATTCACTTTACCCCCGGACACCCTGTATATTACAATACATTACAAAATGATACTTTGTCTGTCCAGCTGGGAAGGATACCCGTTTCAGGACAGCCAAATTGAATATTTAGTTCATAATATTGTTAACAAAGGAATGGTTTCGTTCAAAATATCACAGGAATGAGCTTCTTTCAAGACAACTTTTGAGAACATTAAAAATTGTATTGAACGAAGAGATGGTTTTTTTTTATGTCTTTGAAAGAATCGCAAAGATGTGATTTTTTTCAAGGTCATTTTGGAGAACATTATTAATAATTATTAATATGATGTTTACTTATGTTTTTATAGTTTATCTTTTTTATTAAAAAAAAAAGCTGTCTCTGCATCATAAACTTGTCATGTAAAAGGCCATCAGGGCGTTGAAAATTAATAAATAAATAAAAAATAAAATAAATAATTGCATTCAGAGTGAATGAGTGGTTTCTTTAGTGAGATCACAAGTAGGAGATTCTTTCCAGGTCATTTAAGAGAACATTTTTTACAATTGTATAGTTAGAATTTACACATTTATAAACCAATATATGACATATGCATTCCCAATGCATTTATGACAAAGTATTTAATTTTAATAAAATACTATAATTCTTAGAATTTCTCAAGTGGTAGAAATTACACAATTATAAACCAAATATTTGACAAAGATTTTTTTTCAAGCTCGTTTTGTAGAACATAAATTTATTTATTTTAAATAAATGAAACTATTTTACTTTGTTTGAACCACTTATATATTTGTAATTATGTAATTTATTTATTGTTTATTTATTTATTTAATTTTATTTCATATATCAATGTTTCTAAGCGTCACAAGCAAAAACACATAATTAAGTACTCTTATTCACTCCAACCATGAACCAGTCTAAAACGGAATGTTAAAAATAATCCGCGTACAAAAGAATAGTTAATTTTCGCATTGGTCAGAAGTATATTGGAATGTGCTTCACTGATTTGGAACCCGGAAGGTGTATATTGTACATCGATTGCACAAAACATATTCTAATCAAATTTTGAAAATATCTTACTATCAAATTCAACAATACCTTTAAATGCACACATCAAACTTCGCAACAGAGGCGAGCAGTAGCTGATCTAACATAGAATTTTTAATAATAAAATCGACTGTACCGAACTTCTATTCCTAATTATTGTTAACTTACCTGACTACACGCCATACAGAACAACTCAACACCCATACAGAACTATTCATACATTCAACAATATTTGCCTTAACTCTAAGTTTGTTTCTCGGATTCACCACTTCTTATAACTATACTTACGCACACACAGCTTATACCCTACGCACTGTATGTTTTATAAAATTCCTCTGACCCCCATATCAGTCCTTCACCGCAGGCCACCACTGCCCCCCTAGATTTCACCAACGCCCCTTGGGAGGCGGTACAGTCCCCTTTGGGAATCACTGATTTTAACCGGATAGTGTAATAAGTTCACCGGAGTGAACAAAAATTGAGCTAACGTCAGGCACACGGATACCCACATCATGCATATATAGCTTTATCTCTTCAGCATGACAGCCGGCGGGGTCTAGGGATCAAATCCCGGCGTGGACAAATACATTTTATGGAATAATTTGTGTTATTTCGCAATTAATTATTTTAAAATAATGTATACTATATTTGCGGCACGTTCCGGTGTGGAAAATATTCTCAATATCGCCCTGGTGTAAGACCACCATTCAGAATACAAACGTTGCTAAAAATGGCGTCAGCCGTGTTTGGTCTCCAGATTTGAATATCCAGGAACTTCCCCACCTTCCTTTGACCCCATCTCTTTCCCCTTTCCACTACCTTCAGCCTCACAACATACCCTAATTGGGAAGCCATAGTCTCACTGGCTTCAGATGGTAGCTGCTGGGACCTTGAGAGGTATTCACGTAAAAAAATCAGAGTGTGCAATTCACATGCGATAGAAGTGAAACTAGAAAGTCGCTAGATGTCGCTTTCTTTTATTTTGCCTGTTTATTTTAGTAATAAGTAGGTTGAAGATTGGATATTAATTTGACAAAAATATATAAATATATTTTTTTTCAATTTCGTGGGATTTGAACCTACGTTCGCTGGATTTCTGTCTCTCTAACCGCTGAGACTTGTCAAGCGCGTTACTTGCTGCGCTAAGGGATGTTCGCGGCGAGGTCCAAATTTACCGCATTATATTAGAACCGACGACCGGTCAAATAATAAATTTTAGTGACGCACTTCCAGTTCACACGAATTTCCAATCACTAACGGGGCTAAAGAAGTTTAGATTAAAAAAAGCATTCTTACAAAATAAACTTCATAATATCAAAACTTATATATTACGAAATAAAATAAAGTTTAGATTTGAATTCTTTTGAACGGCGCCCGCTTACACAAGTCGAAAGTTGGCGGAAAGCGAGCTACGGGCTAAAATATTTGCACTGAGGTTATGTATAATTAGAATTAAGAAACACGATGTTAATTGATTTCATCGGGAACGATTATATTGAATTTGGTATAATACCGACCGACGCAATGTTTACCCATAAGGTAATATTGGCAACAGCGTGTGCTAACATTTTAAAAAGCAATATTTATTGTTTTACATAATAAAATTTTAGAAGAGAATTTAATGGAATTTTACTAATATGTGAATGGTTGGTATTTATAGATTACTTGCTGACCCGGCGAAATTCATTCCACATCAGAATCAATATCTGTTGTATAGCTCATTAGCTGAATTAAATTCAGTTTTTTTATTAAGTTAAAAAAATTACACAATGAAGCAATTATTTATGGATGCGTTCCTGCATCCGTCTGTGTGTATCAACTGTCCGTGTTTTGTTTTTGTCAGTATCAGATTGGCGTTGTGAACGGATTTATATTTTTTACGATTTTATTACTTTTCCACTTACTTGACGGGAATTGCGTTTCATTTTCTTTATACGTGTGAGGGAGATTTATTATAATTACTTTTATTTCCTTTGGAGGGGTGCAGACATACGTTCAATATTTGTCCCATTTTCGACTATTGACTATTATTTCGTTTAAGAACAAAAGCAAAACAATCAGCGCATTGACATTTGACGTATTAAAATTTTTGGAATTCACGCACTATTCAATATTAAATTTATCACAATATTGCTGTAGCTCTTTCAAAAGTTGAGAATTCGTTCCATAAAAAATGCATGAAGAAAAGAATTTTTTTCACACTTTTTTTTCGTGCATTTTTCCGTTGTTTTAATAGCTATTCTGCTATTTGGAGCGAAGACAAATCCAACAAATCAAATATCATAAAAATCGGTCCAGTCGATCTTGAATTGTGATGTAACTAACCCGACATTGTTTTATATATTAGATTTGGGATGTTACAATTTCAGTATTCAGAATTCTAAGAAGACTGTCAATAAAAAAAATGATGAACAGATAATAAAAATGGAATTTGTGGTTCACTGTATTAACCTAATAAAGCCTAACCTTACCATGAAATTAATGATGTATGTTTACCGCAAGTTCCAATTTTGGAACTTACTCTCATGTCACCACCATTCACATTTCAAATATTGCTTGAAAAAATAAGTGCACGAGCCATATTTTCAACTGTTTATTTATTTTATTTATTTATATATACATATACAGGGTATCCGGGGGTAAAGTGCATTAACTTCGGGAGGTGATTCTACTTTATAGTAGGAGTAAAAAAGATTAATGACTTTTTCTGAAATTCCAACTTTTTTTCCCCATACAAAAAGACATACCTACAGAAAATCCTTAGTATAAGGTAGAACTTACCCGAAATTGCGACCCGGGCGCGATTATTGCAACGTTGATAACGATACAATTATTATAAATTAAGTAAACACTTAACTAATGCCATCGCTTTTTACATGTTTAAAGAATTCCACCTTCAGCTTGTAAGCAAGCATGTAAACGTAAAGTCATATTATTGTATTATCAATTTGTACGTCGTGACGTATCACATTAATGCCCGCCTGTTCTTCGTAGTAAACCAGGCATTGAAATAATAATTTAATAAAAAAATTACGCGGCATTGAAACAATAATTCAATCACAAAATTACGCACAAATAAAAACAATTTTTACGGTTAGGCAAGGCTACAACTTAATAAACAAAAGTAAGTCTGAAGAAAACACGCACTGAATAAATGTGTTCTTTTAAGTCAGTCTTAAATACACACTAGATTAAGGCACATTAAATCAACAAGTTTTGATTAAGAACATTTAAGTTTTTAAAGTGAAATACTGCTACGCAAATAAAATTGTTACATTGAATTTGGGATGCGGATATGTGTACCGCCGCCCGGAGAACCATTTATTGTAGAACTAACACCTCTTCCACGGGTCACCCCAAGTGCTTCTTTTAGTTAGGTGACTTTACAATTGGGTTCATGGGGTGAGGTTTATCCGTAACTTTGTTTGTACTTTCAACCAGTCAGTGGTTGAGTGGGCATCGCGTTTGGGTCCCACCCGGGCTTCCCGTGTTCGATTCCTCAGCTAGCTAAGTCCTCCATCACAACACATTTTTGTGGTGGTAGTAGGAGATTTTAGAACATTGTTGGGTTATTCGTAACCCGGGAATGTTTGTCTTTCTTTTTAAAAAGAAAAAAAAAAGAAAATCTCTCCAGCAGGACTATCTCGGTATATCGCCTATCACCGCAGTGGGAGATCTCAGAACCTATCCATCTTTTCCTTCCCAGATATTTCTCTCCTTTCTTTTCTAAAAATATCATACACACAGCATCCCTAGAGATGACATTTTGCCCTGAGGTGAATTATTTTCCTAAGGGTTTCCTTTGTGGAGGTAAAGTAAAAAATAAAGAACTTTACTTCATATTTAATTTACGAATATAAACGTAATTTAAGAATATAACTTTTTGGGCATTGCCGGACATTTCCGTTGAAGTCATTACTGTTCAGGTGTTATTTGTTCACTTGTTTATTTATGGCTACATATGTAACTATTTTATCACATAAAATAGGTTTTTCAGAACCCGGCAGAATTATGTGCTGACTCTGAAGTAACAATACCTTCCAAGAACCATTTTGATTGTATTATGCAAAGTTTTTAGCAAAATTTTGCAATAAATACACGAAAAACATACCTAACCATCACGCCGTTTCAGAGAGGATGGATGGCCAAACAACTCGGTCTTGGCAAACATTCCTCTTTCACTTTTTACCTCTCATATATCGTCTCATGTATATTATTGATCATGCCATTTCTTCCTCGGGCTTCTTCCCCGACTTCTTCTACCATTCACATTTGCGACATATATTCTCCTCATGCCCCTTTGTTCATTCGCTCTACATGCCATCTGAGGGTCCCTTTCTTATTCCCGTCTAGTCTTGTTCATTACGCTTACATCAGCCTTGAATTCTTTGCGAATCTCCACATTCCTTACAGAATCATACATGTTTTTACCACACACTCGCCTCAGGGATCTCACTTCTACATCATTCAGTATACTTTCATCCTTCATTTGCCAGTTCTATGCCTTACTGCCATATATCAGGGTTGGTATCAGCACTCCATAGTAGACTGTAAGTTTCGTTTAGACAGTTTTTTGTCCGACAAACTTACTAACATTCATCATTAACTCGTTCTTTATACAAACTTCGTTCATCCTAGACAGGCTAGATTGTAGATCTTCCATACTGCCGAATTCAACACCGCATCGTCATCATACAACAGAGAATACCACCTATACTTTCAGATTACTCAACGTGCAATAAATATATTTATTTATTGGCGTGATTTTTTAAGCAAATCTCTCTTTCAACTCTCACATATCAGACATTGTCACCCGCGCCAACAAAATGATCGGATTTGTTCTTCGTAATGCGATATCATTTACTAATGGAATTGCAATACGAAGAACATATGAAGCACTTGTCCGCAGCATCCTGGAATATAGCTCCATTATTTAGGCACCCTCTGAACAAAACCATATCCTAGAAATAGAAAAAGTACAAAAAAGGTTTATGCGTTACCTGTATTTGAGGGAATATACATAGTACCCATTCCTGTATCCATCGTTGTTCTTAACAGGAATGCTCGATCTTAATACCTTAGTAGCCCGCCGAAAAATATTTTTGGGGAAACGTTTTTTTAAGCTGATATCCGGTACTGTACTGAATCCACCTATGTTGAAGGAGATTAACCTATATGTCCCTAACGCGTATACTCGTGGGAGATCCCACAAACTTTTTATATGCTCCGAATGCGAGAACTTTTTCCTTTCAGAATGCCCCATTAAATAGAGCAAATCAACTGCTTAACGATTCTGCATTGAGCATTGACACCTTCAATGTTACCTATAGAGAGTTCAGTAACTATCTTTTGACATATGTCTCAACATAGTGAAACTGCCCCCTTGGTCTTTTTTTCTCTTATATTTTGTAATCTTCTCCGTAATAATTTGGTGTATAACTGTTTTATGGAGAACCTGAAAAAATAAATAAATAAATATTCTTTTAATCTTATGAAAAAAAAACATTCTAATGAAATATGGATATTTACCAAAGATATTGAAATATAAGTAGATGTGCTATCTGCGGTTTTTACTATGTGGGTCTGCGCTTCCGGGTGTCACCTATATTGTTTACCAATTAACAAATATACTAAAAGAACAAATAATTAACGAATAAACCAAACGAACGTTAAACTAAATGAACGAATTCTTTCCTTATTCAAAATATATTGTTAACCAATATTAATGCA
Source organism: Limnephilus rhombicus (assembly GCA_929108145.2). NCBI lineage: Eukaryota > Metazoa > Arthropoda > Insecta > Trichoptera > Limnephilidae > Limnephilus > Limnephilus rhombicus. The sequence goes on along the minus strand of OV815288.1, from coordinate 30,663,289 downwards.
CATTTTCAAAAATCAACGAAATGAACAAATTCTTTTTGTATGAAAACTACGCTAATTAGCGCGTAGTCCGGCGACAGTTGCGCGGACACCATAGCATATCTCTTCTGTATTTGAATATCTTTGATATTTACCTAAATGGTTTTACGTAAATTATTATTATTTTTGTACTTAGTTCACCACTGAGTAGTTAAAATGTATCCGAAATTACGTCATCTTACTACATAAAACATAATTTTTACTGTCCAAATACTAACATTGGAGGTAACATCCACCACATACCCGCCCTGGTATAAGTAACAGATAGTTACTCCTTCAAGTAATTCTAACGTAACGCAAGGATTCTAATTTTTTTGAAAGAATGAATCTACATTTAAGTGTGAATGAATCTAGACCTCCAGTGTCCCTGCATACGATGTTAGGAAGCAATATGCAAGTGCTTACATGATATACGAAATGCGAATAATATAAAGCAAGTCAAGGATAAACTAATTAAAAAAAGATAACAGAAAAACGTAAAAGGCGGCTGCTCGCAGGGTAATGACATCTTACAAAAACAAGTATTGTGTCGGGTGGAATACCTCTCGTCATCTGGCAGTACCAGCCAGAATGTATATGGTGGTCGGTCTGCCGTGAATGAATCTCAACGTCACGCCCTTTAGCCGTTTTTTCTGTTGTGCCTTGACGATAGTAAGTAGGAAGTAAGGGAAAGTATCCGAAGACCCTAAGGATGGAAGCGTCGAGTTGCCGGAGGCAGGGCGGAAGAACGCCGAGTTCGCCCAGCCAAACGTCAGGCCATGTCGCTGGTGGAGGCGCAGATGATTTGTGTCCATTCCAAAAAAAATGTACGCCAGTGTATGCAGGAGCGAGGTCTAACTCACCCCCAAATGGGGAAGTTGATATTACAGAACATTTACAGTTTAGTTTCAGCCACAAGGGTCGGAGCTTATTGCTGAATCGCTAAAACAGAAAAAAAAATTGCAAAAAAAAAGAAAAACTAAAAATAAAAAAATACTACTTTGTGAAGAATAACAGTTGGTAACAAGTAGCAGAATATATTATTTGCCATGTTTTTAATTTGGTCAGTAATAACAGAAATGTATCAATTTGCTTTCAGCGAAGGAGTCAAATACTAACAGACCGTCCACATAAATACAAAATAAACTCATTGTTCTTTACCTCAATTAAAATCTTTACACCAATTATTAAAAGCAATAATTATTAGCCTGAAACACTCATCTGCATTGAAAAATCTTCCGAGAAATGATACAACTTGCTTAAAAATCTTGTCTTAAACATTAGTTTATCAATTAAAAAATAATAATCTTTACACCAACTCGTAAAAAGCAACTTCTTAGCCAGCCTTGAACTATTTAACAGTTTCTTATTTCTTAAAACCACATTATTTAACGAATCTTTATTTCCCCGCTATTTTTTCAAAGACATTTGTTCCCAACTACTCAAAGAACTCGTATTGTATCTTTTTTTGGTTTTAATCGCAGTCCAGCGTTTATTTGTGACTCTGAAACTTTGGCTAGGATTTGTAAGGGAACAATCCAAACGCAATACATTAACGACAATAAATATAAAGCACCCGCTTGGGATGGTTGTTTCGAGAGATGCCAAAAACTGGGGAACTTCGGAGGAAGTGGAGGATGTAAGTTGAGTGTAAAAAAGAAATAAATGGGAAACTATTCGTCACGGTTAGAGAAATTAAATTTACGTTGGTGGTTTATTTAATCTGTTTTTTGTTTTAGTTATAAGCAACGAACCGACCTAATAACATTTCTTTAATGCGCAGAATTGACAATTTGACAAATTTTGCGTATGACATATTTTTATCCACTTATTTATGAACTCGGGAAACAAATTAAAGTGTTTAACCCCTCAGGCTAATTTGCTTGCTTTTGGGAACAACTCATACAGGTCTGATAGAAAGCGTTGTGTCTCCCTTCCTTTTTTTTTACATTAACTCCACAGTAGGAACTCCAGAGGAAAATAATTTCCCTCAGTTCCATCTGAGATGCGGTGAAAGACTGTGAAAGACTAAACATTGGTTTTGAAGGGTTGTAGGAAGGAGGAAACACAGAGGCCGACAAATCGTTCCACAGCCGAGTGGTTGAACACAAGAACGAATCCAAGAAGCGACCCATTCTAATGTGACAAATGTCAATAGTGTACATATGTTGGGCACGCGATTGGCGTGTTTCACGACTGCACCGGTGCCGAAGAGATCAAAGACGCTAGTTCCTCGGAGCATTTTCCATTGTTATACCGATAGAACAATGATAGAATTCCCATCCGAGGCCTGAGCTTTAAAGATTGCAATATGTCTGTTAAGATAAATAATCCCTTGGCATGGTGAGAAATTTTATATGAACGGTGTTAAAAAGAGAAAACACCACGCTTTATATTATAACCACAAAATAATAAAAACGTACACCTTTCTTAAACCTAAGTTTGAGAGCGCGGTTTGAAATAATATTGTGAAACCTTGGGAATATTTAATCAATTATTTTAACATGAAACGTGAGTTTAAAAAGTGAGGTTACGATAACGTTTGAAGTAAATTGATTGATGCAAAATAAGTATGATTTTTTTCGTTATGCATCGGAGAATTTAGTAAGAAATTTCTTGGGGTGAGCCAGTTTTAAAACTTTAACGTTTTGATTAATTACGTTTACTTCGAGACAAAATATGCTCATGGCCTGAGAGGTTAAAACAATCGCAGAGATCTTTAAGTTTCGCATAACGCAATGGGGTGGCCATGTGCAAATAAAGTTATTTGTCAGGACATAGACAATCGTTACGAATTGGATATCTCAGTGAAAGTATCTAAAGACGGTCCAAGTAAAATGTTGAGACTGCGTGGAAGAAGATTAGAGCAAGGAAGAGAAGGCCTAACGACTGCAGATGAAAGTTTATAGACCATAGCTATTGGAGAAATGGAATTTTGACTTTAATTTCTGTACAACGTTGCTAAGTTGCTGTACAGCAGTTAAATATTAAAAAAAACGTTATGATAAATTACTTAAGCTATGGTAAGCTAGAATTAAAACTTTGAGAAAATTTTAATTATTGTAGTTGCAGTATAATATCGTTCCGAAGATATTCCGAAGATAGCCGAACTCAGGAAGGAAGATTTCAGAACCATTTCTTGCACGATGTGAAACGGTCGCTTGCGGCCGAGTAGATAATTATTATTCATTGTAAACAAAATCATAATAAACTCGTATTTTGTGACGATCTACCAGCTTTCTTGAAGGGATCCGCGACTTTTCATCCCGAGGAAATATCCTCTGACAAACCATCCAAGGGACAAAAAATCCCCCAATAAAATATTAACTCGAACCTAACCTAACAAAAAAATAAAACCAAAATAATGCAGACATCCTGTGAAGACAAAAAATATTGTTATCTGTATTAATTTGGTCCTAATTTTGATTTTTGTCCCATTTCACTGTTTTTGAACAATAAATTTATTCAAATTAATAGATAACTTTGTATTAACCACGTAATTATTTACAAAAACCGACATGTTTCAAAAATTTATTATATTTTTGAATGTAGCTATAACTTTGTGGTTATCCATTATAGAAAGATGAAACAATTCAACTTCGTATACGCCACTTATATAATGCGTAAATCCGACCGGTTTGGGAACAAACATTCCTTCCTCAGGGAAAACTTATACTAATTTGACAGTTTCGAACAATGTTTTATTATGGTAGGGGTAGAGCCGTTGCTAGTTATTAATGTAGATTGGGTGGGTAGGTATTAATGTAGAGTGGGTGGGTAGGTATTAATGTAGATTGGGTGGGTAGGTATTAATGTAGAGTGGGTGGGTAGGTATTAATGTAGAGTGGGTGGGTAAGTATTAATGTAGATTGGGTGGGTAGGTATTAATGTAGAGTGGGTGGGTAGGTATTAATGTAGATTGGGTGGGTAGGTATTAATGTAGAGTGGGTGGGTATTTTTTATTTTTAATAAATTTATTATCTTTTCAGGATGTCTGTATTATTTTGTCCCATTTTTGATTTTTGTCACATTTTACCATTTTGAACAATAATTTATTGTCTTTACAGGATGTATGTATTATTTTTGTCCCATTTTTTTGTAAGGTTAGGTTAAGTTTTAGAACATATTTTGTTGGGGGTTGTTTTGTCCGTGGGATATTAATCGGTCGGGGGATATTTTGCCTGGGATATTTTGTCGCCGGATGAAAACGCGCATTATTTTCTTGAAAACTCCTAAGTACCCAAGAAGTTATCCCAATCACAGGGTTATTAGGAAATTTAGAGGACAAAGAAATAAAAAGTTTTAACATACCAGAGTTCTTGAATTAAATCACCATCGATTCGAAACCCGCCAAATAGTGGATGTTTTGGCAAACTCTTTGTTGTTGCTCGACAGTAGTAGATTTTCTCTTACCTGGAACAAAAATAAAAGCACTGTGTTAATAATAATAATGAGAAAAAACTGTGATGAGAAGGACATCTTTAAAAAGTGTTGTTGATGAATTGGCTACTTTAGAAACACCCGAACCGTGAAAATATAACATATTATAATTGAAAAAATTGATTTATTTTATAATTCAATTAAACAATTCTACCACTAAATTTATTAACTGTGCCGTTGCCCAGAATAAGGTTGTATCCAAAAATATTTTTTTCATTTTAACATTAGCTTACACAGGAGGTCCTGAGGAAAATAATTCCTCCCAGGGCCTGTATCGTCTTTGGGGATGCTGTGTGGAGGGTCTTTTTAGAAAAAAAGGAGATTAAGTCCTGGGAAGAAAAAGGGAATTAGGGGAAAAAGGAATCAGGTGGGAATCTGGAGGTCAGTGTGCCCAGGAGTAACGGACGTATGAATCCATCCCTCCCACTGCAGTGGAAGGCGATGCTCCAACAGAGTACGCCTGAATAAGTCAAAGAGGATGCCTCAACAATTATCTCCCAAACTGGCCTGTCATGGAACTGGTGGGCAGACGCAACCTCACCCTACGAACCCGGGCGCCCCTGCTAAACGTAGCGAACCACTTGGGGTGACCAATGGCAGAGGTTTTGTGTATAACGAAAAAAAAAAATTTATTTATAAGAATAAATCAAACCAATCACGTTCGAGATATTGTCTTGAGATCAATTTATAATATTATTCTACTAAAGAGCACTCTTAATATTTTTTTGGTTTTGGACAAATATAACTTTTATGCATCCTTCAGTTTCTTGGCACAGAAGTCTTTCTAGTTGGAGCCATAAGATATTCGTTTTCTTTTTTTACTATCATAAATCTAACCATGCTCCATAATTTTGATAAACAACATTATGCGGCGTACTTCAATAAACCAACATTTGAAATGCTGTCAAAAATCCGAAAAAAAATTTAAATTCATAATGCTTGTCGTAAAAGATGCGTAATAATATGCCATCATTAACTCAACATTTATAGTTAGGATACGACATTATTCCGGACAGAGGCTCAACTACTGTCAATCGGTTCAGAATTCACCCTTTTTCAGGAAGAACTAGAAATTTTGTCATTCTTGACAGTTCGCAAATAAATTTAATGAATAAAACAGCATTTTTAATCAATCCCATCTGATAAAATATTCTTCAACCATAGTTTATTTTCAACGATAAAGTTTCATCCATTTTTTTGATCTTCTACGACGTTTTTGTTGGATGTTTTTTCTTCTGCCAGCACACAAAAGTGCTTAAGTTGTCCCCTTAGTGACATTACGACATTGATTCGCCTACTTTATTTAAAATCATCCCTTTCAGCATCCCCTCCGTAGAGTCAGAAATAATGAACGGCTCTTCCTCAATCAACACTCAACTAATTATGAATATTATTCATCGTTGTCCAGAACGTGTCCACTGGTCAACTCAAGTCAAGACCTTTATTTTTTTGGTATAAGTCTAAATGATTTTGGTCTGTCACTAAGCGAGTGAAGAAATATTATATATTATTATTTTTAATTATAAACTAACGTTTAAGAGAAGATTTTTATGCATAGCACAAAGGGTAACAATTATTATAAGCAATAATTGTCCCGTTGGCGACAAGTATATTTCCTCGGAAGATTTTTCAATGTAAAATGAGTGTTTCAGGCTGACAATTATTGCTTATAATAATTGTTAAATATTATTTACTTATTTAACAATGCCCAATTGAGCTTGTACACAACGATTATAAATTATATATTTTTGAATGTAGCTATTACTTTGTGGTTATCCATTATAGAAAAATGAAACAATACAACTTTGTATAAACCACTTATATAATGTGCAAATTCGACCGGTTTTGGAACAAACGTTCCTTCGTCAGGGAAAGAAAAACCACTTATATGATTTGCACATTACATAAGTGGTTTATACAAAGTTGTATTGTTTCATTTTTCGATTATAAATTAAATTGAAAACAATATTATAACATGACTGTTGCCAACTCCTGCAACTCATAAACTTACGAATACCGACAGTAACTACACGACAAAATACACATGATACTGTAGCACTCATAAGCGGAACTACATTGCCCACTCTCCGATACAACGATTTTACACTATGGGAAATCAGTACTTAGGTGATGTTGACATAATATTTAACATAAACTTGGCGAATTTCGTTGATCTTGTAAAAAACTTATTCCAAAACTATTCCTAAACATATCTGAATTTTTGTAAACCTATGAATTCTCTGTATTTTTGTATTTTTATGACTTGAGTGCTTTTTTATCTAATTTAATTTTTATTATTTAAAAATCATCTGCCATAAATTAATTGTACTACCAAACATGTAAAAGCCCTTTGGGCGTTAAATAAATAAATAAAAGATAACTAATTCAAAAAGGTATTGTGAATACTTAAGCATATATAAAAAGGTGTTGTGAATACTTAAGCATAATACGAGTGAATACTTAAGCATATATACTAAATATACGAGTATGTACATAAAAAATCGAAATACTTATACGCATTTATATGAGTGTACATATGTGATGTGTATGCGTTGCTAAACCATTCATCCAATTGCGATGAAACTTTAGGGATTTGGTTTATACGCATGCCCGCGATGGATTCTATATATAAAATTGATTTCTGGCATCATGAAATTATGCGTTACTAACCATTTATACGATTGCGATGAAACATTGGGGATTTGATGTGTGCATGCCCGCAATGGTTTTTACATAAACTGGTGAGCTCTGGCATTGTGAAATTTATATAAAAAATTGCAATAGGGAGCTGTTTGAAAACTGAATGTACCGGGACTGAATGCATGGAATGCAGCAGAGGGGGGGGGGGAACTCGATAGGGGTGTTGGCGGGACGGGGAAGCGGGAGAGGGGAGTGGGAAGAGGGAAGGCAAAGAAGGCGGAGTGGGAACCCGTGAGGGGAAGGGGACGCGGGAGAGGTAGGTAGGGGAACGGGACGAATGGGAAAGGACACGCAGGGAGAAACTATTTCTTTATTAAGTGGTATAAGGCACGCCGGGAACTCGATATTTATGCATAAATTATGATTACTAGTTATTTACAATCTAAAAAGTACTGAACTGATTTTTGCTTTGAATATGTCTAAATTTAAAACGAAAATATTAGGGACGTCTATTAGTTCATTGGCCAGTCAATGTATTCTCTCCATAGCAGAGTTGAACATGAAGTTATTTCTGTGAAATAATATATTATATATAGTAAGATTCGGAGGTAATGTGGAAGAATATCAAATTTATAGCGTCAATTATGTTATATAGCCTCATAATAAGGAACTCCAGTGAAAAATATTATGGCTTTAAAAAAATATGTTCATATAGACCAATAAACGCTGATTCTGAATAAATAAGTTTTATTTCATAATATTAAAAGTAGAGTTCTGAAAAAAATATTGTAAAAGTGCATTTTTAAACCTCTCGTCAAAACACACTGCAAAGTTGGTATTACTGAATGGTTAGTGCTGACGTCACGCGTCACCAGTCATTGTATTGAAATCTTTGATTATGTAGGTATGACATAAGCCATCAGTATTAACAACATTTCATGTTATTCGTTATTTCATAATGTTTATAGAGATTTAGTTGTTGTGTTTATTGAAACAATATTTAAGCTTCAATAATTCAAAAATAGAGGTATCTCTATTAGTTTATCTCTATTATTTAAAATATTGAAAAACTACCGCACAAAAAAATAGTAATGCTACTTCTAGGGAGAATGCTTCGAATAACGGTATTCAAAATGGCGGCACTTGATCAGCTGATTGCCCAATACTATAGTAATTTTTCAGGAGTGATGACGTCACACGATTCACCGTACGGTGGTCTTAGGGGGATCTTGAGAAATTAAAACTTTGACAATTATTTTAACTATTAAAACTAACTTTAAAAATACAAATAAAAGTGCAGTTATTTAAGTTAGAAGGTCACTATTCATTAAAAAAAAAAAAAAAATTAGACTATAGTTTTCTATTATTATGACTTGGCTTAGTAAAACTTGTCACTTCTATTATCTTATGTTTATTGAAGTAAAACTTATGTAGCCCCGTTGTGATTAAGAATTCGTATGAAACGGAAATGACGCATACAGCACCTGCGGCGCATAAGACTCCTATCAGGGCTCCTATTGGTTGATATATAAAACGGAAAAGCCCTCATTTTTCAAGGCTCTTTGGTTCTTCATTTGGTTGAGATTGTTTTGGTAAAGTTTAGCGTCTACCGCATGTTAACTGCACTAGATTTTTTTCTGTCATTAATTCTGTTTGCTCAACCCATATACGTTCCACTTTTCACTTATAATGTACGTTATTTTTCTTTGTCGTGTTAACTAAGTTGAAAATATAAATAAATATAATAGACATATTCAAATAAAGAAATTACTTGTGAATACATTTTTTAAATTTTTTTTTATGTGAGCACCTAACAAAATGTGTTCAGGAGCGACAGACGTATGAATCTCTCCCTCTCACTGCGATGGGTCGTGAGAGGCGGCTAGAGAGGTCTAGTTTAGGTGTCCCTCAACAAATCTCTTCCTATCCAGCCCGGCAGTAGGTGGGTAAACGCAATCCTTCAAGACCTTTACAAACCTCACCCGATGAACCCTCTGCGAGCATCTCTGCGAAGCCGCTAAACGTAGCCAACCAGTTAGATGACATATGGCAGGGGTGTTTGTAAACCAATAAATAGTACCCGGGGCAGCGGTACCCATACCCGCCTCCCGAACGACTATCCTTGACACATATTTGAAATCAATTTCATCAGAAGTTTCTGGTATTGTCTTGTTCATTATTTTTCTTCAGTACGAAAATAATTTTTGTATTTACTAAGAAAATGATTATTTTTCCATAGAATAAGTTTAATAATTGCGTTCTTACCAACTTATTTTTCATGTTTTGCATAGCGAGGGCACGGGGAGTAGGGGCAATATAATTTAAATATATACCTACCCGTACACGTTTACAACCTAAAAACTTTTCCAATTTAAAATTTGCGACAATATCTTGAATTTATAATTTTTTGCGAATAACCTTATTTAATTATTGTTTATTTTTTCATTTGTAAAATATTATAAGAAGAGATGAAATTCACATTGTTATTCAAAAATAGTTGTGAAAATATAAAATTCGCAGTAGATTATTTTGTAATAAAGTTTTAAGCGATCAGAAAAATTAGCAAGTGTCTGGCGGAATAAAAATTGAAAATGATTATTTGCTTATAATTTGGGAGGCGGAACGGGGTACCGCCGCCCTGGGAGCCCTTTATTGGGTAACCAACACCCCTGTCATAAGTCACTCCAGTAGTGCGTTACATTTAGGGTGCCTGGCTTCATGGCGTTTAGCCGGACTCTTTCGACCCATCGCGCATTGCATCGCTTTCATTCGTCGGTTACACCTGGAAACATTGACCTCCAGATTCCTACCCACCCCTCATATATTATACCTTCCCAGAATTTCCTATTCTTCCTCTCCCTAATAACACCCTCCACACAGTAGTGGCGGTCCGTGAATTTTCAGTGAGTTAGAGTGCTAAGATTGAAAAATATAACGTTATTGATGTTGTTGTAGCGTCGTATTTTGTAATATAAACACTAGCTGACTGCAAACTCACGGACCGCCATTTTTACACAGCATCCCCAAAGATGACATAGGCCTTGAGGGATTTTTTCCTGCTGTGTGGAACCAACGTAAAAAAAATCAAGTACAAACACTTTAGGAAAATTCGTAGTGGATAGCTGTAGGAGACTTAATTGGTTAATTTTGAATTGTGTGCAAAATAATAAACTTCTTTGGGCACCTTTCCTTTTATTTAGTTCTGAAACAGCTTAGGAACTGAAACCCATTTTCCCATATTCCTTGCATTGTTATTTTTTTCATTTGTCCTTTTTCTTACTTAAAAGGTCCTACTTACTTACTAGATGAAAAGGAAGATGATGTCTTCCTACTTGGCATACATCGTTGTATTATTACACAAAATCAAAATTACCCACATTTAATTCCGTCGAAAATTGTCGCGAAATTGATCATAGCTCTATCTTGGAATCTCGCTTAAAGTCGTAAAATCGAACGCTATTATTACCCCAACGTCTGCGTGGTTGAATTTCAAAACCCAGTTTTTAGTGCACGTTGACGCCACGCCGTACGCGTTGCTCCACAAATAAATCTGTGTACGTGGAATTTCAAACAAAACTACCATTGTAATTCGGTTTCAAGAATTTGTCACAAGATGTCGCCACTTACGTTAGATCGCTTGTGGACGTTTCTTCCCTAGGTATAAATACTATGGATTTATAGAATTTAAGTATCTTTCCAGATACGGAGAGATTACATGTGGCGTCATCACGGTTACTTCAACTCGGTGACTAGCTGTCACTGGCTATTTTTGGAACCAGTTCTTATCGGATTATAAAATTGTTACCTACACTCAAACTGGGCGAAGCCGAACTAAAAGACGCCTGCAGGTCCTAACAGCAAAAACCTGCGGAGCGGGTTTTTAAATACTAGTACTAATTAATACAAAAAGAAAGACAAAACATTCCTGTGTTACGAATTACCCAACAATGTTTGAAAATCTCCTACTACCACCACAGAAAGCCGAAAATGTTGCTTGTGTTGTGATGGATGATTTAGCCAGCCGAGGAATCGGACACGCGACGCTCGGGTAGGACCCAAGCGCTATGCCCACTCAACCACTGACTAGTAAAAAATTGTAACCACCCTTTGTGCTATCATTGTGGAAGACCAGCCACCACCAATAATGGAGCCTATGACCAAAGCAAAGGTAGGGCTTTCTCCTTTCAATTTTACAAATCCTGTGATTGATTTTATAAACGCCGTCAATTGTCTTACATCACATAAATATAGATTTACAGTCCACCCCCTCTCGTGTCACGATATTTTTCGTGACACCTTTCAAAGAACGTCTTCTGTCTTTAATGGATGATGGACAAAAATAAACACCATGATTTTCTGAACATGGTTTTGATGACATTCTAGTTTCAGTGTAATTCAGCCCTTTAAATGTACTTCACAAGTGTTATATACCCATTAAAAATTTCCGACATTTCACTAGGAAATAAGTGCATTCGTAATAAAAATAAAAACAATGAGTTTTTCATCATTATTACGCATCTTTTTTTATTTTTTTACATGGGCTCCACATGGGGGCCCTGAGGAAAATAATTTCCCTCAGGGCCTATGTCATCTTTGGAGATGCTGTGTGGAGGGTTTTTTAAGGAAAGGAAGGAGAGGAGTTCCCTCAGGGCCTATGTCATCTTTGGAGATGCTGTGTGGAGGGTTTTTTAAGGAAAGGAAGGAGAGGAGATTTCTGGGAAGAAAAAGGGTTTAAGGGTAAAGGGAAAAAGGGTGGGTAGGTTCAGTATGTCCTGGTCATCTGCCTCCAAGACCTAGACAAACCTCACCCCATGAACCCGGGCACCCCTGCTTAATCACCAAACGTTGCGAACCACTTGGAGTGTCCTATGGCAGAGGTGTTGGTTATACAATAAAGGTTCCCGGCGGTACCCATTCCCGCCTCCCAAATTCTAGAAATAATATAAATACATCTGGAAATAATATAAATACATCGTCTGTAAGTGTCCAAACACAGTTTGGTAATGCCTTCAGGAGGCGAAATAACTATCATGCGTTATAATAATCACATAGTAGAACTTGTTTACAAATTCAATAATAATATAAATAAATGTGTAAAAGAAAAAAAAACGTATTTATCTTTCTATTTTTTTAATCCATATCGACAGTTTTACAATATCGTGCACAATCAATATAATATATCACATTATTTTCAGTCAATTTGGAATACCGGTAAATATGTTTCTAACAATATTCACCATCTAACTAAGATGCCGGTAAACGAATAAATTTCTAAATTACGATTTTAATCCTAGTTTTTTCTGGCCTCCTGGAAACGGGCCCACTATGAAGGGCTAAGAGCATTATACGATTTGAAACCAGATTATGTCACGATAGATGTCAATCTCTCGATAGCCTCGAAAATACTTCGCAATGGCACTGTGTTTGGGATCGAATAACGTCAGTGACGTTGACGTGATTATTTTTTGACAATTCAATGAAAAGAAGATTTATTAGTTAAGTGTTATTGTAGGTACGTGTTAAAGAAAAATCTAAACCATACTATTTAGAGTGGAAATCATGATTGATTTTTTTCATATTCGGGGGTGCTATGTGGAGGTTCTTTTTGGGAAAGGAATGAGATGAAATTCCGATAAGGAAACAGGTATGAGGGGTGGGTGGGAATCAGCGTGTCAGTGTGTCCAGGAGTGACGGGAAAATGAATCCATCACTCCCACTGCGGTGCAAACCAGTGTGCCGAGAGAGTCCTGATGGACAGATCAAAGGGACTCTCTCAACCAAACTCTCGTCAAGACCCTGACAAACCTCACCACGTGGAACCAGGCACCGCTGAAAAACGTAGGGAAAGTGGGGTGTCCTTTGCAGAGATGTTGGTTATCCAATAGATGATTCCTGGGGCTGCGGTTCTTACACCAGCCCCTAAATTGAAATTTTGGTTATGATTCGAAACTTAAGTCTATTACAGCTCTGAAAAAAATGAAAACTTTAGTTGGAGTGAAAATATTTCATTGAAGAAGAAAGTAAAACTAACATATGACAGACAACAAGTCACAGAAAAATAGAAAAAGATAATGGTCGCAACTGGGACTCGAACCCAGTACATCTCGTCTAACCGGGACGTGCGCTTTTACGAACTCAACCAAACTGTCATAATTGTCAATCTCATTTTTTCAAATCTTAGAAATAAAAATATTATCTTCAACTAATTTTTCCATATCATGGGCAACTACCTTCTTTTGCGCCCTTGAGGTGATTTTCTCACGAAAATGGCGCTATAGAAGTCATCCAATTATTATTATTATTATTATTACCTAACTACCTTTTTTCATTGGAAAATTTTTTTTTTTTCACCTTTGCGACCATTATCATTTAACTATTTTTCTGTGTCTTGTGCTCTTTAATATTTTCGTTTGGATTATTAGTGTTATTTTCTTCTTCAATGATATATTACGTTGATGGGAATAACCTTCAAAAGTTATAAATCTATCATCTACGAAGACAAAATAATATAAAACTGTGATAATGTTATTTTACTTTGCGTAGTAGACTAACGAGTTTAACCTTTAACTACTGGTGACGTGTTTTTTATGTATACTCTGTCGTGGGGGCTTGGGCGGCATGTTACTATAAATGTTTATATATTAGAAATTTTTTATTTATTAGACAATTTATATTTACTTAAAATAAAATAAAATAATTTTTATTCTTATGTAACTTTCATTTGACAATTTGGATATTATGTAATAATTTTTTGCAAAATCACTTGAGATCAGAAAGCAGTCTGTATTTTCTATTCAACTAAATAACAACAATAAATTCACTTTTTTATAATATTTCAATAGCGTCTCGAATAAACCATATATATTAATGTTATTAGTTTTGGGGGTATTATGCCGTGTTGCGCTACCTCCTTCTTTAGCCAACGTTTCGGACAGCGTTGCAGTGTCATCCTCAGGGCAGATGTGTAATAGTTAGGGGTGATGTTTGTACTTATCTACTTAGGAGCGATACCGTGTCGCCAGCTCCACTCCTCTACGAGCTGGCGCTACAATATACTTCAACATGTTTTTTTGTGTTTAGCCTTGATGTAACCGCCAACATAGGAACTCCTAGTGAGATAGGCACAGCACAATTACCTAAGTAACATAAAAAAATTAGGATTATAATAAAAATAAAAAAAAATTAACGGACACCAAGAACTCGGTCGTCTCTATTAATATTTATAAAATCTAAAATCGTGTATAAATATAAAACTTTAGTAAGGTTGTTTATGTTTATTTTTGTATAGTAAAAATCAACTATAAAAAAGTTACGTAAGTACCGCAAAAAAATTAAATGAATTCAGTTACTGAAATTTAACTTAAGACGACAATATACACTAAAATATATTCAGAATCTTAACGATGTAAGTAAAGAAGCCGTGTATACAAATTGCGACTCGCGGCATGTGTATTGGACAGACGTACTGTCGAATTCATCGTACCAAAGAAAAGAAAAAGAAGAAAAATAATGAGGGAATCTTAACGACGTAAGTGAAGACGTATTGTACGAATTCACCCTAGCAGGCATGGAGATTCGACCTTTCTGCCGCGTTCATTTTAATTAATTGTGAAGAACGTGTTGCAAATATTTAAAATGTGTCTCCCAAAGTAATTAATTCATCGTCTAGAAAAATAAAATCTGGTGCTCACCGTTAACTTAATAGTTGAAAAACGGGTTATAAAGTTTTAAAATCGTTGCACGTAAAATATATTAATGGTAAGGTACTGTTTTTATTAATCTAAAATATAAATAACTCGCATTCCTTGTGCGTCACGGAAATAAAAAAATATTATAATTAGGAATTTTGAGCAAACAAAAATTATTAGGATTTGTACCGCTTTAAGACTTTGGCGTCACTAAATTCAAAGCTACTGGAAGCGGCGAATGCGCGCGGGGGAGGGGAGTATTTCGATATTATTATTGTTGCTATGACGGAGCGGCCCCCACGTCAGCAGTTTAAGGTTAATCTCATAATAATTCTATTGATTACTATATTTTGAAAAAGTTCATTGCATGGAAAAGGCCAATCGTTAAATTGATATAACGGGATAAGTGTGAAGTTATTGGTCCTGGCGGAATGGTGTGTTTTAACGCTTTGCCATTACGGAGAGACATTTCGTTTTATATAAATGGAAATTGCTAGTAACAGCTACGATTTAACGACCGTTCGGCGCCGAATGTGGTCTATGAGTATACATTTCATATCCGGCCACGTGTTTATCGCCATATCTGTCTTGCATTTTTGAAATTTTCGTTTTGTTAGGATCAAAATGACACATTTTATTTTTTTATTATTGTATAAAAATTGCATTCAATTGGAATTTATTACCCGCTAAGCTACTTCAAGTAGCTTGTCAGTAGGAGATTAGTTCCACCGATTAGTTACAACCACAAATTAAATAATCATTAACCATTAGCTTAGCAAAAACATACACAAATACACCATAACATACTCACCAACATTGTGATGTGGAGTTAGAAATTTTATTTTTAAATATCATGATAAAGTGGAGCAATATAATAACAGCAATACATTAGTAGTTAATCACATACTTGCAATTTAACGCATGGTAAGAAAGAACAAAATATAATCTTAATACATAAGGTTATTATTATAAGCAATAATTATCAGCCTGAAACACTCATCCACATTGAAAAATCTTCCGAGAAAAAATACATGACGCCAACGGGACACGAACCCGTGCCCTTCTGATTGCCGGTCAGCTGTTCTCCCAATTGAGCTATGGCGGCTTATTATACCCGCCAAATGATTCAATATATACTAGTGTTTCATTCAACAATTACTGCTTATTATATTTTTTCCACCTGAAAACAGCCAACTTTATTTTTGCGAGAGAGACACTGTTAGTGTTAAATCCGTCGCTAGGTGGCGTCGAGACAAATTATGTCTTCATTTATTGGGGAAATACTTAAACTTGTCAAATATTAATTATTATTTTTAATTGTTTAACTAACGTTTAAGACAAGATTTTTATGCATAGCACAATTACTGCTTATTGTATTTTCAGGTGGAAAAAATATAATAAGCAGTAATTGTTGAATGAAACAATAGTATATATTGAATCATTTGGCGAGTATAAGATAAGCCGCCATAGCTCAATTGGGAAAGCAGCTGACCGGCAATCAGAAGGGCACGGGTTCATGTCCCGTTGGCGTCATGTATTATTTTTTTTTTCTCGGAAGATTTTTCAATGTGGATGAGTGTTTAAGGCTGATAATTATTTCTTATAATAATTGTTACCCTTTGTGCCATGCATAAAAATCTTGTCTTAAACGTTAGTTTAACAATTAAAAATAATAATTCATAAGGTTATTCCCTAAGAGCCACGAGAATTTTGTTTAAGCCCAATTTTCTTTAAATTTGTACGGCAATTTGTTAAATATTAATGGTATAATATATTCAAGGGTTCTTGGACCATATTTGTTTTGAAACACAGGTACTTTCATTAATTTATTTTGTATGAGACGCGTATTGTGTGCATGATCCACCATTGTTTTATATGGGCTGCCGGATATATGCTGCATTACAATTTTTTGCCACATAATAGCCCGCACAGGTACATAATAAATAAATAAATTTTAAGATTTAACACACTTGACTTACTTTAACCAGTTATTCATGACGTTATTTGGAGTGAAAAATGTAAATGAAATTTTAATCTGCGGTGACTTTTTTGATGACTCTTTTTTTCAATTTTTTTTCTTCAAAATAAAACAAAACAATTATTCCGTATGTCGTCACCTATCACTCAGCCGAGTAACCGACCAACACTCTAACCTGTTTCCAACTATATAACACCTATTTTTTTAAATGTTTTCGTGTACAAAAAATCAAAAATTTCACCGGAGACAAAAATTTTCTTAAGTATGTTACATTATAATGTTTGGAATCACTGGTTAAAGTAGGTCAAGTACGTCCCTTAACATCCTGTATATGTATGGCTCATATTGCAGCATATCGCTCGCCGTACATTCCCACTGGAATGAATATATAGAGGAAAATATTATTGGTATTAATGTCTCAAATATAAAAAAAACCTAAACGTTTGTTAAAAGAACGAGTCTATACGCCAAGTTTCAGCTTGATCGGATATCGGGAAGTGGGTTAATTTCCACTTCCAATATTTCACGTTATTCATTCATTCATGGTAACAAAATCGATATTCACATTAATGTAGGTATTTATAAATAAACCTCAAACAAACTTTAAGATTCTCCAGAATAACCAAAATAAAACTTTAAAACACGGACCGGTGTACAAAATTTCCGGTTACAGAACTCCAGAAACCCACAGCATAATTTCCCGGTTCATGTGGTCATATTTATTCATAACGGACAAATTGATCCGACACGACGCGTCGCGACTTAGTGTCTAAAACGACGCCACAGTGCTTATGGCAACGACGCCAAAATGCATCCAATGTTACTTAAAACCGACTAACAAAATGCGACCATCATATTACGGTTAAGCGCCTTGTCTGGTTGTCAACAAATACAAAATACTTATAGTAAGTAAACTACGAGTACCTATAACGTACTAAAATTAAAAAAAGGAAAAATATAAAAAAATGCAGCAAACATGGCATATTTTCTATTTTTATTTTATTTATTTCTATATATTACAAAGTTTACCTACTTATTAACACCAGCTGTTAAAAACCCGCTCCGCAGGTGTTTACTGCTGGGCCCACCACTTACCCGCCCTGGTACAGGTAATAGATGGTTACCCCTTCAAGGCTCTTGCAAGGACTCTAATTTTTTTGGTAAAAACGATTCTACATTTGATAACGAAACTAGACCTCCAATGTCCCTGCATACGTTGTTAGTAAGCAGTACGCAAGTGCTTATCGGGAAATACAGATACAATATGTGTTAGTATGATAAAATATAGACAAGACAATGGGACAGGTTGGTGAAAGTTCACGAGGTGGCAAGCGCTGGATGATTGTATCCAGCGTATCCTACAAGCACCTGTTTGGGAGGAAGACACAGTAGATAAGTAATAAGGGCATGGCAAACGGTTGTAGGTCCTCTCCAATCGATTGGCAGTCCCAGCAAGAATGCGCATGACGTTCGGTCTAGTCATGAACCACACTCAGCTTCCGCGCCCATTAGCCTGTTCCTCGGTGATGCCTCAAAGAAAAGTAAATGGGAGATTAGGGGGAAATACCCAACGACCCTAAGGAATTCAGCATCGAGTAGCTGGAGGGCTTCACCCAGTAAGTGTCGGTGACCATTTTATAAATCCCATAGGAACTGGTTAAAAAAGTAGCCCGTTCCTCGGATCCACTGTCATTCAGTGTAGCTAGTCACCGGGACAAAGTAACTGAGACAGACAATGGTGTCATATGTAGTATGTAGCTTGATACGACATGAATTGCCATCAATCTTTCAATATTCACAAATTCGTAGCACTTATACCTAGGGGGGTGACGTCCACATCTTGTGACGAATTCTTGAAGTCGAAACCGAATTATCAGTAGCTTTGTATGAAATTCCACGTACGTACATATATGTTATTTGTGGCACGGCGCGTATGGCGCGGCGTCAGACATGCACTCTCGAGCTGGGTTCTAAAAATCAACCACGCAGACAGTTACCGTATTAATACTGTTCGATTTGTACATAATATATTTGAAACTTTTATTATCTTGGGTGTAAGGTAGGTTTGAGAAGGTGAAACTGTGGATGGGTAATATTGTGTATTTCGTGAACATCTCATTGAATTATTTATTTTAGATTATATTTTATTTGTTTTTATTTTCCAGGCAACTATGGCAATTTGTGAGTTATTGGAAACATTTCTACCAATTTTCTAATTTTTTTTCTAATTTTATTTAAATATGTTTACACTTACTAGACTTCATTTCAAAATAACAATCCTCCATTGGTCACCATGATACAGGCAGCTGCCTAGTGTGGTGACCTAATGTATCTTCTCAAGAAAATGTATTAATCATGTAACATGTGCTTATAAATTTATATTTTACTTCCGTCAAGCCGTTGGTCAATACATAAATCAGTTAACAAGTTTACTAGTCTCAGGATGATACCGTATGCACGTCATCGATGATCGTCCCAAAAGACGTTCATAAAAATCTTCTTTATCACACGTCTTGTATAAAAAAGTAAAAATAAAGAAGTTATTAAAATGTCGAAAGCCTTTAAATCCAATTTTTACAGATATTTGGAAAACTTACGTTTCACAAATTCTGAAATTGCCAGTTATAAAAACAAGCGAAAAAATAAATTATTTATTTCAAATTACCATTCCATGGTATTAAAAAGTGTAAGAGTTCCTGTACGGAATGATTTATTTTTAGATTTGTGACACTTCGAGTTCCCCCAATCACTATGCTTATATTCGCTACTCACAAAATTAAATCGAAGAAATCCAAAATTGTGTACGAAAATCATTATAATTTAATAAAATCTTTTAAATCTATTTTCCCTCCTTCATATATTCCTGGTCTCTTTAAAACTCGAATTAATGAATGCCTTCTTAAGCAGCCATACAACTCTGCCCAACATTAGCGATATAGTTTTTCCCCAGGGCCTCCCCTGTGGAGCAAATGTAAAAACAAAAAATGTCACCGTAGATCAAAATTTCATTTACATGTTTTACTCCAAATAAAGTTAGGAATCACTGGTTGAAGTACATACGTCCCTTAACACCCTGTGTAATAAAATAAGAGAAGTAAGAAGGCATTACCAGTTTGTCTGTCAAGTCTGTTCAGTTTCCACAATATCGATGACCTAGATATAGTGTATTTGCACATGGCTTGTTCTCAGTAGCGTCTTGGAGAAAGATCATAAAATTTCAGGTTCAAAGCATGGCTTGATGGCTTGAAATGGTTATAGACGTATTTATTGACCAGTTCAAAGAGCCAAACACTTTGTTCTTCCTCTTAAACTTTCAATGGGATGGCTTGAAATGGTTATAGACGTATTTATTGAGCCAAAAAGCCAAAAACTTTCTTCTTCTTCTTAAACTTTCCATATGCTGTCCTCAACCTTCCACTTGCGTCTCCTTCTGTTTCCACTTCCTTCGATGTACCGACTCACAATGAAGTACTGACTCCAAAAGCTCTCTTCGCGGTAATATTAGGTCCTTACATATGAAATTGGCGTTTTGTATGGGCGGAACATTAAGTCGATTTTTTTTAAATATAATATATTTATTTAATCAAAGTATGTACCTTTGCTATATTTGCACTTTTGCCATCTCATAGGTAGTTCATTGATCCCTTTACGAAAAAAACCATTCGGACGGGAATCAATAAAATCTTTGAAGGCGGTTTGGACTGCCCCACCGGAGTTGAATTTTTTCCCTTGCAAGAAGTTATCCAAATTTCTAAAAAAATGGTAATCTGTTGGGGCAAGGTCCGGAAAGTACGGTGGATGTCTTAGACGTTCCAATTGAAGCTCCTCTAATTCGGTAGCCGTCTGTTGTGCAGTGTGTGGTCTAGCGGTCAACGCGCGTTTGTTAATTTGCTTCACTCAATTCGTGAGGTACCCACCTCTCAAGCTTTAACACCTTCCCAATTTGCTTCAAGTGGATTAAAACAGTTTTATCACTAACACTGCAGCCTGCAGCTAACTCGGACGTGGTTTGCGATGGATCCGCTTCCACAATAGCCTTCAATTCTTCGTTATCAACTTTGGTCTCCGGCCGTCCACGGGGCTTGTTCTGCAGGTCGATATTTCCAGAACGAAAACGTTGGAACCAAAAACGCAATGTGTTTTCTTTTGCGGCACCGTCGCCATACACATCATTAATCCTTCGAGCCGTTTCTGCAGCACTGGTGCCACGGTGGAACTCGTACTCGTAAATAACGCGATATTTCAAGTTTTACATTTTGTAAACTAAGTGACGCAAAGAAAAAAAACAAATAAGGAAAAAACAAATGAATTATAATTTTCGAAACACAAATACGTGAGTATAAATTTGAATTTGGAATTCCTAACCAAAGAGAAGATATTTGAGATCTAAGTTGCCAGTACAGCAAAACGCCGTACGGCTAGCGGACTAGCTCTAAAATAAAGTTTTCATCTCTATTATGGATAATAACCAAAATAAAATGTCTTCCATAATAACAGCAAACTTATTTTGTGGCATAATTTTAGTTAGAAATACTTAGTTTTAATCACCTTTACATATTTCGTAAGCAATGCCTACTTCATTAAGGCTTACTTAAAACTAAGAAGAACGGTACCTAGACTTTAAATACGTCAATGGATTGGCAGGAGTGGGAAGGAAGGACATGGGGGAGGGGGGGGGGTGGGGATGGATAGAGGTATGATAGGGAGTAATTTACAAAGGAGATATTTTTGTTAATGGTAATATTTGACCCAGTAAGATCTATTTGATCGGTTTTCCGAACAACTCGTACAGGTCTTATAGAAATCGATGTTTCTCCGATGTATATATGATCTAAACGATGTTAGAAAGAGAAAATACCATGCTTTATATTCACATCTAAAAGTTAACACCTTTATGAATCCAAAGTTTTTAACCGCAATTTGGAAAAAAAAAATGAAACTCGAGTTGCAAAAACTGAATTGAAGATAACGTGTATAATACTAATTTGCCTAATAAATTATGATGTATTTATATTTTTTTAATACTTATTTATGTTTGCTTGCAATTATTTTTATTTAAAAATATATGTGTTTATTTAGAATTATAAAATTTCGTCAAAGTATTTCGTCACCTTTCCAAAACATTTTTTAGTTTTCGGATAAATTCAGAAATATTGCATTTATTTGGGTTTTATTGCAAAACGTAAATATTTTGACCTTCTGATAAAATGCGGTCGACGCCCGAGGGGTTAGATTTCAAGTTTGTGTAACTAGATCTCATTAAAAGCAACTCTATTCCATTATCAAAATCAAAAGTACGAGTCATATCCAATAAATGATCAGTAAACTCAAAAAAAGTTACAGTTTGAACACCTCGTACCCGCATAGCATCTTCAAATATGACAGAACTCTCCTCTCCTCTTCTCAAAAAACCCTTCACATAGCATCCCCAAAGAAGACATAGCCCCTAAGGGAAATTATTTTCCTCAGGGCCTCCCATGCGGTGTTAATGTAAAAAAAATGCTATCTTTTTTCGTTATTTATTTTTGGGGTGTTAAGCCGAGTTGCGCTTCCTCCGTCTTTAGCCAATTTGGTGAAAATCTAAAATCACCATAAATCGAACAGTATATATAAGGTAACGTCGACGTGGTTAAATTTCAGAACCCAGCTTCGAGTGCATGTCTGATGTGAAATAACATGAAATAACATACATATACGTACGTGAAATTTCACACAAAGCTACTGTTGTAATTCGGTTTCGAATTCAAGAATTCGTCACAAGATGTCGACTACTTCCATCAGCAGGTCAGATGGGGACGTCTTCCCTCTAGGTATAACTGTTACGAATTTGTGAATATGTAGCATCTCTCCGGATATGGAAAGATTGACGGTAATACATGTTGTATCAAGCGGAGATATATTACATATGACATCATTGCCTATCTCGGTTACTTTGTCCCGGTGACTAGATATTACTGGATGACAGTAGATCCGAGGAGCGGGCTATTTTTGTGAACCAGATCCTATTGGATTTATAAAATGGTCACCAACACTAACTGAGCGTAGGTGAATCAAAAGTCACCCGCAGGGCCTAGCAGAAAAAACCTGCAGAGTGGGTTTTTAACAGCTAGTTCCTGATTGTACAAACGTAGTATACACGAAACTAAACTGCGTAATCAACTACACAGCAAAATAATATTTTAGTTCATAAATGAGGTCACCCATAAAATATATTTTATTAAAACCATATAACTTAATGTGCAGAATTAATTTGTTTTAAATAATTATTGGAATAGTGCGCTGCATTTCCACAACGGGCAAGACAATCCATCATTACCTTAATCCGGGAACAGATCTGCGGAACAATGCGTAAATTCCACATTCCACAGTTCGCTCGACCGCGGAACCAGCAGGAAATTATTTTGTGGAACGTCCAGCTTAAATTGCGGAAACGTTGGATAGGGACCAGTGGACAGGGGTTCCACAAACAGGTTTGTGTGGTTTTAAGGATTAACTATTGAAATGCATTTTTCGCCAGAAATTTTCACGCCAAATATCTATATATGTATCTAAACACAATCTTCGTAACATTATTTTATATAGAACTAGCTGACCCGGCGAACTTCGTACCGCCTCAGAATCAATAACTGTTTGTGTTAACTTATTAGCTGAATTAATTTCATCAACGCACAACCCAATGATCAGTAACCACATCGCCGTGCTTCCGACGTAGAAATCTCTTCGACAAAGTGAAATAACGTGGCATCTCAGAGTAGAGCAACGTCCGGACAAACAGATCGCATTGGCAAATCGAAAAAAACAGGTGAATGTTGTTGCTGGAGGTGTTTCAGCACGTTTGGCAACAATCGATGTAATGAAATAAACTCGCTGATCATTCTCCAGATGCATCGCCAAATATACAAAAATGGAATGTCGTTCATGAATGGGGAATGAGAATATACGCCAAATCGCCTCATTGTAGCTCATAAACTTGAAAGCGTGTGATTTCATCGTTTTTTATTTGTAGTTTTAACGCCAAAAACCGCCATATCGCTGATTTTTGTGACAAATTTGCAGATATATTTGATTGACTTCACCGAATTGCAATAGGTACCCCACGTCACAATGCGCCTTGAATGTTTTGAAAAGAAGTGGCTGTTTTCCTGGAGTTGTGCAGACATACGTTCACCATTTGTCCCCTTTATGACTGTTGACATTTAGTGTGTAAGAAAGAAAGGCAGCATTATATGTTTAAGAACAAAACAAAAACAATCAGCACATTGACATTTGACGTTTTTGAATTTTCGGAATTCAAGCAAACTGCAATATTATACCTACCTACCACAATATTCCTTCAGCTCTTTCAAAAGATGAAAATTCGTTCCATATTAAATGTATGAGGAAATGAATTTTCGTCATAACTTTCTTTTTCGTAAATTTTTGCGATGTTTTAATAGTTATTATCCTATCCGGGGCGGAGACAAATCCAACAAATCAAAGATCATCAAAATCGCTTCAGCCGTTCTCGAGTTATAAATAGTGTAACTAACCCGACTTTGTTTTATATATTAAGATTTAATCACATTGAAATATTTTCGCATATTTTATTTTATCCTAAACGTTTCCAATGACAGTTGCCCCCCGGCATACTTATGTACAATATGCAATCAGTTTAGAGAAAATACATATATATAATATAATATATCTACTTGCACAAAATATAACAAAGTAACCTCGAAAGGAAGTGAAGTGAAGATCTTTCGTCGAGTAACAAAAGAATAAAACATATTTTCATTCAAATGCATCAAGGATAAAAATTCTTTTCTAGTGGAAAAAATCGACACTGTAAATAAATTATTTTGATTTCCATACCAGCTCACTATTTAAGGTGTTTATAAGTAATCCGAGAATATTTGTCTATCTTTAAAAAAAACATTCAAGTGACAACAAAACAACAAAATGGCTAATCGTGATTAATTTCAGGATTATTATATCGAGTTAGCTTCCCTGTTCTTCAGTCAATGTTTCGGACGCTATTACAGTGTCCAATGTCCATCAACAGGACAGAGGTATAAATTTTGCGAAGTGTTTGTTAATGTATGAAGAAATGATACCGGCTTAAAAATATATACTATCCGTGACCTCAAACAGAAAAATCAAAACAAGACACGGTCCAGCAAAATGGTATAAAACATCTAGGACTCAAACCAAGGACCTTAGCCTTGCCGGGGTGCAGCTCAACCAAATGAGCTTATTTGTCCCTAACCGATTCGATCATATTCAACTGCATCATACTTCGAACAAGAAGTACCAACATATCTTCATTTTCTGAAGGTATATTTTTATTGGCTGCTATATTGATGTATGATCGCAAGATTCAAGTAAGTTTAAAGTGATGGTATTTGAAAGAGAGAGCATGAAAACAATGTGCAACGTAGTTTTGAATGATGAATATTTGGAGCAGGTGGATGAGTTTGTTGATTTGGGAAGACTGACAGACATATTGAAAGAAGGGTGAATGCAGATAACTCTATTAATGGAGGACTGAACGCTGTTGGCACCAACAAAAAACTGTCCAAAGAAGCGAAGCAAGCCGTCCATAATGGAGTACTGGTACCTTCTCTCATGTATGGCAGTGAGGCATGGCACCGGCAGAGGAAGGATGAGAGTAGACTAAATGCTGTATAAATAGGATCCCTAAGGTGTATATGTGGTAAAACCATGTATGATCGTGTGAGAAACGTGGAGATCCGCAAATAATGTAAGGCTGATGTAAAGATCAAGACAGGACCGCTCCGATGGTTTGGGCATGTAGAGTGAATGAACGAGGAAAGAAGGGTAATGAGAATATATGACGCAAATGTGAATGGTAAAAGAAATCGGGGACGCCCGAGAAAGACATGGTACGACCAAGTGAATCAAAGAGTTGAGTCGGGCCACGTCTAGAGTCAGAATAATAGAAGAGCATGTATGAGACGATGTATGAATGTGAACGAGGCGAGGAGTAAGTGCCAAGACCGAGTTGTTAGGCGGTCCGTCCTCTCTGCCTACCCCTGATACGGCGTGATGGTTAGTTGGTTAGTTAGTTTGTTAGTTTAACAAGATTCAAACCAAGTCAAAATTCATTTGATAGAGCTGCGCCCCTGAAGGTCCTAGGTTTGAATTCTAGATGTGACCGTATTTTTTCAGATTTTCGATTGAATTTCACTTATATTGTATTTATTGATTTAACATTACAGTTTGAGGTTTTACTCATTAAGTTAAAAATAATGTTATTTTCAGATTTTCGCAAAAGCACTTTTAGTACTACTCCACTTAGGATAGGTAATTATTACCCAATCATAACATATCAATAGAGACAAGAGACATGTCTTGATCCGACCAGTTTCAGGTCGATAACATACATATATAGGTGCCTACTGCGCCTACGTGATGCATTGTTTCCATGTAAATTAGCTGCAGTAATTCGCCCCCAGAAGACGATGCTAGGACTAGCCCTGTCGCAGGCTGTGTTTGTGGGTGGTGAGGGGGGTATATTGAATTCCGGGGCGGAGGGGTGGTTTGTGAATCTATAATGGAATTGCCTCATAAGCCGATTACAAACAAACAGTTGTGGAGCGGTTTGCTACGGAATAGAAGTTCCAGCAATTCCGTAGTTTGGTTATTAGGTTTTTGGAAGTTATATTTTCGATATTATATTATGAACAATCGTGAGAAAAACTTGGGATATTGCAAACGATGCAACTAAATACCTAGTTAAAAAAATAAAATCGATGTTTTGTATTACCCATTTTTCTTCTCCAAAACTGGACCGATTTTAAATATGTTTTTTACTAACTATATTAAAAGAAAATATTCTATGTCGGTACGTTTGCCTTTTTTAAAATATATTGTTTAGTTTATATACTGAACGTCTTTTGACGGCGTTTAAACCAGACAATTTTATTCATTTTTGGAAGGTCCTAATTTCTATAAGAAGAAAATTATCAAAAAAAGCAAAACGTACCGATAGGCTAGTGGTCGATATCTACGAGTATATGTAAAAAAATGTCTAGGATCAAAATCCAGAGAGATAAATGGGGAAAAGGTTTGTATGGAAAAAAACGCCGCCTGTTTTCCTCTTAATAGGCCTATTTTTTTACTGTAATTTTTTTTCAAAATTTTTTAAAGTAACTTCATTAGTAAAACTGAAACGAAAATTTGAAACAGAAAAAGATTCGGTCACATCTAGGAATTGAACCAATGATCTTAGCCTCGCCGTGGCTGTTCTCTAACCACTGACATAGTTTGACCCTACCCCTTTTCTATATTCAATAATATTATTATTTAATTTATAAAAACAGTTTATATTGAAAACAAGTTCTGTAAGAAATTATTATTACGCTTGACAGCTGTTTCGCCCTCTAAGGCATTATCAAACAAAGCAAAATCATTTGAACAACTCACATAACGACTAGACTAACGACCTTTAGTCAAATTTAAACAATGCAGTAATTGGGGAAACTTTAAAGGTGAACGTCCATCCGTCCGCGCCGACCGCAACGCACGCACCGCACGCAATGGATTTGTCTATATCTTTATATTATGAATTAGTACAGCATTGCGTCCACTATCGGAAAATACCGGCGGGCGGTACGGGCAACGGATTTTTCTATTTGAACATATAGAAAAATCCCTTGCGCTCCGTGTGTGCGTTGCGGCCGGCGGGGACAGATGGACGTTCACCTTAAAATTAACCACTAATATTTCCGATCATCTTACTCGGAAATTAATAAGGGCGTAGGTAGTAAAAATAAAATAATATTTTTTTTCATCATAAGTACCTACCTATATAGAAATTATATAAAAAATGTATCGTCTGTAACGAGGGAAATAACCACAGTTTGAAAATGCCTTCAAACGGCGAAACGGCTGTCACGCGTTATAATAATTACATTGCATAACTTGTTGTTAAATAAACTGTTTTGATAAATTTAGTAGTTGAACATATAAAAGAAGTAAAAATTAAAATGATATTCTACAAATTAACCCGGCGAGCGTAAGGTTGGGTATAATTTACCCTAGGCAATTTATGTCGCTCGATAATTTTAGTTTTCCGAGCACAATAGACCACTTGCATCACATTTAAAAAAAAAATTCCGGGTTAGACAAATATTCTGAGACATTCTGCATTTTTTTAATCGTATTTTTGAAACCCTGGGGATTTTTTGAAAATTTCAATCCGAAAAATCAGACCATTTTTTATTAACCGGAAAGAGAGGACATAATTTTATAGGTGCGAAAAAATGATAATTACATAGCCGAAAATCATTTTTAAAAAATAACGTTTTCCACACGAATGGCGCAGGAGAATAACGAGGCATACCAAAAATATTACATCTCGTAAATATTTTTTTCTTATTGATCATAAATCATTATAATGTACTATGTATATATTACTGAAGCCAATGTAATATACTTGCACTTGTAAATAATAATAATAATTAATTCATAATTGGAAGCCACGGGTTGCGATTGGATACATAATTTTTGGTACAAACGTCTAACTACTTTACATCCTCTTTTTGCAAAAAATCTTTCAAAACTTGTCAAACAACCTCAAAATTTTCCTAATTTTCTAACTAAGGGTATTACTTATATGTTACCTAAAAGCGAAAATATTAATAATCCCTCTCAATATAGACCCATTACATGTCTACCGACAATATACAAAATTTTAACCTCTTGCTTGACAGATTTAATATATACTCATTTGGATGAAAAAAATATTTTATCTGAACAACAAAAAGCTTGTCGCAGAAAACATATGGGATGTAAAGAACAATTAGTTATTGATTCTGTAATTTTAAAACAAATTCAAAATCAAAAGCGTAATTTACATACTTGTTATATAGATTATCAAAAAGCTTTTGATAGTGTCCCGCACTCGTGGCTAATCAAAATATTAAAAATATATAAAGTTAACCCAATTATAATTAGCTTTTTGAAAAATATTATGTCCTTTTGGAATACAGATTTACTAGTAAATTTAAAAGGTAAGAAAATAGTAGTACCGGGCATTTCAATAAAAAGAGGGATTTTTCAAGGAGACTCATTGAGTCCTCTTTGGTTTTGCTTAGCATTGAATCCTATGTCTAAAATGTTAATTAAAAGCAAGTTTGGAATAAAAATTAAGGGTAATACAAGAGAGAGTAGTATAGTTTCACATCTATTATATATGGATGATATAAAATTATTTTCAAATTCTGAATCAAATTTAGAGAAAATGATTAAGGTAGTTAAAATTTTTTCAGATGATATTAAAATGACTTTTGGTTTAGATAAATGTAAAACGATCCATATAGAGAAAGGCAAAATTGTAGATGGAGACGAGGGTATATTTAGAAATTTCAAAATTAAAAGTATGAAAGGGGATGAGGTTTATAAATATTTAGGATACCCGCAATCGAATAGATTAGATCACACTAGTATTAAAAATGATATTAGGATTAAATTTCAAACTAGGATCAGAAAAATTTTAAAATGCAATCTATCTGCTAAAAATTTAGTAAAAGCAATAAATACTTGGGCAATACCTTTATTAACGTACTCATTTGGCATAATTAAATGGTCCAATAGAGATTTAGATAGTTTAGAACGATTAATTAGAACTACGTTAACAAAGTTTAATTGCCATCATCCAAATTCAGCTATAGAACGAATTAATTTACCTAGAAATTTAGGAGGTAGAGGTGTAGTCAAAATAACATCTTTGAAACACAATCAGGTAGAAATGGTTAGAAATTTTTTCCATAGGAAAGCTAATAGCTCAGAAATGCACAAAATAATTTGTAAGGCAGATAGAAACATTACACCTTTAAATTTATATGACGAGAATGCCAACATTCTTATAAATACTAACCAGGAATTATTAGATTCCTGGTCAAATAAAATTATTCATGCAAAACACTTCAATTATCTTAACCAAACGTATGTTGACAAACTTTCGTCAAACAAATGGTTGAGTATTGGAGAGTTGAGCGCAGAAATAGAAGGATTTATGCTTGCCATTCAAGATAGAGTCATTAATACTAAAAATTATAGGAAGCATATAATCAAAGATATAAATCAAATTGATGATTTATGTAGAAAATGTCTGGCTTTTCCGGAAACTATAGAACATATTATATCGGGATGTTCTATATTAGCGCCGTCCGAGTATACATTTAGGCACAATCAGGTTTTAAAAATAATCCACCAAAGTTTGGTAATTAAACATAAGTTGATTGACTGCCGTAATATAGTACCATATTATGAATATGAACCAAATTCATTTTTAGAAAATGAATTTTATAAAATATATTATGATAAAACTATACTAACAGACAGAACAATTAGTCATAATAGACCTGATATAGTTTTACATGACAAAATTAAAAAAAATAACTTATATCATTGATGTAGCTATTCCAAATTCCTGTAATATTCAAAAAACTGTTTCTGAAAAAATTAGAAAATACACAGATTTAGGAAATGAGATTAAAAGAATTTGGCATTCTCGGAATATAAAAATATTACCATTTGTTATTTCGGCTACTGGCATTATACCTAGGTCTCTGATTCAAAATTTAGGCGTATTAGATTTGTCAAAGAATTTATACATAAAAATGCAAAAATCGGTAATTTTAAATACATGTAGGATTACAAAAGATTTTTTAAATATTTATATTGAGGGATCAGTAGGATTTATAGGTTCAATTAGGAATTCCACAGAGCCGAACCCTCTGATATGAAAATATCTGGAGTCGGTGAATTATTTTCCCATCTGGTCTCTGGTAGGTTGACATGTTGTTCTTGTATTGTTTTGTAATTATAATACATAAAGTGCAATTGCATAACGTGGATTGATCAGATGATCATTTGGGAAGTGTGTGAAAGGGTTTAGTTTTTCCTGTGGGGAAAATTAAACCCGGACATTTAAATCTGGTGCGTAAATTTTAGAATATTATAAAATTTGATTTTGTTAAAATCAGCACCATAACCATTATACCTCTAAAACACGTACCGACTTCTAAAATGTTCGGGGTTCTCTTCAGAACATCTGTCAAAAAATCAAACCAAATGATTCGTTCGCAGAGAACAAACAATAAATCTAGTAAACGAATTAAAAAATTCGCCTGAAATCAAAGTGATGCCATGTTTAAAAAATAAATCAGTGTGGAATTTTACAAAAATTAATAGGAACATTTTCAGAGACGGGACATTTTTATGTAGTGACGTCACGAGCCCAAATAATTTATTTATTTATTTTAAAATAAAAAAACCGTACATTTCTAAAAATTTTACTAACTTTTTCGCAATTTAATAAAAAGATCTATCCACGTGATTTTTTCCAAGTCGTTATGAAGTCCATGCAAGTGGACTATTTTCCGCACCCTTTAGTAGCTGCGTGGGGGGAGGTAAGGAAGCGACAAGAAACGAAAATTTAGTCATCCACCTAGAAGTGGGTTGTTACATCATTTTCAAGAAACCTACCGAAACCAGTGACTTGGTCAGCGTCACCTGTTTCAAAATAGGTGATTTTTGTAACTAGTTATTTTCATTCAGCTACTGTGATTGGTTGCTTAAATACCTCCACCAACTATATAATTACACACGAAACGAAAATAAATTAAATCACTTTCTAGTATTTAAGTATTTGTAGCTATACAGCCTCCCAAATTGTGATTTATTACTCGTAGCAACTTCATTTCAATTCTTGTTCTTTATAATAATCATGGAATTTGTAGATAGGTGTTTTCTAGACTATTTCACTCCACTGTAACTTGCCTAGAAAGCAACATCTACGAGACGTAACTTCTAGAAAACGGTTTTGATATAGTGCCAAAAATGGGCTCCAGTATCGTTTTGTTCGCTTGAGAAAAACAGCAAACGTCGTGTCTTTTGCTGAAACTACTTGTATTATTTGATTAAAGCTATCGGTTTGAAATAGAAGAATATATAAGTAATTTATTATTATGGACGTGGTTGCAGACAATTTGGCCGTTGTTAAATCCAATCACCTCGGATAAATGGATAACGGGAACGTTTAAAGTAACGTCGATGTTAAAATATTACATTTGTTTGAATTCATTTGCAAGAATTACTCTGAATATTCTGTGTAAATTTTTGAATACATAATTCATATTATTACTTTTTTCTATTCAATATTAATTTATTAATTACAAAACATTGGCGATATGGTTTATCTGCCTCACAAGGAGCTCTTTTGTTAAGAACAGGCGCAGTTTATAACATAAGCAGTTAACATTCAGTCACAATAGGCCACTAGCATTACATTTTTTTTTCAGGTTTAGGCTAATATTCTAAGACATTTCGTGTTTTTTTTTATCGTAATTTTGATGCCTGGCGTTTTTTTGATAATTTCAATCCGAATAATCGGACCATTTTTTATGAACCGGAAAGATGGGACAATTTAATGGTTGCGAAAAAACAATAAGAACAAAGCCGAAAATCATTTTAAAAAAACCGACGTAACGAAGCATACCAAAAACATTACACCTTATAAATATTTTGTTCCTTGATCTATCTTATTGATCATTAATCATTATAATGTTAAACGTCTATATATGACTAAATCCAATTTATTAAACTTGTTTAGTAAATTATAATTATAATAATTTATTATAAATTATTATAATTATAATAAAATATAATTTATTATAAAATATAATTTATTATAAAATTTGATTTTATTAAAATCGGCACCATTACCATTACGCTTCTATATAAAATCAAAGAATTGTACAACCACCTGAATCATGAGCCATACGTGTGTTACTTTGTGAGGCGTGTTAAGATGAGGGTTAAAGAAGAAAGGGATTCGTGAATGCATTTATATCGGTTAACAAGAATATCAAAACATGCTAAATTACAATATTAACTGGGCTTAAATTTCGTGTTCCTCATTTTTTGTTGTCTAATGTTTAAGCTCTCTTTTTTGTGTTTGGCGACAGTTAAGCAAATTAAAAAAAGTTGAGTGAATGCAAAATGACGTTGTACGTAATGACAAGTCAGCGGAACAAACTATGGCATATGTTGATGGGTTAATGCTTGCTAAAGCACAGATTGATTTTTAACTCAATGAATAAAACTTCAAATCGTAATATTTTAATTACATGAAGACAATTTTAGCGAAACTCAATCGAAAATCTGAAAATGGAACAAGATACGGTCACATCTAGGACTCGAACGACGGACGTATGAATTCATGCCTCTTAATGCGGTGCAATGCGATCGAGAGAGAGAGACCTGCTGGAAAGGTCTAGGTTAGGTTTCACTCAATCAGTCTCTTCCAATCCGGCCCTCCACACGTTATGTGGGCAAACGCATTCGCCGCCAAGACCCATTCCCGCCACCCAAATTGATAAGTGTACCTTAAGGTTTGCTAATAAAATGTGATATATATCTAGTAACGAATCACGCCAATCAATCAATCAAACCAATCCCAACAGTGTAATTGCCCAAATATAGAAAAAGTGTACCAATATACATACCTTGGTCTTACTATAGATGTCAATTTTAACTGGTCAAATCATATTGAAAATGTATGTAATAGATTAAGATTCCTATTAGGGAAATTTTACCACCTAAAAAACTTTGTTGATAAAAATATATTATACTGTTTATACAACGCATTAGCAGAATCAATTATAGGATACGGAATAAATAGTTACGGATTAACGTACAAAACGTACTTAAATAAAATAGAACAATTACAAATCCGTTTCCTAAAATTGATATCAGGCAATAAAAAAGTTCAATTATGTGAAGGCGAGTATAAAAAAATTTTCTCCTTGTGTAATGTCCTCTCTATACACAGTAAGGTAGATTATCAATTAACGCTAGATGAATTCTGGAATACAGAATTCAAAAAACCTATAAACCACAACTACCCTACTAGGCATAGAGAAGCACAAATGTTTATTATTAATAAATCTCAAAATGTATACGGTGATAGAACAAAGAGGCATAGAATTCCGAAAATATTTAACGCATTACCTGAAAATATTAAAAATGAGACATCTTATTCAAATATCAAAAAAAAAATTAAATCATTCTATCTCCGTAGAACATGAAAGCAAATAATATTGTATACAAATCCAGATCGAATATTGATCAAATACCTGGAAATTACTATCACACACTGTATTCATAAACATTATAATAATTAGTAGTTTATAATAATTTGTATTTTAGATTTTACACAGTTATTACAATGTAAAACATAAAAGTATAATAGTATTAATTAAATAAGACAAATGAGAGATTTCTTAAGCTTACAAATTGGTGGTTTTCATGATATCTGGTAGCGCTTCATAATATTTTATCCCATTGTGGAATAAACTGTTTTGCGTATAGACCTTTTCCTATTGTGATAGCGAGATTTTATTGCTCGTCCTCATGATATATGAATAGTAAAGTTCCTATAATCTCCAAAATAGATTTTCTAACTTTCGAGTAAATCAAGAAAAACGTGTAATCTGATGAGTTTTCATGATTCCAGTTATTTTATTTTTTACTGTTTCTAATCGATGCCATATTTTTTAAAACAAATTGCTAATATCTTTCACTTTATTTAGAAAAAAATATTGGAAACATAATTTCCTAAAAACATATTGTAGTCAAAAATAAAGACGCCATTGGAAATTTCAATAAAATTTCTTTCAAATGTTAAAATATGGTTTTTTTATTCTAAATTATTTTTCGAAGTTTCTGGTTTTGGCGTTAGTTTTCTTGATTTACCTGGAAAGTATTCAGCCTCTGTTATTAAATAATTATACACGATTTTGTTGAGAAATTTGTATAAAAAGGACGACAAAAATCAACCAAACGACCAAAATTTGTATGGAAAGAAACTGATGACCATTTTAAATTTGTTGAAATGCTGACTTCAGACCACAAAGGTATGAAAACACTCGACTTCGTTTTAAGAATAACCAAAAACTTTAATTCCATACAAGCCATTACATTATTATATGTATCTCTAGCTAGAAGCCTAATGGAATATAACTCAGTAGTTAGGTCTCCATCTTACAAAATTCACAATAACATTGAGCGAATACAAAAAAAATTCTGGATTTTATAAATTTAAAATTTAATATCCCAGTAGAAGACTTAAAATATTACTTATTATTAATTACTCTAAAAATTCATACACTGGAAGACAGACGTAAAATAAACGACTTAACATTTTTATTCAAAGTACTTAACTCTAAATTTGACTGTTGCGAACTTCTGCAACTCATAAACTTACGAACACCGACAGTAACTACACGACAAAATACACTATTCTACTGTAGCATTCATAAGCGGAACTACATTGCTCACTCTCCGATACAACGATTTAACACTATGGGAAATCATTACTTAGGTGATATTGACATATTTAACATAAACTAGGCGAATTTTGTTGACGAATCTTGTAAAAAACTTATTCCAAAACTATTCCTAAACATATCTGTATTTTTGTAAACCTATGAAATTGCTGCATTTTTGTATTTTTATGGGTCGCGTGCTTTTTTTATCAAATTTTATTTTTATTGTATCTGTTTAAAAATCATCTACCAGGAATTAATATAAAAGCCCTCTGGACGTTAAATAAATAAATAAATAAATAAAATTACCACCTAATTTAAAAAAAAAATCATTAGGGAGGATATTGGAAATCAACGATTTATATCTGCGACTACTGTGACGTATATAATTATATTAGAAAATAATTTTAGTGAAAAGTTGATTATTATTTTAAGTTTAAATATTATTATTATTTTTTCATTAATTTATATGCATATATATGTAATATATACAAGAGTAATTCCATTTTCAGATTATAATCGGATTAAACCCAAATTAATAAATACGTACTAACATACAACATTGATCAGAAACTGTATACCTATTGTTGCGTGCCACGGGCGTAGCACCCACGTTCTGCCTCCAAAGCTAGCTCAGATAGGTCGGCAGAACTGGCGGGGCCCTCATCATCAAGGGTCGTAGGTAGCTAAAAGGGGGGGGTGCATAGTATATGTCAACACTCGTCACGCCTCGTCAAATAAAAGATCGTCTAGGTAAACATTTCTTGTATTGTCGGGATCACACACAAATATAGCAGGGCAGTACATTTACAATCAATTACTAGGCACAGGTACACAAATCGACTACCTACACATGGGGAAGCCTTTCAAATCTCTCTCAAATCGCGTCCTCCCTGAGGGTCGGTCGCTGTTCGCGGGGCAAGTAAGGACACAACAAAATGGGGAAAGTGGCGTTACTCACTGGTACCAGGTGGCGGCAGGGGGGCATTCACGGCGAGTATGGCCGGCTACGCTCAACAGGGAATTCCTTGCAATCAGGTAGCGTGGCAGGGGGGCCGGTCGACTCGGGCCTCGCGGAACATGGTGGACGGGCACGTCTCACGTTTGGCTTCGTGAATTCTGTGGAATGTTCCGGAACCGTGGTGCTGTCGCAGTGGCGGGCACGGGTTGCGGCTAGCGGGGTCTCGGCGTGAGTGAGCCGCGTTGCCGGGTCGCGAGGGCGTGGGGCGTTTTTGGGCGAGGTGAGAAGGGGTACGATTGCCCGGGGGCAATCGTACCCCTTCCTTCCAATCGCCCTTTTTCCAGTTCCAGTTCCGACCGGTACCGGTTCATATTTAACTTGCTCCGCCTAGAAATTCTTTCTAGTCGGTAAAAAGTTTTAAAACATCCAATTCCTTAGTGTCATCTAATGTAAAATTAAAAACTCTATCTAGTGAATATAAAATAATAGTGTTTCCTTTGTTAAAAACGGGCTTTGCCCCGTTTTCATTTTCGAAGTGAAGTGTCAATTTCGGCACAACAAACAATAATAGTCGGTAAAAAGTTTAAAAACACCCAACTTTTTAGTGTCATCTAGTGTAAAATCAATAACTCTATCTAATGAATATAAAATAATAGTGTTTCCTTTATTAAAAACGGGCTTTGCCCCGTTTTCGTTTTCAACTAAAGTGCGGTTGGCTCGGCGCAACAAACAATAAGCCATCTCCTTGTTAATAGTTATTAATCGTATACAACCACTTAATATAAACATAGTGATTCATTCTGTCATCTTTTTAGTGTTTAAATTTTTAAAATTGGCCCAGTGGAAGTTCTTCAAATTAACATTCTAAAGTTTATTTTGGCACGTAATGTGGATGACTATGAACACTTCTGCCCGCCATTTGTAAAGTGGCATTTCAACACAATACATATTCATCACAACACATTTTCAACAACTACACTTTCAGAATACGACAGTTCAACATATACCTCTTCAACACAATACATTTTCAACACAAACATCTTCAACAATTATATTTTCAACATTCGGTAGTTCAATACATACATTTCAATCCTTTTTTTAAAATCTGTTTTTGTTTTATTTTTAATTTGTTTTGTTTGCCTAATTACTACTACACTCGCGAGGTTTCAGTGCGGTTCTTTTCGGTAGAAAAGAAACATGTCGTCTGATACGGATGATGAAGATAACTCGCGGAAGGAGCTAGCGAGAACAATATTGAAGGGGTGTAAAGATAAGGCGAAGGGGAAAGGATCCCCCAGGCTAACAGCATTTGAAAATCTAATGTCAATACTTGACCCCCCAACCCCCCACGTTTCCCGGGAACAACCTATATCACCATACACTAGCATCCATGGCAATTTATTACTCGAGGCTGCATCGGATCTGGAGGCTGGGTCTACTAGCGAGGCACCCCAAGAACCTGAATGTACCATGGAAGAAACTCAGGTTAGTAATAAAACTAGAACCTCCCCCAACCAGGCAAATCGCAAACGACAGCGAGGAGAGGAATCTTTTCTCAGCGGCGGCGACAGTTCCTTCGATATAGAAACCCTCACTCCTATATTGAAAAATATTAGTTATATCACAGGAACCCTTGGAAAAAGTAAAATCACTAAGGAAGACAGGACGTCCATTCTCGACCACCTGGATGATATCAAAAAGAACTTAATTGCCGTAGCAGTCTCACATGCAGCGGCTATAGCCCGCGCGCAAGCTTTCTCAGAGATCATACAGGTACAAAAAAGTCTAACGGACAAAATTGATACTCTCATAAACAGAGCCCCCCTTGTCAACCAACAGGATCCATTAGCAAAATCATATGCCAGTGCGGCCTCAAAGGCCCCCGCGTCCCAGACGCTTGTCGTCAACGGATCGGAGAGAAGGGTGCCACCGCTGCAGCCAACGGTATTGTTTTACCCAACCGTGCCAGAGGGTAAAACTTCTGAGGACACCCAAAAGAGCCTCATGAAGGTCCTGGATCCATCCAAGGACGGATTCCAGGCTGTCAGAACGAGAAAAATTAAAGGTGCGGGAGTGTTGCTGCAGACCTCTAGCACGGGCGGGTTAGATAATATAAAAAAAGCGGCTGCAAAAATCGAGGCTAGTGGTTTCAAGATGGTGCACCCTCAAGGGAACCTCCCGAGGATAGTGATTTACGATGTGCCTAAAGCAGACTCAAATGGTGACCAAACCCTTTTTGAGGAAATTTTTATTAACAATATCTCAGGTAAAACAAACCTCTCTAAGGAGGATCACCTTAGAACCATGCGACGAGTCTCACTCTTTGGTAAAAGGGAAGGCAACACAATGAATATGATTGTGACCTGCCACCCGGAGAGCAGGAAAATTCTCATAAACAGCGGGCTTTGCTTCCTTGGTTGGAACGCCTGCCGCGTCCGCGACTTCTTGGGAGCAACTAGATGTTTCAAATGCCATCTATATGGCCACGTTAGTAAATTTTGTACTATGACCACCACCACCTGCCGCCACTGTGCCGAGAATGGTCATGACATGGAGAATTGCCCCAGGAAGGCGGATCCTGCTGTCTGTGCGACCTGCAAGCGGTTCGGGAAACCATCTGCTCACTCCACCGGCGACAGGTCCTGTCCGGCCCATCAAGCTGCTATAGAAGCCCAAATGAGACGAACTGATTATGGCCACTAAAGACACCCTTACCATAGGTCATGTCAACTTGCAGAGATCCCGACTGGCCACGATCGAGGCGCTGCGGGTCATGACTGACCTACACATCGACATCTTGCTAATCCAGGAGCAGTACACTTGGAAAGGTAAAACGCCTACTATTAGTCCGGGAGCGGTGCTCGAAGTAGGTAGCTCCCCGGGGGCGGGTGTTCTGGTTAACACTTCGTTGGTCAGCCCCCTCTTTCTTGAGGGGTTATCGAACGAGTATCAAACCTGCGTAACGTTTAACTTTGGCTCAACCGAGATCGTTGTGATCTCGGTTTATTTTAAATACGGGAACCCCGTCGGACCACATATCTTGAGCCTGACGCGTGCCCTAAACGCGCTTAAAGGTCGTAACATAGTTATAGGAGGAGACTTTAACGCTCGCTCGCCTTTATGGTATGACAATAGAGGAATTCGGACGGAACGCTCAGACGCCGTCGAAGACCTTATTGCTGCGCAAGGTCTATTTATTTTAAATGAGCCAGGTAGACTACCTACCTTCTCTGGCACCCAAGGCGAGAGCAACATAGATCTAACTCTTTGCTCTGGATCAGTTGCGGCCAAGATATCTGAGTGGATGGTTCATGATCGTGCGATTGCCTCCGACCATAGGCTAATTACATTTACAGTGGGTGTCAAGAAGACCGAAATTCCAAGATCCTCCTGGAACTTCAAAACCACACAGGCGAACTGGGATAGCTTTGGGGAAGCGCTACGAGATACTTTAAGGGGATTTCATGACGTAGCTGCTAGAGATCCGGACAATTTGGGGAACTTTTTCAATGTGGCCGTGGTATCAGCTGCAGATCGCTCCTTGGGAAGATCAAACCCAAAGAAGATCATAAGAACGCCGTGGTGGTCGAGTGAGCTGACTTCAATGAAGGGAGTCTACAAGAGGGCTCACAGGGCCCTGAGTCTGTCCAAGCAGGGTAGATGTACGGTGGAGGAGACATCTGCCCTTCTGAGCACTCTCAGATCAGCCCGTAATGCCTTCAAGTCGGCTGTACTCTCGGCGAAACGAGCTGCATGGCATAATTGGGTTAAAGATGTGGGTAACGCCAACCCGTGGGAAATCCACAGCGCTATTGCAAAAACGGGTAAAGGTTCTGACAGATTTCTAACTAGCGTCATTATTGAAAATAATGAGAGGAATGTTGAGACTGCTGACGTGGCCTCCACTCTCGAAACACTTCTCGAAAAATTAGTTCCTATAGATTCAGTCATTGGGGAAAGCGACCACCACCAACAGATTCGAAATCTTTCACGGCTTCTCCCTAGAAACCTCTCCCAGGAGGACCAGATTACACCTGTAAGTAAAGCAGAATTGGAGGTAATAATTAAGGGCTTAGGTTCTAAGAAGGCACCTGGCTTTGACAAATTGAACGGAGTAATAGTGAAGAAAGTATGGGTCCATGCCAAGGAGGAGCTCTTCCAAGTCATGGATACGTGTCTGCGAAGAGGGGTT
Source organism: Limnephilus rhombicus (assembly GCA_929108145.2). Taxonomy (NCBI): domain Eukaryota; kingdom Metazoa; phylum Arthropoda; class Insecta; order Trichoptera; family Limnephilidae; genus Limnephilus; species Limnephilus rhombicus. Next base: position 30,623,040 of record OV815288.1, on the reverse strand, counting down.
TTCCCCACAGAGTGGAAGAAAGGGGTGCTCCGTATTATACCCAAGGGAAACGATAAGCCAAAGACGGATATCAAGGCCTATAGACCTATTACGCTGCTTCCTGTTCTAGGGAAGATTCTAGAAAAAATTATACGAAACCGCCTATACCAAACCCTGTCTCCAGCGGACGACTGTCAATTCGGCTTCGTCCCGGGTAAATCCACGGAGCACGCCATCAAGTTTGCGCTTGAATGGGTGAGGGTTTGTCCAAAGAGGTACGTGATTGGAGTCTTCTTAGACATCACTGGTGCCTTCGATCATGCGTGGTGGCCGATGATACTGTCGAAATTAAAAAACCGTAACTGCCCTCGTAAGTTGTTTAAGATAGTCTCTGACTATCTCAACAACAGAAGTATCTCCTTAACATATGGTGATATCACCATCAACCGGGAAGTGAATATGGGTTGCCCACAAGGCTCAGTCCTTGGCCCAGAATTTTGGAATATACTCTTCGATGATTCCTCCAGGCTGCCCTTGCCTGAAGGATGTATCTCGGTCGACTACGCTGATGACAAATTATTACTGGTCTCGGGGAACAGCAGGAGAGAAGTTGAAAGCAAAGCTGAAGAAGGTCTGAGAGTAATCCTTGAGTGGGGTAAGAGAAACAGGCTGAATTTCGCTCCCCAAAAGACCATGGGTCTCCTTATGAAGGGCTTCCTCGATAGAGGAAGAAATCCTACTATAAAAATGGGAGACTCCAACATCCGATTTGTGGAAAATGCAAGATACCTAGGCGTTATCTTGGATCGCTCTTCATCTTTCCTGGCGCATGTCAAGAGTGTATCCAGCAGGGCCCAGGCCCTGTTCATGAAACTGAGAAGAATCTCAACTGCGGAGTGGGGATTACGCTCTCCGGCACTTCGCCTACTGTATAGGGGAGCGTACGTGGCACAAGTCACGTACGCAGCCTCTGTATGGGAGCATCGCCTAGACAACGTACTGATCCACTCGGCACTTAAGCGGGGCCAGCGAACTCCCCTGCTGGCGCTCTCGGGCGCATACAGGACTGTAGCTTCAGACGCATTGCCGGTTCTGGCCGGTATTTTGCCCATTGATCTAGAAATAAGGGAAGTGTTAACTAAGAAAAAACTAATTAGAGGAAGGTCAGCCGTCCATCTTGGGGTTGAACTAACACCAGGTGGGGCAGTACCTCTCCCTCGACTGCTGAAAGAGATGCGTGAACTCACTCTTAATGAATGGCAAAAACGTTGGGATAGATCGAATACGGGCAGATGGACTTTCTCCTTCTTCCCGTCAGTTAAAGCCAGAATGAAAGGGGCGTTCATCAAATTGGATCATCACTTAACACAAATACTTTCAGGTCATGGAGAATTCAGGGGAAGACTGCACAGCCTGACCCTGTCTCCCCATCCGAACTGTGCGTGTGGTGACACAAACCAAACAGCCGAGCACATTCTGTGGCACTGTGAGATTTTGACGGACGCAAGAGATGAAATGTTGGAAGGTCTGAAAGTAACTACGAGACCAGCATGGAATGCAGATCTCGTGTCGAACAAGGAGAATCTCGAATGCCTGAGGAAATTTACAAGGATCTGGGTTGAGAGATGGCCTGAACTTAGAGTCGATGATTAAATTTAACTTCATTGTGTGTTTAGGATCCAGGTGTAATTGCTCCTGGAATCCATGGTCACCCTTTTATCATACTTCTACTACTACTATTGCCCGGATTTTTATTATTTCGCACTGAAACTGTTTATTCATGTATTTATGTATCATGCTTTCTTAGGTACCACCTTCAACAGCCTCTTTAAAATCTAAAATTTGTCTCTATTTCTTGCTTTTTAATCATTGTTTTCTCTCTCTTAACTTGATATTATTAATAACCTTACCAGTATATACTACTCTTGCTACTTTCATTTTATTCTTTTTTTTCTAAATCTAAGATATATTTCAATCAAGTTTTGCGTGTCTGGACTTGCATGAGTAAGGAGCCGGATCGTAAGGAGCCGGAACGGAACTACCATTTAATCATTTTGTATTGTCTTACACCCCATCAAGGGGGTGGACTAGACCTATGACCGTGCATCAACTGAGGAGATGACTCCCAAGGCAGCGGTTGCATAACCCGCCCGCGCCTCCCCCGTCGCCATGAGCGGGCCTGAAGACCAACCGTTGCGGACCGGTGCCCTTCCGCCCTGCCTCCGGTGACCCGATGCTCACTTTTATCCCTAGGGTCTTCAGGTCTTTCCCTCTTTAATTCCAACACTTTCTTCGAGGGCGTACTGGGAAGCCGGCTTAGGGGCGCGGACACCGAGTCCCGCTTGCGACTGGACTGATGGCTCCGCTTATCCTCGGCGGGACTGCCGGACGACTGCAACTCAGTTGCTTTGGTTAGGTCGTACAATCTCATCATAATAATGTTTTTTTTTTTTTTTTCTAGTAACTTTCCCTCTTTTCTATTAATAAACTTTGTTTTCAGCTATATCCAGTGGCGGAGATGAGACATGATACTGTGAAATAAATAACTAACACCATGTACGCACTCGCATACTGCCTGCTAACAATGTATGCCCGGACATTGGAGGTCTAGAGTCATTTTAATAAAAAAATAGCTTCTTTATAAATAAAAAATTAGAGTCCTGACGTGTACGGTGAAGGAGGAAACCATCTGTTTCCTTAGAACGCCGTGGGAAAGTGGTGGGCAACCTCCAGTGCCCGGGGGGGACGGGCGGTGTGCCACTCACTGGCGTAGGGTGGTGCCTGGGCGCTACGTAACACTATGTATATAATATATAACCTTTATGATAGTGTAATTACTCGTGCGTAAAGGGGAAAAAAAAGAAAAAAAAACATATTTATGTACACACATAAATCAAATACATAAAAAATATCATCATCGTCATCCTAACTATTGGCTCTACAACCCCTGGTAGGTCTTGGTCTCCTCAAGAATCTGTCTCCACTCAACTCGGTTTTGTGCCAGCTCTCTCCAGTTTAGAAGCTCCAAGATAGATGATGTCTTTGAGGACGTTGTCGCTCCATCTTATACTTGGTATTCCCAGGCTCCTTTGCCCTATTGATCTTGAGTTCAGTAAGGACTTTGGTGCTTGATGCTCGGTCATTCTCTCCACATGACCCAGCCACCGACTTCCCAGTTTTATAAATTTCGCAACGTTTAGCTCCTTAAACAAAGTATAGAGCTCATTGTTATAACGTCTGCGCCAAAATCCATTTTCTAGAACCAGTCTGAAGATGCGTCTCAAATTTTTTCTTTCAAAAACGTCCACTGCTTGCTCATTCCTCTTAGTTAGTACCCAAGTCTCAGCTGCGTACGTAAGTACTGGATAAAAAATATATAAAATAAAAAGAAAAATAATTTTTATTTTTAAATTGTTGAGGCAGTGTATTTGAGGCAGTGTATTTTTATATGTGTATCTTTAAGAGGTGGAACCTGAAAGTCTTGAAAAAGTTAGAGGTTGAAAAAACTGATGGTTTCTTAGTAATAATTTTGATAATTAATCTTTGAGTAAATTCCAGTGGCAAAATTGAGGTTTTGTAAGCTCCTCCCCAGACAACTATCCCGTTTTGTATTATTGAATGGGCTAGAGCATAGCATATATTTTTAAGAATTTTTAAGTTAAGTTTATTTCTTAAATTAATAAATATGTATATAAGTTTTTCTTATTCTATTTATAATATTGGTAATTTGAGTCTTCCACTCAAGGTTACCATCTATTATTAAAACCCAATATTTTATTTCTTTTTTATTTGCTATGCTATATACTAATATGTTTTAAGTTTAATGTCTGCAATGTTTCCCTGTTTAGCTTTTTTCACATTTTAGTTATGTACCTTTGAAGATCAGTATTTCGTAGAATTTGCAACATATTTTATTCGCTGACGTTCACGACATTAGTCGGACGAAGCATTCACAAAGTCAAGCTTTACTTTAACATTTTGCATTAATGATTCGATTTAAACGTCCTTTTAAGCAAGCTTTCGGCACGTTTTAGAATATAAGAAGTTATAAATGTACTGCGAGAATCTTCCAACTTAAATAATTGCTATCATTTTTCGGATCTGCACCCGCGTCTAGCAAAGTATTTATCTGCCTTCATCGCTGGCCCCATTCATAATAATATTATTTCCACTGCCTTGTCTGCGATGCTAGGTGCTAGGGGTAAGTAGAGACTAGAGGGTAGAGGGTAGTGTTATCAGGGCTGAAAGGCTCCATCTTGCCGGAAAATCCAGATAATTCCACAAGTTTCATTGCTCGAGAGATTTAGGATGGTTTGGTTGCCTCAAAGGATTTATCTGATGAGAATCATATAATACACGGAAATGTTAAACAAATTATAATACATATTAATGGGGTTTAAATTTATTTTACGGAAGTTCGTAATTAAGTAAGTTTATGATTAATATTAATTAAATAATTTGTATGGCGCAGTTTTTGTGAAAAATCATCTAAAGGGCGCTGTAGTTTGAAATAATTTTTCGTTTCGCCAATTATAAAAAAAAATCAGAGTGTGCAATTCACACGCAGTAGAAGTGAAACTTTAAAGTCGCTAGATGTCGTTTTATTTTTTTGCTTGTTTATTTTAAAGTGTTTTGAAGATTGGCTATAGACTTCACAAAAATAAAAATGTTTTATTTTTTTGATTTTTTTCTTTTTTTTTGACTTTCTTCGTTCATTCTGTTTCTGGATGCTGGAAAATATTTGAAATTCGGAACAATGGGTAGAAAAATAGGGCAAATTAGAGTGCATTTGTTTTGAATTCAGAAGTAGAATCGGGACAAACTTGGACATGACTCGGGACTCGTAAAAAAGAAATTTGAACATCTTGGAAGTACCTACGTAATATCATTTATTTTGTTGGGGCGATAATTAACTTCAAATATAGATAAATATCTAATAACGTATATTGTGATTATATTGTGTGCTCCTTCGTAGGGATACAATGGTAAGTAGTTGGTCAACCCTTTTTCCTTTCGTACCTCGTTATTTCCTACCCTTACTATCACTACGCAATTTTGGAGGCGGATATTGGTACATCCGCCCCGGGAACCATTTAATGGATAACAAAAGCACCTCTGCCGGAATGCACCCCAAGTGGTTCCCTACGTTTGGTGACTTAGCAAGAGTGTCCGGGTTAGTGGGATGAGGTTTGTCTAGGTCTTGGCGGTCTGATTGAGATTGGTTGAGGGAAACCTAACCTTGATCCAACGCCTTGCACCGCAGTGGGAATTGAAGTGAAAACTTTTCACTGTCGTGATTTGAAACTCGAAAAATAGCGACACTAAAAAGAGACAAACACATAGATACATCTATAGGATTTAGCCTGCGAGAGAATGAGATAATATAATCGCTCTCCTTTTTGTGCGAAGCTTCGAACCCTATCGGTTTTTTCTTTGTCTACTTTAGTTTTCTGAAAATTTCACTTCTACCGCCTGTGAAATGCACACCCTATTTTTTTTTAATTATACTTTCGCAGAACAAAGTCTCCCTCTTGTAACATGAAAATATAATTTTTAAAAGCTTATTTGTATTTGTACTAATTTATAAATACACAGTAATTGTTTCCCTTCAACACTCAGCAAAAAAATTAAAAAATTAGGAATTATAATTATACATATAGTGTATTGTTAAAATGTTTTATCCAGATCTGACAGTTTAGAGATCTTGCCCACGTTTGTAAACTGGATGCGTGTTAAAATATGTGCGGAGGTGTTTAAATAATAACTCTTCATATTAACGCGAGTCACAATGTATTTACATCAGAAACTTTATGTAACAATAATTTGTACAAGTTAAATATTATTCTTGCTTTGAGTTAAAGCGGGTAGAGAGGGCGAATACTAGAACCGGAATGGTTTTGCAAAACAAAATGCGTTGTCACGCATCTAGCTGGAGAGTGGTGACCTGTGATATTTTTTTAAATAGATTTTTTTTATATTTTTGAATGAAGCTATTACTTTGTGGTTATCCATTATAGAAAAATTATTATTAAGACACCTTAAATGTTTTTGATTCTGATTTCAAAATTACGAGTTGTTTTTCCAATATAAAATGAGGGACAATCATTGCATTTGAGTTAATATAATCCGGAATTAGTGAATTTATGGTCTTTATCTTTAGTATTTCTAAAATTAATTAATTATTAAAAATTAATTAGATTTTTTATAAATTATATTATTCCACATAGAATGGCCTCTGTTGTGCGGAGGGTCATTTGATGGAAAGGAATGAGTAAATCTGGACCTTGGGGACCCATGTTGTAGGAGGGAGGAAACACAGAGTCTGTATAGGTGCAGTATCGCGGATGAACCATTTGTAAAAATATTTAAGACTAGCTGGTACCCAGCATGCGCTGCAATGCCATTCAAAGTAATAAATTGATTCTCCCTGCGTGTCCTTTCCCGTAGGTTCCCCTTCCCTTCCACCTCCCCCCTGCCTTTCCTCCTTTCCACTAAAATATATGAAATACAGACATTTTAATTTATACAAATTTCATAACGCCAGAACTTACTATTACATATAGCTTATGTTACTCAATGATATTTTACCTTTTTATTGTTGAAAGAATTTTTAAAATCAGTTTAGTAATTTAGGCGTGAAAGCGTAACAAACAAACACAAGCTTCCACATTTATAATATTAATATGTATATAAGAATTTTAACTATCAAAGGGATCTCCGTAGCAACCTAAATTTTCTAACAAATAACAAATTGACAGCGCACGTCAAATTTTTAAATAATTATACATGTTTTCATTTATACAAATTTCATAACGCCAGAACTTACCATTATATTTAGCCTATGTTACTCGCTGATAATGTAGCTTTCTATTGGTGAAAGAATTTAAAGAATCGCTTTAGTTGTTTAGGCGTGAAAGCGTAACAAACGAACACACGCGCTTTCGAATTTATAATCTTATATATAAAAATGAATCGCTAAATGTGTTGCTAAGCGCAAATCTCGAGAGCAGCTGAACCGATTTTGCTAACTCTTTTTTTAGAATATTCCTTAAAGTACGAGGATAGTTCTTACGGAGAGAAAAATTAAGAAAATTAGATAATTTCAGAAAACATCGCACGTTTGACAGTTCGCGTGTTTGAGAATGACATTTTGCAAAACAATGATTGTTAAATCAGGATCCTATTTTTGAAAATCTTTAAGTTAATAAATTTATTTAATGTAAATACTCGCCTAATAGTTTGAATGGGATCAAGAATTTTAAATATTTTAAATAGGTACCTGTGTTAGGTACCTAATTTAATATACATGAAAAACGAAAATTTGAATAAAAATTGTAAAAGGTTGCACGCGGGCTGTTTAAAAACTGAATGTACTAGGATTGAATATATGGAACGCGGGAAGAGGGTTGGCGGGACGAGGGAGCGGGAAAGGGAAGGGGTAAGGCGGGGAAGGTGGAAGGGGAACGCGGGAGGGGAAGGGGACGTGTGTGGGGGGAGGGGAACTCCGGAGAGGGGTTCGCGGGACGGGGGAAGGGGGGGGGGGGGAGTGGAGTGGGGAGAGGGAAGGTGAAGGTGACTAAGTGGGAACGCGAGAGAGAAAGAGGACCCAGGAGAAGAAGGGGAGGCGGAAGGGGAACGGGACGAATGGGAAAGGACACTCAGGGAGAAACAATTTCTTCATTAAATGGCAAAGCAACGCATGCCGGGACCAGCTAGTAATAGTATAGATTAACAAAAAACTATATAATTTCGCTCCTTCTTGCTTATGTACTGGGGTCGGTTCTTTCGTTGTATTGACTTTAACCGAATACATGCAGTAGGTAGGTATATGGTGAATTTCAAAATTTGAAAGCACAAATCAATGCGGTTTGTTTTGTTGGACTAAAAGCTCCAAAAAACATATTTCGAATTTATTGGCAAATACGCGATATTGATCTCACATAGACGAGTTTAATTATACCGGCTAAACGGTGGTTCATATAATGTACACATAATTTTTGCAGAGAGGATTTGAAAATTGGGGTTCGAACTTTACGGAAGCTTACAATTTTAATCCTAAAATTTGAGTCAGAATAACAATGTTTTAATTTGAGTCCCAACTGATCCGAACCTTCTGGAGCCAGTGAGACTATGGCACCTGCAATAGTTGTGAGGCTGAAGATATAAATGGCAAGGGGAAGAATATGTGGAGGAAGAAAGTTAGGAACTCCTGATTATTTAAATCTGGTCACTTAAAGCCATTTTAAGCAATGGTTATCTGAATGGCGATCTTTAAAATATGTTGCATCTATATTATTTTTAATTAATTAATTATGAAACAATACAAATCAACGAAATTAAATTAATTTGCGCATGCTGGGATATGAACCCGGAACCACGGAGGCTGTCAAAGATAACTCGTATGTCACAATATTATAAGCCTAATAAACAATAGCAATTTGGGAGGCAGGTTAAGGTACCGCCGCCTTGCGAACCATTTATTGGATAAATATGTGGTTCGATACCCCTGGTGACTTAACTGGAAGATTTTTCTAGGTCTTGGTGGCGAATGCTTTTGCCCACATAATAAGTGGCGGGCCGGATCGGGAGAAACTGGTTGAGGGAGACCTAATCGTGACCTCTCCAGTCGGACTTTCTCGATCCGTCGCTTTGCACCGCAGTGGACACACTAACTTCCGGATTCCTACCCACCCCTCATACCTTTTTCCTTCCCAGAAGTTCCATTCCATTATTTCCCTAAAAAGACCCTCTATACAGCATTCCCAAAGATGACATAGGCCCTGAGGGATTTTTGTTCCTCTGGGCCTCCTGAGCTGTGAGCTAATATAAAAAAAATCAGATTGTGCAATTCCCACGCGGCAGAAATGAAACCTTCAGAAAACTAAAGTAGACAAGAGTGGGGAGACTACGAATCACTTTTTTTTACTTATGTGAAGGATGAGTTTTCCATATTTTTGTCGTCGAATTGCAGTGCACCTTTTCCTGTATTTCTTTTCAATCTCATTAATATTTGTGTTATCTTCTTTCAGTCGCTATATGTCGCATTGTTAATTTTTGAGTGGTTTGAAGACTGGATAATGATTTTACAAAAATTAAATATTCTTGTAGATGTTTGTGTTTGTCTTTTTTTAGTGTCGCTCAATTCCGTTTCATCGAGTTTCAAAACACAACGGCGCGAAACAATTTTTCACTTAAAAAATTGCAAATTAAAAAAATGCCATGATTACACAGCAAGGGTTTGCAATATTCCAAAAACGCAAGGTATGTTATTCGCTTCTTTCTTTATTCTCCCCCAATTTCCACCATTGAAACGTCTGGAGTGTTTTAAATGCCCTTCGACTGAAGCATTGTTCGGCTTGTACTTGGATTGGTGTTTTAATATTTTCGCATTAGTGGCAGATTCGCAATCAGGAATATAATTTAATATTTTCTCTGAAGGGGAGAGGGGATGGTCCAATTTATCACCTTTTGTCCGCTTTTACAGGTATTGAATCACCTTTTGAAACAGTCGGCAGTTGGAAATCACCTATTGTTACAATTATCACAGTCTGAAAGATGCCAAGCTCTAATACTGAATAGGTCATAATCTTAACTATTGGTGAAACATTTATTTTCTAGGATGTTCTAAAATTCGTGAAGTTAGTTGTGTGTTGTGTATTATATTATCATCGCAATAGAGGTAGAACATATCATAAGAACCAAGATGCCAATAAATTGTGATAAATTTTGTTGGTGATTTAGACAAAATGATTCGAGACAAAGTAGATGTGTTGATGGGGCAGACCACGGTGCGTGGGCGGTAAAGGGGTGAATGTTTCGTAATTATTTTTAAGCAAACGATAAATGGATTTTTTTTATTAAATCTTAATGTCATGCGGTTCATCAGAAAGATAAAATAAAAATATATTTATAAACTAGACATATACAAGTATGTCTATGGCATCACGTAGGGGAATTCAGATATCTAAAAAAAATGGCGGCCCAGCAAATTTTATTTCCGGTTTTAATAAAAAATTTTAATTTTTCTTAAAAAAAAAATAGAATGGAGTCCTTTATAAAAAAATCCACACGTGGTGCCATGAAACTGGATTTTAGAACAGTTTAAGACTAAGTGCACGCAAATCGAATGTATGTTTTTTTTAATACGTTGTCGAGCAGATTGATAAAAGTAGTTTAAAAAAAAACGCGTTCAAAAATTTGCGGAAGGATTCTTCAACATACAAACTGTTTCAAATGGTTTCACATAAAATGCCGTATCTCTATCAATTTAACGAATTTCTTAAAAAAAATTGTTGATATCGTTCTTATTAAATGCATCTTTTAGAAAATTAAATTTAAAAAAAAATTCACTGTGGGCTGGTACCTTTAATATAATAAATTATATAAAAAGACACCCCTACACCTAAACATGATGTAAGCGTCGTGCTTGATTTTCTTTAACCAGTGATCCAGACATTATTTGGATTCACTTTATTTCGATTTAAAATATTTTTTCAAAAAAAAAAAAAAAAATCTATGTACTAAAATATTTTCACATATTTTTAATGTACTAACATATTTTCACTAGTCACTTAGCCGAGTAACCGCCTTACCCCTCACCCTGACCCTGACCGTCCAACACCTAGTGATTTTTTTGTGCGTTTGGTTGAAAAAAGAAAAAAATTCAAAAATCACCCGAGACTAAAATTTATTTACATTTTTACTCTATATAATGTCAGGAATCATTGGTTCAAGTAAGCCAAATATTTCACTAAACACCTTTATAGATTTTGCTTACCATCGACACCGTGGTTAGAAATCATATGCAACTACTGATGTTTTTTTTTAATGTAATTTTTTATTTTTATTTTCAAGAGTATTTATTTTGTATTTAACTATCATTTCCTTCTTCCTTCTACCTACTTTTTCTCAGTTTGTGTTATATGATATGTTCTCTTGCTTAATATTAATATAGCTTAGGGACTTATCCACATATCCCAAGAACATTTCAAGTTCGTAATATTGTCTTCTCCATTATTCCCCTTATTCCTTATAATGTCCTTCTTAGAAATCAGATAAAAGAAAATTATAACAAATTCCAATCTACCAATGCCAGTTCAAATATTATTTGTACCATCATTTTGATGTACCTACACAAACCAGTCGTAATATTGCCGCGCTTGTGATCACCGCAATTATTGAATCTCTCGCAAAATCGCCAGTATATAATGTTTTATATGATACTTTTCATGGTGTAGCTGTAACAAGTGACCAGTTGATGGAGAAGCAATTGTCACATTTGAAGGTAGTGCTTTTTCCCGTCTCTCATCTTTCTTTTCTTCTTTATATTTGTTAGGAGCATTTAACCAGCCAGCGGCCAAAAATCCACATTTCGATTAAAATTGTTCTTACAATCGTGCAGGTCGGTTACAATGAGAAAGACTAATTATGGTAAATATGCAGTTAGTCCACCTCACGGATAACACGGAACGTTCGTGTTGTCGAAGTTTGATGCACGGATAATACGGAATGTTCCTTTTTTAACTAATAGACAATCAAATATGACATTTGTCGGAAGTACCAATCTTATAAAATAAATTCTCTAAAATAAACTCGCTTTTCATCATGCTTTTAAAAAACATCCCAGGTTTTGAATGGTTTGTTTGGTTACGCAGGGTTTGTCTAGGGGGTTTGTGTAATTATTTTAATACATTTCTTTCCATGTTCTACTGTTATAAATACTGGTACAAACTTGTCAATGATGCATTCACTTTGTTTTACGCAAAAATATTTTTTCTATGATGAGCAGCATTGATGAAATGTTAAAATAAAAACGATGAATAAACATGGCGTTACCGTGCGAGTGAATTAATTTAAACAAAATTAAAATGTTAAATGCATATTTTTTGCATGTTTTTTGGTCTCCCCCGACATAAATACTCACTTTTCGTAATAATAAAGCTAAATCTAACTGTTTGGATAAAAAGTTTTCCGTATTAACGAGTAAGCGGTTTAATGCATAAATAATTAATTATTCTACGTACCTACCAGTTTTTTAAAAATTATATCTCAATATCAATTTTATTTCATTCCAAATTTGCTTTAATTTATAACTACATCCAAAAATGCCGAATGACGTGATGATAAAACTATAAAAGAATGTACTTTTTGTAATTATTTTTTTTATTATAAGTATTTATCATTCTTCAATAATGTCTAAGTTAAATAAGAATGTAAAAAAAGAATCTGAAATATATTAGTTTGTATGTACGCAAATAAATACACAAACGGACCAATTTTCATCAAGAAAAACACATGTACGCATATATTTTTTAATGATTTTATTTTAATCAAAATTAAAATTCTATAACATGCCATACCTAGATAATGCATTGATCTATTTTACTGCATGATTATATGATTTGAAATGGGTGTGGTAAAAAACAAAATCTTTTTTGAAAATTTAACAAATCTGCCAAAGACCTATGGTATAACCTTATTATACTACAAATAAATTTTTTTTTCTCAAAATTTAAAACATGCTGATGCTAGATAAAAAAACAATCTTTCGAAATTCATTTATAATTTTTTGTGAAAAAGGGTCAATGCGTCTAAAATCTGATTTAAAAATGACATATTTCTGGTTTTCTCTGGTAATACCCTCTTAAGTATTTACAGTCTGCTTAAGTTACCATCCGGCATTAAACAATTATGTTATTTATCATTGAAGAAGAAGATAACAATAATCTTAAGGAAAATGAAAGAGAACAAATACAAAAAAAACTATAAAAAGATAATGGTTCCAACTGGGACTCGAACCCAGACCTCTCGTCTAATCGGAACGTTATGTCTCAAAAGATAGTTTTTCTTATAAAAAATGAATATTCATCTACAGCCTTACTAAAATACCCAGTGAAAATTTTATTCAATTGCCAAATTGAAGATATTTAATTTATTACCTGACACTATAAAACAATGTAATTCTATGAATAAGGTTAAATATATGGTGAAAAATTGGCTATCGGAAAAAAAAAGATTTATATTGATTTTGATATGTATGAAAAAATGTTGTATCTGTAGATATAAGATGTAAATTTTAAATTTTTAAAATGTATAAATATGTAACTAAAATATAAGCACGTGTTGACAAGCCGATTCAATTGGCTTAGCAGGACTTGTTTGTTGATTATATTATGTATTATCTATTATTTCAATAAAAAAAAAAAAAAAAAAAAAAAAAAAAAACGGCCGCGGATGTGAAAACATTACTAATTAAAAAATTGATCCTGGAAAAAAATACACTTGGTTTACACAGCCTGAGAGGGTAGTTTATCTCTGTTTTATTAATGATGTCTGAACGAAATTTGGAATTTTTCCCAAGTATTTTAATGTTCTATATATTTCTTATTTTTGAAGGTGTCGTAAAAACAAATACCATTTATGAAAACAAGATAAAATTACCTTTTTATATTTGTGTACTTGAAATACACTTTAGTTTTAAAAAACTGCCATATTTTAAGATTCAAAAGCGGAATAAAATGGATTTTTTTTTTACCAAAACATATTTGATAAAGGTGTAGAGAAATTTATATCTAAACAAAATTTAAAAAATACCATCCTTTTATATAATAAATTTGAAACGAAACTGTCACCTCACTTTTTCCTTGTGCATACAATAAAAAAATAATAAAAAATCAAAAAAAAAAATTATTGCCAAAAAACTGACCTAAAAAAATAATACCGATTTTTATAACAGATTTTTTGCAACTCTAAAGACGTTATTTTCATTGATACATTTACGAACACATGTATTAGATATTAATACTTAAAAAAACACCACTTTTATGAAATTCTCATAAAATAAAATCGTTTAAATGTAAATTTGAATTTTCATGCTTTACATAAAATGCTTATTGATATTTCAATTTTCAAAGTATGATTATTGTTATTATAACTTGACTCTGTAGAAAAACAAACAATTTATTATGTACACTATGAAAAATTACATTGTTGCCAGATTTAAAATACATTTTAAGAACAAATCTTATTAGTAATGTTATCGTGTTTTAGTATATTTTTGTTTTATTCATGTTGCTGCAGCAACACAGGTTATCTTTTAGTAAGGCTATTAGACTTTTATAAAAAGTCAATAATAGTTCCATATGAATAAAGTCGGATATATTTATCCGAGACATTATCCAGGTTACAAACCAATTCTTAGAATAATTGTTTCCAATAAAAAGGGTAGTTGCCATAATATGAAAAAAAAGAAGTTGAAGATAATATCGTTTATTCTGAAATTTGAAATATGAGATTGACAAAAATTACGGTTGGCAATGGCGAAATTGGTTATTGCGCACGTCCCGGTTCAAATTTAACAAAAAAAAAAATTGTGTTATTATTAAACAATACCTACCCTCAAAAACAATGCAATACATATATTTGGGTAGCCAATTCTTACACAGCCTTCTGTTTTTTTTCCAGCTATCTACGAGCACAGAACAAAGGTGCATAACAAACATCTCTGCAGGACATACTTTGAATTTAAACATGGTCAGCGGTAACCGTTGTCGTAACAATAGCATACAACAGTTGTATGCTATTGTTATCTTAATATTTCACCGCCATTCGCTTGCTAGCTGCAAACAGATAACTTACGAAGCTCGCCGCATTACATCTTTCGCAGTATTAACCCCCAAAGGTACTGGAGGCTGTGTACCTAGGCTCAGTATTTCAAGTCATGACTAACAATAATTAACAATCGTTATCACTATAAATCTGTCAACCAAATATTATTACGGCCGGGTGGGGAGGCTGGAAGACATAACTTCTCAAGGAATCTGCTTGAATTATTGCCAGGAGAAATTTATTAATATTATTGTTTAATAGGTAGATTTAATTCGAATTAAGGCGATTTACAGTTGGAACGGGGCGTATCGAGTTCCGATACAATTTAGTAGTTTATGACTTGTTGTAAAATACAATAATCTATTTTAAGCGAAACCCAATCGAAGATCTGGAGACAGAAAAATTACAAAAAGATATTGGCACCTCTGGGACTCGAACCCAGGATCTTCTGCTTTCATGGTAACAGCTTTTTGAGGTTTTACTCATAAAAATTTAAAAATAAAAATAAATAATCTTTCAGATTAATTATTCTATTTTTTGTCTCATCTTTCGTCTAGGTGAGTGAGAATAAAAAAAAACAATAAAAATGGTAAAGGTCCAATCAATATGATATTATTATACGAGGGATGTTCAGAAAGTTCCGAATTTTTATATTTTTTTGAAAAAGCATATTTAAAAAAAATACAGGATATTATTGATCAACCTGTTGACTATTTTTTCAAATAATCGACATCCCGTTCAATGCAAGTGGTGAGCCGTGGCACAAGTTTCTTTATGCCCTCCTCGGAGAATTCTCCCGCCAGCTCCTTCCCTCAATTAAGAACCACTTTCTGCACCTGCTCGTCGGTTTAAAATTTAATTTCATCCATATTTGCCTTAAGGGAGGTGAAAAGATGCTAATTTGAAGACGCCAAGTCAGGGGATTACGGGGAGTGGTTCAAAACAACCCAATCAAATGTTTTCGTGAAAAAAGCGCACTTCTCTCCTTTTGTTTTGAATGCTTCTTTTGAGTTCTTAATATTGTTGCGCATTAAAAGTCTCAACCTGAGGCCGAAATCTGACCAAAATTCTGCTTTATGGTACCAAAAAACTGAGGCCATGATTTTTTTGCCGGACATTGTGGCTTTCAATTTTTTGACAGATGGGGAATTAGTGTGACGCCAATTTGATGACTGTTTTTTTTTTCAGACATGTAATGAGTCTATCTTATTACCACTATCATCTCCAGTCTCAATAGAGCTTAGAAATCTTCACCCTTTTTTCTTGTAGGTGTTATTCCTTTCGTAAGTAAAAAGCGGATCACAGCACTTGGCGGGATTTTTCACCGACATCTTTCACGCAACTGGACACTACAGCGTAAGTTTACATACTAGCACGTTCCTGCGATGTTCGTTCTGGTCAGGAGACCTACTTCTACCACTTAGTACCGCCAAACCCCAAAAAACAAAAAACCACAGCCCGTTATGGTCACAGTACACTTTCTTTCTGATCATCCCTAATATGTGGCCTTAACCCGGCGAGCGTAAGGTTCAAATTTGTAACATCGAGCGTGAGATAGGTATTTTACACCCGAAATTCTTACTTAGATATTTTTTTATTCTCGAATTATTACTATTTTTAATTCGATAGTACACTTAATTTACCTGTTTTTCTAAGTACTTGTTATTAGAAACTAGGTATAAAAGTGTTATAATACATAAGCAGGTAGTTTAATCATTTTTATTAGAATCAACATTTTTCTTACAGAATTCAACTTATGGCCCTTAATTGTCCATTTTTATATAAAACTAAATAAAATCACGAAAAAACTAACATCTTATAAGGTTTTAATCATAACCAACACAGATTATAAAAAATATTAAAATTATAAATCTTCTACAATTAATCTTAATACTTGTGAAAAATGGTAACACCGAGCGCCAGGTGGGTATAACACACCCACCGACGACTTTGACGTCGTCTAACAGCCTCACTGAATGGTCGATGACTAAATTCTCGTTTCTTGTCGCTTCCTTACCTCCCCCCGCGCAGCTACTAGGCGCGCAGAACATAATAACAATTCGCTATTTAAATATTGATCGATTTAACTTGGTCTGGATGTACCACACCTAGCTGGGTTAAAATAAATCTACAGTTTTATTCTGAGATTAATGAGATTTTGTGCGATTTTCCCACCCCTTAAAAAATAATAAAATACGAGGAAAATTACTGCATCTGATTTGGAAAAAAATATACGTAAAGCCCGGGTAACGTCGTGGACTTCAGTGGTAGCGTATTAATTTTTGAAACAGTAACATCTACATCTACACTATCTACTAAGGAAGGGTTGTTTGAAAAAAAAATTAACAATTCATCAAATACATATTTCAAGTTATTTGCATTATGTTAAATTGGATTTTACATGTTTATTTTTTTGCAAGAGAGAAAAATAGGAGTTTGGTAATATTTAAATAACAAATAATGTTTTTTTTAGTGAAAAGACACTCAAGCCACAAAGCGAGTATTTTTTATTACGTTTTTTATGTGAATATCGCACCAGAGATCCAACTATTCAAAAACGCCTGGAGCCAGTGAGACCACATTATCAATGGGCGAGATTGTATGGCTGGAAAGAAAATGGGAAAGAGGAAGCTGGGGAAGTGTACCTAATTATTCAGATCTAGTCACCAAACACGGCCAAAGCCATTTCAAATAATGTTACAATTCTGAAAGGTGGTCTTATACCGGGTCGATATTGAGAGTATTTTCCATTCTGGAAAGAGCCGCAAATATTCCTCATATTATTTTTTGAATGATAAAATTGTAAAATAACTCAATCGATTTTTTTAAATTTATTGTTATTAAGTTTGTTTTGTAGAAATCCATTTTATTTTTTATTTCTTTTATTTATTCAATTACATAATTTTTTATGTTTAAAAACAGTTTATTATAAACAAGTTCTGCTTTGTAATTATTATTATGCGTTACAGTTGTTTCACCCTCTGAAGACATTATCAAGCTATGGTTGTACCACCTATAGACGATGTAATTGTATCATTTCTAGAAAGGTACTGTTTAGATTTAAACCCAGGACTCAAACCAATTATGGAGTTGAGTTACCATCAAAGGTTGGATTGCGATCCAAGAGTTGTCTGATTTGTTCGTTAGATGTTGATAGAATCATTTTATTTTTGTCCCTTTCTCACACAACAAACAAGGTAAATATAGATGTACGAAACCTTTATAAAAAGGCTTGCATCGGTAAAATTAACTTACTTCTTTACGAAAACTTGCACTAAGAATTTAAAATACTACTGAACCCTTGTCCGTTGGGTGGGGAAAGTTATTGTCGTCAGTTTGTAAATATTCAAATCATAACAATAAAAAATCAAGAACCTAAAGTTAAAACCAAAAAGTGCTTCATTTATAAAAAATCAGTCTACCCAAAGAAATTCTCCTGAGTGAAGACCTCCAATTTTTACAGGTACTGATGATGAAAAATGAATTGCTTTTTTTATTACCTGCGCCCCTATTAACGTCCAAGTAAAATGACTGAAAAATTAATATTTTTACCCACGGAGGCCTTCAAAACACACCCACCAGCTTTAGGAAAATTGATAATTGTAAGTATAAGTATGATAAAAATATTTTAAAAGAAAAACTATAATCTTTTTCAAGACAATGCAGATGATAATTAAAGAAACCGCTCTCAAAAAGACAAACGTTATTTAAAATTTCAATAAATCCCAACGAAGGGTTGATGAATTTTCTTAATGAAATCAATCAAGAACGCTTTTTCAATTCGCCAAAAATGATCAAAAAAATTTCTTTAATATCAGAGAGTTTTATTTTAAATACGTACCTATCATTTCGTTATTCCAGTTCACTGAGAAATTCAAATAATTCCAGCAATGGATACAAGAGAGCAGCGAGAACCTAATTTGAATAGTTAACGAACTGAAGACCTTGTTTCTTGTCACCGTTCTCCATTTACTTCTTCTTTCATACTTCTTTCTTTTTTCTCACCATCTTTTCACAGATTTCAGTGAGCATCTTTTCACTTCTTATTTCTCGTCGTGTCTCCGCGCGTTTAGAGATTTGGACGGAGTGGAACAAAAACCATGTAACTGCTGTAAGAAATTTTTAAATATTAAGGTTTGTATGTGCTTCTCGCAATAAGGAACTCCAGTGAAAAATATTATGGCTTTAAAAAAATGTGTTCATATAGACCAATAAACGCTGATTCTGAATATATAAGTTTTATTCAATAATATTAAACGCAGAGTTTTTTTTTTTTAAATAGTCCATTTTTAATCAGGTCGTAGAAACACGCCGTCAAGTTGGCATAATTGAAATGTTTAGTGGTGATGTCACTGTTCATCGTGTCGTGAAGTCACCGTAAAGTCATTGTATGGGAATGTAGGTATGACACAAGCCATCGAATTAATTTATTCGTTTATTTACATACTGTTTATAGAGATTTAGTTGTCGTGTTTATTGAAATATTACTTAGGCCAAAATAGTTTAGTTTAAAAAATAAAGGTATCTCTCGTTAGTTTATCTGTATTTTTAAAACTACTGCATAAAAAATAGTAATGCTACTCTAGGGAGAATACTTCGAACACCGAAATTCAAAATGGCGGCAGTTGATCAGCTGGTTTCCTGATCTTATAGTAACTTTTCAGGAGTGATGACGTCACACGATTGTTTGACACATACGGTGGTTTTCGGGGATCTTAAAAAATTAAAACTTTGAGAATTATTCTAACTATTAAAACTAACTCTAACTCTAAAAATAAATATGCCATTATTTAAGTTAGAATGTCATTCATTATTCATTAAAAAAAAAAAAAAAAAAATTGGACTGGAGTTCTCTATTTGGGATGCGGGTATATCGCAAAAACTCGTATTGAAAATAAAAGTTTTTATGTTTAAACAAAATTATATTTTAGTTTCCTTTATTTCAAACTAATTGTTATAAATATTTAAAAAATGCAAGTGTTAATCTGTGTATAAGTAAAAGAACAACATATGTTGTTGAATTTTGAACGAAATTACGTATATTGCACTCACAGTTTAAAAAAAAAAAAAATACAGGAGTACAAACCAACCATTTAAACCGTTTATTGGATAACCAACACCCATGCCTTAGGTCAAACCAAGTTGTTCGCTACGTTGTAACTTTGCAGCAGTGCCCGGGTTCATGGGGTGAGTTTTGTCCAGGTCTTGTCTGCCCACATGTTGCGTGGCCGGTCGGATGGAGAGAGACTTGTTGAGTTAGGCCTTTTAACCTCTCCAGCCGGCCTTTCTCAACCCATCGCCTTGCCCTGCAGTTGGATAGATGGATTGGATACGTCCATCACTCCTGGACACACTGACCCCCAGATTCCTATCCAACCCACATACCTTTGTTCCCATAACTTCCTCTCCTACATTTCCTTAAAAATAACGACCAAATGGCATCTCCTATGATGACACAAGCCCTGATTATTTTTCTTAGGGCTTCCGGTGTGTAGCTAATGATAAAAAAAAAAAAACATTTGGTGGTACGAAATGATATCACATATCACACTTTTGTTTAAAATACTTTTAAAAAGGGACACTTTTTTCATTAAAGTTCTTTGACCTAACGTTGTTTTGTAAGCCTTTCTATTCAAATGAATTAGGGTACTCCAATACCATCTGCATTAGGCCAATTTACTAGCAGCACCTCTAGTGGTGGATGCGTTATTTATTTCGCCCGTAAAAGCTTTCCCATGAACTCGTACATATACATAATTTACATCTGGGGGTTAATACTGGAAATTCCTGTCAGTTTCGATAATTTGATTTATGTACCAGAAAGAACCTATGACAGGTGCAATAGATCGATCAAATTGTGGCTTATCGAATGTAGATGTCAAAATTTTGATTCAGCGTAGTCTCCCTTTTTTCTGATTAAAAAAAGTTAAATGAAAAAATTGATTTTGGAACTGTTTTTCAAACCTTCATCTACAATCTACTGCAATAGTAACTTTCTGTGTCAACAGGTGGCAGCACTGCAGTCGTTTATAATTTTTTTTAAAGCAGAAGGTGAAACGCCTATCCGCATTCATGAAATACCGGAAAATGTATACGGTGATGCAACTGCATAAAACTTGTGACCGATGGGGACGAAACATGGGTTTTATAGAACCTGAATCAAAAAGACATTCAATGGAATGGCATCACACAAATACACCAAGGACGAAGTAATTGAAAACTGTGCGATCGGCAGAGAAAGTTATGGTCACGGTGTTCTGAGATGCAGAGAGTTTAATTATGGTTTGTTTAGGAAATTGGGAGTGGTTTGGAAACTGGGAGTCAGTATGTCCAGGAGGGACAGCTGTATGAATCCATCCCTTTCACTGCGGTGCAAGGCGACGTTCCGAGAGTCATGTTTTCATCTGATTACCTCACAAGAGTCCCAGCTGCTACCGTTTGGAGCCAGTGAGACTATGGCATCCCCAATAGGGGCATGTTGTGAGGCTGAAGGTAGGCGAAGGAATGGAAAAGAAGGAGGTGGGGAAGTACCTCTCTGTTTAGATCTGGTCGCAAAATACGGTTAAAGCCATTTCAATCCCGACAATTCAATTCAATTCTTGACAGTTCTGGCAATTTAATTCTTACAGCAGGGCGATACTGAGAGTATCTTCCATTCTGCTAGGGTCCTGCTGGATAGGTCGAAAGGTCAAGTCGAAAGTAAAGCACTCTCTCCCGATCCGGCCTGCCGCGCACATGGTGGGCGGATGCATCCGACGTCAAGATCCGTTCAAATCTCACCCCATGAACTCAGAAACCCTTGCTAAGTCCCAAATGAAGCGTACCACTTGAGGTGACCTATGGCAGAAGTGTTGGTTATCCAATAAACCCGCTCCCCAAGTTGAAATTATAATAATATAATGCGCTGTTGTTTTTTGAACGTTTATATTTGGCGTTATAAGCTATGTTTACAAATGAACACGATGTAATAAAACATTTTATAAACCAGATTGTCCGATATCTTAGCAGTCGGTATCTGAGCTTTTACGCAAGTGGTATTTTAAAAACTACTTCACTTTGTAAATGCGTATAACCGCATAAACTTGGTCAAATTTGTAAGAACAATTAATATCTTTCATTCAGAGAAACAAAGAAGGATGGCTTGGCAACAGATTAAAGTTATTTTTCAGCGGAGTCTCCTTTGATATTATTCACAAAGTCTTATGTTTTCACAAATCAACGTCAAATTGGTGCTCTGCCCGTCGCGAAATGTTTCCCATTGAATTTCAGCGGCGACCAAATAACGCACTTTCATTAATGAAAGTCTGGTTAGATTGATTATCTTGGGGCTTTTTTCTTTGAATTGCTCATCAAGGCTTTACAAGGATTATATCAAACAATTTAGAAAGTGTCTCAAATTAAATTTTCCTTCATCGGAGCTACAACCTTTTGAGATTCCTGGCGGCTACTCAGAAGCATCTCAGTGATTTCACTTTTACATGCAGAGATCTTTTTCTTTGTCTTATTCTGATATCTCTTGTCATCAGTGTATTTATCCTGTTCCTTAAGACCAATGATGTGGTGTTTGCTTCCACTTCATCAAGACACCTAATTTAAGTCTGGCAACACTCCTTTGTCCTGTAGGCTTATATTTTGGCTTTGTAGGCTTTGATTGTTGGCTATATTTCAACCTTTCTGTGTTATGTCCTGCAAAGTTGAGCGCTTCAAGATTTAAAAGTAGTTTTATGGCTTTGTAAACAATTATTCCTCTCTATGCTTCTTCTATGTGATGTCATCTGAAATACTGTGTTGTGGAGGGTCTTTTTGTAGAGAGGAAAGTGTCAACATTTGTCTTAAAGGGATCCATGTTGTAGGAAGGAGGAAACACAGAGGCCGGAAAATCGTTTCAAAGTCGAGGTGTTGAGACAAATGTCAACGTTTTGACTATGCTTCGGTGCCGAGGTGATAAATGATGCTAGTTTCTCGGAGCATCTTTCATTGAAATACCGGTGGAACAAGGATAGCATTCCCACCCGACACCTGTGATTTAAAGATTGCAATCCGTTTGTTAAGATGGGAGAATCTATCAAACGGACCGCCCGTCTCCAGACCAGAGGTGGCTTCCAAATTCAACCGTTGGGCGCACTTAAGATTTGTACAGGGTGAGCAGTTATGTCCTATTTAAGTATCTGCGGGCCCTGTATAGTACACCCAGTGTTTGGAATCGCTCTGGAGTAAGAATTAAAAATAAATCCAAAACCACAATTAATAGTTGAGTTTCTGCTAACCCAATGGATTAGATACCGACTGTCTATTTGTAATAGGTAACAGTATTTGTTGTTCTCTGAGTTTTTTGCGGGATGAATAGATATTGTCCTAATGATAGTCAACCTCTGATAGGACAGGCTATCAGTACAAGAAGAACAATAATTAATGGTAATGAAGTAGCTCGCTAACATATATATATATATAATATATTGTTGTAATAATAACGGAATATTACAACAATATATGTATATATACATTGTTGTAATATTCCGTTCAGTGTTTTGCAGTTTCTCCGTCTTTATTATGTAAAATACAGAAAAAGCTGTGTATGCCCGAGCTTGCAATGAAATGATATGCATTTTTTGAAAAGAATTCCGCTTTCTGTCCAAAGTTAGAAATTCTGCAGAGAAAATGCGAGTAGGTATCGTTTGAAAATTCTTGATAAATCAGCAATGAGTTTTTTCTTGAAAAAATTAGAAGTGGATGCGAAAAATTCTTTGGCAACATATGAAAGTATTTTTTTTGCAATTCAAAGCTAACATTCAAGATAAACAGACAAACGAAATTTTAACGGGTTTTGTGGCCGAGATGTTAAGATCCTCGACTTTAGATCCAGGGTTACGTTTTTTGTTTTTGTTTATTGTAAATACTGCGTAAGAGTCCCTACTGATCCCATCTGGAGTCAGTGACACCATGGCACCCCCAATTGGGGTATGTTGTGAGACTTAATGTAGTAGAGAGCGAAAGGAGATTGAGAAGAGGAAAGTGGAAAGTACCTGTCTATTCAGATCTGCTCACTAAACACGGTTAAAGCCATTGCATTTCTGAATGGTGGTCTTATGTGAGGGTTATATTCTATAGTATCTTCTGCGCAGATCCCATGTGTGGTCTCCAGATAGTCTGCAGTCAGGGTGTAATTTGAGCTGCTTTTGTTGGCTTCCTTCGTTTCCACACCACGGGAACGTACAGTGAGATAGATAGTTTTGAGGTGGTTTTAGATTATCCTTAGTTGAAGTAAAAACACTTGTGTTTTGCACTGGATATTTGTAACTGTTTATTCTTTGAATAATTTTACAGCGAGAGATTCTGGTCTGAACACTTTACCGACGACAATAATTGAGAGTAATTCTTAAAGTCTAGAAGAAGCGCAAAGACGAATTGAAATCAAAAGAATTGAGCAAAGAGAGAGAATGAGGAGAATGATATTCGAAATTATAACAAGCCGTTTTATAGACAAAAAATAGAAAGCTGACGTAGCCACAGACAAAAGAGATTATAGACATATAATTCATTGCAATATTTTAGTAAGAGGTGGCACAGATATGAAAGTTTAAAGTAAGAAGCTCTACACTTCGAGATTAGATAAACGAGAAATTAAAAGTGTTCAGTGCTAAATGAAGTTAAATATGAAATAGGACAATCACAACACACAACATCCAACATCTTCCTCCGGGTTACGTTGGAATTAAATTAAGTTTTATTTAATAAAAAAAAATGTATGTGAACACTGGCACCAGAGTCAGAACTGCTCCTGACTGCCCGGAACTGGTAGGATCGAATTCCCCAACTATTAGAGCATGATGTGAAATTAAAGAGAGTGGGGAAGGGAAAATGAGAAAGGAGAAGATTGAAAAGTATCTGGTTATTCAGATCTGGTCACCAAACACCGGAAAAGCCATTTTAATTAACGTTTTGATATTTAATTTCAATTATGATCTTTTGCCTCGCCGATACACAGATATCTACCATTCTAGATGATCCTATCCTATTTGCACAGAAAAGGCAATAGAGTGTGTAATTATTCTGAAAAACGTTAGATATTTAAAAACGTGGATATATCGTCTAACGACTCTAAGAAATCAAGCAAAACTCATGTAAAACTTATAACTTTAATATACTGCAAGATTTTCCTGTATGCACTCTCTGAAAGTTTATTTAACTTTGTTACTAGGGAGTTTCAGATCAATATTGTGAGCACCCATTTTCCAAGAAGAAATACAATTTCCACATGAGGTTGGGTAGGTTTTTAAATTTTTTTATTGTAAAATCTTTGTAATTGTAATCTTTATAATAACTTCAAAAATTATTCCCATAAATTTAAAATAACATTGAACAAGAAGCTAACCCTAATAAATTTGAATAAAAATATGAAAAAAAACAAAAAGCCGAAAATAAAAAAAAGATGAGGGATCCTAAGTTAATGAGCTTATTATTTTATGTATCTTAGGTTTGTCTAGTTGGCGACTTGAAGGCTTTTACATGTAACATTGGTATGGTGTATAAGAGCATTATAACAGATGTATAGTAGATAAATAGCCGTTGTGCTCACATGATGCATAGATGGGGCCTTAAAAAGTCGGCGATGTGTGAATGCGGTGCGGTGCAGACCACCGAACATGTGGTCAACGAATGCCCGCTCCATTCATTCCCCAGCGGGATTGATGAGGTCCACAGGGCAACGCCTGAGGCCCTAGACTGGCTCGCAGACCTAGATGTCCCCCTCTGACCCCCCACCATACGAAAGAAGAAGAAGAAGTAGATAAATAATAAACTGAGCATGAAAGACATAAGCAGGCACAACACCAGTATCGGAAGTTTTCAATAAGTTTGCTGTACAGAGGAGTTCAACGAGCCGATCCGTATTTAGGCTCAGTCAGGCATACAGTATATGATTCGGCAATTATTGTCACAATATATGATTCACATTTCATATTTTCGTTTTATTTATTAGGTTATCTCTAATTTAAATAGTTTCATCAACATTATTAAGGCGTGTGTATATTTAGCAATTTTGTGACTCTGTCTTTATCATGCGTGGCAATATATACTTACATTTTTCGTTTCGTAATTATTTTTATTAAAAATACAATATTGGCACTTGAATATTTTGGCACTTGATTTTTCATGACTTTATTAATAAAATTAACATATTATCTAAGAGCCATCTCTTTTTAAATGGAATCTGATTTTAGCTCTTTTATTATTTGATTAACTTTTGCATTATTTGCCTTTCCTTGGTAAACATCTCACAGCACCGTTTTGAATAATTTCTAGTTTAGAAAAATGAAACAACACAACTTTGTATAAACCACTTATATAATGTGCAAATCCGACCGGTTTCGGAACAAACGTTCCTTCATCAGATATGAAGCAAAATTAATTGATAATATCCTAAATAAAAAACTTAGCAAAATTTCAAAAAATAAATATCTATACAATTCTAATAATATAAATGATAAAGAATGGCGTAAAATTTTGTATATTAATAATTTTTTCAGTTCAATGTTGCAAAAATTTCCCTTCTTATATTAAACCAGCGTTTTATACAATAAATAATATCGGTAATTTTTTCAGAAATACTAAAGATAAAGACCATAAATTGACTAATTCCGGAATATATAAACTCAAATGCAATGATTATCCCTCATTTTATATTGGAAAAACAACTCGTAATTTTGAAATTTTGAAATCAGAATCAAAGAACATTTAAGGTGTCTAAATAATAATAATTTTTCTGAGTTCGCTAACCATATCATTGAAAATAACCATAGTTTTGAAAAAAAAAACACAGGGATAAATATTCTTCATATTAATCGTTTAGATAACTTAGTAGCTTTGGAAATAAAAAAAATCTCTTAAATAGTATATTAAAATATAAGTGGATAAACAGGTCTTTAAAACACGCGCGATTTTTCGAGTACGACGGCGTAGCCGAGTGCTCGAAATAAAGCAAGTGTTTTAAAGACCAGTTATCCACGAATACTTTACGCTATTTTTTTTATTGGTACACTTTGAAAACATAAATATTGATATTATTATTAAAAATTTGGAAATAAGAACTATTAATGAATTCGTGATGTAACATCACAATATCTTGTTGTTATGGAAATCAAAAACACAAACATTAATTTGCAATCTGTCACATAAGATTAATAGTTGACATCACAGTTTTTACTAGTTATTGTGTGTTGTAAAATGAGTTCTAACATTGATAATTTAAATACCAAAGCAGAACCGCGGTTAATACCTGAAAAATCCAAAGATGTTTATAAAAAAGAATATGAAAGGTTCATAACATGGATGGAGGAGCAAAACGTAGTAGATGTAGATGAACGAGTTGTGCTTGCTTACCTTCAGAAAATGTCGGAACAGTACAAAGCATCGACTATGTGGGCCATACATTCGAAATTGCAATGTCTGTTGAGGATAAATAAAGGGGTTGATTTAAAATCATTTGTGAAAGTGCATGCATTCATGAAGGCAATTAGCAAGGATAACGTTGCTAAGAAGGCGTATGTATTCAAAGTGTTTGTTTTATTTGACGTTTAAAATATTCCTGTCAGATTTATAGTTAAAAGTTGACAATTAGACTTCACATTTTGTTGATTTGTTGATGTTGCCATTGTAACTTTAAAAAACGCGCGTTCCATTAAGTGCGATTTAAACACGCTAGAGCGTACTTTTAATGAATAAAAAAGGGCACCAATAAAAAAAATAATGAATCTATTATCAACAAACAAAAAATATTGTCATATAGCCCAATCATGGATTTGTTCCCCTACCCACCCACTCTACACTAATACCTACCCACCCAATCTACATTATTAACTAACAACGGCTCCATCCCTACCATAATAAAACATTGTTCTAAACTGTCAAATTAGTATGAGCTTTCCCTGACGAAGGAACGTTTGTTCCGAAACCGGTCGGATTTGCACATTATATAAGTGGTTTATACAAAGTTGTATTGTTTCATTTTTCTATAATGGATAACCACAAAGTAATAGCTACATTTAAAAATAATTTCTAGTTTGTTTAAGTTTCCTTCATTTGCCAAATATAATTAAGCATTTTTATTTAGTTTATTTCTTAGTCTTGTCAATTTAGGAGGCCGGTATGAGTACCGCCATTCAGGGAACCATGTATTGGATTACCAATACCCCTGCCATAGATCACCCCAAGTGGTTCACTGCGTTTAGCGACTTTGCAAGGATGACCGGATTCATGGGGTGAGGTTTGCCTTGAGGCCTTGGTGGCGGATACATTTGCCCACCTTCTTCTAGGCGGGCAGGATAGAGTGAACCTGGTTGAGTGAGACTTAACTCAGACCTCTCAAGCCAGACTCTCTCAAACCATCACGTAGGGAACGATGGATTCCTACCCACTTATCATACCTTTTTATTTACCAGAACTTCCTTTTTTCCTATCCCTAAAAAGACCATACACACAGCGTCTCCAAAGATGTAGCCTCCAGTGTGGAGCTAATGTAAAAAAAATCTTCTAAGAAAACATTTTTTAGCACCTTTTTAAAGTTTGCTGTAAAAGTTAGTTTTTGTATCTAATATTACGCCTAGCATTACACATAGGTTGGAAGAACAACTTTGAAAATTAACACTAGATTTTATACAAATTGACAAACAACCGTAAGTTAAATATAATTATATTCATCCTTCATCCAGACATGAAAATTTTTCTTCATGGTGACCCCATTATTTGCACTTCCATAACAATATTTTTCATCCCGAGTTAATTTAAAATTTGAACCAGTTTCCCGGCGCAAGAGAACAGGGTTACTTATTGGGGTACATTTTCCACTGTCATTCTTTTTTAATTACACAACGGATTGCTTGTTACGAAATTTTTTGCATTAATTAATAAAAATAAAGTGGAAAGTTATGTCGTGGTGATTTGCGAGAACGTAACTTAAATTTCCTCAACGAGTTGGTTGAATTATTTGGTAACATTTGATTGACAACTTAATGAAGACTAACGTAATATAATGTAACATGAATATAAATTTTAATGTAATAATATAATATAAATTTTTAATGTAATATTATAATATAATTTATTATTAACTAGCTGACCCGGCCACGCGTTGATGTGGCTAATAAAACACAATGTCATCTACTGGATAGTTATCCAACCTTTACCTTTACTCGAAAATTACTGAACGGATTTTCATGCGGTTTTCACCAATAGATTGAGTGTTTCGTGAGGAAGGTTTTAGTATGTAATTTGTCAAGGATTTGTGTAAATTGGTTGAAACATAACGATAATTGTTAGAAGTGTCGGAAAAATCAAGCCGCCTGGTAGCTTTCATCGGAAACGCTGCCTAATCATTTTGGAATATAACAAAACAATGCATGGTGGGATATTCCTCTTCTATAGATCTACAAAAAAGTCCGTGAAGGCATATATCTATCTTTTACGGATAGCTTACTATACCCATTCTATCTTCTAAAAAAATGGTCACGTACATTGCGGTAATTGAAAAGTTATTTTGACGGATACAGTATTAATCCTTATTAACTTAAATACGTTAGTTACCCCAAGCATTTCATGCACATTATTATAATCTTTCACACCATGTCTACGTATCATAAAGTAAAGTCCTCCGTGGCATCTGTCTGTCTCTTTGCGATAAACTCAAAGACGGCGGTGGTTATAAAGGTTGGATAACCATCCAGTAGATGATGTTTTGTTTTATTAGCCGCAGCAATGAGTGGGCACCGAACCACCGTTCAGAATTGTAATTTTGTTTAAAATGGCTTTAAGCGTATTTGGTGATCAAATCTAAATAGACAGATTCTTTCCCGCCTTCCTCACCTTATAACCTTCCCACCCATGGAGAAACCTCACAATACACCCCAATTGGAGATGCCATATTGTCACTGGCTTCAGGCGAATGTGAGCAGTTGAAAATATTGTGCGGTATTCAATTCACGAAAATAATTTTTTTATTTTATTTTATTTTTTATTGAAACATTTATTATAATTACAATTTTACAACAAAATATTTTTTTACCGGTTTTTTTTTACTACTCTTCCATTAAAAGCATTTGCTTGTGTATGGAAGGGGAGTGTACATAAATGCTATTAGTTATTAGTTAGGTATAAGTTAGTACTTAAATAATGAATTGTACATAAATATATGTGAGCTGCAGTATTTATTTGATAATGGTGTGTTTTTTTTTTTAAAGAAAGAATGTTATGGAGAACTAAGATATTTGTAAGATTAGTTGACAGTAGTTTTTTTTTTAAGAAAATTTTTAAAATGTCTCTTGACAGAGAGCAGTATTCGGGTTTTATCATTGATGCTTCTGATTTCTTCTGGTAGACGATTGAAAAAAGTTCTTCCCTGATAAGTATAATGATACTGTGCAAAAGACGTATTTAGTTTTGGGCATAGAAAAACATGTTTAAGTCGAGTTCTGTTTTCATTTAAAATTATACATCAGAAAACTTTTTTAAGGGATAATGCCGAGAAATTAATGCTTCTAACAGATTTGAAAGAAAATGGTTATTGCCAATTTACCCTAAAAACATTAAAATTCTAGGCCTTAGACATTACAATGAAAATAATTATCTTTTTAAGAAAACTCTTCGATAATCGAACATTCATTTTGATAAGACGTGAACAAAATTGGTGCTTTGTTAGGACACACGGAAAAGCCCATCGGTTTATTTCCTCTGTCGGAAAACCAGTAAAATTATCTCCCAGGAAGTGTTCAACTGTTCGTGAAAATTTTTATAAAAAACTATGATGAAATTTCAGCTGTTACTAGGATCCGGTCACTAATGTATCCCATTGTCACAGCTGATGAATTATGCACCCCGGGTAGCACAGTTCTGTAGAGGTGCTCGGGCGCTAACGAATCCTCATTTATTCTCAATTTTTAAAATAAAATGTCAAAGTTATTATTGCTGCCTCCAGCGATGCCGAGAAGCATAATAAAAAATTCTCACGTTCGCGTCTTTCTGTGCAAGGAAACTTTTTTAATGAACACGGGCGCGATGAATATTTATACCGGCGTCGGTGCGGAGACGTCGCGACGCCACATGATTAACAAATCTTTTCAATCATTCACCGGGAGGGAAATGAAATTTATTGAAGTTTTTTTCTTGATGTATGAATTTTATTTTTCAGCGTTCTTAGCGACAGATTTAAGGTTATTGAATTGAGTAATCATCACGACTGTTTTGCAGTACTCAGACTTTTGGTGTTAGTTTGAAAATCTGCGTGCTGAAGGTATGAAAATCTTGAACGGTGACTCTGGCGTGACGAAATTTATGCTTAATACATTTTCATATCTGGAATATCAAAATCAATTTTAGTTGTTTCCAATGTGAGCTACGGTGCTTTGGTTTCCATGACAGTTGATCCACCGATAGCTGGACTCCCGGCATACTTATGTGCAATATGCAGTCGGTTTAGGGAAAATACGGTAAACATACTACACAAAATGTAACTAAGTGCCCCCATAGGGGTGGGTAGAGAAGATGTACCGCTGAATAACAAAAATATAAAATATACTTTCATTCAAATGAATGAAGAATAAAACCACTTGTCTGTATACTGTATGTAAATAAATACTGTGTGTAAATAAATACTGTGTGTTGCAATGACGTTACATATTAGACGAGGGTCAGAAATCTCAAAGTGGGAAGACAAGAACTAGACAATTGTACCGATCTCGATATCTAGTACTTTAGTACTAAACTGCTACGCGTCGAGTAAGGTTGCGTCTTACCAGTAAGTAAATTGCATTTTAAAAAGTGTCAAAATGCCCTCCTGTGTGATGAGAAAATGTTTCAATTACACGGCAAATAATAGTAAAGGCGAATGAATAACATTTCATTTGTAAGTACACGCAAATTACTTAATATTATCGATTATTATAAATATTACAATTAATTTTCATGTTTCCCGCTCGCGGTTTTAAAAGTCATTAGAGAAAATTCACAATGAAGTCCTACTAAAGTAAAGGGTCTCGACGCGCAACAGTCAAATTTCTGTTGCTAAGTAAACTGCACTGTTTTAAAGTAGACTGATCAGCCTAAACACTCTGTTTATCTGTTTGCTTGCGGTAAAACAACACATAATCAGTAGTTCTAACAAGTATTGATGACAATCGCCACCATTTGAAAACTGTCGTTGCCCTATTAATTGTATTTATTGCATAGCTCGACATATCAAACTCAGACAGGCAGCCGGACCTTTTATTCTAGTGGGCCTCAAGAAAAGGAGACAGCGAATGTTCCATTAAAAACTGACAAGCAATAAGCCGCCCGCTCATATATATCCATGTCATTCATACACACGCATTATTTGATTGTCTATCTTTATCACACAGGAATAAACTTTTGAATTAAGAAATTATACTGAAAATCGCTGAAAACAAAAGAGTGTTCCTTACTTTCCACATTATATTGTGAGTATATGAGACTATGGCGAGTCTATTTATTTATATAACGTCATTGGTGTGTTGTACATAAAAATCGACATCGTAAATAAATTTGTTTGATATCCAAAGACGTTACATAGGTACTTTAGACGCGGGGTAGAAATCTCGAAATGGGAAGCCTACAACAAGACAATTGTAGAGTACTCGATTTCTAGTACTTTAGTACTAAACTGCCACGCGTCGAGTAAGGTCGTGTCCTACTAGTAAGTAAATTTTATTAAAAAGCGCCAAAATTCCCTCCTGTGTGATGAGAAAATGTTTCCATTACACGGTAAACAGTCGTAAAAGCGAAGGAATAACATTTCATTTGTAAATACATGCAAATTACTTATTATTATCGATTATAAAAATAATATGATTGCTTTCCGCCCAAAAATTTTATGCGTCATTAGATAACTCAAGGACTACTAAAGTACAGGTCAGGATGCGCAACAGCCAAATTACAAAGTCGATGCCATCGCTAAGTAAAATTTACTTTTTATAATAATAATCTAATGATTCTTTATTTACTTGCCTGCGGTAAAACAACATACAAATCAGCAGAAACAACAAATACAATAACAATCAACGCCATTTGCAAACTATCGTTGTTCATTATAGCTATTTGACACCTTAAAATTCGACTGGTACCCAGGCGTCCTACTTTAGTCGGCCTTGAGACAGTATTCGACGGAACTTTTGAATTTTGAAAACGAAAATGCCGCCCGCGTTCTATCTTTTGTTTCGTTCATATGCACATATTCTTTTAAGCGTCTATCTTTATCATACACGAATAACTTTTGAATTAAGAAATTATTGAAAGTCGCTGAAAACAAAAGAGTTTTGATTAATTGCCCCATTATATCTTGAGTTTGTGAGACTATGGCAAGTCTATTTATATAACGTCATTGTTGATATCCACACCAATTTAATATTAAATGTACGTAAGTCGATTTTAGGTTTGAAATTGTTGAATAATGCACCAAAAATCATAAAAATTATAATTTGTGGGGGGTCGCTGAAGCTTCGAAACATCTATTTAAAGAGCCAAAGTATTAAATAACTGTTACATGTTGAATCTTGTGCGAAACCGGCTTGTATCTATAATCACGAATAAAACAAATACTCTTCGGGTATTATGCAGTGTTGCACTGCTACCTTCTTTTGCCAATGTTTCGGACAGTAATACAATAATAATCGCTGTCCGAAAGGATAAAGAAGGGGTTAGCGCAACATTGGAGGGCCCACCACTTACCCGCCCTGGTATAGGTAACAGATGGTTACCCCTTCAAGGCTCTTGCAAGGACTCTAATTTTTTTGGTAAAAACGACTCTACATTTGAAAACGAAACTAAACCTCCAATGTCCCTGCATACGTTGTTAATAAGCAGCATGCAAGTGCTTAGCAGGAAATACAGATACAATATGTGTTAGTATGACAAAATATAGACAAGACAGTGGGACAGGTTGGTGAAAGTCCACGAGGTGGCAAGCGCTGGGTGATTGTATCCAGCGTATCCTACAAGCACCTGTTTGGGAGGAAGACACAGTAGATAAGTAATAAGGGCATGGCAAACGGTTGGGAGTCCTCTCCAATCGATTGGCAGTCCCAGCAAGAATGCGCATGACGTTCGGTCTAGTCGTGAACCACACTCAGCTTCCGCGCCCCTTAGCCGGTTCCTCGGTGATGCCTCAAAGAAAAGTAAATGGGAGATTGGGGGGAAATACCCGACGACCCTAAGGAATTCAGCGTCGAGTAGCCGGAGGCAAGGCGAAGGAGAGCCGAGGTCGCCCCCCCAAACCTAAAGCCTGCACATGTTGCTGGGGGTGGCGCAATTGATTTTAGAGGGCACCGTGCCATCGTCAACCGACTCCTGTTGATGCAAGGACGAGGTCTAGCGCACCCCCAGAAGGGGAAAAAGAAACATAACAAAATAGATAGATGCAGTTCAGTTCAGCCTTCTGAGCGAAGCAATGTAGCATTGTGAGACTAAAAAGAAAAAGAGAACAAAGAAACCAAAACAAACTAAAAAAACAAAGTCGAGTATGTTAGTTGTACCAATAGTGTTCCTTGGAATATGAAGCTGGAAAAAAAATAAAATCACACAAAAATGATGGTTAGCGCAACAAGGCCTAATACCCCAAAAACAAATCACGATAATTCTTTTAGTCGTGAAAATTTCAAAATATTTTTTTAAGTGAAACTTCTTTAGCGCCGTTAGTGATATGAAATTCAGATGTAACGGAAATGCGTCTCAACTCAGTTCTACACAAATACTCGGTTCTAATATAATGCGGTAAATTCGCACCTCGTCGGCGCGTGTCTCCCATAGCGCAGTGGGCAAATGCCTGACAAGTCTCAGCGGCCAGAGAGATAGACATCAAGAGAACAAAGAAATAGAACTAGAAATATAACAAGAACGAATCCTACGAAATCCAAAAAAAAAAACATTTTTATTTTTGTGAAATCATTATCCAAACTTCAAACTACTTTAAAGGAAACAGGCAAGAAAATGACTTCCTAGTTTCACTTCTACCGTGTTTTAATTACACTCTGCAATATATATTATTTTTAATTTCGTTTTAAATGCAATTAATAAATTATCCTGAAATTTCGGTTCCCATTTTTAATAAATGTAACCGAAGTTTTTTTTTTCTTTCTGAAAGATTGAAATAATAATATTCAACTGATAACCAAAATAAAAAATTCATAATATTATGGTGTCAAGTCTTTTTTATAACCGTGAAACGTACATTTTAAAGCGCATGCAAATAAATATTAAAAATTGATTAAAACCTTGTTCTGACCTCTTGAATTGTTTTAAAAACAAACATGTTTCATGAGCATAGCTTATTTTATCAGGGTTTACTTGAAAATGAGTTTAGAGTGAAACTTTTTGGTTTTTTAATCAATAAAAGTGGTTAAAATTAAGGGTTTATTAATTTTTAATTAAAATGGTGCCACAAAGGGTAAATAAATCTTTGTGAACAGAAAAAAAAGCGTAACATTAGAGACAATCATTACAACTTTTTTATCGTCAGAGCTCACACTTTAAATGACAGATTGTCTGCTTTGTGATAAAGCTAAGGGAACGTACCCATACTACGTGACCAACTTTTTGCTATTTTTAACCCCCCCCTGAACAGGTCACCTAATATGGGTACGTTCCCTAAGGTGTTGGGTGATATTAGGTATGTACCGTAAAATAAGTTAGCCATAAAAACAGTTTTCTTCAATGATATAAAGCGATACATAAAAAAATATATTGAAGCGTGCATGTTTAGAATCCATTAGTTTCGCATTGTGGCAAACGATCGTACATTAAAATATTCCTACAGATCTTCTGATAAAAATGTCTGCTAAATCGGTATGTCAAAAGGCGCCTCCAGGAGAATCACACTTAGACCCTTTTTGGGGCCTTCCGAAGGCTTTTGAGGACTTCACTTTTCCGGGATTGAAGCGTCGTCATTCCTTATAATGGAGGGGGGGGGGGGGTGAAGAAAGGTAGATGCGCCGGCTGAAGTATTGTCAGAATAGACCGAAGATACATAAAATACTAGAGTTATCATAGTGCTCTGTGAAATAGGACTGTGTAAATAATATAATTATTTAAATATAACTGTTATATTCCGTGATTTTTCAGTGGTTTACGCTGGTACCTACCTAATAAAAGTGTGATTTCATATTTTTTACAAATTCAAAATGGCCTGGATGTGCTGAAGGTTCGTTTTCGGTAAGTTTCGGCATCAGTTTCGGCATCAGTTTCGGTTTCGGCAGAAAATCTGGCGAACCTTCGGCCGCACCGAAACTCTGCGTTTGTGAATAATCGCGCGTCGTTCGGCTGACTTCGGATGAGTTCCTGGCTCGTGTGTCATCCGCGATTATCAGTTGAGTTCGCCGGCCGATCCGGCGTATTTGGGTTGTGAGTTTATGTTTATAATATAAATATAATTTTTGTTTGTTTCGTAGCAGTGATATCAAAAAACTAAATAATTATTTTTTCAGTTACTTCAATTACTGTTTTAATTTAAAACGTGTTAGAATAATTTGATTGTAAATGCAATAAAAATTTAAAAAACTCAATAAATGAGGTCCTTCCATTATAATGTAAGTGTCGATTATTGACAATTTTTTGTTTCAAGAAGTAGTTAACATGTTTTGAAAACTTTCATAATTTTTGTTTGTTTTATACTAGTAATTTAAAAAAAATAAAAATAAATTTTCACAAACATATTTTATTGTTTTTTTTTTTTTTAAATTTCATTTAACACGTGTTAATTGTATGTATAAGTGTAAAAATAAGCCGAATTTCAGAAAACAATAGATTATTAAGATGTCTAAAAAAGTTTTGGTTTCGGTTTAGGCCGAAACTGAGACCGAAGATTCGTATTCGGTTTCAGTCAGTGGCGGTTTTCTCTAAAGTGCGTTTGTGCGCTGAACCCCCATTAAAAAGATGATAAAATTAAAGAAATTAAAAGTATATTATTATATAGAAGCTTTTTCCCACGGCATCGCTCGCATGGTATTAGGGGATTCCCACTCCCTCTCCGCCTCCATTCCCCCCATCAACCCCCCTCCCCCACCCCCTCCACCCACCTCCCGACACCCCTCCCTCCACCCCTACACCTCTTCCCTTCGCCTTCCCACGCCCCACTCCACTTCTCCCATCACCCCACTCCCCCTCCAACCCACATCCACCACCTACCCCTCCCCCATCAACCTCCCCCCACCCTCCTCCACCCCTCCCTTCCCACCCCCTCACGCCAACCCTAACCCCCTCCATTCCATCCACCCCCCCCTCCCCCACCGCCCTCCCCACACCCCCTCAACCCTCTCGCTTTCCACACATTCTTTCCCTGTACATTCAGTCTTCAAACTGCTCGCATGCTGATTACAATAAAAACAAATTTATTAATATAAAAAAAATATAAAAAAATAATACAAATGTAATTAATTAATTATTTTAACTCAACATTACATTAAAAAAAAAATAATTACAAACAAAAAAATTTACTTTCTCTAACACTCTTTCCAACTTCTTTCAGAGAAAGAATATCAAAAGCGACTACAAACATGTACTCTCGTGCAGAAGTATACTTACTAATTTTTATTTCTATTTTTATCTCAAGAATAATAATACTTGGCAGAGTTTATTTCAATCTTCTTTAAATTATCTTTTTATTCTTTATTTCTTAGCTTACTTTTAATTGTTATATCTTTATTTTTATCTGTTTTTATTTTTATTTATCCCTAAATATGTTATTTTTTCTTTCCTCTTCTCATATTTTTTTATCTGTTTATATAAAATAATAATAATAATATGTATGACTACCACAACACGGGCAATAGCCTAGTGTGGTAGTCAAAAAATACCAACAATGTATCATGTAAACATTTATTAAATAAAAAAATAAAAAATGCCACCTATTACAATTTTTTATACAAATTTCATAATGGCAGAGCTCAACTCAAAATAACTAACAAAAAAAAAGAATTATCCAATTTGATGCAGTCGTTCGGGTTTACCCGCGCATACATACACTTCTGTGATTCATTTTTAGAGATGGTTATTAAGTACGACGCCAAAAAAGCACTATTTTTAGGGTGAATTGCCTAATAAAAAAAAACATCGTTTCCAAGGCGACAATTGGTTTCTGACGTTTGCAATAAATCGATTTTGTTAGCGACAGAAAACTTATGATAAATAATTTCATAACGCCAGAGATTATTCATAACGCCAGAGCTTTCCAATATGTATAGCCTATAATAATCGCAAATGATGTAGCTTTCTATTAGTGAAAAAATCCATTCATTAGTTTTTGTGTGAAAGAGTAACAAACATACATCCATACAAACTTTCACATTTATAATATTAATAGGATAAAACTAGTTCATAATCACACTATAAATAGGGCTCCTTTAAAATCCGTATTTAAAACTCGCGCCACCGCGTTGAAATCGGTACCTATAACCATTTTGTGCGAGATGTGTTCCACCCAAAATTCTGTATAGAAAAATATCCTGGCCCATACAGATCCCTACGAACGAAACTATGCATTTCTTTACCAAATTCAAGCACGCTTGGTGCGTCCATCACAAGTCATGGATACCACGTGATCTCCGATCTTTCACGAGTTGTACCGATCGAGTTCGTCGCAGAATGACCATTGATTGCCTTTGCCGGATGAAGCTATACTCGAAATCTTATTTAGATACTATTTTGATTAATCTTTACTACGAATTGGTTTACATTACAAACATCAAAAAATATGCTACGGATAAATTGAACCTTTTACTACCTTTTGTATGGATTGGAATTACAATAAAGTTATTATTTACAAAACAAAAAATATAAGCATAAACTTCTAAAGAAACGTTTTTTCATGACTTAAGTAACTATGAGAAACAAATTTAAAAAATACCCCTTTATTGCTAAGACTTTTTTGAACTTTTTATGATTTAACTTTTTTTCATTCTTATGAAATTATGCACAACATAAATAAAAACCACCTTGGCGCGTACTTTCCTCGTGCAAAAAAGATGCTCGATTTTAAATTTTGAAGGCGTGAGAATCAAAATATTTCTAGCGTTTATATTCCCCTTTTTTATATAATTTCCGGCAAACGTCGCATTGTCAAGTCGCTAGTTATCTAATTTTGTGTTGAACTACGATTATTACGATTTTTAATGACACCATACATTTTTAATTTCCATTTATTTTACTGTTAAATTATTTTAATGAATAATGTGTTCTGTAAACGATTTAAATATTATATTGTTTCATAGGTATTTAAATATTATTAAACGGGCCGCGCGCCGCGAAGTGGTCGACGGACGGTATTGTGAACGACTCGCCTATTACGATTGTATTCCGCTACCGCCGCGCCGCCATTCTAAAAACACCCGAACATCATCAAAGTCCATGTCCCAAAATGGCCAAAACGCGGCCGCGATTCATCCGGGTTGCCCGAGCATCTCTTTCACGCAAGGAATTAATCATTCATCCTAATCAATAGTCCTGAGATTGTACTAAGGTCCCCGCCGTCCCAGGTCCGTGTTCAATGTCCGCGTCCCAGGTATCTAGTCTGTCGAAATCGAGATTGTCCGATTCCGACAGACAGAGGAATTAAAACAAAAGTCTTTTTCACTTGTGACGTCATGCGTCATCGTCACGTCAATGTCACGATATGTCCCAAACGCATCCCAGTCCTAGGTCCGCAGCTCGCGAGTAAATCAAGTCACTGCTAGGTAAGACACAAAACATTAGTCAAAAGTTACTAATTCATTCCTCAATGCCAGCCCTTAATCCGTCCGCGCGGTTCATTTATTCCCCCGCGCGCCAAGCCGTCAATTTCATTACATAGTTAGTCGAAAACTTTCGACTTTGAATCTGAACATCAGCAGTGAGAAGCTAAAATGATGCTTATCTGTTTTTTGGTACGTACGGAAGATATTGTACCTACCTACTTTTAGACGTAGATCTTGGGTCGATATAATATGTAAATTTGCAGATATTATAAGGCCAATTAGCTGTGGTTAGCTGTCATAAAATACTCATCTTAATGTTAAATGTATGTTTATATTAGATCACGTGAAATAGAACAAAATTATAAGTTTAATAAATAAAATAAAATCAATAAAATTTTAAGGGTGAAACGAAAACTTGTATAATTTTAAGATATAATTGCTAGCAATAAATACATTTTACATACGAAAAATTACGACACTAAAAAAAGACAAACAATATAGGATTTAGCCTGCGAGATAATGAGATAGAATGTTCGGTCTCCTCTTTGTGTGGTGTTTCGTAGCCTATTGGTCTCCTCTTTGTGCGGTGCTTCGTAGCCTCCCCACTCATTGTGATTTGAAAACCGATGAAACGAAAAAGTGACACTAAAAAGAGTCAAACACATTAATCTATAGGTTTTAGCGAGATAATCAGATAGAATAATCGGTCTCCACTTTGTGCGATGCTTGGTAGCCTATCAGTCTCCTCTTTCGCGGTACTCCGGGTACTCCGGGTACTCCGTGGCCTCCCGGTCTCGTGTGCGGTGTTATCCTCCCCATTCATTTAATTTTCAATTTTTTTTTTTTTCTTTTTTTTTTTTTTTTTGGGATTTAATTGAATTAAAGGAATGAATTAAAGGAATCAATTCAAAAGGCCATGGGAATCAGACTGAATCGATTCACTCCTGGGAATCATTCTGCCCACGTCTAGTTCGTATCACGACTTCTCCAAAGCCTTTGATACTGTGAATCATGATATCTTACTCATGAAACTTGCCCAAATAGGTTTTTCCCTTCGGATGTTAAAGTTTTTCATAAGTTACCTCAAGAACAGGAAGCAATTTGTCACCCACGGAATCTTCCAATCTGCTGTGTTTCTTGTTTTTTCAGGGGTTCCCCAAGGATCGATCTTAGGGCCTCTTCTCTTTTCTATTTTCATTAATGACATTGCTGGAGTCATTCGTTTTTCTCGCTTTCTGTTGTTCGCTGACGATCTAAAATTATTTCTTCTAATAAGAAATATTGAGGACTGCCTGCGCCTTCAAGCTGATGTTGATAACATTTCAGAATGGAGTCAACAAAACCAGCTTCATTTCAATGTCTCGAAATGCGTTGTTCTGACCTTTACCAGAGCATTTAGTCTCACCTACCACAGGTACACTATGCTCGGTCATATTCTCAACCGAGTTTCGAATATAAAAGATCTTGGGATTATGTATGAAAATAAGCTGACATTTCGTCCTCATATCGAAGGGGTTTGCCAGTCGGCCTTAAAAATGTTAGGGTTTGTTCTCCGAACCGTCAGAGTTTTTCGGGATACCCGTGCTCTGAGGATTTTATACTTCTCCCTAGTCCGCAGTAGGCTGGAGAGTGGTTCGCTTATCTGGAATCCTCATGAGGTGGGATGCTCCCTCATGTTGGAGAGGGTTCAAAAAAAGTTTTTAAGATTTCTCTACATGAGGGAGTACGGCCACTATCCATGGCTCTACCCGACGAACTTTCTTCTGGGCATGTTGGGACTCCACTCCCTGCAGCTCAGAAGGGAGGGGTACGCTGCTACCCACTTATTCAGACTGCTGCGTGGCTATATTGAAAATTCAGCCATTCTGGAGCGCGTGAGTCTCTATGTTCCGGATGACTATCTTAGACAACGCCAGCATAGATTATTCTATCTTTCTGCCTGTAGAACTAACCTGCCAATGGTTCTCCCGGTAGGAAGGAGTATATTGCTCCTGAACCAAATCTCCTCCGAGATTGATATGTTTGGCGTCAGTGAGGAGAGGTTCAAAAGTGAAATTCTTTTGATTCTTGAAAGAGTCTCTCCTCATTGACGAGATCTTTCACCACTTCCTGAATTTTTTTTTGAAATTGATTTATTTCTTGATGTTTCTTTTTTATGTATAAATATTTATAATTTTTTTTTTTTTGCATACTATTTATATGTACAACGTAATTTCTTATATGTATTAAAACTAAATTTTTAATGTGTAAGAAATTAATAAAAGCATATTATTATTATTATTATTAAAAACAGTTCACATCGACTAAGGGTTCCTAATTTAATTGACGTAAACTGTTATTTCTTCGTTAGCGTCCTGCAGTCGTGCTCGGGAGCGATATCAAGTTACCGACATTTTCGATAAAACCTATATCGATCGACCATGCTAGGGGGGCTGAACTCTAGTATAAAAATGTCTAGAAGTTTTACCTATACAGTTAATTACAATCGTTGCAATTTTTTTATCTCAGATTTGTTTTAAAAATCATCCTCGTCCTTGTAACTTAAAATGTAGTTTTAAAAAAATATATTCGTAAGTATAAAAGGTATTAGAAGTGTGGAGGAGCTATTCCGGGCAGCGCAATTTACCGGAGTGATCGCCAACGTGGCGTTGGGAGGACCTGGAGGGAATAGGTACCGCCGCTCCGGGAACCTTTATTGGATAACCAACACCTCTGCCGTAGGTCAGCCCAAGTGGTTCGCTACGTTTGGTGATTTGGTGCCCGGGATCATGGGGAGAGGTTAGTCTAGGTCTTGGAGGCGAATGACCATGACAAACTGAACCCCTAGATTCCTACCCACCTTTAAACCTTTTTCCTACTCACAACTCTCCTCTTCTTCCTTTCTTTAAAAAAACCCATCCACACAGCATCCCTAAAGATGACATAAGGCCGGAGGGAAATAATTTTAATCAGGACCTCCTGTATGGAGCTCATGTAAAAAAAATTTAATCAGTATATTGCTTTTTAAACAGCTGTGATAATCATTTATTACATCATCATCATTTCATTACATAGTATAAAATGAAGTAGCTCAAAATGTATGTACGCGTTAATCTGATTTTCATACGGTTTTCACCAATAGATAGAGTGAT
Source organism: Limnephilus rhombicus (assembly GCA_929108145.2). NCBI lineage: Eukaryota > Metazoa > Arthropoda > Insecta > Trichoptera > Limnephilidae > Limnephilus > Limnephilus rhombicus. The sequence goes on along the minus strand of OV815288.1, from coordinate 30,580,601 downwards.
TGAAGAGGAATGTTTATATTTATAAAACATGCAAATTATATTAGAGAAAAGCTGAGAAATTCAAAGAAAACATATTTTTGTGCGATTTGAAACGGCTGGCGGATCGTACTATAGTCACTTTTAAAATTCGTTCTACGGCAGAAATTGGAAAATAGATGTCCTAGAGTAAGTAGGTATTTGATTTTCCCTTTTCAAATATCCAGTGTTGAATTGCAAGCATTGTATAATTAGAGGCGATCGCTCGAATTGCATTTTATTGCATAGTATAAAATGAAGTCGCTCAAAATGTAAGTGCGCATAGATCTTTTAAACTACGAAACAGATTTTCGTACGGTTTTCACCAATAGATAGAGTGATTCAAGGGGAAGGTTTATATGTATAATGCATGTTTATTATAGTAGAGAAAAGCCAAGAAATTCTAATATTCAATTCAGGCAGCGGGCAGCTGGCAAGCGGGTGGTGTGGATTTTATAAAGGTTGGGTAATGGCGTTGTGTTTCGTTAGCCACAGCAACGTGTGGTCGGGTCTGCTAGTAATAATAATAAAGTAAAAAAAAGTCAATCATTAAAAATTATTAATAAGTTTACAATTTGGGAGGCGGGAATGGGTACCGCCGCCCCGGGAACCTTTATTGGATAACCAACAATTCTGCCATAGGTCACCCCAAGTGGTTCGCTACGTTTGGTGATTTAGCATAGGTGTCCGGGTTCATGGGGTGAGTTTTGTCTAGGTCTTGGAGGCGGATGACCAGGACATACTTAACCCCAGATTCCTACCCACCCCTTAAACCCTTTTCCTTACCAGAACTCGTCTCTTCTTCCTTTCCTTAAAAAAACCCTCCACACAGCATCCCCAAAGAAATTATTTTCCTCAGGGCCTCCTGTGTGGAGCTCACGTAAAAAAAAAAAGTTATCGATAAGAATTACACAAAAAAACCAAAACAGCTCTCAATTTTTATTTTTTTGTAGACCTGTGTAATTAGTATATTGCTTTTTTAACAGCTGTGATAATAATAATAATCAAGTAATATTTGTACAGCGCAGTTTTAAGTTATTTCACTTCAAGTGCGTTCATCTTTACTAAACTCAAAAGTAATCCTAAAGTGTTTCTTACGAGTCCTTCCAAAATATTTATCAAATAACATAACACAAAGAATAAACAGTGTACAAAGCAAATAACATAACACAAAGAATAAACAGTGTACAAAGCAAATAACATAACACAAAGAATAAACAGTGTACAAAGCAAATAACATAACACAAAGAATAAACAGTGTACAAAGCAAATAACATAACACAAAGAATAAACAGTGTACAAAGCAAATAACATAACACGAAGAATAAACAGTGTACAAAGCAAATAACATAACACAAAGAATAAACAGTGTACAAAGCAAATAACATAACACAAAGAATAAACAGTGTACAAAGCAAATAACATAACACAAAGAATAAACAGTGTACAAAGCAAATAACATAACACAAAGAATAAACAGTGTACAAAGCAAATAACATAACACAAAGAATAAACAGTGTACAAAGCAATGCCAATAAAAGAAATTTAACAATTATTTTGCTGTTTTACACAGGTAAATAGATAATGATAAACAATAACAAGAATATTAAAACTAAAATACATAACTAACTAACTAACTAACTAACCATCACGCCGTTTCCCCGCAGGGGTAGGCAGAGAGGACGGACCGCCAAACAACTCGGTCTTGGCACACACTCTTTGTCTCACTCACATTCATACATCGTCTCATACATTCTCTTCTATTATTCTGACTTTTGACATGACCCGACTCAAGTATCTGATTAATTTGATCGTGTCATGTCTTCCTCGGGCGTCCCCGACTTCTTCTACCATTCACATTCGCGTCGTATATTCTTCTTACACTATTTCCTTCATTCATTCGCTCTACATGCCCAAACCATCTGAGGGTCCCTTTCTTAATCTTAATCTTACTCATTATGCTTACATCAGCCTTACATTATTTGCGGATATCCACATTTCTCACACGATCATACATGGTTTTACCACACATACGTCTCAGGGATCTCATTTTAACAGCATTCACTTTTCTTTCATCCTTCCTCTGTCAGTTCCATGCCTCACTGCCATACATCAGGGTAGGTACAAGGACTCCATTGTGGACTGCTAGCTTCGCTTTTTTTTTTGACAGTTTTTTATTAGCGCCAACGGCATTCAGTCCACCATTAATGGAGTTACCGGCATTCACCCTTCTTTCAATATCTCTTTCAGCCTTCCCATCTCTCGTAAACATACTACCCAGATACACAAACTCATCCACCTGCTCCAAGTATTCATCATTCTTAACTATGTTGCATACTGTTTTCGTACTCTCCCTTTCAAAATAATAAAATAGTAAAATAAAAAAAATGAATGCTAAAATACATAACTAGGAATAATATAAAAAAATAGCAGGCAGTGTACGCTATTGCAGTCTGAGTAAATAATAAACACAAACATAAAAAAGGAGGAAACCGAAACCAAACAATTACCGGAAACTTGAGAAACACGGTTTATTAGTAGGAGTTGAATCATGAATGGTAAGAACAGATTAGCGGTAGAACAATAATTTGGCTTATGAAATGAAAAAAAGGAACAATAATAACCATAACCAATAAAGAAAATGGAATAGAACGTGATATTCTGTTAGTTAGTTAACTTTTTATTCGAAGCCATTATAAAACAAACAAAGTCCATTACATTTTATTCCAATTTGTGAGTCTCATATATCCGGCCGAAATGTGTCGCGTTTCCAGCTAACCCGACTACTGTGGCAATTCACTCCGGCCCATCTGAAATATGTAGGCCATTAGAGGCCCAATTTTAATATCTGATGACGTCATCAGGTTTAATTACACCCAGAGGAGTCGAGTCGACACATTTTTCTCGTTAATGCTGCAGCGCTGCCAAAATTCTGCGGTCCCTTAATTTATTCATGGGGCCCCGGCGCTTAATCATACGGCGCTCGCACATCATGAAGTCGAGAAAGCATCGGTGAATTTGGAAGTCGAGAAAAACATCGTCAAATTAGAAAGCTGAGAAAAATATCGTCAAAATTACTACGAGCCATCATCAAAAAAACATTTAGGTATCCCAGTGACGCACCATTTAAAGAATTTTGAGTTCTAAATTTTAGGCAATTACTCACATATTAGCAAAATAATAATACGTACACATAAATGACGTCATCTATCCATGTATCGAGTGCAAGGCCTTTGATGATTTTGCTTTATATTACCATTTTTCCATTACAATTCCACAATTTTGCAAAGATTGTCAACTTAACTGTCCTAAAACGGGAATTTCTTAGATGGACAGTAGAAGACTAATATATTTAGTAAATCTTCTTAAGTAAGAAAGTAAATTATTTTTAAGGAAGACGGCTTACGGAATTTAAACTTTCCATTGTTTTCTGAAATAATTACAGCCCTCCCTATTTTTTTTCTCAAATAATTTCGTTCAGACGTTTGTTCGTCCAATGCTTGTTTGTTAAGAAAAAAGATTTCGATATAGCAACGTTGAAATTATACCAAAGAAAGATTTGCATTAACTTACTATTATTACTAGTTAACAAGCAATTGTTTAACCGTTTTATGAGAACAAAACGATTATGAATATAATTTATTCAAGTCATTACATTACAGGCCAAGCCGGGCAGTAAAAGCAATGCGAAAATAAAACGAAATTCTAGAATAAAATGCGTCAAAATTTTTTATGTGGAAACAACCAATCTATTAGATATTATTGTTTGACTTCCATTTTTTATGGTGTAATTGTTTGCCTGGTCCAAGAGTTTTGACTTATGTCTGTCTTTTGAGAAATTGCGAGTCTTCTGTGATAACCCGTCAAATAATTTTATTTCACAATAAAGTAGTCCAAAATGTTACATTTAATTATCTATATTACTTCCTTATTTGTAGACCGAAGCTTTAACTGTCGCAAAACATTGTTTTCATTTTCAGCATTTAAAGCCAAAACGTTCATTGTCCCTGCAGTAGGTAATAAAAATAACACGACTTTCAAAATAATTTATATTGCAAATCTTAATAATGTTATGAATTTTGGCTTTAACACTTTTTTCTAGAAGTCCGCTTGAGCGAAAGAGTAGAAAGTTATGTAAATACGACACTAGAGTTTGAAATGGCTGGAGCCAGTGGTATTAAAACATCCCCAATTTAAGTAATTCAACCGGCGCGGCGTCGGACAATTGTGACACTTGTGCGTTGTCAAATATGCCGTGTCACATAGTTTTCTAGAAATTACTTCATCGTCATTAGTATGTCAGTTACGGACACCATCTTTCTTATGAATGCAAAACCAACTCCGGGTTTCCCCAGGGATCGAACATAGGACCTTCCTTATTTATTTTATTCATTGATGGCATTGGTAAGTCCATTAAATGCTCAAAGTACATTCTCTTCATTGATGACATCCAACTGTTCAGCACCATTAAAATAATATCGATTTCATTTTCATTTCATTCAATGAAAATTTTCTTAAGAATTTTATCAGAGTAACATACCACTTTAAATAAAGAAATCTTATCTATTCATAAGACCCAAATATCTTTAATAAGATCTATCGATTCCTATGCCTAGCGAAGCCAATAATTGGTAACTGTTTAAGAAAAAAAACAATTTTGAAAAAATTAAAACTGGAAGCAAGCTGAAAATTGTCACACTTCGGGCGTCCAAGACGCGCAGGACACGCGCAGGATTTGTCTATTCACTGGAGGTGCTGTATTCACAGTCTTTGAGCAGCAAATAGGTTAATTAATTGGTTTTTATTCCAAACATCATTAAACATAATTATCGTCTTCAATCATCAATATTAGTTATGAATTACTCTAATGAGAACATGATTTTCCTAACAATTTACGATCAATTTATTTATGATCAATTACAGACAATAATGCAAAGGCAACGATTTCATTGAATTATTAGCCATTTCCGAAAATCCTTAATGGTTCTCAGATTTATTCGAATCACAGCCTCCAGGTAAACATATTACATAAATGACTTGCTGATCATCAAGGGATATGACCTTAATACAACATTTCTTGGAAATTAAATTGTAATTTTGAACAAGGAACGCCAATAGCTTGAGTTATTTTTTTAATAGATTGGAAATAAGTACTAAATAATATGTCAATGATAACATTTGATCTTTTGAATTACAATGTTACTAAAAATTCAAGTTTATTACCTAGTTTATAATATTAACTAACATGACATGTTCATCGTTAATTATGTATGACTAGCGCGAACTTTTCATGGATCGGTATATTTCTTATTACGCCAAACGTACAAAGAATACGGAATAACTGCTTGGGGTATTGTTTCTTATACTACCGTCGATCCCGTACTTAAAGCACAAAAAATAATCTTCTGCGTATTGCTAAAGGATGTGGAATTTGTTTTATGATACATGTATGTGAAGAGATTTATTATTCAAACTTTTATTAAGCAATCACAGTCACAAAACCGATTTTATCACAAAGGCTTGTAAAAACGGAGGTTAGATTTGTTTTTGTTTTTGACATTTTTATTTAGATGGACGTAAATTTATTTATACATCTTATAGGAAAATATAAAAAAAAAAGTTACGAAGTACAGTAACATTTACAAATACATTTAAAAAAAGAATACGAAATAAAAAAGATAACTAGACAAAAATACCTTACATAAGAATATGAATAATATTGGTTAGTAATCAAAAAATATTTTTTACATAAAATGCACATATCCTACGAAAAGTTCTGAGACTTGAGGCTTCCTTTATGGCATTTGACAGACTGTTATAAAGTTTTTTCCCTTTATAAAACGCGCTATTTTGTGTGCACGAAAGTTTAATTTTGGGAAGCTTAAAATCTCCGCGTCTTCTCATAGGATAATTGTGAAGATTTTCTTGAAACGTAATATTACTCTGCAGATAATTTGGGAGCATATTATTTTTAAGTTTATATATCATTGTTAATGTTTTATATATTATATGTTGTTTTGTTGTCATCATATTAAAATTTTGTAACATAATTTTAACTCTGGTAAAAATGTCGCATTTTAAACTCATCCTCATCTCCCTATTTTGCATAACCTATAGTTTATTATTTTGGGCTTTGTCACAAAGGAATAAAACACTAGAACAGTAATTTAAATGCGGAGTTACAATAGAATTGTAAACAAGGCGCGTTGTCTTGAGATCCAAGTTATTTCTGATCCTTTTTAAGAATCCAACTTTTTTAGCAATTTTCTTTGTTATGTATTCTAAGTGTTCGTCGAATTTTAATTTATCATCCAATATTACATCTAGATGTACGTATTAAGTACGATGTTATTAAGAATGACACGAAACAAAATGGAGGTTTTTTCGAAACCGCTATCCCTTTCAGAAGCATGCTCCAACGCGCCTGCGTTTCAGTGTGGCAACTAAATTGATATTGCCGTATTTAAAATCCAATTATGTGTAGTTTCTACACTATTTTCAATACTATCTAAGTTATGTACGTAAAGCAGCTCCTTGCAAGAAACATTCTGGATAATTTGCACCGAGAAAATAAAACGTAATACCAATCAACAAAAAATCTACACAGTACTTCAAACTCCCTTTGCTGAAGCTACCTCTGAATAAAATCATTTTAATGCATAGCTTGCAAATTATTTTTCACTACTCTGGCAATACTCTATCAGATACCCTTACACAAATAGAAACGCTGAGGAAATTGAAACATGATATAAGGAATTGGATTGATAAAATAGGTCGTGCCATTATTGCAAACTTCTTTAAAAAATGTACGCATATGTGAATATTAGTTTACTAACAACCTTATCTCTATATTAGCCATTATACCTAATCATACTTTATACAAATAAATAAATAAAAAAGATAACCTGTGAATATTAACGGCGTGGTATAATTGTAGAATTTATGAAGCTGAAAGTATTCATAAAAATAATATTTGCGAACACAAAAAGGTGACCCTTTAAAACCACTAAATTGAAAACAGCCCCTTTATTCTGTTATCTTGTCGGAAAAGTAAGAAAATATCGAAAAAATTTAATTTTACGATCTGACAGAAGTTATCCCCTTTTACATTTTTGTTCGTCATCATTTAAAACGTAAGCAAGAGGTTTTAAAATATGAAAGCCGCCTTATAATTTAAAAATGGCAACTTTATATCCAAAAAATGATCTCCTCTAAGGTAGGTATCCACTCCAGTGACAAAGATCTTCATCTTATTGTTTTCCTAACAAAAGTCCTTCCCCAAATCGTAAATTTCAGCCAATGGCAGGCGGCCTTTTGAATGACACTCGACAATTTCCAATTTCCAAATTCGAATATTCGGCGCGTTCCATCACGTAATTCTTTTGACAAGCCCTTTTGCAAAAACGGCGGCAAAAACGCGATAAAGTTATTATAATAAATTTGCATTTATAACCAGAAACGCCATTATAGTGACGCGCGCGGAGCCATCTGTGGGGGAAATAGTAAACAACACAGCGCCGTTTTATACATCGCATCGGAAAGACGATTTTTTCACACATCGAATGCAGGACCGTACCAGATAAATGATATTATACGAATTGTTAAAAAAAATGATAAATTGAGCAGTTAAGAACTTTGACCACACATCCAGAGATAACGGGTACAAAACCCGGAGAGCGCGAAATGTATTGTTTAATCATTTTGTGTTATTTCACAAAATGCTATTTATGCTATCAATTACAATAAAGGAAGGATTATTAATTATTTTCATCAGAAATCACCCCTTTTTACGTTAACTCCACACAGGAGGCCCTGGGGAAAATTATTTCCCTCAGGGTCTAGTCATCTTGCATCTTCACCGGCCTCCGTGGTCGAGGGGTAAGATTCTCTAGTAGCAATACGAAGGTAGTGAGTTCAAATTCAAGCGTGTGCAAATAAATTTTATTTCATTAATTTGTTTTTTCTTAATTAATTACTTAAAAATAATATGTAGTGGATTTGCTGCACGTCCCAGAGTGAAAGATTCTGTCAGTATCTCCCCGATGTAGGACCACCACTCATAAATAAAATGGTGCTTGAAATGGCTTTTGTGGTGGCGTGGTAACTAGATAAATAACCAGTTACTTCCCCACCTTCTTCTCCCCCATTCCTTTCCCTCCCCACTATCTTCAGCCTTACAGCATATCCGAATTGGGAATGCCATAGTCTCATTGGCTCCAGACGGGAGCCGTTGGGATTCTTGTACCTTGTGTGCTACCTATACTTGTGTTATTTTTAGTGAAAGTGGGCTTTGAAGAGGCTCATGATGTAGAAGGGAAGAAACACAGAGGACGACCTGTTGAACTCAAAAATGAATCCTAGAAACGAATCGTAATGAATGAATCTAAAAAATCCTAAAACCCATGAGACAAATATCGGTTGTAATTCCGTAAGTTCCAATACCTCGTTTTTTATATGAATACCGTACATAAGTGCCAATTGTTGCGATGCAGTGAAACCATAGCTTTACCAATTGGGGTTTTTTAAGTATCTGAAGGGATTGAGGAAAGAAAGGATATGGGGAAGATTGCGATTTTTATTTTAACCCGCGACCTCGTCAGTACTCAACTTTAAAAACTTCGTACTAACATTAAGGACCTTACTGATAAACGTGTTTTAAAATTTTACACAATTGATAAAGCATCGGAACGGGATGGTAATCTGATGGCCTTCGTGGTCAAATGGTAAAGTTTTAGAATAGCAATCCGAAAGTCGCGGGGCGCACAAGTAAACTTTAATTGATTGATTTGGGTTATTACTGAATTTATTCATTTAAAACAATGAATTTTGTATTTGCCGCACCTACCAGTATGGAATATTCTCTACGTATTGCCTTGGTGTGAGTAAGACCGCTATTCAGAATTGAAATTTTACTGTAATGGCTTTAGCCGTTTGTGGTGACCAGATCTGAGTAGCCTCCACACTACCATAACAATTTTGGAGGCGGAAATAGTACCCCATACTCATCCCCCATACATTTTTCCTTCCCATAACTTCCTCTCCTTCAACTCCTTAAAAAGATCACCCACATAACATCCCCAAAGATGACATGGGCCCTGAGTGTAATTATTTTCCTCGGGGCCTGGTGTGTGGAGCTAATGTAAAAAAAAAAAAAATCCTAAATCACCAAACCAAGCGAACCACTTGGGTGGTCTACAGAAGGGGTGTTGGTTATCCAATAAACGGTTTCCTGGACGGCGGTACCCATACACGCCTCTTAAACAGTTTTATTTTAGAATTTTTTAATTTAAAATAGTAAATTGTGTATTTGCGGCACGTTCCTGTATGGAAGATTCTCTATGGTGTAAGACCACCATTCAGAATTGAAAAATTGCTTGAAATTGCTTTAGCCGTTTTTTGTGACCCGATCTGAATACCCCCCCCCCCCCACTACCTTCAGCCTCACAACACAGGCCCAGGCGAGAGCACTTGGAACTCTTGTGTGATATTCACATTCAGTTGTGTAAAATTAAAACACATTTTTAGTAAGGGGGTAATAATTTACGAATGCTTAGTTTATAATCTTTCTGCACACCGACAGTTTTCACTTAAAAAGTGATTTAAACCAAATCTACATTAATATTCTACGTGTTCCCCAGTCCAACCCCTAAAATACTAAAGCCGCCGTAAAAACACCCCTCAGACGCGACAAGACGCGGAAAATAGGTTTTACTTTGTGGGCGATATTTTGTTTATGGGCTTTTCTTGAATTTCACTTAAAAAATATATCATAATAAAATGTGAAGGTCGTAAAGGGTGGCCTATGGTATCGGGATACCACCGCGCTAAGTTTTAGGGGTAAGTTGGTGGTTGTACGATGAAATGGTAAATACAATGTGATATTATTTTATACCGACAATCGTAAAACCGCATTGTAAGGCTGCTTTTATGTCCCTGTAAGTCGGTTATGTGAAAAATGCACGAAAACTGATGATCAAAGTTGATGGTTTTTTTTTAAGTTGCCAAGTTCAATCAGAAATTTAACGTATAATTTTATTATACTAGTTAGACGTTATCATTATTTGCAACATTGTGAAATTGACATTTAAATATTCTAATATTCCAGGGTTGTAAATAAATTACCATTTTGAAAAGATTTTTTTTAATCAGCCAATTAGTGTTGGGTAGGACAAGACATCAGGATGAGTTTGTATGAGGTACTCAAATACTGAAATGAGGTGTTAAGATGTCCCATCTCAATTGAGGTGAGGTGTGACAATATTTTAGCTTACGAGTGAGAATGGGGGGTGGGGGGGGGTTGCTATAGAATTTCGAGAACGTGATTTTTACTTTAGCTCCATAAAGGAGACCCTGAGGAAAATAATTCCCCTGAGACGCGTCCGCCGCCAAGACCTGAACAAACTTAATAATTTACAATAAAAAAAATAAAAAAATTGGAGCGGTTGTGCGGAATTCAAATAACAATAAAAAAATATTAAAAAGAAAAAAAAATCACCTCGCCATCTCACACCTCACGGATCTAATACAAAAATGTCATGCAATACAAGAATTACCTCACCTCAACACCTCACATTTGTCCCATACGGTACGTGACGTGACATGTAGTTCAATACACTAACCACCTCACACCTCACCTCAAATTTGTCCCATACATGACAACGTGACATGACATGTAGTCACCAACCACCTCACACATCACCTCTTATTTGTCCCATACGTGACATGACATTTGTAGTCCAATACACCAACCACCTCACAACTCATATTTTTCCCCCTTCATATTTGTCCCATACGTGACATAAAATTTGTAGTAGTACAAAGAAAAAGAGTTGGTACAAATACATTTTGGGACATTTGAGATGCCTCTTGTATGAGCTACTCAACACTACAGCCAATTCACCCTAAAATGAGTGCTTTGTACAGTGAAAGTTAAGACATACGGTTATTATTTTGAGGTTAATCGAAGAGGGAAGAGAATATTATTATTTTTTTTTAACATTAACTCCACAAAGGAGGCCCTTAGGAAAATAATTTCCTTCAGGGCCTATGTCATATTTTAAGATGCTGTGTGTGGAGGGTCTTTTTGATGAAAGGAAGGATCAGAGGAAGGTCTTGAAGAAACCCATGTTGTAGAAGGGAGGAAATACAGAGGCCGGCAAATCGTTCCACAGCCGAGCTGTTGAACTCAAGAACGAGTTGTAGAAATGACCCGTTCTTATGTGACAAATGTCAACCTTGTACGAATGTTGGGCGCGTGTTTGGCGTATTTCCCGACTGTACACCGATACCGAGGGAATCAATGACGCTAATTCATCGGAGCATCTTCCATTGTTATACCGGTAGAATAAGGACAGCATTCCCACCTGACGCCTGTGCTCTAAAGATTGCAATCCGTTTATTAAGCTAGGAGAATGTAGAAGAGCCTGTTTCTGTAAAGAGCTCGACTCAACTTTTTACAGGTATTTTGGGGCTCCAGACCAGAGATAGCTGCCAAATTCAACCGTGGGGCGCACTTGTGATTTCTACAGGGTTAGCAGTTGTGTGCTATTAAAATATCTGCGGGCCATGTACGGTGTGCCCAGTTTTTGATAGGCTAACTTAACTCTGGTTTCGATGGAGCCCCAATATCTGAACTGGTAACTTATACTTACAACAAGCATATCAATGGAGAGCTTGTTCGGAAGATTGCTTCCGTTGACGGAGGCTAGATTTTCATTTCGATCCCTTTCAGACGTAATCGGACAAGATTGGGTCTTAGAAACTTTAAATTCGATGAGGATATTCTTACCCCAAGATAAAACACTCTCGAGGTAACCGAGAATATAACAAATATTGAAGTCTTTGACACTTATACGCAACTGAAAAAACGATGTCGTTAGATAAAAACGACTCGTTAAACGAGAATTGTTGAGAGAAAGAAAATACGGTATACTTAGGAAAACATTGATTTTAAGAGGGTGATTTTAATGAGCAAACGACATATGCCTTTGAAACAAGAATGATTTTAATTGAAGAAGACATGGTCAAGACCACACCGTACTGGCAGAGTTGCAATTGAGCAATGACCAAAACTCATTTAGAGATATAGAAAATATTTTTTTGAATTTTTGTTTTGGCCTTTGAAAAACACGTTTTGGTTTTCAATTGTTTCTTAAAATGGATTTAGCATTGTTTAGTGACCGGAGCAGAATTGCCATACATATACTTTGTTTTAGATCGGGGTGTTCTTGATATTGTTAGCATTTCAGCTGCTTCGATTTCACAGGCATTTTCAAAGTGTTACCGATAAAATATAACAAATAAAATTACCGATAATATTTAGAACGAGACAAATAGTCAGAAAATGCATCCAGCAGGCGAAACAACAACTGTCAAGCACAATAAAAGCAGTTATTTATTTAAATTAAATGAAAATCAAAAATTTTCTAAACACATCACTATATACTATACAATATTATCAAAATTAAAAAAAAAAAAAAATTGTTTTTTAAATTTTTTTATTATAAAGACAAAGTAATGCAATATGGCAGGAAAAAATATAAATATTTTACAGAAAAAAGAAATGTCCCAATAAACTACATTTTGGTAGTTTGCCAATGGGTGCTTTTACTTTGAAGACATAAATAAACTTATTTTACTTTATTTTGCAGTTAGAATTTTTTGTGTTAGTGTCTAATACAAATTATTTCTTTCGGCGAGCCAAATCTTCAACATAATATTTGTTTTACCATTTGTACATTTTTTAATTTCAGCAGGTAACATATTTAATAAATTTGGTATCATGTAGTCCAGCGTTCTTTGTCCATATTTGTATAAGTGCTTAGTTACAATTAGTCCTTCATTTAGCGTAAAACGGGCATTGTAAGTGTGGTCCAGTTTATGTATGTAACTATATAGGGCTATTTATATGCTGAGATATAATTTTACACCACAGAATTGCTCTTACTGAGAGAATTTTGAGATTCTGGTAAAAGTACGGAACATTATGTCTTCGTTCGTATAAACTTTTAAGCGCTTATAATTTAACTAATGAGTTTTGTACCGATTGAATATGATTTACATTTGTTTTACATTAAAGTCCCCGGGCTGTAATTCCATATCTTATAATAGATTCAGCTAATGATAAATAAATTATTCGAAGTGATTGCATATAAATAAACATCACTCGAAAACAAAGTATTCTTCGTCAGGTAAGATTCATATATATATTATTAACATTCAAGTATTTTAATCTTATCCTGACGAAGAAAACTTTGTTTTCGAAACATTTTGATCCTATTGTATTTATTTATAACACGCCATGATCGGATTTACATTCCACTTTTTTTTTTTTTTTTTACAGTGAATGCCGCACAAGAATCTCAACTGCTCCCATCTGGAGCCAGTGAGACTATGGCATCCCCAATTGGGGTATGTTGTGAGGCTGAAGGTAGTGGGGAGGGGAAGGAGGTGGGGAAGAGGAAGGTTGGGAAGTACCTGGCTATTCAGACCTGGTCACCAAACACGGCTAAAGCCATTTTCAAGCAACGTTTCAATTCTGAACGGTGGTCTTACACCAGGGCGATACTGATAGTATCTTCCACTCTGTTATTTTATAAGTTACACAGTTATTTTAAATATTTCAAGTATGAAACAGTAAAGATAATATAATAGAATGAAAAAAAAATGTAACAACAAAAGGTTAAAATGATAGGAAGTCACACATAAATACACATAAATATATGTACAAAAATTGTAGAAATTATACACGTCAGTTTGTGCCTAATTTTTTTAATAAGAATTGGAATAAACACTGTTTTTACTGGTTACTTTTAAGGTAAAATATATCTCATATCTCCCAAATCAGAATATTTATTTCCAAGACTGTGAAGTCTCGTAATCGGGGAATTTTGGTAAGACAGTATCCTGGTATTGTTGAAGTAAAAGTAAATTTAAATTTTTTTATAAAAGAAAGACAAACATTCCCGGGTTACGAATAACCCAACATTTGAAAATCTCCTACTGCCACCACAGTAAACCGAAAACGTTGCTCGAGTCGTGATGGCGGACTTAGCCAGCCGAGGATTCGAACACGGAACACCTGAACCACTCAACCACTGACCGGTCACCAAGTTATACTAAGCAGATCTTTTATAATATTTATTATAATATAGAGGTGTTTTTACAAAGTTATTTGTTTTCATTAAATTGAAAATGACACCTCAAATTGAATTTGCAAAGATGGAAGAAGTTATTTATTTATTTACTAGCTGGTTCATGGTATACGTTGCTATGCCATTTAAAAAAGAAATTGTTTCTCCCTGAGTGTCCTTTCCCAATCGTCCCGTTCCCCTTCCGCCTCCCCTTCTTCTCCTGCATCCTCTTCCCCTCTCGCATTCCCACTCCGTCACTTCCACCTTCCCTCTCCCCACTCCACTCCCCCCTCCCAGGTTCCCCTCCCCTCCTACACTCCCGCTTTCCATACATTCAGTTTTCAAACCTCGCGTGCCACCAATAGCAATTTTTTATACAAATTTCATAATGCCAGAGCTCACCAAAAGTTTTATGAAAACCTTATCCTGACAATAACAAACCCACAATTTTTTTTTAAATTTAATTTGGTGCATTCGTTCGAAAGTAATGCGCTTAGCAACACATTCAGCGACTCATTTTTATATTATAGATAATATTAACGACTTTCGGCTTTTTCATTACTCAGCATAGTATAAGGCATAGAAAACAACATATAGAGCGATGATCGTGAAAAAACAAAGAGCAAAGGTTAGTAAATATTCCAAAAATAGAGTTTTTTTATTATTTTTATAATTGCCGGTAACCCGGGCGTTTATTAACATCAATTGTTATTTACAGAGCATGTGCGCTACCCAACTCACTAGACAATATCTGTTCTGAGCCGGGTAGCAGTACGTATCATTACATATATCAGTAAAAATAAAAGTAAATAAACATACAAAAGATAAAAATAAAAATGCAAAATACAAGAAAAAAAAAACTTCAATAAAAATACAAAAGACTACCTACATACAATAATCTAAATATTAAATACTTACATATATAAAATAATTAAACATTTTTTTATTATGAAAGTTCTTTTTTTTTTAAATATTTGTTTAAATGTACAACGTATAAAATATTAACACGGTCGGTTTAGAGTAAAATGAAACACTATTCGTATAATACTACAATATTGGAATGCTTAAAAAATATCCCTTCTTAGTACATTTTCCATTTAAATAAAAATATAATCAAGTAAGTAACTTGAGGACGAAGATAAGGTACACAGTAAATGCGTAAGGGTGGGCAAATAATGAGTAAAGTGTATTTTAAGTTGAAAGATATCTAAATTAGTACTGTATACCCACCTAAGAAAAAGACAGCTCTGATGAGCGTATAAAACAGCAAATAATAGAAAATTCACATTGATAACTTATATTATTTAAGTAACAAAGTCAACAATATTGCAACGATGAAAAAACATATTTATAAAATAAGTACCTACATATCGTCGGTCTACTGGCGAAGTCCACTAAGTCACTAAAATACAATCCTGAGACAATCGCATTTCAATATTTAGCAATAGAAAACTCCAGTCCAATTTTTAATTTTTTTTAATAAATAATGACCTTCTAAATTAAATAACTGCATTTTTATTTTTAAAGTTAGTTTTAATAGTTAAAATAATTGTCAAAGTTTTATTTTTTCAAGATCCCCCTAAGACCACCGTATGTACGGTGAATCGTGTGACGTCATCACTCCTGAAAAATTACTATAGGATTGGGCAATCAGCTGATCAAGTGCCGCCATTTTGAATAGCGTTATTCGAAGCATTCTCCCTAAAAGTAGCATTACTATTTTTTGTGCAGTAGTTATTCAATATTTTAAATAATAGAGATAAACTAATAGAGATATCTCTATTTTTGATACTGAATTATTAAATATTGTTTCAATAAACACAACGACTAAATCTCTATAAACAGTATGAAATAACCAATAACATGAAATTATGTTAATACTGATGGCTTATGTCATACCTACATAATCAAATATTTCTATACAATGACTGGTGACGCGTGACGTCAGCACTAACCATTCAGTAATACCAACTTTACAGTGTGTTTTGACGAGAGGTTTAAAAATGCACTTTTTAATATTTTTTTAAAAACTCTACGTTTAATATTATGAAATAAAACATATATATTCAGAATCAGCGTTTATTGGTCTGTATGAACATATTTTTTTAAAGCCATAATATTTTTCACTGGTGTTCCTTATTGTGGAACGGCTATATTATTAGTGGATGAATATCTCCAAAATGTTTTATTTTTTAAATATTTTGTAATTTTTAATGAACCCTTAAGTACCTTATCAATACATAATATTAGTTGATAGCAATAACAGCAACCTTTAATCAAAGATTTACAAAAAAATGGGCGCGACTTAGTGGGTTTCACCAGTCAATAATGACTTAGTGTATTTTGCTTGTTAAGATTACTGTTAAATTGTTGACTGTAAGACCGCAAAATGGCTTTAAGATTATTTTAAAGCTGACTTAGTGGATTTTTCTTGTGTTTTAACGATCTAAATCTATATACTATTGACATTTAGAGTATAATGTTTAACTTAATGTGTTTTGCTTGACAATAATATCGGAATTGTGACTTATTGTGAATGTATAAACACGTTTAAATCGAAAACGATTATATATACGACTTAATGGAGTACGCCAGTCGAAAGGGGACGACTTTTTTTACTTAAGTCATTTCATGAAAAACGTGAATTAATGGACTTTGCGAGGGCGATATATACGAGTATAAATAACTTGACGTAAAGATGAGAATTTTTGAAAATGTTTAAATGAAGGTATATAATAAGTAAGTTATTTTTAAAGTAGAAACAGAACGTAATCCTAATTTCTAATGAAACAATAGAATGTAAATATTATAACCAATTTAAGAGTTATTTCATAGCCAAAATTCTTTTCAACGCCTGGTTGTTGTCATCTTATTAAAAATTTCAATTGTTTGAAGATGCTGGGCACGTATTCGTCGCTCGTCTAATATTTGTATTAGTGTCGGGATGTCTAGGTATCCGCGGGTACATATATATTTTTTTAATTTTCAAGGTTCTTTGTGAAAAATTTTCCATTGGAATTCCGACGAGGGCACAAAAAATTCTTAGTTTTCCAAATTATGAAGTTATAAGACGCCCTCTGTTGGGTTTACGCATTTGACTTCGCGATGAGAGATGGTGGGTTGTTTTCCGAAACTGAGTAAACAAATTATACGTTTAATTTTTGAAGGTTATTTTTTTAATGTTTGTGTAATATATTCTTACAGTTTTCAAAAGCACCTGATTGTGACTGCAGATGATATAGGCCCTGAGGGAAATTATTTTCCATATGTCTTCTTTTGGGATATGTATTTTTGAGGACAGGAAGGAATTATTCAGTCTACCTTAATCTACTTTAATTTTCTGCCAATTCCATGGATGACTTCATACATCTGGGTTGGAATCAGAATTTTCTTATGGACACTCTTTAACAATCCAATATTAGTGAAGCAAATATATCTAATGTTTTAGTGTCGTGTACAATCAAAATTAAAGTCTTACATATAATATCCTTTTTTTGGTACATTAGCTCCACACAGGAGGTCCTGAGGAAAATTATTCCCCTCAGGGCATATGTCATCTTTGGGGATGCTGTGTGGAGAATCTTTTTAGGGAAGGGAAGGAGGAGAAAAATGTATGAGGTGTGGATAAGAATCTGGGGGTCAGTGTATCCAGGAGTGACGGACGTATGAATCAATCCCCCCCACTACGGGTAAGGCTATCGTCCGAGAGTCCTGCTGGAGAGGCCTACAGGTCTTCCTCAACCAGTCCCTCCCGATCTGGTCTACCACGCAGTTGGTGGGCAGACGTATCCGGGCAAACCTCACCCGGTGAACCTGGGCACATCTGCTAAGTCACCAAACGTAGCGAACCACTTGGGTTGACCTATGGCAGTTCCCCGGGCGGCGGTACCCATACCCGCCTCCCAAATTCCCATCAATGCTTCCATTTGTCTTCAAAAAAAATTCTGTGTCATATTTGTTGTCTAATAAAATTTATGTTTTCCAGGTTATTGACGACAAGTGTAGTATAATTCTGCGTAAGTCTTCAAAGGACCGTACAAAACGAATACCATTAAGAGATAGACAGCTTATTTATTGAATATTTTTCCACCTTAATTTTCGTAAAATAAATTGAAAATCGCCAAACAGCCTCATTGAAGCAATGGAATCGTTTCAAGCACCAAAATTTATGTAAATATCAAATCACATTATGCGTGCCCTTTTTCCAGAATTTAACCAAACAAAATATCTTTTATAACCCACAGAAAAAAGAATAATTTATTCATCATTTACATTTATATAGTGGCAGAGGAAGGCGTTATCGTATAACTGTATTGGTTGTGATTTTGTTTGAGAACTACAACATGTAACTCATTTACGAAAAATTGTCTTCCACTTTCGATTGGAGCTAATTGTACCAATGGCTTCGGGAACTTTTTTTTACACCGAAAAAAAGAGTTTTTACATAATAAACAACAGGAAACTGTAAAAATATTATACAAAAGTTTAGTCTACAAGAGTTTAGGTCCACACTAAAAACCTACCTTTTTGGTCTCTCACACCCTTAATTTAAATATACCTATCTGAGAGTATCATACTTGTATTGCCTTTGATATGTCTTAATTACACTTTTCTTACTGAATTAAAATTACTCAAGTCCTTACACATCAATCTGTCTCTTGACGAATCACATTTAGGAAGATCAAATCCTTATAGGTACTACTGCACCACCCACCATTGAATTTTGCTTTAACTTTCCAAAATACACCCATTAAAGAATATATTACATATTAATATTAAAATATTTTTCAAGATTAAATAACAAGTCTTCACAATTATATCATCTGCGTGCGAACTCTATCTAAATTTCTTAAAATAGATAATATTATACAGTGTTAATTTCAAGCGACCTCCCAGGTAACTATGGTCCTGTATTCATTCATTTTTAGGCAGCATCGCGTTCATTGGTCAAAACATTGTACATGTATTTTCGTATCGGAGATCAATGAACCGGTGTACGCAATTTTTAGTCATAAGTTGTTTTTAATTGGTTGTCTAGCTTGTAGTTTTTCTAGATTTTATAAATGTATTAAAAGTTTGTACGGCGCCCTTGAGGTGGTTTTTCACAAAAACGGCGCTATATTAATCATCCAAATATTCTTCTTCTTCTTTGCGTGCCGTATCAGGTCCCCCCGACGTTGGCGATCACTCTTGAGAAGGTCTCTCTGTCTTGCGCTGCCCGGAATAGCTCCTCCACACTTCTAATGCCGGTCCACTCTCGTATATTACGCAGCCAAGACATTTGTCTCTTACCAGGCCCTCGGCGACCCTACTCGAAAGGTTAGTAACTTCTTTGCTGTCGTGTGCTGTTGTGGAATCCCATCCGATTTATCGCGAATATTCACTTTTAATGTCTTAAACGAAATGTCAGTTTTATGAAAACTTTGTGTTATTACCGCTTCACTATTAAAGCTCTATAAATGAAACATTTCTGAACGTAGCCGAATACTAAATACAGTTTTAGAAAGGTTATGAAATAAGCTTTCAAATCGTTATATTACATATAAATATTAACATTTGTAAATGTTAATATTTAGAATGCAAACATAAAAAAAAATGTTAAAATGACTCACGTGATGTTTTTGTGTGAAAACGGTACTAAAATCACGGATTATGTAAAAAACAATACATATTCTTTGTATAATAAACAATTTTCACTTCACTTTTTTATCATTTCATAGAAAAATATATTATAAAAAATAACAATAACCAGCGGCCCGGCCCATAGGCTATTTGGCAGGTAAAATAAATGTCAACCGTATGTCTGACAGAATTCACAGAATAGGTTTTTTTTTACGTATTTCTATTGACAACTTTAATAGGGATGTACAGCATGATTCACTATCGACATTTTACTTTTTGCCTTAGGGATGTCACTAAAACAATAACGGAGTTTCAAAGATTTCTGTGGAGACACACGCGTTGACGTGAAAACACGCTTATGTACTTGACTGCTTTTATCATTTTAACGTGTACTTCTGCTTACGTTGCTGACGGGGTACAAGTCATGTGTTCTGGTATAGTGGGATATTTTCTTTGACTTAACATAACACTATATTTTTTAACATTATGTAGTATGTCGGATTCCAATGTAGCAATGTAAGTTTTACGAGTAAGACTAGAAATCTACTTTTGTCTTTTGCGGAGTAATGCAAAAGATTGATAATCCAATATTAGCGTTTCCAGGCACGATTTTTTTATATTTTATAATAATTTTCAATGTCTGATCTCCATCCCTTATAATTACTTAAAATTTATGCGTTAAAGTGTAGTAAATTCTTCAGTTCATAAATTAAAATGCCTAAAAATACATACACATATACAGTTTAAAATGACATTTTTCTATCAAAAATGCTAATTTTAGGTTTGTGTGTGTAACTCCGGTTCAATGAACTCTTTGAATTGAAGTTTAATTTTTAAAAATTGGAATTGATTGTATGAAGAGTTCAGAAAAGCGGTAAAATACCTAACCAGAGTGCGTATGATATTTCAACGGAAGATTATTTGAATTGTCACTTTCAAAATTGGAATTAATTATTTATCAAGAATTCAGACTATCCCGTGATTTTTTCACAATACATTTAAATAATACATATGTTTTAAATGCTTGAACTCCGTTTGAGTAGATCGTTTTTCTTAGTAATGGTTTTTTTAAATGATTTGTTTTTGGTAAATTCCTTTAGTTTTCTCAGCACATTTATTATTTTATGTTTTGGTTGTTTAGTTTCCCAAAAAAATAAAGGTACAACAAAATGGGTTGAAGTTTCTTTGATCATTTTTCTCTGATCTTCCCATGTCACCCACTTTGTCCTACCGGATCCGCTACGGTGAGGTACCGAAACTTCGTTTGAACCCCATTAGAATATTGTCACGTTGGCCTGGGATACATAAAACGGTTAAAACTCTATTACAAAATATTGTTTTCCATGTAAACCTAACACTTAAGAGCCTAAACGATTTCTTTGATCTAGAAATACACCTTTCAGAGTCTGTTCATAATATAATACACAGATAAAACTTTGATTTAATATGTCATAAGAACAAAGCTGTTCTGACCCAAAAGATATTCTAGTTAACGGTAAGGGCTCGGGCTGGGGTACATAATCTATAATAAGAATCGTTAATCGCCATTTTTCGAGTAAAATTAATTTTCCATGAATAATTTAAAGTATATAGGTATCGCGCACGTGTTTAATGGCAATATGCTACTTCTCCAAAAAGCTACTTTGAGAAAAATGACTTTAAACTTTTTTGAACATTTTGTTACTTCTCTCGCAAACTTAGCGTAGTAACTAGCGTCATTGATCCCTTTGCAACCGGTGCATAGTCGGGAAACACGCCAAACGCGTGCCTAACATTTGTACACGGTTGATATTTGTCACATGAGTACGGGTCGCTTCTTCGACTCCTTGTATTCAACAGCTCGGCTGTGGAATGATTTGCCAGCCTATGTGTTTCCTCCTTCCTACAACATGGGTATCTTCAAGACCAATGTTCATTCCTTCCTCTCCACAAAAAGACCCTCCACAAAGCATCTCAGATGACATAGGCCCTGAGGGAAATTATTTTCCTGTGTGGAGTTAATGTAAAAAAAGTAACAATTTCAAATTTGGTCAAATGTTAGATTTACTCTTTATTTAAAATTTTGTTTCGAACGTTGACATGTTAACAACATTATTGATAAAACCTATATCGACTAACCGTGCTAGACCCCTAGATATCTATAAAAAAGCCAACATAATAAGAAATTTCAAGGTAGTGCTTTAAACGAATATTTTTTCATGTACATTTAAAAATTAATTTTAGGGTCAAGTTTTATTTTTTCTTGATTCTTTTTTCCCTCCTTTACCTCTGTTTAAAATCACCCATATTTTTTTTTACTGGTGTATGATTGGATAATCACCTATTTGTAAATTTCTACCTTTGGTTTATGCTTAACGAGTATTATGTACATCCGTGCTTCTTTCATTTTAAAGTTATAATTGTTATTTGTACTTTGTCTTTCTTTTGTATTTTTTTACTAACTGCAGATCCTTTCACTTACATCCCCCACCACCTTCCCGGACTTTCCCTTCCCTCAACGACCTCCCCTTTTCTGAATTCCAATACCCCTCACACCTTCTCTCCCCACCGGAAACTATACACACATCTTTCAACAATTCCCCCGCCACCTGCCATAATTTTTTAATAAAAATTCATATTTTTTTTTTTTTTACATTTAACTCCTCACAGGAGGCCTTGAGGAAAATAATTTCCCTCAGGGCCAATGTCATCTGGGATGCTGTGTGGAGGGTCTTTTTGAGGAGAGGAAGGAATGAACATTGGTCTTGGAGAGACCCACGTTTTAGGAAGGAGGAAACACAGAGGCTGGTAAATCATTCCACAGCCGAGCTGTTGAACACAAGAACGAGTCGAAGAAACGACCCGTTCTCATGTGAAAAATGTCAACCGTGTACAAATGTTGGGCACGCGTTTGGCGTGTTTCCCGACTATGCACCGGTGCCAAAGGGATCAATGATGCTAGTTCCTCGGAGCATCTTCCATTGTAATACCGGTAGAACAAGGATAGCATTCCCATCCGACGCCTGTGCTCTAAAGATTGCAATCCGTCTGTTAAGATGGGATAATCTATCAAACGGACCGCCCGTTTCTGCACACAGTCGAGGGTATTTTTCATGTATTTTGGAGCTCCAGACCAGAGGTGGCTGCCAAATTCAACCGTGGGGCGCACTTGCGATTTGTACAGGGTTAGCAGTTGTGCACTATTAATGTATCTGCGAGCCCTATATAGTACGCCCAATTTCTGGGAGGCTAACTTTACTCTGGCTTCGATGGAGCCCCCATACCTGAGCTGGTCACTAGGGTTACACCAAGCATATCAATGGAGGGCCTGTTCGGAAGATTGCTTCCGTTTAAAGAGACTAGATTTTCATTTCGATCCCTTTAAGACGTAATCAGACAAACAACATTAAATTCAACGAGATTATTTTTACCCCAAGAGAAAACACTCTCGAGGAAACCGTTCATTCTTTGCTTCAAAGCCATACGAGCTGTTGGAGTTTGTGAGCCCTTTGGGGGCTTATCAAACAAAAAGCTATCATGAACTGTACTGTCATCCGCGTAACAATGAATTGGTGCACATGACAAAAGGTCGTTGATGTGCAACAAAAAAAAGTCAGAGACAGAACCGATCCCTGTAGGACGCCAGCATTTATCGAGTGAGAAGAAGAGGTGAAATCATCGGCTACCGTCTGAATCAACCTCTCCCTCAAGAAGTCGGCAATCCACGTACACAAGGATGCGGGAAGTCCGTAAGAAGGCAGTTTGTCGATAAGTCCTCGGTGCCAAACCCGGTCAAAGGCCTTGGAAATGTCCAGTGCAACCGTTTATGTCTCACCAAAAGATTCCAGGCATCGCCCCCAAACATGTTTCACATATGCGAGAAGATCACCGCACGAGCGGTTCCGCCGGAATCCGTATTGACGGTCGTTAATAATTTTGTTCTTCTCGAGGTATGTGAGCAGTTTGTCGTTGATCACACGTTCCATCACCTTAGACAGAACTGATGTGATCGCTATGGGATGGTAGTTGGCCGGGTTGGAGCGGTTACCCTTCTTTGGAATAAGATGTCCAACCAGAGGACACAGAGCCAGTCTTCAGGGACATTTTAAAAAGCTTCGTCAAAATTGGAGCTATTTCTGCAGCGCACCTTTGCAGTACCAGGGCAGGTATTCCGTCAGGTCCACTAGCTTTATTAACATCAAGCCCTCGTAAAACATGGAGTACTTCCCGATGCCGGATCCTCAGCTTTTTCATACGAAAACCGCAGTGAGTAACCGACGTTGGGACAGCACCTTGGTCATCGAGGGTTGAGTTATCCGCAAACATTTTACCTAATAAGTTAGCCTTTTCGGTGGCGGTGTTTGCTAGTGAGCCGTCAGGTCTGGTAAGAGGCGGCAGACTGGATTTGCAGAAATTGTGACCTATTGAGCCCGCAAGCGACCAAAATTGCCTGCTGCCATGCGGGCATGCAGCCAGTTTTCTGCTGATCTGCTGGTCGTGCCAAATTTTGACCTATTTATGATTTTCTTGGTTTCCTTTGCCATTTTGTTGTAAGCTGTTTTGTCTTCGGATGTTCTAGATGTGTTGTAGGCTTGGTAAGCCGCGTTTTTTTGTCACACTGCTTCAGCGTATTGTCGAATGAACCACGGCTTTGAGCCTACACCAGTTTCCTTAACAGTAGATTGGATGAAGCCATCCATCGCGGATGTGATGACTTCACAAATTTCCTGGGCACACCTTGAGGGATCCGAAGTCCGAAAACAGACAGCTGACCACGGGAAAGCATTGAAATGTACCCGCTGACCGAACAAATCTGCTGACCTTTAGTGCCACACTTTTCTCTTTAGCCTCTCGTTTGGTGGTATGAAGTTTACAGTGATTGATGCCGTCACCAGGCAGTGGTCGGACGTCCTAAAGGCGCTGTGACTTCAATCTTGTAACCGTGTTGCATAGTAGTTAAAAATAGGTCTAACAGATTGGAACGGTGAGTCTGGACATCAGGAACTCTTGTGGGCTCCTGAACCATTTGCTCCAATCCGTATCAAAGGGCAAAGGATTCCGCTTGGCGTACAGCCGAGTCTTTTGATCCTGAGAACTTCAACCAAGGTTCGTTATGAACATTGAAGTCCCCCAGGACCACAAACTCTGCCGTAGGGTAGCGGGGCAAGAGGTCATCAATAGTGTCGCTTAAGTGTTTGAAGAGCTCGTACGTGTCTGATTCGCTAAGGTTCGATGAGCGGTATAAACACGCGTAGAATCTTACCGTACTGGCAAGATTGACGCGTACCCACATTACGTCGAATCTGGAGTTTTCCAGATTGAACAGTCACACACAGTTGACGTCAGCTCGACTATAGAGATAGACACCTCCTTTAGGTCTGAACTTGCCTGCGAGGGTGAAACCCGGGCAGTCCAGATAGGAGGCGTCTACAGGCTCAGCTATCTGTGTTTCAGACAGGAAAAGTAGGTTGGGGCGTTGAGAGAAAATATGGTTGTGGACAGAGTTTAAATTGGTGTGCAGGCCGCGAATGTTGGTGTAATTCACCAACAGTTTTGGCCCGCACCGGGGAAGCCTACTCTTCGCCGCTGAAATGACGTTAATTGTTGATGGTTGTATATTCATGATTTTATTTGTAGGGTTATTTAAGTGTGATATGAGAGGAAGGAAGGTCAGGGAGGGAAAAGGTAAAAGGGTGGGTAGGATGCTGGGGTTCAGAGTTTCCAGGAGTGACGGACGTATGTATCCAACCCACCCACTGCGGTGCAAGGCGATGGGAAGGGAGAGTCCAGCTGGAGAGGTCGCCCAATGCGCCCCAAACGCTACTGCTGGGTCCCCTCCGGTCACGAACCAGCACAACAGCAGCGGCGGGGTTTTTACACTCGTTGATGGGGCAGCCCACCCTCAGTCGAGAGCCTGAGGGTCGGGCCCCTCTACTACCGAGCGGCCCGGACAGCGGTAACCGGTTGTAAAGGGTCTCCCTCAACCAGCATCTCCCAATCCGGCCCGCCACGCAGAAGTTGGGCCGACGCACCCGCCATCAAGACCTGGACAAACATTACTCCAAGAACCCGGGCACCCCTGCTAAGTCATCAAACGTAGCGAACCACTTGGGGTGACCTGTGGCAGAGGTGTTGGTCATCCAATAAATGATTCCCAGGGCGGCGGTACCCATATCCGCCTACCAAATTAAAAATGCCAGAGCTAACCGTTAAATATTTGCAGGCGTGCGCACAATAAATCTCCAAAGTTTCATTGCAATCGTATGATTGGTATAGGAAATAATAAGGGACAAAAAAGGCACATCCCTTTTTATATACTTACGTAGATTATATTAAAAATGAAATTTGTATTTTTAGATACAAAATATCTATGTAAAATTGTAATATCTCCCAATTATATATTGTAAATTTCTCCTGTCCTAAATGAGTGTTATAACTCATCGGGATTGCTCCAGCAAGAAATAAAAAATAGTTTTAGAGAACGAAACAATTGTTGCGGGCATTAATTTCCAGGCACCTAGGAAGAACGAATTAGAACTCACCTAGTGATGTTACTGCCAGTACACATGCCACCAGTAGTACAGACGACATTTTGAAGATCTGTAACAATATAAATAAATACATTTAATTAACACATCATAATCATATATGTGTGTGTGTGTGTATGTTTATGTGTATATGGATGTGTGCACCATATACACATGCACGTACGCACGCACACATACAAAAATTTTAATATTGATATAGTCCAGTCAAGGAAGGAGTTGTAGAGTGCGTGAGCAGGAACCTAAGCGATTCCTTCAGGACTTATTTAGGGTGCTTAGAATGTGAACATACTAAAAGTCCTGACGTCTAGGTGGTTAGGCCGGGGGGTTGGGGGGGGGGGGGGAAGGTCCGAAGGCTCAAAAACGATGCGTTGCAGAGGAAAACTTTTTTAGAAAAGGTAAAGCTCATAAAATTATCTACAACTTTTATTCTATACGTAATTTTGGAAATCCCAGCCGTTTTTGAGGTACACGCTCCACAAATGTCAAAATTTTCGAAAAAAACCATTTTACCTCACATTTTTCATCAAACATTCCTTCATATCATCTAAAATATTCATCAAAGAATTTCATGTAATTGAAAAAAGTTGTATATAATTTAATTCTTTTTTAGAATATATATACATATGCAAATAAATCTCCAACCAGTAAATATTTACAGCAATTTTAAGTTTTTTCGTAAAATGTAGTCATTTTTAAAGATGCTGTTTTCAAGTAATATGTTTTCATCTTATTTCTGAAACACAACTTTTGTTGGTTCACCTAATAATACGTGTGACCACACTTTAAAGCCAGTTATTAAATAAAGTAGACAAAAATCATATTACTTGAAAAGTTTTAATTTTATAATGATTTTAAATTTTTTAATGATAATGATGATAATCTCATTATAATTTTATTCTACTTCGTTACATTAAGTACATAAAATTATAAACCTCAATGTTATCACTGTTCTCAATAACATCATGTTACACTCTCAACTTTATATGGATTCACGTTTTCATCCTCTTTGGACGTGGGGGTCCAGGCAAGCGTTGTTCATCCATGGCATCGTCATTCTCAGTGGTGGATGGTTCTTGCTGAATTGTTCTGGCTCTACGTCGTCTTCGTCGTCGTCCTCGGCAACAGGCACGCTATTGAGGCATTTCCCTTGGCAGTGAAGGCACGCTGAAGAACAGGTCAGCATTGCTTTTCGGCATCCACATTTGCCAATTGCACAATCCTTGGTGCAGCGGCAAAATATCATTTTCAGAAGGACCTCCGGTGCTGGAGGATCTTCTGTTGTAATTGGCACCAGGGTGTCTCATTCGTGTTTCCACCCCCATCCTTCAGGGGGCAGCTCAATCCCGAGCCACTGCTGAACTTGGTGGTATGTCCGCCGGGAATGCTATTTAGCTGCACTCTCTGTTGGAGGGAAGGAGCTCATGTCAGGCTTCATATTTGCCACGGACCTTGTGAACGACTGAAAGCGGTACTGGTTAGGGGAGGTCTGTCTTTTTGGCGCCGCATACCATTTCAGGAAGCATTTATTTCCAGCCTCTTCAACCTCGTCGTGAGTAGAGGAGGGGTTATAAAAGATCATTGCCACTTGCTTGATCATTTCTGACTCCAAGTACAATTTTGAAAAGCCCACCTTGCTTCTCCTGAAAGTTGCAGGCGTCGTATCGCATCCGGTAAATGAATGTAAAAATAGGATGTTTTCAAATCCACGATGCTGCATCTCTTGGGTGGACAGTACCATTGTTTTGGTTTTCCCTCATCCGGGTTTCAGCAGCAGAAAATCTTAGGTGGGAGGAGTGGAAGCAATCAAAAGGACAGTGGGGTCCACATCCTCACCAAAGACAGCCACAGAGCTGTGAAAGGATAGTTTCACAGCAGTCTTCACGATAAGGACGTCAGCATCATCGGTGGCCTGAAGAGTCTGTATCCCATTCTCCCGAAACTTTGTCTGTAGTAAGGAGATGAAGTTACTTTTGTTGGTAGGATTGGATAAAAAATCTTCCTGTTTAACGGGTATTGATTTGTTCCATGTCAAATTGATGTTGGCTGACCTTCTCAGTCTGTGTCGTCGCATTTGGTCTTGTGATTTTGTACTATTGGCTGGGTTTGCGTACCCATCAAATACCACAGTGCGAATCATTCCAGGATAGTGGTGGTTGACATAGGTGATATAATAATCACAAATTGCGGCAACGGAGTCATCTTTTTGTCAAATTACTCTGTGTAGTAGAAATCCTGGGTCCATGCTATCTGATCGTTTGCTTATACACATCCGCTGAAACAGCAATGTTGGGTCAACTGCAACCTTTTCATCGTGAATTTTTAACGACGAGCTGACAGAAGACATTAGGAATGCCCGATCTTTGCGGGACAACTTGATGTCTGAGAATGTCAAGCCCACTATCGCATTCATTGCCTTTTCACCAACTCGAACAGCATCGTAGCACATTATTGTAGCATCTCCGACGACTAACCTAATCACCCATCACAATAATAATGATTATAAAATGAATTCCACTAATCATCTGTTCGAGAACAACTTACCTGCTTTCTTGCGTGCAAAAATTAATAAGGAATTTCCCATGAAGAAAAAACCTGTCTTAATAATTTGGTAAGAAAAAACAGTATTTTCTGAAAATGACGATATTTTACGAAAAAACTTAAAATTGCTGTAAATATTTACTCGTTGGAGATTTATTTACATATGTATATATATTCTAAAAGGTAATTAAATTATTTACAACTTATTTTGTATGAATTTCTTTCTTGGATGAATGTTTTAGACGATATGAAGGAATGTTTGATGAAAAATTTGAGGTAAAATGATTTTTTTTGAAAATATTGACATTTGTGGAGCGTATAACTCAAAAACGGCTGGGATTAACAAAATTATGTATAGAATAAAAGTTGTAGATAATTTTATGAGCTTTTACTTCTTCTAAAAAAGTTTTCCTTTTTTCATTTTTGAGATATAAACGGAAACCCGAAAATCGGGACCTCCCCCTTCCTCCCCCCCCCCCCTCCCCCTCCCTAGCTCACCACCTAGACGTCAGGACTTTTAGTATGTTCACACCCTAAGCACCCTAAACAAGTTTATGAAGGAATCGCTTAGGTTCCTGCTCACGCACTCTACACCTCCTTTTGGACCACTCGTTTACTGGACTATATGTATATTTCCATAATTTTATCCTTATGCACTTCTTTTTCTCTTTTCTATTCTTTATTATAACTTTAACAATTTTCAACATCACTACAAACTAGTACCATATGTTTACAGGTTTATTTTATTTACATGTTTATTTTAGGCACTTCTTTTTCTCTTTTCTATTTTTTATTATAACATTACCAATTTACATACTAGTACCATGTGTTTACACTAGACTTCACTAAAAAGATACTATCTTTAATTGATCACCATGAAACAGGCAGCCGCCTAGTATGGTGATTTAATAAATCTATGTAATCTAATTAATTGTCTAGTATATTTAACATGTATTATAAAAATAAATAAATAAAATACGAAAATACAGGTAAAACGAGAGGACGGACACTAAGCGGACCGGAATTCTGGACATACATCTGTGAGTAAATACCATGAATTTCAAATTTCAACTTAGAGCCAGTAAAATAATTTAAATGTCAAGTAATTTTTATGTAGAGTCATATTATTATTAACTAATCATCACGAACGTATTGTCCCAGACTAACCATCTCACGAATTGCGTGAAATACACCCACTAATCTTGCATAAAAACCTTGTACCAGCAAATGGTAAATCGCGCAAAAATATCGATTTCAGATCTGAACCCAGGCCAAACCGCTGCAGCAGGAGCCATTCAGGACCTGGATCCAAACAGGAACAAACAATTAGCACAGAATCTCCAGACGCCGGACCCAGAGAACCTGCTACTTCCGACCCAAGTAACGTTCCATCAAATTAACTATGTGAAGATCTCCGATCATATCCTGCACATTGCGATATTTACAAAAAGAATAACCTTTAAATTTTATTTGTCAAACATTATTGTTACGGTTGCAATTATCGTTTACTTTCGGCGTCACTTAAATTGTACTAGTATAGCGTATCCAACATTGATTCTTGTAAGGGATTTTAGAAAATAATTGTGAGACATCAATCAACTTTTATTTTTTAACATTTTTTAAATATTTTTGCCTTACCGCTATACTTTTTTTTCACAAACATATTATTGTTCCTTGCTGCCTACGTCTTACCATATCATCATAATAAACACGAACTCAACGGATGATCAATCAACTGCCAACACTGGAAAGAATCCACCCACAATGGAAACCATCATTGACTCCGTCTCAGTAAAGTTACTAAATTGTTGGTATGATAACATTGCACTTTGGTTCGCGCAAGCTGAAAGTCAGTTTATGAACTCAAGAGTAAAAGATGACCTCACGAAATATAACATCATTGTCGCCGCCCTAGATATCAACACCCTCAAGTGCGTAAGCGCCGTTGTAATCAAACCACCCGCTACAAACAAGTATACTTTCCTGAAAACTACACTCAACACGCCTCGAAACCAGAAACGCTTAACACGCCTCTTGACTGATTACAACTAGATGACAGGAAATCTTCAGGACTTCTACGGCACATGTCGGAACTTGGTGGTCCCGTTTTGGCGGAGAGCGCAATTATACGCACATTATATTTGAAAAGACTCCCACAACACGTTCAAGCTATGTTATCAACCCTGCCCGACGTCAATCTGTTCAAGAGGTTTATCAAAAAACTTAATGTGGCGCGGTCGGTAAGAATCTTTGAAACAGCAACTATTACAATCAAGACCCCAACATCTGTTCAGTACTTCAAAATTTACACTAAAAAATCGCCACACTGACACAGGAGGTCAAACAATTGAAGATGATACAAAACGGCGACAATGGACGGGCACACAACTCCAGAGAACGCCGTAATTAAAGCCCCGGCCTTGAATGGAGGCAACCATCGTCATCATCTCAAAATTTCTCAAGGAAACCACGATCAAGGTCAGGCAGTAGACCAGACTACAAAAATCATTTTTCGGAATATTGCCAATTCCACAACAAATTCGGAGATAAATCTTTCAAACGCCAGCAACCGTGCTTTTACAAAAGCAACAAATCGAAAAACAACGGCGGCGCCACACAGTAAGGATGTGTGATTCCGTCAAACAGTAGCAGTCCAATCCATCATGCTTAAGTAACAAAAAACACTTGTAGCAACAATCAACAGACACAGGCAACAGGCAACTGGACACGCTCCAGCCAACAGGCAACAGGCAACAGGCAACAGGCAACAGGCAACAGGCAACAGGCAACAGGCAACAGGCAACAGGCAACAGGCAACAGGCAATAGGCCACGGGATACGCTCCAGCCCACAGGTAACAAGGAATAGACATCACCAGCTAACAGGCGACAGGCAACTGGACACAGCTCCAGCCAACAGGCAACAGGCAACAGGCAACAGGCAACAGGCAACAGGCAACAGGTAACTGGAAACAGGAATATAAACGGACAACCGAATAGCTACTATCTTACATTCAAGAGAGACAAGTCAATTTTATCGCCCAATTCAACACTGACGCCAGGCACATCTCCGGTCATCTTAACACACTAGCAGACACGATATCTCGTACAGAAGAGACAAACGGCCCTACTGCTATATACTACAGACGCACGAGAAAAGCGCAGAGTCAAAACGACTATCTCTATAAGGCAAAAGATGACTCCGATCTTGTCTAGTCTATCAACTTACCCAAATTACGATGATAAATTGGCAATACCCTGAAGGCATAGTAAATTAAATAAATTAAATTAACTAAACTGTTTAAATAAACCTTGCATTGATGTGTTCTGCTTATTTCACCGAGGATTTAAAATGATAATAAATTACCTAATTCACAAACAAAATAACAATGCTTATCTTAGATTCCATTCTTCGAACTATATTTAATATGATACGTTTTAAGATTTTAAGGGACAAAAGTATTTTCGTTATTTGTTTTCCGTGTTGCGCTATCTCCTTCTTTAGCCAACGTTTTGGACATCGTTGCAGTGTCCATCATCAGGGCAGATCCGGCAGATCCGGTAGATGTGTGCAGATGTGTGCAACACCGCAAAAACAAATAACGGAAGTAAATTGAACATGTATATATTTTAATACAAATACAGCATTTAAAAAAGAGATGTTAATTTAACACCTTAAATCAATTATGCACTGTTTTGTTTACCTTTGCAGACATTGTATAAACTTAATTTGAATTATGTAATCGAATTGCTATTGTTGCCAAGTATGTATGTTATGTATTATTCCAATTTGTAAACTTCACCTGCCATAACACAGGGACATCACTAGCATGGCGGTTGAAATAATACACTTCGAATAAGTTATTTATCTCTAGCCTAATTTGTTATAAGGTATGGAATAACAGCTTGTTTTTTTTTCTGGATAGGGGGACACCCTAATCATCTAGCGGTATGAAATATACTTTAAAATCTATTCTCATACCTACCAAATTTACATAAATAAATTTCATAAAAATCGGTCGAGCCGTTTCGGAGAAGTGCGACCACCAACACCGTGACACGAGATTTTTATATATTAGATTTTGATGTTTTTATAATGCACGTAAAACAGATTTGTTACAGCGGGTCTTGAAGTGGTTCGTATTAAATGAGGGAGAAAAACCTGAAGCCTTGTCCTGCTTCTCAGATAAACGTCTCGTTATTATAAAGTCGATTTCAACGGTGATCCGGAGTTCACTGCTCGTACTATCAATGCTTCTAGTTCCTACAGACAGGCTCCGAAATATACTGAAAAATAATGTTAGCGTCTTTGCTTCAGAGACGGCAATCGATGTGTTAACAACTGTCGGATAATCAGACAAACCGCGTTTCTTTAAAAAAGTTTTTAAAGTAATCTAAAGCTCTTTGAGATAGCAAGTTCTAGGATAGATTCACCTCTTCAGGTAGCTTTGCCAAAATCCGTTTATTCAGGTCACTGCGGGATGTAGGATTGTTTCAAGAACTGTGCTGTTTGGATCACATAAATCTCCCTGCCCTAGATTCGAGATGAATTCCTAATATAGGTAGTATCGGCATAGATTGTTTTATCTTCCTGTTTGTAGAATGTGGATGTAGAACCAACCTGCCAATGATAGTGCCTTTGTAGCTGAGTATATACTATTATCATACTAGAACAGTTTCTCTCATAGACATATTTCATGACAATGAGGAAGCACCTAACTACTGGGAATCCGTTTGAAAGCTGATAATGACGTCTCTCGTGGAATTCACTCTGGTTGGGCATTTACAGAATATATAGCTACACTTACCTACATACATCTCTATACATCATAGACCCTGTGTTTGTAAGTTAGTATTGTCACATGTTCCTTCCTACCCATCCCTATATACCTGTCATTTTACATTACCCACGTCAGTCATTAATCGACCTTCTCCGCGTAAACATCTATATTCCATTACCGCTTACCGCATCCGCAAACCAAATTCCGCATACCGCCACTAAATAGTCTTACCAGTGCATAATAAACCCAGCCAAGAAAGAAGTAAGTGCCTGCACAGTAAGTTCTTTTTTCCTCCTTTTCTTTATGTACACTCTTTCTACATTGTGCAGTGGTCAAAACACAAAAAAACACATTTCAAGGTCATTTGGCATCCACAAACGCATAAAACACATAACATACATGGTCCTTCGAGCTGGATATGAACCAGCGGCATATGGATTTACAGTCCACGGGCCAGTAGTTTAACACAAATTTAATGTAAAATTGCAATCAAATGCAATTCAGCGCCATTTTGTTTTTATTTGACAATATAAATGTTCCCGTTAAATATTAGTTGTAAGTCCGTTTCAGTTTTTCCGACACGCCTGCCATTAGTCACCCCTCCTCGGTTCTCCGCGTTTGGTAACTTTGTTATGGAGTGAGGTTTGTCAAGGTTTTGATGGTGGATGTGTTTGCCCACCTACTGAGTGGCGGGCCGGATCGGGAGAGACGACGAGGGAGACCTTTTCACCTCTCTAAATAAGTCTTTCGATCCATAGCCTTGTAAAGCAGTGGGAGGGATGGATTTATACATCCAACACTCATGGACATACTGAACACCTCGTCGCCCGAGTTCTTAATTGTCCAAACTACCATTTGCGTATTTTACAGGAGAAGGTTTTCTTTGATTATTTCAATGAAACATTATGATAGGTGTGTAAAACGAAGCTATTTACGTAAAGGTAAAGGTCTCATAAATTGAAATAATTCTTAATAAGGTGACTTATTATTGTTTTTGATACTTTATTTTTAATTTTAAAATGGAGATTGAGCAAGAATGCAAAATCAAAATTATTCGTAAGGAGATTGACCACACTAAAATGGAGATAGAGCAAATTCTGCATAAATATTTTCCGTGCTTAATTGTGCAAACTACCATCTCAAGTTATATACAGGATGAGTTTATTTTCAATATATCTCTTTGTGATATCAACAATTGTGGTGGGATATATATATAAAAAACTTATTAATTATGTAGCTTGTCTGTCCGTCATTATTTTCTCTTCCATTTAACCGGTTGTGATGAAACTTTGGGTAGTTATTGTGCGCTTGCACGCTAAAACTTCTATGTATAATGGTGAGCTCTGACTTTATGAAATTTACACACATATTCCCTTATTATTTTCTGTACCATTCATCCGATTCCGATGATACTTTCGTGAGATGTTTTACGCATGCCCGCGAAGGTTTCAATATATAATGATGAGTTCTGGTGTTATCAAATTTGCAATTAAGTGAGTTCTGGTGTTATTAAATTTTCCTTCATTATTTCCTAAACTATTCATCCGATTGCGATGAAACTTTGGTGAGGTATTGTGCGCATGCATGCAAAAATTTCTATATATAATGATGAGCTCTGGCGTTACGTAATTTTCATAAAAATTACCTTATTATTTTCTGCGCTTCCCGTGAAACTTTGGTGAGTTTTTTTACGAACGGCAGCGAAGGTCTCTGTTAAGATTTCAGGTACTGAAATATAAATTTTTTGTGATTGTCACCCTAATGGTTGTGGCAACATTTTTTTTGTGTTGGCGATTGCCAGGGCGATTTCGTATTGCCACGGATTTTTTAATTTCTCTTCTCTTGTTACCATCCGTCTTGGGCGGGTCGTTTTTGGCAAAACGTCTGCTGCCAGGTTTTCACTTCATGTGGGTTATAAAAACCGCGGAGAGAGATAGCATTATTGGGCTCACCGTACATGAGCTACCCTACGGGTCTTTTTATTATTTGAATAAAGACCAATATTCAAGAGCTGGAGTTATTATTGAAGAGTTACTCCAGCCATACTTCCTTTCGGAATCAGGTGTTACCACGCCGGATTGCTCTGTCAGGAGAGCGGAAATTGAGATCCTGAACATATGTAATGGTCAGATCTGGGGTTATGAAATTTGCTTAAAATTATCTCATTATTTCCTACACAATTTAACCGATTGTGGTGAAACTTTGGTCAGTTGTTGTGCTGAAACCGCAAAGGTTTCTATGCATAATGGTGAGCTCTGACTTAATGATATTTATTTAAAAAAAATACATTAGGCTTCTCGCGAGTTGTTTGAAAAATGTGTGTATTTTACAAAGTTAAGCGGTAGGGGGAAGGGGGGTGGGGAATCTGGGAGGGAGGAAGGAAGGAACGAAGCGGAGGGAGTCGCGGGAGTGAAACAAGGGAGGGGCGACGGGGAAAGTGGAAGCGGGAGGGGGGAGGGGTTGGAAGGTGAAAGGGGAACGCGGAAGGGACCGTGGAAGGGGGACGGGGCGGGAACGGGAACGCATGGGAATGGACGTGCAGCGATAATTATTTTAAAAAATACCATAGCTATAATTGAAACACATTAAAATTTGTTAAAAATTTATAGAAATGCGTTTTCGTAAGAAAAATAGAAACAATCTGAGAATAAGGCAGAGGGGACACCTGAGGGGAACAGGGCGGAAACGGGAACGCTTTGAAAAGGTCATGCAAAGATAATTAAAAAAAAATAATAAAACTATAATTGAAACACATTAAAATATTTTTTGAATTTTTTTTTGTGAGGAAAATAAAAACCATATGAGAATAATGAATTAAAACATTTTTATACCGATTTCAATAATCTTAATCTTGAATACATATTAAAATGGCGTTACCGCGTAAATGAATTAATTTAAACATAATTAATATGTTGAATGCCTATTTTTTGCATGTTTTTTGTCTCCCCCGACATAAATACTAATTTTGCGTGATAATAAAGATAAATCTAACTGTTTGAATAAGAAATATTGCGTATTACCAGACGGCCGGCGTAGTGCAGCGGTAAGGCGCTTGACTAGCATTCCGAAGGTCGCGGGATCGAATCCCGGCGTGGCAAATAAATTTTATTTGATTAATTTGTATAATTCACAATTTATTCATTTAAAATAATATATAGTATATTTGCGGCACGTTCCAGAGTGGAAGATACTCTCAGTATCGCCCTGGTGTAAGACCACCATTCAGAATTGAAACGTTGCTTGAAATGGCTTCTGCCGTGTTTGGTGACCAGATCTGAATAGCCAGGTACTTCCCCACCTTCCTATTCCCTATCTCCTTCCCCTTCCCACTACCTACAGCTTCACAACATACCCCAATTGGGGATGCCATAGTCCCACTGGCTCCAGACGGTATTCATGTAAAAAAAGCGGCGTAATTCATAAATAATAAAATATTTTTCACAGAGTCAATAGTTATTGAGTTATAATTAAAATCCTGGAAAAACTCTTTTTTTTTCATGTTCTTTAGCTAAAACTCAAATCCCAACCATATTTTTGTTGGCGAAACTCGGATCACCCCACAACACATAAATGAGGAAAAAATCAGAACTGCACCAGAATTTATATCAAAAACTGCCTAATGACGGGACTTATTCTTAAATGTCAAACAAAGGCTTCATAAAAATACGGATTAACTGACAATTTCGAATCGAACTTCTAACTTTAATATGAAATGATAATCAACAAAACTGATTTCGACAATAAAAACTCTCGGAAAGGAGAACTGTGTTACAACCGAAAAATGAACACGCTGTATTACAAAGTTCCTTGCCATTTATAAAACAAAACTGAAACTTCATTGATAAAGATACTTAAAACTAATACTAACCGCTCTATTTCAGCACTGCTGCGTATGTATGATCTTTTGTCAATAGTTTTAGACATTTTGTTGTAATTTCGTTATTCAAAAACTCACTTGTAATACAATTAAATGCCTTTTGCTTCCTCGTAACACACCACAATAACAAAAACAATGTGAAGTAAACAAACAACATGGCGGCGCGGTATCGTGGATCGGCGTGCTGTGATTGGTCGATTGGTGGAGTTTGACTAATCTAGCCCGCAAATTTTATTTCGCGGCAACTGAGATTGAACTAAGAAGGAGTTTAACTTATTAAGAACTCACTTTTAGAATATTGTTGTGGACATTGACATTTTAAAAAGCTTGTAATTAATTGTATATGGCTCGTAAAACTATTTTTTATTTATCTAACGATGCGAAATTTTATCCTTAACATGATTGCATTTAAAACTCATTTTCGATAAAATGGTAGTTTGCACAATTAAGAACTCGGGCGACGACCTGATTCCTACCCACCCCTCATACCCTGTTCCTAAAAAGATCCCCCACACAGCATGCCTAAAGATGAAATAGGCTTAAAGGGTTTTTTTCCTCAGGGCCTCCTGTGTGGAGCTAATGTAAAAAAATATATATTTTAAGCAAAACAAATTGCGATCAGCAGAAGAAGTGAACAATCCAATTTCGTACCGTACAGATATTTGGGAAAAATCAACGTCCGGACGAGTCATAGTTACTATACATAGTTAAAGCCATTTAGACCAAAGTTTCAATTTTGAAGGTCTATCAACAGGGCAACATTGAGAGAGGTTTTCACTCTAAGAAGAGGTGCAAATAAACCATTTGTATTTTATTTTATTTTCATCGCGCGCAGGGTTGCAATCGTGTTCTTTGAACAAAGAAACTTCTCTCTGCCATGAACCATAATGGTTCGCTTATTTCGCTAGTGGTTAACTTATTTATTACAAACACGATTAACCTTTACTTAGTACCTTTATAATCACTGATTCCACGGCCCAAAAACTACATAAATGAGTACATGCAAGGTTTGCCGAGCAAGTATTATCACAACACATCTGCGCGGTAGATACACACTTCGAAGAGTAGGGTTGAAACCATCATACCACTATCTGCTGCCTTCAATTCTACGGCAGAGATTCGTGATAACATTATGTTGTGAACATGGAACCCTCTGTAAACAAGACCGAAATGTCTGCTAGCAACCACGGGCATATCTCCTATCTGTACATTGCACCATTACGGTCATTATAGCCTATTGAATTGGAGGAGTATCGGATATTTACTGAAACAAAGGTGGGACGCCTATATTATTATTGCGGTGTAAACCTAAACATAACGCAGTAGACAATGGAATAGTATAGATATATACTGAAGGTGTATGACGAGAGGCAGGGCTGTGAAATTTTGATAGAATTATTAATATATATTATATTTTAAACTATTTCCTTCAAGATTTGTGTCATATTTGTGGATGCCGTATGAAGTTCTGGGAAGAAAAATGTTATGATGGGTGGCTAGCAATGTAGGGTTTTTTGTTCAGAAGCGACGAACGTATAAATCCAAGACCAGATCTGGAAAACCCCGTCGTTTGAATATGAGCACCACCAAGTCGTTAAGTCACCAAACGTAGCAAACCAGGTTGGGCGCCCTATGGAGGTGTTGGTTATACAATAAATGGTTCCTGGCGATATCTTTATCCGCCTCCCCAAATTGAAATAAGACCCTTTTACATTTATTAAAACATATTATCATCATCGAGTAGGGAAAAATCGGTATATTAGAAGCAACGAAAATGAACATTTTGAAGTCAAAAACGCCGTTATTGAGTCATATTTCGCAATTCTTTCATGCTATATCACAGTCACCTTACCACGACACATTCACTATCGAGTTATTGCGTTAGATGACAGTATATAATATGAGGCCTTCAGCAAGCATTATGGAGGCGCTTTAGTTGAGTGGACACCAACATTAAAAAACCGCAAGGGAAAAAGTCAGATTGAAATTTCAGTAGGAAATGGTTTGTCAGTTTTCTACCTTCGAAACGGACCATTTTTTTCCAATATGTGAGAGAAACCATATTGATTGTCAAAGTCGATCAAAGTGAAATCGTGAAGACGTTAATTTTGTCATAAATCTGAATATTCCAATAAAATTTATGAAATAAACGCCAATCGCTGGAAGATCATTAGGAGTGAAAAAAATTATAAATTTTTTAACGCTTAATTAAAAAACAAATGCAGCAACTAATTCGCCAATTAACCATGCTCTTCATACTACAGATATATTTGTCTAAACTCTATATATTGACTTTTTTTCGATTCACTGCACAAATTTGAAAAGAGCATCATGTCAGTAATTTAAACTGTTCAATGCGCTTGATCCCTTCACACATCATCACTTCTCTCATCTACAGACATACTCACACATACACACACCCACTACCCGCTAATTATACCATGAAATATTACTTAATAGCTGTAAATTTTTCCCATCACTGTAATAAATGAACTGATTTTTTATGTTTATAAATAAATAGAATAAACGAAATTTTGGTGATCGTAAAAATATTTGTTCCATTAATTAATTAGAGGGTTCTCGCAACCCTATATTATTTTAACACGTAGAACCTGTTTTGTACGGGGCTTTGAACACAGACACAACCATTGACAGCTGTCCATGTTAAATAATACTATTGTCATAATAAGTTTCCTTTAATTATTATTTGTTTCACTGTTCAACGGTAAACTCGAAGGTTTCTGAAGCCGGAGATCGTTATCTTTTGAAGGCTATTTTATATTGTTGTGAGACAAAGTTGTGAAGGTTGTATTTAGAATTGAAAATTCATCCCCTATTATTTTAGTAGTATTTATTAGAAGGGTACCCGGTGTACTGTGCACGGTGTACACCTCGTGTGTTGAATTTGATATAATACTTAGTAAAAAATAATGCCATTTGTTTATACAATCTGAAATACCGTAAATGGTATTAATACTTTATTTTAACTTTATGATTAAAACCTCAAATTGTAATATTTAATTAAATGAAGACACTGTGAGCGAAACTCAACCGAAAATATGGAAATTGAAAAACCAGAAAAATATATCGGCACCTCTGAGACTTGAACCCAGGACCTCTCTGCATAAAGACAGCAGCCAATAAAATATGCGTTAAGAAAATGAAGATAATGTGGGTAGTTCTTAGTCGAAGTACGATACAGTTAAATGATGACCAAATTTGATACCGACACCTTGGCGCAGTGGACAGCGTGTTCGCCCGGAAAGCGAGAGGTCCTGGGTTCAAGTCCCAGATGTGCTAATATCTTTTTCAGATTTTTCTGTTTCCAGATTTACGACTGAGTTTCGATCACAGTGTCTTCATTTAATTAATATATTATTTGTGTTTACGTCGCTCTGGTAAAATGTGACTGTTGAAGCGCTGCTTGTATAAGACTTGTTTGGTGCTAGATCTTAACAACCCAGGAACTTCTTCACCTTCACCTCCCTCTTCCCCAACTCCTTCCCCTCCTTTTCATTTTAGGATTCAAATGGCGCCGACGCCTCAGGGAACCATTTATTCGGTAACCAACACTCTTGCCATAGATCACCCGAGTGATTCGCTGCGTTTGGTGACTTAGCAGGGGTGCCCGGTTTATGCGGTGCGATTTGTCTAAGTTTTAGGGGCTGGTGCTTTTGCCCGCACTGAGTGGCGGACCGGATCGGGAGAGACAGATTGTGGGGAATCTTTTAACATTTAGTCGGACTCTCTCTAGACCCATCGCCTTGCATCGCGGTGGAATGGATAGATTCAAATGCTCGTCATTCCTGAATACAATGACCCCCATATTCCGTTCCACCCCACATGCTTGTTTCCTATTCTGACCATCCCTTTCTTCCTTCCCTCCAAAAGACTTCCCACACTGCAACCGCAAATATGACAGGCGACGGGGGAAATTATTTTTCTCACAAACTTCCAATATTGGGTTCATGTAAAAAAAATATTATTTTAAAAACATTATAAAATTCGTTCATTTAACCCTAGATCACAAACCTTCGTCGAATCGACGACGCAGGATTAAAAAAACCGCAATAACTTTTGCGCGCGCGACCGTAATTCTTTCATACTCAGGCTAATCTCAATCGGCCCGTTACTTCTGCGATAGACGGTAGTGCGGACGATGGGGGGAGTCCACGAGCGCCAATTCAACAACCATGGCTCGTCGCATCGACGAAGGTTAGTGATAACGTGACTTTTTACTTTTGCTAGATTTTCTCCAAATTTTTATTAGTTTCTCGATTTTCACCAAAATTTTTATTTTATTAGTTAATTCAAATCTTTGTTTTTGATATTCAAATAGTATTTTTTCAAAATTTAGTTAAAACTAATTCAAATACCAAATTTAAAATGTAACAATTGTTGATTTTGGATGAAGACTATGATCTCATTCATAATATAAATAAACACTGTTTATTTATTTATTTATTTCAAAACATACGGCACAACATGTGCCATTGACATTATTATATTTATATATATTATAATACAATAACATAAGAAAGTGACATATAAATGTAAAGTTAAATATAAAAACAAAGGGTAAAAGAAAGGAGTTAAGGTAATGAGTAGTAAATAGAATTATGATGTATAAAATGAAAGTATAAAGTAAAAGTGTAAACTATAAAATATAAAGTATAATGTAAAAGTAAAAAGTTAAGATAAAAAGTTGAAAGGCAGGAAATAATATAAACTATAAGTTACCTTTGTAAATAATATAAAGTACAAAAGTTATAAATATAAAAAAAGTATGACAAGTAAACAGTAATAAATGCTCTTAGGAGCCAAATATTGAAGATAACCAAAATTAAAAAAATATATATATAATAAATAAAAGGAAGGTATTACGGAGTATACAAAGCGATATGAAAAATAGGTACCTATGATATGTTTCTAAGCCATAAGTATAAGAGTGCATACTGGTAGGACATAATATTATGGTTACATGATTATACTTATTATTTATTATGTAGTACTAGCAGATAAATTTTGTCTAATGCATCTTTTGTATGATGACAGACTTTCGGCATGATCGATATGAGCAAATTCATTACCTAAAGTGTGTAAACGATGTATTATTGAATTTTGTTCTGCATTACTGAGAGTGTTGTTGCAATAATAAGGTGTTTTGAGTCGAGTTGTTCTACTAGGTACATGATAATTTATTAACGATACCAATTCAGGGGAGTCAAACCAGTTATTGTTTATTTTAAATAAAAAAAATAAGATCATTGAGTATTCTTCTATCTTTTAACGATAAGAGTCGCATTTTTTGTAATAGAGAATCATAGTTTATGTCATCCGCAGGAATTCCTAATTTGAAATTAATTGATCGGAGAAATTTGCGTTGGATTTTTTCAATGGAGTTTGCGTGGCTTTTGTAGAGAGGGTTCCATATGGGGGAATTATATTCCAAAAGACTCCTAACCAGAGTTGTATATAGTAATTTAAATGTATGAATGTTTTTGAAATCTTTACATAGTCTTAGAATGAAACCCAGCATTTTCATAGCTTTATTAGTAATGATATCAATGTGGTTGATAAATAGTAGTTTAGTGTCGAAGGTTATTCCGAGGTCCCTTATTACGGGTACTGACATTAAACTGTGATTGTTAAGTGAATAACTGTATTTGATGGGGTTTTTTATTCTAAAGAAACTCATGATTTGACATTTTTTAATGTTAAGTGTAAGTTTGTTAATGGTACACCATTCTGCGAATTTTACAAAATTGGATTGAAGGGACAAGCAGTCGTATATATTTTAAATGATTTTATAAATTTTCATGTCATCAGCAAATAATAATATGTTAACATCAGAGAATATGGAAGTGACATCGTTTATAAATAGTATAAACAATATTGGACCAAGGTGCAAACCCTGAGGCACACCACTAGTTGCTTCAAATTCGTAAGACAAGTGTTCTTTAATAGAGACAGTTAGTACACGTTTTGATAAATAATTCCTAATCCAGCATAATAATTTACCACTTATTCCTAGTTTAGACAATTTATTTATAAGAATTTTAATGCAAACCTTATCAAAGGCTTTACTAAAATCCGTATAAATTGAGTCAACTTGTTCTCTATTAGCAAGAGCACCTGAGATAAAATTTTCGTACAGTGTAAGGTTAGTTAAAGTAGATCGTCCAGAGATAAAACCATGTTGAAATGATGAGATATTAAATTTTATGGAAGAACATATTTTTCGAAGAATTAACTTTTCAAAAAATTTTGGTATCGACGATTGTATGCATATTGGTCTGTAATTTTCAACTAAAGACTTGTCTCCGCTTTTAAATATTGGAGTGAGAAAGCTATTTTTCCATAATTGCGGGAACTTGCCTGATAAAATTGATTGATTAAATAGTAGGTACAGTGGGTAAGAGACACTAGCCCCACAGTTTTTAAGAAATACGGGGGGAATTTTATCTGGCCCTGAGCAAGATTTAGGTTCCAGTAGTTTGATACATACTGCAATTTCTTTAATCTCAATATGTATCTGAGATAGTTGTAAATTTATATCTGACTCGAAGTTTGGAATGTCATCATCAGGGATATCGGTTTCATACACATCCTTAAAAAAGTCTGCAAACAAATTGACAATTTCATTGATTTTACAGGAAGTTTTCAGTTTGTAGTGCATAGTTTCAGGTATGCCAAGGTTATTATTATTTTGGGATTTACAATAGTTAAAAAAATGTTTTACATTGTTAACAATCGAAAATTCAACATTCTTAATATAATTATTATAACAAATGTTTGATAATTTATTACAATCTTTTCGAAACTTGCTGAAAATTGTAAAATCAGAAAGACTTTTTGTTTCTTTGTATATTTTATGGGCTTTTTTCTTCTGTTCATTAATAATAAAAAGAAATATGTGCCTGTTTTGTTTAATAAAACCCTTAAACCCCCTTTATTAAGTTCCGTAGTCGAAACGACGAAGGTTTGTGATAAGCTTCGAAAAATAAGGTTAGTGATCTAGGGT
This sequence comes from Limnephilus rhombicus, assembly GCA_929108145.2. NCBI lineage: Eukaryota > Metazoa > Arthropoda > Insecta > Trichoptera > Limnephilidae > Limnephilus > Limnephilus rhombicus. The sequence goes on along the minus strand of OV815288.1, from coordinate 30,536,087 downwards.
TAAATCCCACTAATATTTTAAACGCGAAAGTTTGTATGGATGTATGTGTGTTTGTTACTCTTTCACGCAAAACCCAGAAAATTGATTTTAATGAAATTTTACAATAATATAGCTCATACATCAGAATAAAATATAGTCTATAATTTATAAAGCTAGCTATGAAGGGGACGCGGGAGGGGAGCGGGGACGCATTGGAAAGGTGATTCAGGGAGAAACAATGTATTTATTTGAATATGGCATTGCAACGCATGGCGGGAACCAGCTATTACATTTATAAATAGTGGGTATGAACTACAGTAGTAGTTATAGAGATAAAGCCTTTTAATGGCAGCTTCATTGATGCTAAATACGTCAACATCTGAATTGATTATGTTCAATAGCAAGATTAAGCTCCCCCCGATACGACCATTGATAAGTTAGTCCTGCAGGCTGAGAGATAACCATCGGGATGCTGTTGAATCTGGCACCAGACGGTTAGGAGAAGTTAGGACATACGGTATTAATTATATGCACATCTGTTCCCGAGAAGCATAGCCCGCTAGACAAACCCTGCTTTGCCAGACAAACCATTTAAAAACGTAGGCTGTTTTTTAAAATAAAGATAATATTCACAAGCCCGCTAGACAAACCCTGCTTTGCCAGACAAACCATATGGTCCAAAATTTCCAAAGTCCAAAATTTGAAGAAATGAGTTTTTGATGCAGACTTGAAGTAAATTACCACGTTTATCAGTGGAAGAAAGATACAAGTCCGAACATGAAGAAAAATAGGATTTTTAAAAATGTATACGGATACGATGCAACAATTATCTTAGAAGCAGAAAGATGTACATGGACTTGAATCTTTATGATTTAGTTGCATTTTGAGTATTATGACTCAAATCCATTTGCATCCTTCTGTCTCTAATATTACTAAGCTTTCTATGGAAGTAAACAATTTTCGAACATTGATCCTTTCATAATACACCACATGTCATAACAAAATATTCCATTTCATTTTGAAGCAGAAGGGCCCAAGTCCGTGTTTTTTTGTATCGTTATTTTTAAAACAATATTTTTAAAGACTTTACATATAAAATGTTTCGTTTTATTGGCTTGTTTTTAAAACAAAACTAATTGATTTAATAATTACCTTTTAATTATCTATCCGAAGCATGGATATCTGAAAAAGTTATGAGACCATGAAAAAAAAGTTTTTTTGCTCTCCTGATCATTTACCTTTTTGGACTTGCATCCATATTATGCTTTCCGAGTATGGATATATATTTGTACATTTTTACGTAGTCAAATGCATTAATGTAAATATCTCTCAAGAGTCCCAGCTGCTCCCGTCTGGAACCAGTGAGACTATGGCATCCCCAGTTGAGGTATGTTGTAAGTCTGAATGTAGTGGGGAGGGGAAGAAGATGGGGAAGAGGAAGGTGGGGAAGATCTAGTCGCCAAACATGGTTGAAGCCTTTCAAGCAACGCTTCAATTCTGAATGGTGGTATTATACCAGAGCGATACTGAGAGTTTCTTCCACCCTGGAAGGTGCCGCAAATATACTATTGAATATATATGTATAAATTATAATTTATATAAACAAATTAATTGTGAAATATCACAAATTAATCAAATAAAACGTTTGAAAGATTCAATCCGGTGACCTTCGGATTGTGAGTCAAAAGTCTTACCCCCTCGACCACGGAGACCGCTATCATGCTTTGTACGTATTGTTTTGTATCAGTAAACGAAGAACCGGTAGATGCACTATTTTAGCCATAAGCTGTTATAATGTTACGTTTATCTTGTCTTTGTTAGAAGTATTTTATTATTTATTTATTTATTAAAATACAATACAGAATATAGTATATTATATAAAGCATTGTACTCCCAAGAGTTAATAAACTCATTGCGGGAATGATACGCATTACATGAAACATATAGCTGTATGTATTAAGTGGACATATCATAGGACATACACAACATTATTATTTCAGATAGTCATTCATAAAATGAAGTTTGAGCATGTTAGTTTGGGTCTTTTTACATTGACTTGCACATTTGATCTCGTTGGGTAGTTGATTATATTTTGTGTAAGCTATGTATTCTAGGGATCTTAGTCCATATTTTGTTGATTTGATTTTTGGTATATGAAGTTTGTTGTGATTTCTTGTGTTGTGTTGGTGTACGTCGCAATTGTAATTGAGTTTAGTGTTGGAATGTGCCGAGTGTTGAATTACTTGTAATATAGTTTTTGTTATTTCAAAAGTGGGAATGGTGTTAAAAGGAAGTATTTGGGTGTTTCTGTAAATGTCTTTGACGTGTGTATCCCAAGGTAGACTGAATATATTTCGCAGGGCTCTATTTTGGATGACTTGGACTTCTGAAATCATTTTTTTTGTAGCAAATCCCCAGATTCCGGCAAGATATATTAGATGTGAGTGAATCATAGCATGGTAAATCGATCTTAATAGAGAAGGAGGAAGTAACCCGCGAAATCTATATAAAACACCAGTTATAGGAGTAATTTTGGATAGAACATGTTTAAATTGGTGATTCCATGTGAGTTGTGAATCAATGAAAAGGCCAAGATATTTTGTAACATCAGCCCTTTCAAGGCGGTTATTATCAAGACTTATATTAAGACTTACATTTTTTTTATTTGCAAACAATATGTAATGTGTTTTTCTTATGTTTAGGCTAAGTTTGTTTAATCGCAACCAGTTTGCCAGGCAAGCTATATCCCTTTCCATTTCCTTTTCTAGTTCGTTTAAATCATTATTGTGATAAAGAATCACTGTATCATCTGCATAAAGTTGTATTGTACCCTTAAGTCCCCATTTAGTAATATCATTTATATATATTAAAAATAGTAATGGTCCAAGTACGGAGCCCTGAGGCACACCACATTTTATCGTTCCCATGCTGCTTGTCCCTTTTCCAACAAAGGTCTGACAGTGTCGGTTAGAGAGGTAACTACACAGTAACTTCAGGGGAGTGCCTACTATGCCTAGGTGTTCTAACTTCTTTAGTAGTATCCCGTGGTCAACCGTATCGAAAGCCTTTTTTAAATCTATAAATAAGCCTGCAGTATGCTTACCCTGGTCTATATGTTTTTGGAGGGCATATACAAAATCGAAAGCAGCACATTTTGTGTTAGATTGGTTTCTGAATCCATACTGTTGGGATGCGAGTAAATTGTTTGATAAGAGATATTTAGTGAGCCTAAGCTTAATAACCTTTTCAAAAACTCTAGAGAAAACAGAGAGGATGGATATAGGACGATAATTAGAAGGATTTTTTTTGCAATCATCTTTGTAAATCGGAATTATTTTTGCTATCTTTAGTTGATCTGGGAAGATTCCACTATCCAGGGATTGATTAATAAGAAAAACAAGGTGGTCAGCTAATACATCTTTGCAAAAGTTCAGGTGCACGGGTGTAATTCCATCTAAACCTGGAGATGCATTAGACTTTAGTTGAGAGATGATACTGAGAACTAGTAAGGTAGAGGTAACGTAATAAGAATTTGTTCAGCACCCTCGAGGTGATTTTTCACAAAGACAGCGCTATACAAATCATCCAAATATTGTTATTGTTATTAACACTCCCAAATCCACGATGCGATTATAGTTTACAATGCTCTTTAAAACATCAATAACTCCTCAAATGCTTCAATCATTAAATCAACATTTTAGGTATTCCTAAAAAATATATTTTTGCATCCGTAAAAAATATTTCAAAAATTGTGACGATTCTGTAAAAAATAATAAAAAATGTTTTCCTAAAAGTCGTCACATTTGTATGTCAGATGAGACAACAAATTTTAAATTTCTATGGGAATAACAGAGAAGACAAAACATTAATTCATTCCAACCTCGTTAACCTACGTCCAATATTACGATCTCCTTTTAGTTATGTATGACAAAAAGAGATGTAAAATAAAACGTTTAAACCTTTTGCCTATCTGTAGAGATTATTTTACTTCTTAAAGTTGACATCATAATACGTTTGTCGTCGCTTTCTAGTGCATTAATTTGAAATGTCTGAAAACAGAGATGACAATATTAATTATCTTGCTGCAAAAAAACGTGGGTTGCTTGACATTCCGTTTTCATTAAAAAAAGAGCCACAAAAAAATAAGGAACCACATCGGAAGGTTCGGCCAACCGACCACCTGATCCTCAAACCAGAGTCATTTTTTAATCCCTTTCTGCGTATTTCCTTAAAATTAACGACTAAATGTTACGATTGTAGACAATCAGATGACGGGGGATGTTTTTTGTTTAGTTTCATGGGTTTTGGGTTATTTTTGCAGGGTCATGCCACATTAGTTCAAAAGTAATAAATGTTTATTTAATTTCATTTTATTTTTATCAAATAATCTCTTCGTGGAAGACTTGATTAAGACAATGACAATGCAGTGCCTTTTTTACAATAGCTCCACTCAGGAGGCCCTGAGGAAAATAATTCCCCTCAGGGCCTATGTCATCCTTGGGGATGATGTGTGAAGGGTCTTTTTAGGAAAGGAAGGTTAGGAAGTTCTGACAAGGAAAAGGATACGAGGGGTGGGTAGGAATCTGGGTGTCATTGTGTCCAGGAGTGACGGACGTAAGAATCCATCTCTTCCACTATGGTGTAAGGCGATGTTCCGAGAGAGTGCAGATGGAGAAGTCAAAGGGACTCCCTCAACCATTCTCTCCCGATCCGGCTTGCCATGCAGTTGGTAGGCAGATGCATCCGCCGCCAAAACCTGAACAAATCTCTACCCACAAACCCGGGCACCCCTACTAAGTCACGAAACGTAGCTAACTACTTGGAATGACCTTTGGAAGAAGTGTTGGTTATCCAATAAATGGTTCCCGGGGCGGCGGCACCCATACCCACTTCCCAAATTGAAAAGTAAGGCATTGAACTGGCGAAGGTAGGATAATTGTTGAAATGCTCTTTTAATGAGGTTTCTGATATGTATGTGTTGTAAGACCATATAGTTACTTTATAGGTAGAGCCATGTTAATTTATGGAGATCTGAAAGGGATACAAGGCCGATAAAAATTATAATAATTTCCCCCTTTTTATAGCGCCGTTTAGTGATAAAGTCACGACGGTGACCGGACAACTCAGAATGAAACCAACTCAGAAGCACCTCAGAAAGGTCATTAAGAGTGATGATAAAAAAAATTAAAAAATTGGGTAAATAGGTTAAGTTAAGTTAGGGTTACCGGCTATTTTAAAATTATTTTTTCATGGCTTTTAATGACCTTTCTGAGGTGTTTCTGAGTTGGTTTCATTCTGAGTTGACATGGAACCAGTCACGACAAGTGTACTTGATGGATGGGATTAAAAGGTACGCTTATTTAGTTAGGGAAATCAAAAAGGAAGATATGACGCGAAGTGAATAATAGCCAAGTAAGTCATGGCATGGTCAAGTTAATCGAATACTTTCAGTCGGACCACCACGCCAAGAGACAGAATAATAGAAATATACAGATAAATCATTTAAAAAAGAGCACGTTTGAATGTATCTCTTACCTAGCGGTAGTCCTCCGATAGAGCGCACCGTAACGCAACCAAGCATCTATTTATTCAGATATATCTGGATGAGTATTAGACGATTTAAGAATGCGAATGAAGCAAGGAGTATTTGTCGAGATAGAGGGTTTTGGTGGTATATCCTCTCTGCTGCATGATGTAGTTTCGGAATCGAAGACAATACTTCATCCAAAATACGATTGTAAACATAACTGCACCACCATAAAACTCTTGTGAGGGTCGGATGCAATATTAAGAATCTTACCTACCTATTTTATTACCAAAACTACCCCCATAAAATAATTATTTTAAAAAGGGACTTTCTTTCCATTGAAACAGTAGCAATGTGACGTCCTTACAAATGATTATTACATGGAAGGAAGTAGAAATAAATATAAATGGTTAGGTTTCAATGAATTAAAGGTACCCTTTGCAATGAATGTTAGGATTTTTAGAATATTTTTTTAAAGAATTAATTTTTTTTACTATTTTAGAACGCTTACTGTCTTTGTTTAACTTGCTATTTCGATCATCTTCTAAAATGCATATTTTTCATAATAACGGCATGCCGCCGCCCCGGAAACCGTTTATTGGACAACCAACACTTCTGCCATAAGTGACCTCAAGTAGTTTGTTACTTTTTATGACTGAGCAGGGGTGCCCAGATTCATGGGGTAGGTTTGGTTCTTGATCTTGGCGGCGGGTACGTCTGCTTACCAACTGGCTCTGCGTGGCTCGTCGGGTCGGGAGAGACTGGTTGGGGGAGACCTTTTGACCTCTCCAGCAGGAAGACCTCTCCCCAAAGATGACATAGGCCCTGAAGCGAATTATTTTCCTCAGGGCCTCATGTGTGAAGCTAATGTTAAAAAAATACTGTATGTCTGCACTACAGTGCACTCCACAGCTAAAGTTCTTATTGTTTCGTATAGTACTAGATGTCGCGTGGTCGCTATTTTACAATTTAATGTAGATTTACTATAGACGAATGCATTATATAATAGGTAGGTAAATATAATAACAAATTCTTTTTTTTGCTTTTTTGTAAAAAATCTCTTACATCTATATTTTTACTTATATTTTGTTATGTTAAACACGTCGGATTAATGTTTAAATAAGAATTTACCTAATTGGTTTTTGTTGTTATGTTCCTGTGAAATAAATGTTTTTAATTTGCTATGTAAACTATTTCCACTCAAAAAAGTAAATTTTATCCTAATGGTTATCTTCAAATTTTCTGAAAAATGTTAAAACATATGAGTATTATAAAAAATACTAGTATGCAGTTCACACCGGTAGAAGCGTAAACTTCCGAAAAAAGAGTCTGAAGGCTACGAAGCACCGCATAAAGAGGAGACCGAATATTCTAACCCATTCTATATAAATGCTATACACAAAGCACTCTTTTCAGGGTGAATTGCCTAAAACCAAAAAAAAAAAATGCTATAGATGCAATTGTTTGTCTCTTTGTAGTGTCGCTTTTTCGTTTCATCCAGTTTCAAATCACAACCGTGCTAAAGAAGTTTTCACTTCAAAGTAATTGTAAAATTATTTTTTTCGTGGTTTGCTTATTGTTTCTTTTTCGTTTCATCCAGTTTCAAATCACAACGGTGCTAATGAAGTGTTAACTTCACAGTAATTATAACATTATTTGTTTCTTGGTTTGCTTATTGTTTTTTTGTGTCGCTTTTTCGTTTCATCCAGTTTCAAATCACAACGATGCTAAAGGAGTTTATCACTTCAAAATAATTATAAAATTATTTTTTTCGTGGTTTGCTTATTGTTTCTTTTAGTTATGCTTTTTCGTTTCATCCAGTTTCAAATCACAACGGTGGTAAAAAAGTTTTCACTTCAAAGTCATTATAACATAATTTTTTTCGTGGTTTGCTTACTGTTTTTTTTAGTGTCGCTTTTTCGTTTCATCCAGTTTCAAATCACAACGGAGCTAAAGAAGTTTTTCACTACAAAATAATTACAATTTTTTTTCGTGGTTTGCTTTTGCATAAAACTGTAAAAAAAAAAAAATTCGAGTGTTCTTTAAGTATGTATTGTATTTTTCTTGTAATGTAAACATACGCAACTAGTGTTAAAACCATTCAATCTGGTATTAACTTAGATCAGCAAACATAAAAAGCTCTTCACGATTAAGTATTTTTTGTAAATGTATTTAAAAAATGATAGTCGGTCGGTGTCAGCCCTTACTAGTACCTAGCGCATTCCACATGTGGCTTTCTGAAACAATGGTTCTATTCTGGAGGCTAGCGTGACCCTAGGCGGTCGCTGTCTCACAGCCGGCCCGCCTTGTTGGGCGTTTCAAATTATATTTGATTATTTATTATGAATGATAATTTTTTTAATATTTCAGTTTTAGGACACAAAATCAATATTTTTTTCTTACAATAAATTAATATAAGCCAAATAAAAAAATAATCACAACAATATTTTTACAAAAAACCTGAAATAATTTCCAAATCTCATAGAGTAACGCTGTGTTACAAGACGGTTTGTCGAGGGTATTTTTAGCATGGTATGGGAAAGGTTAATACAATATTTTGAACAGTTGAAAACACGTAAGTATAAGGCGTCATCCGCATATTTTTCTTCTTCTTTTTCATTCTGTCCGTCCAACGGACGTTGGCTATCATGTTGGCTATGCGGACTTCGTCTACTGCGCCCCGGAATAGCTCTACAGTTAGTAGACTGGCCAAACCACTGTCTCAGATTTTTCAGCCATGAGTTTTTCCTTCTTCCAGGGCCCCGTCTTCCGGCAATCTTTCCCTGCCTTATGAGATACAAGATCTCATACTTCTATGGATGTCTCATTTGGGAGGCGGTAATGGGTACCGCTGCCCCGGAAACCATTTATTGGATAACCAACTACTCTGCCATAGGTCACCCCAAGTAGTTCGCTACGTTTGGTGACTTAGAACGGTTACCCGGGTTCATGGGTGAGGTTTGTCCAGGACTTGACGGCGAATGCGTCTGCCCACCTGCTGCGTGGCGGGCCGGATCGAGAGAGTCGGGTTGAGGGAGGCCTTTTAACCTTTCTAGCCGGACTCTGGCGACCCACCGCCTTGCACCGCAGTTGGAGGGATGGATTCATGCATCCGTCACTCCTGGACACACTGACCCAGATTTCTCCCACCACTCATATCTTTTTCCTTCCCAGAACTTCCTATCTTCCCTTCCTTAAAAATACCCTCCACACAGCATCCCCTAAGATGACCTGCGCCCTGAGTGAAATTATTTTCCTCATGGCCTCCTGTGTGGAGCTATGTAATAAAAAAAATCATGTCTTATTGAAGTATATTGAAGTTTTCGGATTTTAATTGTTTTAATAACATGTTTTTCTTTAATCACCCTAACCATAACATTTTCATTCGTAACCCTGTCGATCCATCTTATTTTTAGTATTATTCTGTAGATCCACATCTCGAATGCTCGAATATTTTTTCAATAAACCGTATTGTCAATACAGTAAGTGTTTGTAGGCCAAGCTTTGCGACATAAAAAATTTCGCCCGCAATAGTGAACCGAGACTCTTATGAACCCAGAGCAAAAAAAAATTAAGAGTCATTATACGCGAGCTTTGTGTCAAGCTTTCAAGATTTGAAAAATTGCATTCCGAGTGCACTTGAAGTGTCGCGTACTCACTGTGTAGTGCACTCCTTAAATGCGTTTTATTTTATTTTTATGTTGACTCCTTTTGAAAAGGATGTAGTCTTTGATAATGCGCCCCTCAATGTGCGGGTTACCTATACATTTCCACTAATATTTTTAATCTATTTTTCTTACATGAGGCACACAGTAGGCTCTGAAAATAATTATTTCTCTCAGTCATCTTTGTGGATGACATTTGGATTGCCTTCTTGAGGAGACGAAGAAGTAAAAATGGATATCTAAGAGATCTGATGAAAATAGACATTACTTAAATATCACAAAATGTTAAATAGTTAGATTTTCACGAATAAAAAATCCAGTGATCTTTAATTACTACATTGATAACAATACTCTTTTCTTTTTTTTTACATGTATACGGCACAAGAGTCCCAACCGCTCCCGTCTGGAGCCAGTGGGACTATGGCATCCCCAATTGGGGTATGTTGTGAGGCTGATGGTAGTGGGGAGGGGAAGGAGATAGGGAAGAGGAAGGTGAGGAAGTACCTGGCTTTTCAGATCTGGTCACCAAACACGGCTAAAGCCATTTCAAGCAACGTTTCAATTCTGAATGGTGGTCTCACACCAGGGCGATACTGAGAGTATCTTCCACTCTGGAACGTGCAGAAAATATACTATATAATTTTTTTAAATGAATAATTGTGAAATAACACAAATTAATCAAATAAAATTTATTTGTCACGCCGGGATTCGATCCCGCGACCTTCGGAGTGCCAGTCAAGAACCTTACCACTGGACTATGCCGACTCTTGAGACATTAACAGAAATTAAAGACTTAGGCATCACTTTTCAATCAAATCTTTCATATGTTAACCACATAACAGAAATCTGTAATAAAGGCTTAAAAATGATGGGTTTTATAAGTGGCTTACTATAAATTTTAACAGTTTAATACACTTTTAAATTTTTAAAAGTGTATTAAACTGTTATATTTTGCCTATTTAAGAAGTCAACTTAAGTACAATTCTCCCGCCTGAAACCCACATTATAATATATATGTACGAGCTGTTGAAAGAATACAAAACAATCGAAATCTTAAAATGGGTGTTCCTGCAATTATTTTGAACTCCAATCTCTGTTAAATAATATGAATAATATGCTCAAATTGTCAGACCGAAGAATTTTCACCGACTTGGTATTTCTACATAAAATTCTAAATGATTAACCAATAATAATATCACCTGACACCTTTACTATAAAAATTGCAATTCTTTTGTTAAGATAGCTAAATTTGTCAAGTCAGTTTTTTCACAGACCCAACGGTATTTTCATTTTTTTTCTCCAGAAGTAACTAAAGTTTCCAGACTGGGAGTGGTTATTAAATTTAAATGCAGGGGCACTTGCGAAACAGGATCGGATGTTGTAAGTATATGCAGGTCCTGTACATAACGTCCAGCTTTTGAGAGGCTAGCTTGACTTTGACTTTGACGAAGCCACCGAATCTGAGCTGGTTACTTAGAATTACACAAAGCATATCAATGGAAGGCTTTTTGGGAAAATTGCTTCCGTGTAAGGAGACTAGATTGTCATTTCGGTATAGTGCGTTTTCATACCTCGACAAAATATCCTACGGACAAAACATCCTCCAAAAAATATTCACTAAAACCTAACCTGACCTTATTTTACATTTTATTTTTTTGAACAATAATAATAATAATTATTATTTTATCATGAGCTCCACACAGGAATTCCTGAGGAAAATGATTTCCATCAGGGCCTATATCTTTGGGGATGCTGTGCGGAGGGTTTTTTTTAGGAAAGGAAGGAAAGGAGAGTTCTGGGAAGAAAATTGGTTTAAGGGGTGGGTAGGAATCAGGGGTTCAGTGTGTCCTGGTCATCCACCTCCTAGACCCAGACAAACCTCACCCCATGAACCCGGGCACCCCCGCTAAATCACCAAACGCAGCTATCCACTTGGGGTGACCCATGGCAGAGTTGTTGTTCATCCAATAAAGGTTCCCGGGGCGGCGGTACCCATTTCCGCCTCCCAAATGAAATGATTCAATAATATAATTAAGATCCCTGAGACGTATATGTTGTAAAACCATGTACTTTCGCGCCCGAGAAAGACATTGCACGACCAAGTGAATCAGATACTTGAGTCGGGCCATGTCAAGAGTCAGAACAATAGAAGAGCATGTATGAGACGATGCATGAATGTGAACGAGGCAAGAAGTGTGTTCCAAGACCGAGTTGTTTGGCGGTCCGTCATCTCTGCCTACCCTTGCGGGGAAACGGCATGATGGTTAATTAGTTAGTTAATTTATTGTCTTTGCAGATGTCTGTATTATTTGTGTCCCACTTTACTATTTTTGAACCAAAATTTATTTTTGTTCTACTTTTTGATTAGGTTAGGTTAGTTTTTTGTAGATATTTTGTTGCGGGATGTTTTGTCCGTAGGATATTTTATCGGGTATATTTTGTCGCGGGTTGAAAAGTCGTGGAACCTGTCATTTAGATCCCCTTTAGACATGATTGGGTCTTTAAAACATTAAATTCTACGATTTGTCTCGTCACGTCCCTACAGAAGCAACTTGGCGAATTAATTTCGCCTTTGGTGTTCTTGTTAACGTGGAAAACGTAGAATGAAGACCTTCAACTAATATATTAATAGAACGGTTGATGATTTTAACGAAGAAATTAAAACATTTAAATTTTATTTCGTAATCACCGAAATACACAATTTAAATTGTTTGGCAAAAACATTTCGTATTGAAGTCTCGGTGGTATTAAAACACATTATTTCGTTTAGAGTGAAATAAAAGGGCGGAAAGCTTCCAGGAATAAAGATGTTTGTTTCTACCCAGATTCAAATTTTTAGAAATGGGAAAAATAGTGAAAAGCTAAATTTTTCTTCGTAAGAAATTCTTATTTGACACGGGTTGAAATTGAACATTTAAAATCAGTAATTTTTAAGAGGGGCTTGCGTGATATTTTGAATAGCATTTCTCTTTTAACATCCCAGTATAATAAACTATATTTTATGAAAATCAATTTTTTTATGGGATAACCGAAAAAGAGTTCCGCACTGACCGAGCCAACATATTACAAAATCTATATAAATAAAAATGAATCGCCGAAATGTATGTAACATCCGAACGACTGCACCGAATTGGATAATTCTTTTTTTTGTGTTCGTTATTGACAGGACAAGATTTGTATAAAAGTAATGTAAGCTCTGGATTATGAAATTTGTATTAAAAAAATTGCAATAGGTGGCACGCGAGCTGTTTGAAAACTAAATGAATGGAATGCTGGAGGGGAACCAGGGAGGGGGGGGGGGGGGGAATCTGGGAGGTTGGAGGGGAACTCGGGGGGGGGTTCGCGAGACTAGGGAAGGGGACACGGGAGAGGAAAGGGAGGCGGAATGGGAACGGGAAGAATGGGAAAGGACACGCAGGGGAAACAATTTCTTTTTTAAATGGCATAGCAACGCATGCCGGGTCCCAGCTGGTTTATTTAATATTTTTTAACGCCCTGACGGGCTTTTGCATGATTAGTGAATGATACAGAGACAAAATCTATAATCTATATATATATTTTATTTTTTTTTTACATTAACTCCACACAGGAGGCCCTGAGGAAAATAATTTCCCTCAGGGCCTATGTCATCTGGGATGCTGTGTGGAGGGTCTTTTTGAGGAGAGGAAGGAATGAACATTGGTCTTGAAGAGACCCATGTTGTAGGAAGGAGGAAACACAGAGGCCGGCAAATCATTCCGCAGCCGAGCTGTTGAACATAAGAACGAGTCGAAGAAACGACCCGTTCTCATGTGACTAATGTCAACTGTGTACAAATGTTGGGCACGCGTTTGGCGTGTTTCCCGACTATGCACCGGTGCCGAAGGGATCAATGATGCTAGTTCCTCGGAGCATCTTCCATTGTAATACCGGTAGAACAAGGATAGCATTCCCACCCGACGCCTGTGCTCTAAAGATTGCAATCAGTCTGTTAAGATGGGAGAATCTATCAAACGGACCGCCCGTTTCTGCACAGAGTCGAGGGTATTTTTCAGGTATTTTGGAGCTCCAGACCAGAGGTGGCTGTCAAATTCAACCGTGGGGCGCACTTGCGATTTGTACAGGGTTAGCAGTTGTGTACTTTTAAAGTATCTATGATGTATGTATGAAAATCAAAATATGCTTGCTTGGGTGTAGGTATATATATATGAGTATATGAGATGTCTATGTATTGCATTAAGCATAGGAAATATTTGAAACTTTCAAAATGCTTTCTTTAAGCCCCCGCGAAGATTTCTGGATTACTTCAACCACGTGACAATACATCTAAAAAGTTTTTTTAATTATTACAAAAAGTCTTACGAAACTGTCCAAAATGTCAAAATTTGAGAATAACATTTTGCAAAACAATGACTGGTAAATAAAAATTCAATTTTCGAAACTCTTTAAATTAATTAATTTATTCGATTACATTGGAAAGCTTCATCGCAATCGGATGAATGGTATAGGAAATAATGAGGGAATTTTAATTCGAATTTCATAACGCCAGATCTCGCCATTATATGTAGAAACCTTCGCGGGCGTATGTACAAGATCTCCCCAAAGTTTCATCGGAATCAGATGAATGAAACAGAAAGTAATAAGGGAATTTGTTTGCAAATTCCATAAAGCCAGAGCTCACCATTATATACAGAAGTCTTAACGTGCACGCGCACAACTACTAACCAAAGTTTCATCACAATCGGCTAAATGGTATAGGAAAGAATGAGGAACAGACATAGAAATTTACGTTTTTATATTTATATTCTACCACGAATTGTCGATATCAAAAATAGAAATATTGAAAATAAACTCATCCTGAGATTATCATTTTTGTTTGTTAAAGTAAAGTTTTTAAGACAAGATTTTTATGCATAGCACAAAGGGTAACAATTATTATAAGCAATAATTATCAGCCTGAAACACTCATCCACATTGAAAAATCTTCCGAGAAAAGATACATGACGCCAACGGGACTTGAACCCGTGCCCTTCTGTTCAAGTGGTTAATAATTATCAGCCTGAAACACTCATCCACATTGAAAAATCTTCCGAGAAAAGATACCGTCTAGTATGCCAAGTCCCGTTGGCGTCATGTATCTTTTCTCGGAATATTTTTCAATGTGGATGAGTGTTTCAGGCTGATAATTATTGCTTATAATAATTGTTACCCTTTGTGATATGCATATAAATCTTGTCTTAAAAACGTTAGTTTAACAATTAAAAATAATAATTAATATTTGACAAGTTTAAGTATTTCCCCAATAAATGAAGACATAATTTGTCTCGACGCCACCTAGCGACGGATTTAACACTAACAGTGTGTCTCTCGCAAAAATAAAGTTGGTTGTTTTCAGGTGGAAAAAATATAATACCCAGTAATTGTTGATTAAAACACTACTATATATTGAATCATTTGGCGGGTATAAGATAAGCCGCCATAGCTCAATTGGGAGAACGGCAATCAGAAGGGAACGGGTTCAAGTCCCGTTGGCGTCATGTATCTTTTCTCGGAAGATTTTTCAATGTGGATGAGTGTTTCAGGCTGATAATTATTGCTTATAATAATTTTCATCCTGAGATGGTCCATAATCTTTATGCAGAAGTTACCCTATCTCCATTTCAGTGTGTCAATCTCCTTATGAATAATTTTTATTTTGCAAATTTTTCAATCTCCATTTTGAAATTTAAAATAAAGAATCAAAAACGATAATTAGTTACTTTACTAAGAATTATTTCAACTTATGAGACCTTTACCTTAACGGAAATAGCTTTAATATCTTAAACACGTATCACAATGTTTCATTGAAATAATCACAGAGAACCTCCTCTTGTAAAAATCACTAATGGTAATTTGGACAATTAAGAACTCGGGCGACGACTTGATTCGGGCCATGACAAGAGTCAGAATAATAGAAGAGCATGTATGAGACGGTGTATGAATGTAAACGAGGCAAGGATATTGTCTCTCTGCCTACCCTTGCGGTGAAACGGCGTGATGTTTTGTTAGTCAGTTAGTTAGCTATTCAAGTACTTTCATGTTAACTATTTAGAACTAGCTGACCCGACGAACTTCGTACCGCCTCAGAATCAATAGGTGTTGAATTCAATTCAGTTTTTTTATTAAGTTAAAAATTACGCAATGAAGCAATTATCCACGCGCAACTATCCGTGTTTTGTTTTTGTCATTATCAGAGATGGCGTTGTATACGGATTTATATTTTTGTGATTTTCTTACTTTCATAATTACTTACGGGAATTCGGGAGGCGGATACGGGTGCCGCCGCCCCGGGAACCATTTATTCAATAACCAACACCTCTGCCATAGATCACCCCAAGTGGTTCGCTACGTTTGGTGATTTAGCAGGGGTGCCCGGGTTCATGAGGTGACTTATGTCCGGGTCTTGGCAGTTGATGCGCCTGCCCACCTGCTGCGTGGCGAGCCGGATCGAGAGAGACTGGTTGAGGGAGGCCTTTTGACCTTTCCAGCCGGACTCTCTCGACCTATTGCCTTGCACCACAGTTGGAGGGATGGATTCATACGTCCGTCACTCCCGGACACACTGACCCCCAGATTCCTACCCACCCCTCATACCTTTTTCCTTCCCAGAACTTTCTATCCTCCCCATTCCTTAAAAAGATCCTCCACACAGCATCCCTGAGCATCCACTAAGCAGTCCTGAGAGAAATTATTTTCCTCAGGGCCTCCTGTGTGGAGCTTATGTAAAAGAATGGGTTTCATTTCAGAGATTTATTATAATTATTGTATTTTTCCTTTGGAGGTGTGCAGACATACGTTCACTATTTGTCTCATTTTCGACTATTGACATTGAGTGTGTAAGAAAGAGAGGCAGCATTATATGATTAAAAACAAATTCACAAAAATCAACGCATTGACATTTGACGTTTTTGAATGTTTGGAATTCATGCACAGTTCAATATTATACCCCTCACAATATTGATGCAGTTCTTTCAAAATAGGAGAAATCGTTCCATACAAAATGTATTGGGAGAATAATTTTCTTTATAACTATTTATTTCGTTAACTTATGTGATTTTTTAATAGTTATTATCCTATCCGGGGCGGAGACAAATCCAAAAAATCAAAGATCATCAAAATCAGCCCTGCCGTTCTCGAGTTATAAATAGTGTAACTAACCCGACTTTGTTTTATATATTAAGATAAGACTATTCTCTGAATTATTTTATGACATACATTGAAAAAGTAAGTAACAAAATATTTTTGCAAAATTTATTTTGCATACTTGATAAGCAGATTCCTTCAGAGCAATATAATATTCAAGAGGTATTATTCAGAGACGTTGAATATCAGAACATTCGAGATGGAAAAATTGATGGGACATTTTTTAGGCTGTCACATTGAATTTGCAATCGACGGCATAATACATTTGAAACGTCGAAATAAATTTAGTTGGAAAGAAGGTCGGACGGAGACTTTTTAATGAGATACTCTCGACTCGAATTTTTTCGTGAATATCACAGTATTTAAAGATAAAAACATTTCTTCAAACACAGCAAACTTATTTTTTGGCACTATTTTAATTCAAAATAAATACTAAGTTTTGACTACGTATATGGTTTAAAAACCAACATGTAAATTATGCCCTATTAACTCCCCCCTTCCCACACCCGCCTATCCCTTGACGACTGAAAATCCACATTTCGTCGAAGGATGTTTTTACGATCGTACAGGGCGGTTCCAATGAGAAAGATTAATTATTCTCCGTACAAGCTTTTTAAAGTTATAACTCAATATCGACTTTATTTCATTCTTAATTTGCTTTAATTTATACCTACATCCAAAAATGCTGAAAGGCGTGATGATAAAACTATTAAAATTATGTACTTTTTGTAATTATTTTTTGATCATAAGTATTCATAAGTGTTTCATCTCTTCCTCACACTCGATAAATGCTGGCGTCCCACAGGGATCGGTTCTGTCTCCGACTTTGTTTTTGTTGCACATCAACGACCTTTTGTCATGTGCACCAATTCACTGTTATGCGGATGACAGTACAGTCCACGATACCTTTTTGTTTGACAAGCCCCCAAAGGGCTTACAGACCCCAACGGCTCGGAGGGCTTTGAAGCAAAGAATGGACGGTTACCTCGAGAGTGTTTTGTCTTGGGGTAAAAATAATCTCGTTGAATTTAATGTTTCAAAGACCCAATCTTGTCTGATTACGTCTACAAGGGATCGAAATGAATATCTAGTATCCTTCAAGCAATATTCCGAACAGGCCCTCCATTGATATGCTTGGTGTAACCCTAAGTGACCAGCTCAGGTATGGGGGCTCCATCGAAGCCAGAGTAAAGTTAGCCTTCCAAAAACTGGGCGTGCTGTACAGGGCCCGCAGATACTTTAATTGTACACAACTGTTAACCCTGGTCAAATCACAAGTGCGCCCCACGGTTGAATTTGGCAGCCACCTCTGGTCTGGAGCTCCAAAATACCTGAAAAATACCCTCGACTCTGTGCAGAAACGGGCGGTCCGTTTAATAGATTCTCCCATCTTAACAGACGGATGCAATCTTTAGAGCACAGGTGTTGGGTGGTAATGCTATCCTTGTTCTACCGGTATTACAATGGAAGATGCTCCGAGGAACTAGCATCATTGATCCCTTCGGCACCGGTGCATAGTCGGGAAACACGCCAAATGCGTGCCCAACATTTGTACACGGTTGACATTTTTCACATGAGAACGGGTCGTTTCTTCGACTCGTTCTTGTGTTCAACAGCTCAGCTGTGGAATGATTTACCGGCCTCTGTGTCCCCTCCTTCCTATAACATGGGCCTCTTCAAGACCAATGTTCATTCCTTCCTCTCCTCAAAAAGACCCTCCACACAGCATCCCAGATGACATATTATTTTCCTCAGGGCCTCCTGTGCGGAGTTAATGTAAAAAATTTATCATTTTTCAATAATGTCTAAGCAAAATAAGAATGTAAAAAAATCTGAAATGTTTTGGTTTGAAAGTGCCCAAACTAAAACGGACCAATTTTCATCTAGAAACACGTACGTTTATATTTTTTAATGATTTTATTTAAACTAAAATTAAAATTCTGAAACATGCGTTTCCCAGATAATGTATTGATTTATTTTACTGCATGATTATATGATTTGAAATTGGTGTTGTAAAATACAAAATCATTTTTGAAAATTTAACAAATCTACCAACGAACTGTCGTATAACTAACTGAATGTATAGCTGAAGTAAACATTGTTTACGATATGTACCACGTACGTGCCACATTTTTATTTTATTTTTATATTAGCTCCACACAGGAGGCCCTGAGGAAAACTATTTCTCTCTGGGCCTTTGTCATCTTAGGGGATGCTGTGTGGAGGGTCTCTTCAAGGAAGGAAAGGATAGGAAGTTCTGGGAAGGAAACAGGTAAAGGCGATGGGTTGGAATCTAGGGGTCAGTGTATGCAGTAGTGACGGACATATGAATCCATCCCTCCAACTGCAGTGCAAGGCGATGGATCGAGAGAGTTTGGCTGGAAATGTCAAAAGGCCTCCCATCCAGTCTCTCTCGATCCGGCCCGCCACCCAGCAGGTGATAAAATTTGGACTTCACCCCATAAATCCGGGCACCTCTGTTAAGTCACCAAACGTAGCGAACCACTTGGGGTGACCTAAGGTAGAGTTGTTGGTTATCCAATAAATGGTTCCCGGGGCGGCGGTAACCATACCCGCCTCCAAAATAAAGTTTACAATTTGTGTAATATTATGTGAAATTAATAAATTATGAAAAAAACAAGAATTAATCATATAAAATTTAACCCCTCGACCTCCGATTCGTTAGAAATTAGTGTAACCGTTCAACCAAGGCAGTCGACTTGGCCAAATTTATTTGTAATGATTTTGGTTAGGTCGTAGAAATTTTCATAATTTAATTTCAGACATGAAACCAAAGTCAAGCATTTAAAATTCATTCATAAAATTCGAAGAAAACACAAATTTATGAAAAAATTCTACTGCTTTTATTTCGGTAAATTTAAAAGAAAAATCAAAGTGTCCGTCGAAGAAAAATAAATTTCTTGGAATGGATTGAGCCACTGAAGATATAGCAATAGAAACGTATTATATGGACTGACTGAGTATCTAAAATAAAGTCAAATTTTATTTTAAATCTGTTGAAATTAATCCAACTTTTTTTTTTCCTTTCTTCCTGTAAAAGGAAATCATTTTTTTGGCTTCCATGCGTCTTGGGAGTCAGAAAACCTCGTGAAAATTTGAGGGTAACCAAACTCTTAATCCCTTGACAGTCTATTCTGGACAGTTAATCCCCCGGACAATTGATCTTTCGGAAATTTGATCCCTTAGACACTTGATTCCAGAAGAAATTTATACTTCCTCTCTTGTATCGCATACAGAATGGAATTTACAAATAGTATATACGTATATCATCTCTTTGGAATGTTACGGAAAAAATGCATTATTGTTATAAATATATGTACTAGGTTAGGCTAAAAAATAATGCACACATGCTTCTAAAACACGAAAAAAAAAACAAGTAGCAAGATCGGGAAAAATGATCAAAATCATATATTTATTTTTCAATATATGAGTAGTCACCGTTAAAGCTAACGCATTTCTTCTAACAAAGTAACAAGTGTTAGAAGTTTATTTCGTTACGTGACTGAAAAGTTCTTCCGACATTTTCCGAAACCAGGACTTGACAGCTGCCTTCACCTCATCATCTGAGGTGTAATGATTACCCTTGAGGTGTCTCTTGAGTAGTGGAAAAAATAAAAATTGCAAGGCGAAAGATCGGGGGAGTAAGAAGGGTGTGGAATCGGTCCAAACATCAGGCTTTGCAAATCGACGCTGTCTGTTCCCGTCTGTGAAACGGCGTGGTACCCATCTTAAACAGATTTGACGGTACCCTAATTGTTCAATAATGAAGCCGACACGTTCTTCGGATATTCCAAAATGGTTTGTGAAACGCTTTTGAGTGACTCGCCGGTCATTTTGAATCAAATCGTGGACGAGTTTGGATTGTTTATCATCTGTATCAATGGTCGGAGGTCCGCTGTGGGTCTCATCAACAAAATTTTCTTTTCCAGGCTCACAATCATGAAATTTTATTACCCAGTGATTTTCATTAGACCTATCAATAGCATCGTCACCATAAACGTCCTTTAAACGACGATGAATCTCAGTAAGAGTCACTTTTTCAGCAGTTAAAACTTAAATTACAGCACGCTGTTTACCTTGCATTGATTTTTTTTTTTTTTTAAATATGTTTATTTAGTTATTAATTGTACAATAATTTCTCTTACTTAAATCTTACAAAACTGATCAATCAGTTTGATTGTAAAAAATCTCTCATTTTTCCTATTTATTTACTTACAACATATAAAATGTTTGATATTTTGGTGCTTAATACATATCTAGTAATTATTTAATAATATAATAATATTTAATGATATAACACTAAAACACGTCCCAAGCTTCCGCTTCTCACTGGATGAATTCAGCGACCTCATAATTGCATGGAGGAGGAATGTCACTTCGGCGCGAATGTCAATTCCATCTGGGTCATTTTGTTTGAGCTGTACAAGCAGGTGTGCATTACTTTTCAGCCTACCCACGTACAACTGATTTCCACTGCTGATTTCGGTATGCTTTTCGACTTTTGTTTAGTGTCCGACCGAAACAGGATTTTCCACCGGAACCGAATCTTTGGTGACTGTCTCAGTTTCGGCCGAAACCGAAACCTTTTTAGACATGTTAAAAATCGATTGTTAACTGTTATTTGGCTTATTTTTTCCACTTATTCAGACAGTTAAGACGGGTTAAATTAAATAATTTAAAAAAACAATAATTAAAGTATGTGAAAAAATAATATTAAAAAAAAAAGATTTTAATGAAACTTTACGATAATATAGGTCATTCATCAGAATAACAAATAGGCCATAACTCAGAGCTCTGGCATTATGAAATTTGTATTAAAAAAATTACGAATAGTAAGGTATCTATAATTCTTTATTCGATTCAAATTATTAGGGTACTTCAAATAAATGCGGGAGGGGGGAGGGGGCAGATAAAGGGAGAAAGGGGAGGCGAGGGAGGGGGGGGGGGGGTGGAGTAGGCGGAGTGGGAACCCCCCTTATACCATGTGAGTGAAGCTGCTGGAAAAAGCTAGTTACTTCAATAAAACAACAAAATTTATAAAAAATAACAGAACATATGTATTAATTTAATTTAACACATGTTAACTGTCTGAATAAGTGTAATTAACAGTAAACAATCGATTTTTAACATGTCTAAAAAAGTTGATGCCGAAACCAGATTTTTTGGCCGAAACTGAAACCGAAACCGAACCTTCGGTCGGTCACTGCTTTTGTTATACGGCCGTGTATCTTCTCGGCGTATGCAACCAGGGGACCGACAGACATACAACACAAGTAATCCTTTAGGTTCAGTGTCCAAGAGATCAATGGCAAAGGGATCAACTGTCTGGGAGATCAACTGTCCAGAGATCAAACGTCATGAAATCAAAATGGGGCCTTAATTTTTATGTTCTTTTCAGTGACTTGAGCAGTCCAAAATAATGGTCTACGTACAAAGTACGTACTGTTGTACTGTTATCTGACCTGTAGTGGACGCAAGAAAAATATTGTTGGGAGAAAAAGGAAATGAAATGTCGGAAGTTGAACGGCATCATCAAAGAGTTAAACCTTTTCAACAGCTGTGAGGCCATCGGAAGTATTTAATGAGGCTTTGAGGGTAAATTGGTAAATGAACAACAATTGAAAATGAAGGCGTTTCAACCTTTGATCAAAGCCAAACTGATGATGCAGAAAAAGGACCATTTCCTTTATTTTAAAAATCCTAAAGGAAGGTTTCCTGGGAAAATTATTAACAAAAAAAACATTGAGTCAAAGTTCTTGGAAGGACAATATTATTACAATCATGTTTTGACTATCCTGTGCGAAGGTTCGTGCTGAAGTTAGTGAATTAAAATATAAAAAAATATATTTTTAAGATAAATGCTCCATTATTATCTTATTTTTGAAGTGAAAACTTTTCAGCACCGCTGTGATTTAAAACTCAATAAAGCGAAAAATAGCGTCACTAAAAAGAGACAAATACATACATCTTTAGAATTCATCTGGCGAAATAATGAGATAGTATAATCGGTCTCCTTTTTGTGCGATGCTTCGTAGCCTCCCCAGTCTTGTCTACTTTAGTTTTCTGAAGGTTTAGCTTCTACCGTGTGACATTTAACACTTTGTCTTTTTACATTCATTTAACATAGGTGGCTTTATGAAGAAAAAAATCCTTCCAGGCTTATAAGTATTTGGAGATGCTGTATGGAGGATACTTTTACCGAAATTAAGTTCTGGTATGGAAAATAGTACGACGGGTGCAAGGGTAGGAAACTGTGCCAGTATGTAACAGTATAGAGTCAATTAATCCCTCCCCTTACGGTGCGTAGCGATGGATCCAATGTACGATTGTAAGATTTGTCCAATGTACCATCGATTTGTTCAAGATATGAGTCGAAATCGAGTCTAAGAGAAGAGATGGGTCTCCATCAACCTGCCTCTCCCAATCTGGACTGCCACGCAGTTGGTGGGAAGACTGCCGCCAAGATCCGGGCAAACTAACAACCCGTGAACTCGGCACCCCTGTTAAATCACCAAACGTAGCGAATCGCTTGGGGTGACTTATGGCAGAGGTGTTGGTTATCCAATAAATGGTTCTCGGGGCGGCGGTACACATACCCGCCTCCCAAATTGTCGCAATACTCAATATGAATAAATAGTTTTGTCCACAAATTAACTCAAATCATTCAAGAAAGACTAAAAAATACAATATGGGACTGAATAACAAAATATTCATTTATTCATATTGCACATATGTAAACGGGCGCAAACATTTAATTCCTTTTAATATTTTAAAGCATTAGTTTCAAAAAGTGTTTTTTCCGAAAATAATAAAATTCGTGCCACATATGAAAGAGCCGACTGTGAATTATTTTAAGGGCTATTAACCAGCCAGCGGCCGAGAATTCATATTTAGTTGAAAAATGTTCTCACAGATTAGGTTCTTACGATCGTACAGGGCAATTCCAATGAGAAAGATTAATTATTCTTCTAACCAGCTTTTTTAAATGATAACACAATATCGATTCTATTTCATGCAAAATTTGCTTTAATTTATACCTACAAACAAAAATGCTATGATGATAAAACTATTAAAATTATGGGCTTTTGTAATCATTTTTTAATCATAAGTAGATATTTATAATTTTTCAGTAATGTGTAAACAAAATAAGAATGTAAAAAAATCTATTGAAGTACTTATTTTCGTCAAAAAAACGTGTGCGGATCTTTTTTTAAATGATTTTATTTAAACTAAAATTAAAATTCTGAAACAAAGCTTTTCAATATAATGTATTGATTTATTTTAGTGCATGATTATATGATTTGAAATGTGTGTTGTATAATACAAAATTTTGTTTGGAAAATTAATCAAATCTGCCAAAGGACCTACGGTAAAACTTTATTGAACTAAAAATAAACATATTTTCTCAAAATTTAAAAACGTAGCTTTACTAGATAAAATAACAGTATTTTGTAATCAATTTATAATTTTTGTGGAAAAGAGTATACGTCTAAAATTTTATTTAAAACGAAATTTTCCAGTTTTGTCTGGTTATTCCCTCTTAAGTATCACCTTAAAGTCGATTTATATTTATACCATTCACGCAGATATCAATAGCGATTAGGGCTGTATCTTTTTGACATTCAAAAGTATGCATGTACCGTGAATTTTAGTTGTTTTGTGAGTGTAGCCAAAACCTTATCGGTTTTATTCTGCCATGAAAATACCTAAAAGGTTTTATGTGCAGAAACCATAGTTAGATCCATAGACATATGAATATTACTAGACCAGAACATAAAGGTGAGGGGGCGAAGCCAACTACAGCGGGGCGCAGAGCGGGAATATGAATTTGGTGATATATGATTCGTCAATGACTCAATCTGAGAGTATATAGGCATCTCGCATTATAATATCACCATTTAGTTCTTAAAAGTAAACTCTTCTTTTGAATGAATAGACCTTTTTACATATGAGCGCGAACTGCTTGCCGCGTAATGAAAAAAATTGCGAATTCCAATTACGGCAAAGTAAAGTTCGCCTATTTTTATAGTTCAATATTTTGTTGAAGTATTTAGTTAAGACACTTTTACAAATGGTAACAATTATTACAAGCAATAATTGTCAGCCGGAAACACTCATTTACATTGAAAAATCTTCCGAGAAAAGATACTTGCCGCCAACGGGACTTGAACCCGTGTCGTCCCGTTGGCGGCAAGTATCTTTTCTCGGAAGATTTTTCAATGTAAATGAGTGTTTCCGGCTGACAATTATTGCTTGTAATAATTGTTACCCTTTGTGCTATGCATAAAAATCTTGTCTAAACGTTAGTTTATAAATTAAAAAATAATAATTACTTTTACAAATGTTTCATAATTTACTTACCCCACTAAACAGCGACGAGCACACCCCATGTATCTCGAGTGATAGTGCGTGTTACAAAAACAACCATATTATGTGATCTGAATAAGCTCAAAATAAAGTAAAATAATGCTTGCCTATGGAAAATAATACGACTATTGGGTTTATTCTCTTTTTCACTTCTATTTTTACACGTTTTCAAAACACAAGCCACTATTTTTGCCGTGTTATTTCGTAAAATGGACCAATGACTGCTCGACGCTGGCTCACAGAAGAATGATGACGTCACATTTTTTAGATTCACGCAAAGCCATACTCGTTCCCAGTCGGTTCCAATGGAACCGGTATGGGGAGGAGGAAATAATACGCTTTTATCGGCAGGTCTAGTAATATTCATTTTATGTCTATGGTTAGATCTGATATTATTAAATCAAATCGGTTCACGACGAGTTCATCGAAAACGAATTCATCGAAAATCAATTCATCGAAAGCAAATTCATCGAAAACGAGTTCACCGAAAACCAATTCTTCGAATGATCAATTCATCGAATCGCCAATTCACCGAAAAAATATATTTTGTTGATATTTGAGAGAAATGCCGAGCGGACCGAGAAGTTAAAAAAGCATTGGTCAACCTAAACTAACCTAACCTAACCTAACCTAATCTAACCTAACCTAACTTAACCTATTTAACCAATTTTTAAATATTTTTTTATTATCATTCTTAATGACCTTTCTGAGTTGTTTATGAGTTGGTTTCATTATGAGTTTTCTGGTCACCGTTCCTTAGATATCTATTTTTTGCAGTATCAGACAATTGGAAATCAAAGAGATAACCTATAAATTTTACATTGTCCCTACGAAAATGAGATTTGGGCTAAACACATTTAACTCAGTTAAACAGACCTTTTTGGGTATATAATTTTGACAGCTCTAATATCTACAAAAAAAATGTTTTGCAAAAGAAATGAATTGGTGATTTGATGAATTGATCATTCGATGAATTGATTTTCGATGAACTCGTTTTCGATGAATTTGCTTTCTATGAATTGATTTTCGATGAACTCGTATTCGATGAATTTGCTTTCGATGAATTGATTTTCGATGAACTCGTTTTCGATGAATTTGCTTTCGATGAACTCGTCGGTTACCAATCCAATCATCCACAAGACGAAAGGCTTAAAGAATTCTAAGAAGATTGAAATTCGCCTACGTGTTTTAATAATATGGTCTGTTATTATAATGCTCTTATTTTTCACAGAATTTTCTTTCGGAAAATCGTATTTTATGAAGTTCATTTTTTTTAAATCCACAGAAGTTTAAAATTTAATAAAAATATAAAGTTAGGAATGTTTTGTTCGAATCTCATTTGGTTATCAGTCGTTTTGCCCTTCGGAAGCATCTAACTTTAGAGTAAATTCATATAATTTTTTGGGCGAAACTATGTAAAAATTTCCGGATATTTTGTTTTGAGGGTTTTATTTCTCATGTACATTTGTTACTTATTTATTTATCTGCCACCAATTTTGACACATCCGTGTCATTCATTGGCAGTAGAAACAGATGGCAGATAAAAAAAATAAATTAATAACAAAGGTACGTACGAAAAATAACACTATCAAATAAAATCGTGTGTTTTACACTCTTTTAGTTCATTTGACGTAAATGAAGTAACTTGTGATAATAGCTGCGACCGGGTTCCAAACGCATTTGTTAACCATGAGATCCGCGCGTTCAAATCCCAGCAGTCAATTTAAAGACCCTAATTTTTATATTTTTTTTTAATGCGTATTTATTGATAAATAATAAAAACTAGCAGTTAAAAACCCACTCTGCATGTTTTTTGCTGCTAGGCCCTACGTGCCGCTTTTAGTTTTGCTTTGTTCCGCTTTGTTTGAGTGTTGGCGATCATTTTATAAATTCGCTAGGAACTGGTTCCAAAAATAGCCGGTTCTTCGGATCCAGTGTGAACCAGTGACAGCTGACACCTTGTCACCGGGACAAAGTAACGGGACAGGTGTGATATATAACCGCGTGACACTATTATTCACAACGAGTATTTTTTTTTTAAATTTAAATAAAACATACAACAATGTTGCATTCCCATGAGTTATCGAAACTCATTAAGGGATCGCCAAATGATACTTTTGAAAAGTTAAACCCAAGCCAATCCAATATGCAGA
This sequence comes from Limnephilus rhombicus, assembly GCA_929108145.2. NCBI lineage: Eukaryota > Metazoa > Arthropoda > Insecta > Trichoptera > Limnephilidae > Limnephilus > Limnephilus rhombicus. The sequence continues at coordinate 30,509,214 of OV815288.1, read as the reverse complement.
CATAATATATGAAGAAAAATTTTACAAAACATTTCAATCAAATTTTTCAACAAAACATTTCAAACAGATGCAACATTCAGACACAACATATGAAGAATCATTTTACAAATATTTCACAGAAACATATCTTATAAGATTTTATGAATTATTATAACCTCTCATTTGATTTATGTACTGTTGGTGTCAAAAAGTTTAAATAAAGGATCCTCCGTGATGGACAATAGAAATGCACAGAAAAACTAAATCAGAAAAATACAATAAAAGGTACGGGCTCAAAAATATATAGACCTTATACAAGATGTTAAGAGCGTTTAACAGCCAGCGGAATACCGAAAATCCACATTTCGTCGAAAGTTGTTCTTCCGATCGTGCAGGACGGTTACAATGAGAAAGATTAATTATTCTCCGTACCAGCTTTTTTAAATTATAACTCAATATCTAATTTATTTCAATCCAAATTAGCTTTAATTTTTACCTTCATCCAAAAATGCTGAAAGGCGTGATGATAAAACTATTAAAATAGTGTACTTTTTGTAGTTATTTTTTGATTATAAGTATTAATCATTTTTCAATAATGTCTGTGCGCAAATAAATACACAAATGGACCAATTTTCGTCAAGAAACACATGTACGTACATATTGTTTAATGATTTTATTGAAACTAAAATTAAAATTCTAATACATAACTTTGCTAGATAATGTATTGATTTATTTTACTGCATGATTACATTATTTGAAATGGGTGTGGTATAATACAAAAACTTTTTTGAAAATTTAACAAATCTGCCAACGACCTATGGAATAACCTTATTATACTAAAAATTAAACAAATTCTAAAAATTTATTACATGCTAATGCTAGACAAAAGAACAATCTTTCGAAATCCATTTATAATTTTTTGTGGAAAAGAGTCAATACGTCTAAAAACTTTTTTGAAAATGACGTATTTCAGGCTTTCTCTGGTAATGCCCTCTTAACATACAAAATACATGACAAGATTTAAAAAAGATATAAACTGCGCCCATCATATCTGGATGTACAAAGTTTGGTACTTGTGGATAATCAGGACAGCTATCAGAACAGAGTTTGTACCTACTTATGACTCGTTTTCCAAATAACATTTGAAAAAATAGGATTTCAATATATCGTTTTTATTACCGTCAATCCTTCCATATCCGGAGAGATACTCAAAATTTATAAATCCGTAGCACTTGTACCTAGGGGGGGGGGGGGGGGGGGGGCACGTCCTCATGCGACCTGCTAATATAGATAGTGCCATCCTTTGACGAATTCTTGAATTCGAAACCAAATTACAAAAGCAGTTTTTTTAGTGTATTAATAATATAGATGGCAGCACGTGTCTATGTATTTGTGAATCGAGTGTGTACGACAGTCGCAAGGCTATTAATAATGTTTGATTGATTGATGTTTGATGATAACTAAAATTAATTGCTTTTTAATACAAGCTCCAAACAAGAGGCCCTTACGAAAATGATTTATTTTTTTATGTCGTCTTAGGGGTTTATGTATGGAGGGTCTTTTTAAGGAAAGGGAGGAGAGGAAGTACTGGAAAGGAAACAGGCATGAAAGGTGGGAAGGAAACTGGGAGTCAATGTTTCCGGAAGTGAGGGACGAACATGAATCCAGAACGGGGATTGGTCGAGAGCGTTCGGCTGGAGAGGAGAGGTCAAAATGTCTCCCACAAACAGTCTCTCTCTATCGCCACGCAGAAAGTGGGCAGACGCATCCGCTGCAAGACCTAAACAAACTTCACCCCATGAGCCTACGGTAAAGGTGTTGGTTATTTTAAATTCTTAGCACATCCGACACTGTTCTTTGAGTTCGCCCAGATAAAGTTTTTTTAAATTATTACATTCCTATATTATATTTTTTATTACATATTATATACTGTTTCCATACATACTATGCATTAAAAATCTTAATAAAAACAAACCGAAAGCATCAAGAACAAAACAAAATAAGCTTCTACGTTAATTTATTCAGTGCGCAATAACAATCAGTAGAAAATTATAATAAAATGGCCATTTTCAAGCATGCAATGCAGAATAACGTAGGTAAGAAATTTAAGAAATTCAGCTCAATTTTTATATCACGCGTGGTAATATTAGATAAGATTTGAAATTTTCACGGCCAGAAGTATTAGCGTGATTTATTTTTGCGGTATAACTTAAACATATCAGTTTTTATTCGAATTAAAAGTGTTGCTTCGTTCCTTCCCTACATAATAAAGTTTAACAAAGTTATACTTTTTTCAAATCAAATGTTAAATAGTATTTTTTTTCATAAGAAGCAATTACTTTGTGGTTAGACATTATATTATAAAAAATAAAACAAACACTTTGTATTTAACCACGAATTTATTATTTTATATATCTACCGGTTTCGCTTCGATCAAGCTTCCTCCATCCCAGCCCATGATGTGTATGTGTGTTATGTGTATATGTGTTATATTGTTATTCTGAGGTCCTTAATTATTAATAAATTAGCATTTTCTCTAAATATTGTCCTTTATTTTATAAATGTAGAATACATCAAACTTTTATTATATAATTGAATCCCGTTAACTGTTGGATAATTGTGATTAGCTGTGTTTTGTTGTCTCCCTCCCTCTAATTGATTATCTATTGTACCGCTTTCAAATACTTTGTCTCTGTCTAACGATGTTCTTTTGTCATATTCTTTCTCCCTCCGTCGCTCAACTAATATATAACTGATAACTCTGTCTTAATGTTTAGGTATTATTATATCCTGAGGAAGCTTGGTCGAAGCGAAACCGGTAGATATATAAAATAATAAATTGGTGGTTAAATACAAAGTGTTTGTTTTATTTTTTATAAGTTAAATAGTTTTCTCTTAACAAACACCCAAATAAATTCAAATGAAACAGAGCAGTTTCAGTCATTTACATGAATTACTAGCTGGTTCCCGGCATATTCAAAGAAATACATTGTTTCTCCCTTAATCATATTTTCCGTGCGTCCATTCCCCTCCCGCGTCCCCTTCCCAGCTAGCTTTATAAATATAGTTTGCGGGAAAGAGTAATAAACACTCGGACATCCATACAAACTTTCGCATTTATAATATTTATTTATTGTTGTTATACGCCCGTAGGGGCTTTTACATAGATTATAAAATAATATTTAAGATATCGAGGATTACACATACATAGAATTTATACCAAAAGTTATAAAAGTGAAAAACTTTTAAGAATATACAAGTGGTTTTTTCAAACTACTTGTATATTCTTGCGTAAAACCGTGAAATATTTTAAACAATGTAATATTTAACAATAACATAGAACAAAATGTAATATAAAACATTACAATAACACATCAAATCGTTAAACATATATATCCACGTTAATTTGGGATTTAATTTATCAAATCGTTAAACATATATGCCCACGTTACAATAATTTGTAGGATTCCACAAAGTGTTGGTTTAAATTGCATTTTAGAATGTAAAGGGAATCAGCGAATACATCTACAATACCACCAAACTTGTTGCCTAAATTATGCATCCTATTGGTAAGTGAGTGTGATTGATAGTTGGTTGTGTGTTGCAAAATAATGTTATATTTTGTCTAGTATTCCTTGTCGGTACATGGAGTTTAATACTAGAAACGATGGCAGGGCTGTCAATTAGGTAGTTCATAACTCTGTACAATAAAATTAGATCTCTAATGATTCTTCTGTCAGACAGCGTAATTAAATTTAGTCGATTCATTAAACTTAAATAATTAACGTTTTCTATTGGAATTTTGAGTTTGAAATTTAAGTACCTAAGAAATTTGTGTTGAACACGTTCTATTTTGTTAGAGTGTGCTTTAGAGAAAGGGGACCAAATAGGTGAATTATATTCTACTTGACATCTAACTAATGAAATGTAGAGTGTATATTAGGAAGATAGTTAATTTTACGCAATAAAACGCATTACCTAGTAACCTAAAACTTCTAGAAAAAACAACAACAAAAAACATTGACAAAAGCTCTTAAAGGATATTTTTCAGCATCCTTATTACGTACACCAATGACACAATACTTCTTTGGAACTCTCTATCTAACTTTTATTTAACTTTCTGAAATATTCTTCAATTAACTGTGTCAAGTCTGTCTAGTCTCTTTTGAAAATTATTTACACTCTCCATCAAAATCCCTTTTAAATTGGTTTCTTGTTTAAAATTATTTTTCTTTAATTGTATAATGTTTTCCTTCCAGAAACGAGTTTTACTAAACTCATTGGGATAATGCATTATAAATATTATTGTTAATATTTTATCACTAAATAAAAATGTAAATTTACCAAACTCATCAACAAGTAATCAAAATTAACATAAGTTAAAATTATCTTTATAAGAAATAATTTAAGTTTTACTATGAAGAGGTCTTGCAGAAATGGTTTAAAATACAAAGAAAGTTTGATTACAAAAAATTGAAAGAATTAAGTCAAAATTCGGTGAAACTTCGCAAAAAAGTTTTACATAAGCCTTTGTTATTAAATTCGTGAATTCATATTTTCTTTTCATTTAATTAAAAATGGCGTTTATGCATTTCATCTCTGATACAACACGTCGCAGAATATCAAATGAATAAGTTTGTGTTGTTATTAAAATCAGTTTTAATATTCAATCGAATTCTTTTACAAATCAAAACACAACTTACCACAACATATCCATATAACAAAAAACTCACAAACACAATTAGAAATAAACTTCAATTAAAGTCAAAAACCCGAAAAGTAACACAAATTTTTGAAAATCGAAAAGTTTTTCCGCCGCGAAAAAAGCGGGAAGTCAACCGGAGGAAAATTCGCGAAGACGTCCGTCGTGCTCGGGCGCCCTTTGCTTACTGAAAACTAGAATATAACAATGAATCAGCATGATAAAACCCATCTCTACCAACCCCCTGCCGGAGATAACTGGGAACAATCAGATACCACCACACCAAAATACGAAACTTATTCGAGGGTGTAAAAATATTGAATGCAGTAATGATTGGTTCTTTTTTTAAAGTGCCTTCATTTTACTTTCCTTTGATGGATTTGTGTGCAGATTTATTCGTCTATACCGTCTATAATTTTCTCCCCAACCCTCGTTCGTGTCAGATTTTCCATACTTCGTGTTCTCACTACATTTTTAAGCAGAATTTTTCACACTTGGCTCATCTTCGTATTAGCCACCCCTGGTGAATTATTCTTAAGTCTGTGGTTAATAATAACTGTTAAGAGTTAACAGTTGTAGCGTTTATTTAAACCTCAAAATTGAGAATATTATTTATGGACATGGTGGGATTAATTTGATAGCAGTACTAATTTTGTCTAATTTCATGTTAAAAATCATACAAAAAGAAACTAATAAAGGTTCAAGCGCGCAATTGGAGATTTTTTAAGAACACGTTAATATATTTTTCATTCAAGGAAACTTGTGTTTTTTTTTTTCTTTTGCTTATTAAACATTAGACAGAACTAACTAATTAACCATCACGTCGTTTCTTCGCAGGAGTAGCCAGAGAGGATGGACCGCCAAACAACTCGGGTTTGGCACACACTCTTTGCCTCATTCACATTCGTGCATCGTCTCATACATACTCGTCTATTATTCTGACTCTTTAGTATTATTATTTTGTCAAAGCCCGACTCAAGTATCTGATTCACTTGATCGTGCGATGTCGTTTTTCACGTGTATACTTTACAAAAGTCCCACCTGCTCCCGTCTGGAGCCAGTGAGACTATGGCATCACCAATTTTGAGGCTGAAGGTAAGTGGAGAGAGGAAGGAGATGGGGAAGAGGAAGGTGGGGATACACCTGGCTATTCAGATCTAATCACCAAACACGTCTGAAGCCATTTTCAGCGGCGTTTCAATTTTAAATGTTGGTCTTACACCAGGGCGATACTGAGGGTATATTTCACTCTGGAAAATCAAATTATATTTGTTTGCCCACGGCGGGATTTGATCCCGCGACCTTCGGATTACGAGTCGAGAGCCTTACCCCTCGACCACGGAGGCCTTGACTTCTTCTACCGTTCACATTTGCGCAATATATTCTTCTTATACTACTTGCTTAGGCAGTTTTGTTCAAATTGGTAAAGATGGAGAATATTTTTTTAATATATTTTTTTTTTCATTTTAAACACCAACTAAAGCGCATTAATCCACTCTAAATTGATATTACAACACAAATCATAATGCCTGCTTTTGTAGATTTAATAACGTAAACGTCCGCTTTGATTAAAGTTCTTCAATATTATTCAAATCAAAATTACTTGGGCAAACTTAAAATAAATAATAATCTGCGCTTTCATTGATGAAGTTAATACAATTATCTATGGAAAGAACTCTTTTTTCTTTGTTATTATTTATTATTTGCCGACGTACGCTTCGTTCACGAAACTTTCGTTTCATGCAAAGGTAGAATTTGAACAAGACATTGAAAATTTGATTTGGATATTTATATTTATATACAGATAATACAGCGGTCGCAAACGAAGGGTTCGTCCAAATCGGCTGGAAGACTGAAGTCGTTGGAAATTATCTGAAACATGAAATTTGGAGTCGAATTTGATGCTACAACTTTGAGAATGTATTCTCCATATTTGTATGAAGATTTTAAGGTAAAAATATTTTTCTTTTTAGGATCGGCATCACCACATTCCCATTTTATGTGCCAATTAAATAAAAAGTTCCGGTCTGATATACTTACTCCAAGCATTGCAATGGTAATTGAAATTATTTAACAAACAACATATTGTCTCGCAATTTCTAAGGGTCGACCGAGATCTCGGTCTCGGTCTCGGTCTCGGTATTCTCGGCTACTAATTCTACCGAGAATTCTGTCTCGGTAGAATTTTTACCGGATTCTCGGTAATAACCGAGATCATTGTAAGTAGGTACGGTATAGGATAATGGGATTCAAATCTTTCGCGCGCGTCTACATTCGTTACTTGGTGTCAGTGCGTGCTGTTTTTCTTAGAACTTAATTCATAATAAACTGCCAAAAACAGCAATGAACATACAAATCAACTAATCGATGTATTTTGATGAATGTGGCAATTGATTCACGGATAGGGTTTGTTAGGGTGTGTTATTTCGATTTAATGTGTTTACTAAGTAGGTATAATGTTTTATTGTTGCAGATGAAAACTAAATGTGCCTAAAGTAAAACCTGTTTGGTAAGATTTAAAAATGTAAGTCGTGTAACAGAGCTTTAGCAGAGCTCGTCTTATACGACATAAGGCGACACTCTTTGAAGTGTGAAAACGCAGAAAAATAGCTTTTTATGTGCTACAACATCGTATTGTTCAATTTTGATTATTAAAACTATTAAAAACAAATTGTTATTACATTCTTAAATACACTATATTATGCAAATATATCGCGTTTTCATTTTTTTTCTTAATGTATCTATTCTCGGTCTCGGCTCTCGGTCTCGGCCAAAAACGAAAAACCTGTCTCGGTCGACCATTAGCAATTTCATTACTCCGTAGAGAGTGCATGAAGAATTTAGAATTACAAAAAATAGAATTCCCAGAAGGAATAAAACTGGTCATGTTTTATGAAGCCAGAGCACTCCTTTGAAAGCTTTTGCTGCAAGCTGAAATCAGATAATATTAATTGCCGGCAACCCGGGCGTTTATTAAAATAACATTATCATATACAAAGTAACCCGCCTCGTTCTGCGACGGGTACATATATATGCATACATGTACACATACATACATACGTAGGTTCACATATGTATACGCATGCATGCACATAATCATAAAAACGTAAGTATGGAAATTGTTTCAGGTTATCTTGAAACCAAAACACTGAAAAGAATTATTGTTAATTGGTAAACGATTATCATGGGAAGTACATAGTATTATAAAACCAAAAATATAAATAGAATAATTGAAAATTGTTATAAGGAATTTGTTATTTGGAATGTACATTATCATCATTACATAGTATAAAATGAAGTCGCCCAAAATGTATGTGCGCATTGATCTTTTAAACTACGCAACGGATTTTCATACGGTTTTCACCAATACATAGAGTGATTGAAGAGGAATGTTTATATGTATAATACATGTAAAGTATATTAGAGAAAAGCCGAGAAATTCGAAGAAAACATATTTTTGTGCGATTTAAAACGGCTGGCGGGCCGTACTATAGTCACGTTTGAAATTCGTTCTACGGAAGAAACTGGAAAATAGATGTCCTAGAGTAAGTAGGTATTTGATTTTCCCTTTTCAAATATCCAGTGTTGCATTGCAAGCATTGTATAATTAGTGGCAATCGCTCGAATTGCATTACATAGTATAAAATGAAGTCGCTCAAAATGTATGTGCGTATACATACATCTTTTAAACTACGAAACAGATTTTCATGCGGTTTTCACCAATAGATAGAGTGATAGGTTTATATTATAATACATGCTTATTATAGTAGAGAAAAGCCGAGAAATTCAAACATTCCTTTCAGGCAGCGAGCAGCGGGCAGCTGGCAAGCGGGTGGTGTGGATTTTATAAAGGTTGGGTAATGGCGTTGTGTTTCGTTAGCCACAGCAACGTGTGGCCGGGTCTGCTAGTAGTATTATAAAACCAAAAATCTTAATAGAATTATTGAAACTTATTATAAGTTTATCATGGAATGTATATATATCAAAATCAAAAAACTTCACTGGCTCAAGTGCCCTGAAAGAATCCAGTTTAAGCTCTGCTGGATGATATTCAAGTCCCTTAACAGAATGGCTCCGGCTTACTTATCGGAAATGTGTATTCCAGAAAATTCCAATTCTCGACAATCAACCCTCAGGTCAGCAGCAACATCACAACAGCAGCACGTTGTCGGAAGGTTGAAGGAACCAAAGCGCACACCAGATACTAAATTCGGAGAACGTGCTTTCGGAGTGTCCGGACCTAAAGCCTGAATGGAATGCCACAGGAGTTAAGAATGATCACATATTCAGCGAAATTTAGAGTTAAAGTTAAAACTCATCTTTTCCGACAGTTGTATCCATAAGTTTAAAAAAAAAACCTTTCACCTTCGCCATAAATAATAAAGCAAATTCTTTCAATTCTCCAGTTTTTCAAAATAAATATTTACTCAATTTTGGCATTAATCTTCTTATTAATATAAAACCAACAGTGATAAGCGTAGCAAAGCTAAATTCATGCAATTTCCAGTGTTTTAAATATAATGTCCTCCACGTGCAATTTCGTATCTTCCCCTAGCATAAACTTTCTAATAAAGTCTGTTTATCGGAAGTGACCTGCAGATAAGTATGTTTCTGTATCTATTTGTAAATAATAAAATTAGATGGAGCCTAAGAATTCATAATGAATTGTAAAGCGCCCTTGAGGTGATTTTTCACAAAAACGGCGCTCTACAAATTATCCAATTATTATAATTATAATATAGTTTCATAAAATCAAGAATTCAGTTAAAACTTCAAAAACACATAGTCATGCCAACATCTAAATTTAAACATAGTAACATCTTAACAAAATAATAGTAATAAACAAAGAAGGTAATTATAAGGTAAACTTAACACGCGCAAAACATTAGCAGTATATTATACATTTCATATTTCAGAATTTGTATAATTTCAATGATAAAATATCTTATGCCCGTTGTTTTATTGATTTTTGGCGATTCTGTCAGCGATTATAGAGTAGGAAAGGCTGACATGATGTGAAAATACAAACAAAGTTCACAAACTACACAAAGTTTACAAACTGCTGCCACTAACGAAAAAAGCATTTGAGTTAGTTAACACTCACTGGTCGGTAAGCAAATTCGTCAAAACTTCGTTATATAGGGCGGTAATCCAACATTCGGAAGTTTTGGCATCCCGATACTCGAAAGCCTTTTGCGAGCTTTGCTAAACAATCATCGTGAAGGGTTTTATATAATAACTACCTACATATTTTACGGTTCCATGCCAACTCAGAATCAAGTCAACTCAACAGCTCTTTGAAAAAAATGTCTTTGTCTTTAAAAGCTTTGAAAAATTTAATTTTTAAAATAATCCTATTTTTAAGTTAGCTCTACACAGGAGGCCCTGAGGATAATAATTCCCCTCAGGGCCTGTCATTTTTTGGAATACTGTGTGGAGGGTCTTATTAGGAGAGGAAGTTCTGAGAAGGGGAAGGGTATGAGAAGTGGGTAGGAATGTAAACCTATAAATCCGTCCCTCCTACAGCGGTGCAAGGCGATGTTCCGAGAGAGTAAGGCTGGAGAAATCAAAGGGACTCCCTCAACCACTCTATCCCGATCTTGCTATGCAGCCGGTGAGCAGTTACATCCGCCGCCAAGACCCGGACAGACCTCACCCCATGAACCCGGGCACCCCTGCTAAGTCACCAAACGTAGCGAACTACTTAGGGTGACCTATGTCGGAGGTGTTGGTTATCCAATAAATGGTCTCCGTGGCGGAGGTATCCACACCCGCCTCCGAAATTGAGCCCTCCCAAAACCCTAACCTAACGTAACCTATTTAACCAATTTTTAATTTTATTTTTCATCAATTTTAATGACTATTCAAAGGAGGTTCTGAGTTGATTTCATTCTGACAGCCAGCATATTTTAAAATTTATTTAAAAGCAGAAAATATATTTGAGGATAACTCTATGGAAATTTCTACAAGTTCTACGGTTTTGTAGCTATTTTTGGATTTGTCGTGTATCAACATTTTACCCGCTTCCAAAAAATCTCATTTTCCTAGTACCGGTACAAGTATTTTTTTTAATTAATATTTCTAGCGGTTTGGCCAAACTTGGATGGTGTAACAGCTAGAAAGCGTATAATTGAGCCCTTGCCCGGAAAAAAATGCTGTATCCGCCTTCTCTGCTTTGCGAACCCCACTCCCGAATTCCCATCCCCCCTCCCGCATTCCATTCATTCAGTCCCAGTACATTCATTATAGGAAAGTTTATATGTATAATACATGCTTATTATAGTAGAAAAAAGCCGAGAAATTAAAATATTTTATTCAGGCAGCGAGCAGCCGGCAAGCCGGTGGTGTGGATTTTATAAAGGTTGGGTAATGGCGTTGTGTTTCGTTAGCCACAGCAACGTGTGGTTGGGTCTGCTAGTTAAATATAAAGTTACAGTGAAGTTAAACTTACCCTTGTGCCATCAATCTGGAAGACCAGCCGTCACCAATATTGGATCGAAGCAGCATATGGCTTCAGGAAAGTAGGGTTTTCTCCAATTCAAATACATCATTCTGTGATTGATTTAAAAAAACGCCATCAACTGTCTTTCATCATAAAAATTACCGATTTACAGTCCATTCTCGAGTGTCACGATATCGTTTGTGACACCTACCTTAAAATATGCATATTACTGTGCCCAACATTATTCCGTACATTCCATTTAATTTAGTCAAAAGTAAATTTTTATTTAATTTCAGGGTTTAAAGGGTTCAGACTATTAAACTATCGAACTGTCTAATACGTTTTGCATCGTGGATATTGCAACGTGTTTTATTATGAAATTCGAATATCAAATAAAATACTTTCAACTCCCAATGTAATTTTTGCGTGCTTTGTAGCAGCTTTGAAAGTTAGCATTTTTGTTGTTCAAATCTTCAGAATTCTCAGTTATGTACATAAATATAACTCATAATTGATGATTTTTTGGGATACAATATTATTCCGGGCAAGGACTCAATTAAAACTAAGTGTAGATATGTTCAAAATTCTCGTGGAAAATAATTATAACTACAAAAATGAGAAATCTGAAGAAGCAACTTTCTAGAGTTGCACATATTCTCAGTATCACACTGGTTTAAGACCACCATTCATAATTGTAATATTGCTTGAAATGACTTTGGCCGTGTTTGGTGACTACATCTAAATAGCCAGGTAATTTCTCTCTTCCTTTGTCTCATCTCCTTTTCCTCCCCACTACCTTCAGCCTCATTATGTACCACAATTGAGGATGCCCTTTTCTCACTGGCTTCAGGAGGTTGGGAGCAGTCTGCACTTTTGTGCTGTAATCACGTAAAAAACAACTTTTTGTTTTCTAAAAGAAACCTCATTACCAAACTTAATGCTTTGATTTTGGAAGGTCTTACAGCTAGGAATACCTTCCGGTCGGGTAGGTTAGTTCAAAATTCACTGGGCAAATAATTATATTTATATACATAACTGAGAATTCTGAAGATTGGAACAACAAAAATGCTAACTTTCAAAACTGCTACAAAGCACGCAAAAATTATATTGGGAGTTGAAAGTATTTTATTTGATATTCGAATTTCATAATAAAACACGTTGCAATATCCACAATGCAAAACGCATTAGACAGTTCGATTGTTTAATAGACTTCTGAACACTTTAAAGAGATTCCATTTTTTTTAAATTAGGCCCTTTCAACCGAAATTAAATAAAAATTTACTTTTGACTAAATTAAATGGAATGTACGGAGTCATACCTAATACGTATATTTACCAAAAATAGCACTTCGTGCCAAAGTAATTACTACAAGAAATTAGTATTTGTGTAGAGGGAGATGCAAAATAATGCATTTTAATTCTAATTTAGCACAAAAAATAATAAACACAACACAACAGAACTTGTTTATAAATAAACTGGGTTTTTTAAATTACATAATATTATTTAATATGTAAAAAAAATTAACAATGCCGCATATGTATCATATTTTTTTTTGTAATTTAAAAAACATTTATTAAAAAAAAAAACAATATTACCGATTTGTACAAACATCTCAAATAAGGTAGGTAATAGTAATTCTGGCAAGCCTTATAAGCCCTCGAATAACAATACCGCGTTCATCACCGCGCGGCTCAGCTATCTTATAAGGACAAGACGCCTCCAGTCTCCACAGGCAGTTTAAGGCTTCCACGCTCTTAGGGGTTGTAAGGAGGCTTACTTCTTTCCTGTCAGTGTTTATTTTATCACGCCCGTTATTTCAAACAAATATTTCTCTCATATTTTTTGTGACGCGCTTTTACTTAAATGCTTTTTTGCGTGTGTTAAGTTTTGGTTTCCAGTTTTGGCACATTAATAATGTTTAGTAAGACAATGTTATCCTATGATAAAAAAGTTGTAGATGTTTATTTAATCTAGAAGTTTTACCACATAACCAGAAAGTATCAGAAATATAAATAACAAGAGACTTAGAGACTTCAAAAACATACGGAATTTATAAACTGAATACTTTAAAGCGTTAATAAAAAAATACATAATAACACATCCCCCATACAAAAAAGCCTAGCTTTATTATGATGGTAAGTGTGATGACCGTGGCCGGTTATCTACATTACTCTGGACTCCTGGTGGTGGATCCAGATTCCTCTTGATGGTGATCTGTGGGATTTCAATAATACTACGTGGGTAGATTATTACTGTTTATTCCGAGGTCGTACAGAGGTGCGTCGTAGGAAGCCTAAATGCTAAGAGAGGACGAGTAGACAACATTCACGCCTTTTATACGTTCCGCATGCTGTCTCACTCATACACGCATGTCTCTTTCATATTGCAAGACATACGTTCACTACAGTAAGTCTCATACGAGTATATTAACATCACCTATAAATATCATTTCAAACAAATCAATATACATATAAATATCATTTAGAACATCTATAAGGCTCGCTAGCATTACCATAATTATTTATCAATTCCAAAAGATGAAAGAAATATATCCGACAAGAATTTTTTATTTAAAATCATCAACAACCTTGTTGACAACAACAATCTTCTATAAAACATTAATTTCCACTGTCGAATGCGAAATACACGACCTTACCAACGCTTCCACATCCCACGCTCAAAAACTAGTCACAGCCAAGATTCATTTCTCAGAAGGACGTGCACAAAATTCAGACGCTGATTTTTCCGTTTGTCCTCTGGTCAATTTACTAAATGCATATTAGAAAAATAAAGCAAACCGATAATTACGAATCCCTGTGTGTTATATTCTCATGTTCATTGTGTTATCTTTCTTTTTTTAATCACGTTTATCGTGAACATTATTATCTGATATAAAATGTATTATTTTTATACAGGTACGAAGTTTACGATTAATGTCACATTATTAATCCTACATCCTTAAATCTGTGTTTTTTAAGTATTTTTTTTTCTTTCTCGACAAACTCAAATTTACGTTTTATTTAATCATCTATAGTTTTCTAAACATAATAATATATGTATAAATTCAGGGTGTCCGGGGGGTAAAGTGCATTAACTTCGGGAGGTGATTCTATATGATATTATAAGTAAAAAAGACAAATGATTTATTTCGAAATTCCAACTTTAGCGGTAGTTTTGTGGTAAAAAGATAAAATTAGACCGACGTGTGCAGCCAGCTTTATTACTTTCCGCTGTTACGATACGAGCCAATCACAACCATGCAATGTTGCCACAATCGTGCCCGGCAGGCTCTCAGCAAATAAGATCGTACCTCACACTAAGGACTATTAGTAGCTACGTCTTTTTGTATGGGAAAAAAATGTTGGAATTTCGGAAAAAGTTGTTTGTCTTTTTTACTACTTATAACATCATGTAGAATCACCTCCCGAAGTTAATGAACTTTACCCCCGGACACCCTGTATATTTTAAAGAAAGACAAACATTCCCAATAATATTTGAAAATCTCATGCTACCACAACAGTAAGTGGAAAATGTTGCTTGTGTCGTGATGGGGGATTTAGCCAGCCGAGCACGGGATCGAACACGGATGCCTGGGGGACCCAAACGCGATGCAAACTCAGCCACTGATCGGAAGTTCATGCAACCATGTTATTTTTAATTATATTTTTTAAATATGTATAACTGTTAGTTTTCCTAAAAACTAAAATAAAAATAAAACATATTCCGTGTAAATGATTTAAAAAAAATTATATTTCTTCACTTTTTCGTGTTTTTATAAATTCTAATATATGGCTTCCACACATGTATTGTATACATATTTATATGAATTCGGTCCCGGTTCAGAATGCCAACTGCTCCCAACCGTCTGTATCCTGTTTGATTATGGCATCCCCAATAGGGGTATATTGTGATTCTGAAGGTATTGAGGAGAGGAAAAAAGTAGGGAAGGAAATGGTAGGGAAGTACCTGTCGTAGTAAAGTCGGGTCTCTGCCTCGTTATTAGGTGTAAAAACTTACCAGCATCAGTCTTTCCTCCACCATTTAACCCGACTTACTTTAAGACCTGCGGCAACGAATCCATTCACATAGTCTCTGCCTTAACCCGCATCATAATGTCACCCAACCGAGTTACGAAATAACTCCCTTCACTTCACAGTAACTTAAGACAGGTCTGCTCTAAGTTATCTCATAAAAAGGTTTTTCAAAATGGTAATTTACTATCTATTTAAAAGTTCTCCTGTAGGTTAACGTTTTCCATTAATTACATATTAGCAAATTAGTAACTTTCCACGGAAAGTCCTATCCTTAACATAACAAAAAAAAAACATCCGTAAGCCCTGTTTCAATACTTTTATTTTATTGTCATGCTTCCGTGGTCGAGAGATAAGGCTCTAAACTAGCAATTAATGAATTAAAAATAATATATGGTGTATCTGCGGCACGTTCCAGTGTGGAAGATACTCCCAGAATCGTCCTGGTATAAAACCACCATTCAGGATTGAAACGTTGCTTGAAATATCTTTATTGTGGATTGTTTTAGTACATATTTGCTGACCAGGTAATTCCCCACCTTCCTCTTCCCATCCCCTTCCCCTCCCCACAACCTTCAACCTTCCACAGTTTTTCACTTTGGTAGGCGGGTATGGGTACCGCCGCCCTGGGAACCATTTATTGGATGACCAACACCTCTGCCACAGGTCACCCCAAGTGGTTCGCTACGTTTGGTGACTTAGCAGGGGTGCCCGGGTTTTTTTTTTTTTTTTTTTTTTTTTTTTTTTTTTTTTTTTTTTTTTTTAATTTTTTTATTAGTAATAGAAGGTACATAAATTACAAATAAATTTTGTACAGTATTTAATTACATGGTAGATATATTTGATGTACCCCCATAATTAAGCGAGGCTTGTGTGTATGGGGGGGTGTTATTGTATTGCTTTTTTTATATCATTCGGTTTATTTATATCAAATTTAAATTACCATTTAAACGAAGTTTTCAGTATAATTTTTAAGGTGAGTTTTAAAATGTTTTATATTGGTATTCATGTTTCTAATTTTTTCTGGTAATGAATTAAAAAATTTTGCTCCGAGATATTTATGACTCAATTGTCCAATTTTTTTTTTACATTTTGGAGTGGGAAGTATTGATGTTTGTCTAAGACTTCTGTTATTTTTAAATGGTGCAACTTGGTTTTTAATATTATCTTTATAAATTTGTAATGTTGCATGATAAAAGTATAATGCACTTAATTTTCTGACTTTAAATTGTTTGAATAAAAGTTCTGACGAATATGAGTAGGGTTTTTTTAAAATTGTTTTTATTATTAGTTTTTGTGATATGTAAATTGTTTGTGTTTGATTTGTATATGTACCGCCCCATCCTATAATGCCGTATTGTATAATTGATTGACAGAAAGCGAAGTATGTGGTTCTAAGTAATTTTTCGTTTAAAATATCTCTTAAACATCTAAATATATATGTTAGTTTCCTTATTCTGTTGTTCAGAATATTTATGTGTGGAGACCATTTTAAACGCTGGTCTATTGTTATGCCCAGGTACTTAATATCAGTTTTGCTTTCTATTTTTGAACATGATATATTACATTTGTGGTTTTCTGTATTTGTCACAGAGTGGATTATTAAGTTTATTTCTTTAAGTGTTTCTTGTTTTTTAATGAAAAATGGCAAATAATAGGTTTTTTTAGAATTTAAAGTCAATAGGTTTTTATCAAACCATAATTTTAGTGCATTGATATCTGTATTTGCCATTTTGTTTAATTCAGACCAAGTGTTTGCTTTTAGTAGTAGGACTGTGTCGTCAGCGTAGGAGACAATGTCTCCATATTTAGAAATATTGAATATATCATTGACATATATAATAAATAACAATGGTCCCAAAACTGTACCTTGGGGTATTGAAAAATCGCTATATTTTGAATCGCTGACTTGATTTAGTAATTTTACTTGTTGTGGTCTTTCATGTAAATAACTAGCTATCCATGCTAAAACTTTCCCATTAATTCCTATAGATTTTAATTTATTTATTAATTTTTTATGTGATATGCTGTCGAAAGCTTTTTTCAAGTCTATAAATATTCCGATACATTTTTTATCGGAATCTAGGGCCGTATATAAATAGTTGGTTATTTTTGCTATCGCGTCGTGAGTACTTGTATTTTTTTTGAAGCCGAATTGATTATCATTGATTATTTTATTTTCATCTAAGAATGTCCAAATTTGTTTTTTTACAATTTTCTCATATATTTTTGATATATTTGATAGAAGGGAAATCGGGCGGTAATTTTGTGGGTCTTTAGGACAGTCTGTTTTATAAATGGGAGTTATAATTGCTCTTTTGTAATTATTGGGAAATTCGCCATTTGCTAGACTTAGGTTTATTATATGTGTTATTGGGAGAATTAAGTATGTTTTCATCGCTTTTATTGTCTTAGCATCTATGTTATCAAAGCCGGGGGCAGAACCTCCTTTTAGTTCCGAAATAGTTCTGTCAATGTCGGCTTCTGTGACTGGCTCAAATTTATTTATTTGACATTGTGTTCTGTGTTGTGGATTTGATATATTGGTCGAATTTATGGATTTTGCTAGGTTTTTTCCAACGTTATTAAAATGGTTATTTAAAATATTACAACATTTTTTTGTGTCATTTTGTACATTATATATTAATTTCCCATCTGATATTTCAGATATGTGCTTATATGTTTTATTTTTATTTATTATTTCATTTATTGTTGACCATATTTTTTTATTATTGTCTTTAGCTTCTGTTATAATTTTTGAGTAATAGTCGTTTTTCGTTTTTCTAATTAGAGTAGTTAATATATTTTTATATTTTTTATAATATAGTACAATTTTATTGTTAACTAGTGGCCTTTGTGTTATTTTATAAAGTTTATTTTTTTTTCGAATGGCTTTTATTAATCCTAGAGTAATCCATGGTTTAATTTTCTTTGTTTTTGAATTGGGGACGATCTGTGTTGTTTTTGTTGCTTCTAAAACGTGTTTAGTTAAAGTTTTTTCAAACAGTAAGGCACTTTGGTTGGTGCATTTATTTTTTAAAACTTCTTCCCATTTTTCATTTATTAATGATTTTTTTAATAATTCATAGTCTATTTGGGAATATGGAAGATTTAATTTGGGTATTGTGTTTAGTTTTTTATTTGTCTCATGTAATATAAGACACGCGTAATGGTCAGTTATATTGGTTTTCCAAACAGTAGATTTAATATTTTTTATTTCATTTAAATGTATATTACACCAGATATGGTCTATGCATGATGGAGTTTGGTTTTTAATTTCTCGAGTGTTACTATTAATACAAGATTTAAAGTTGAGATGCGTCATCATGTTAATGAAATTATTTTTTTCTATTGAGTTATGGTTAGCAGAAATGTTTATATTGAAATCACCACATACAAAAGTAAGAATTTTCGATAATTTGCTTAGATATTCATATAGTTCATTGATGAAGTTAGTTATGTTTGATTTGTGTGTTCTGTACACTGTTATAATTCTGTATAATTTGTTTTTTAATTTTATATCTATTTTTAGACAATTTACGTGTTGTATATATATTTCTTCAATGTTAATAATTTCACACTCATCATGAACAAATATAATTATACCACTATTTTTATTAATTGGTGTTGTTGTTGCGATGCCTTTGTAGTTGGGTAGTGCATTAATGTGTTGATCGTTATTACAGTGCGTTTCTGTTAACACTATGCAGGCGGGCGATAAAAACAGATCGTTTATATTTATCAAAAATTCATCAAGGTTTTTTGCGATGCTTCGAATGTTCATGTGTAGTAATAAAAAGGGGGAACTGTTTGTAACGCACCACTTATTAACTTCTTTAATATTTTGACATATTTCTTGGTTTATTTTGTATTTTTCGTCAATTTGTTTTACTATGTATTCGGTCATTTTGAATTATAATTAATTTTTTCTTGAGCAAAGTTAAGCATTTTCAATCTGTGTTTGCATTTTTCACTATTTGATTTGTGGTCTGTTGGAGTCGTAGTATTAAATTTTAAATTAAGTTCTGTGCAATTAATGCATTTTGGTATTTCGTTCTTATTGTTGCAGTTTTTTAAGTTGTGTTCACCCGCACAATGAAGGCATATTGGTTTGTTCGGTGGTTGGAGGCAACGCATTGCTGTGTGACCATATTTTTGGCAATGGTAACACTGCATTAGGGGGTTGCAATCCTCCACTTTAATTTGGTAAAATCCAAGGTTTACGCTTTTTTTCGAAATTAGAAGATTTCTGAGATCTCCACTGGTTTCGAGAATTATATTTTTTTGTTTAAATTTTTTAATTTGTATGGTTCCTTTGTATTTTATCTGGTTTGAGTCCATTTCGTAAATAATTTTTATGTCTTCATTTTGCAGAATCAAATCTGATATAAATTCTTCTTGTGTATATTTTTCGTCTATTCCTTTAAAGATCATGCACGGTCTTTTTTTATCAATGTTTTCAACGTGTATTCCTTCAAGTTTTAATTTTGTAATTTCATTTTTGATGTTGGCCATATCATCCGCTTTTTGTAGATTTATTATTAATTCATTTTTTGATGTCTTCCTGATGCTGCTTACTCCGATTCCCAGTTTAGATATTTTGACGTTCTTTATGATGGTTTCTTTTATGTCTTCGTTTTCATTTTTAGTTTTTATTATAACGGGGAATACTGGAATTTTAGGTGTCGCGTATTTTCCACTGGCGATGCTAGCGTAACTTTTCGTAGTTGCTTTGTTTTCGAGATTTTGGAATTTTTCTAAGTTACTGATATATTTTCTATCACTCACGATTATATTTTCTTGTAATTCGATAATTTTTTCCTGTAATGAGAGACTCTCTTTGTTAATTGCATCTTCCAACCTCGTTATTATGAGTTCAATAGTATTTTTTGTTTTTTGGTCCTTGACTGTCTGAATTTTCGCAACCTCACTCTTTAGTTCATTTATACAGCTTGCTACCGTCATTTTTGGCTTTGGAATTTACATGGCTTATTAAAAACAAAGAAGAAATTCATTAAGAATAAAAAATTTAAAAATAAAAATTTTCGCCGGTGTGGGATTCGAACTGAGTGCGGCAATTCGAACTTAAATCGGGCAAAAAGTAATTCCGACGCATTAGTCCACAGAGCCACCGGCACTAGTTGGAGTTCCGGTAAGAACACTTGTATTTGTTTCTGTGATGGTTCATGCATACAGCGGGTCGAGTTACTTGTTGTCTTTATTGTCGCACTAAATAGAAACCGTTTTGTTTTTGTAGCTTGTTTAAACACATATTTTGGTACTTCCGGGTGGAAAAAATTAGAGGCATAAACACCCGTCGATAGCGCGCTAAAAACTGCGCAGGACTGCACTGGTTGTAATGGCCCACTTCACTTTTTATCGCACTTTTGGGTATATTATTGTAGACGTTTTCAAAATGCGTTTGACGTTTCATGTACTGAGAATAGAATTCTTGGGGTAATGTTTGTTCTTGGGGTAATGTAGGTTCTTGGGGTAATGTTTGTTCAAGTCTTGATGGCGGGTGCGTCGGCCCACCTTCTGCGTGGCGGGCCGGATTGGGAGATGCTGGTTGAGGGAGACCCTTTACAACCGGTTACCGCTGTCCGGGCCGCTCGGTAGTACAGGGGCCCGACCCTCAGGCTCACGACTGAGGGTGGGCTGCCCCATCAACGAGTGTAAAAACCCCGCCGCTGCTGTTGTGCCGGTTCGTGACCGGAGGGGACCCAGCAGTAGCGTTTGGGGCGCATCGGGTGACCTCTCCAGCCAGACTCTCCCTATCCATCGCCTTGCACCGCAGTGGGTGGATTGGATTCATTCGTTCGTCACTCTTGGACACTCTGATCCCCAGCTTCCTACCCACCCCTCATACCTTTTCCTTCCCAGACCTCCCTCCCCCCACACCCCATCATAAAAACATTTAAAATCATGACAAAACAAACAACAAAAATTAACATCATTACAGCGGCGAGTAGTAGGCGACCCCGGCGCAGGCCAAAAATGTTGGTGAATTACACCAACATTCGCGGCCTGCATACCAATTTAAACTCCGTCCACCACCACCTTTTTTCTCATCAGACCTAAAGGAGGTGTCTGTCTCTATAGTCGAGCTGACGTCAACTGTGTGCGACTGTTGAATCTGGAAAACTCCAGATTCGACGTAATGTGGGTACGCGTCAATCTTGCCAGTACGGTAAGATTCTACGCGTGTTTATACCGCTCACCGAACCTTGGCGAATCAGACACGTCCGAGCTCTTCAAACATTTAAGCGTCACTATTGATGACCTCTTGCCCCGCTACCCTATGGCAGAGTTTGTGGTCCTGGGGGACTTCAATGTTCATAACGAATCTTGGTTGAAGTTCTCAGGATCAACAGACTCGGCTGGACGCCAAGCGGAATCCTTTGCCCTTTGCTACGGATTGGAGCAAATGGTTCAGGAGCCTACAAGGGTTCCTGATGTCCAGACTCACCGTTCCAATCTGTTAGACCTTTTTTTAACTACTGTGCCACACGGTTACAGTATTGAAGTCACAGCGCCTTTAGGATCGTCCGACCACTGCCTGGTGACGACATCAATCCCTGTAAACTTCAGACCACCAAACGAGAGGCTGAGGAGAAAAGTGTGGCACTATAGGTCAGCAGATTGGTTCGGTCTGCGGGCACATTTTAATGCTTTCCCATGGTCAGCTGTCTGTTTTCGGACTTCGGATCCCTCAAGATGTGCCCAGGAAATTGGTGAGGTCATCACATCCGCGATGGATGGCTTCATCCAATCTACTGTTAAGGAAACTGGTGTAGGCTCAAAGCCGTGGTTCAGTCGACAATGCGCTGAAGCAGTGCGACGAAAAAACGCGGCTTACCGAGCCTACAACACATCTAGAACATCCGAAGACAGAACAGCTTACAACAAAATGGCAAAGGAAACCAAGAGAATCATAAATAGGTCAAAATTCGAGCACGACCAGCAGATCAGCAGAAAGCTGACTGCATGCCCGCATGGCAGCAGGCAATTCTGGTTGCTTGCGGGCTCAATAGGTCGCAACTTCTGCAAATCCAGTCTGCCACCTCTTACCAGACCTGACGGCTCACTAGCAAACACCGCCACCGAAAAGGCTAACTTACTAGGTAAAATGTTTGCGGATAACTCAACCCTCGATGACCAAGGTGCTGTCCCGACGTCGGTTCCTCACTGCGGTTTTCGTATGAAAAAGCTGAGGATCCGGCATCGGGAAGCATCCATGTTTTACGAGGGCTTGATGTTAATAAAGCTAGTGGGCCTGACGGAATACCTGTCCTGGTACTGCAAAGGTGCGCTGCAGAAATAGCTCCAATTTTGACGAAGCTTTTTAAACTGTCCCTGAAGACTGGCTCTGTGCCCTCTGGTTGGAAAAAAGTGGTTATCCATCCTATTCCAAAGAAGGGTGACCGCTCCAACCCGGCCAACTACCGCCCCATAGCGATCACATCAGTTCTGTCTAAGGTGATGGAACGTGTGATCAACGACAAACTGCTCACATACCTCGAGAAGAACAAAATTATTAACGACCGTCAATACGGATTCCGGCGGAACCGCTCGTGCGGTGATCTTCTCGCGTATGTGACGCATGTTTGGGGGCGATGCCTGGAACGTTTCGGTGAGACCCAAACGGTTGCACTGGACATATCCAAGGCCTTTGACCGGGTTTGGCACCGAGGACTTGTCAACAAACTGCATTCTTACGGACTTCCTGCATCCTTGTGTACGTGGATTGCCGACTTCTTGAGGGAGAGGTCGATTCAGACGGTAGTCGATGGTTTCACCTCTTCCTCTCACTCGATAAATGCTGGCGTCCCGCAGTGATCGGTTCTGTCTCCAACTCTGTTTTTGTTGCACATCAACGACCTTTTGTCATGTGCACCAATTCACTGCTACGCGGATGACAGTACAGTTCATGATAGCTTTTTGTTTGACAAGCCCCCAAAGGGCTCACAAACTCCAACAGCTCGTAAGGCTTTGAAGCAAAGAATGGACGGTTACCTCGATAGTGTTTTCTCTTGGGGTAAAAATAATCTCGTTCAATTTAATGTTTCAAAGACCCAATCTTGTCTGATTACGTCTAAAAGGGATCGCAATGAAAATCTAGTCTCTTTCAACGGAAGCAATCTTCCGAACAGGCCCTCCATTGATTTGCTTGGTGTAACCCTAAGTGACCAGCTCAGGTATGGGGGCTCCATCGAAGCCAGAGTAAAGTTAGCCTCCCAAAAACTGGGCGTACTGTACAGGGCCCGCAGATACTTTAAAAGTACACAACTGCTAACCCTGTACAAATCGCAAGTGCGCCCCACGGTTGAATTTGGCAGCCACCTCTGGTCTGGAGCTCCAAAATACCTGAAAAATACCCTCGACTCTGTGCAGAAACGGGCGGTCCGTTTGATAGATTCTCCCATCTTAACAGACGGATTGCAATCTTTAGAGCACAGGCGTCGGGTGGGAATGCTATCCTTGTTCTACCGGTATTACAATGGAAGATGCTCCGAGGAACTAGCATCATTGATCCCTTCGGCACCGGTGCATAGTCGGGAAACACGCCAAACGCGTGCCCAACATTTGTACACAGTTGACATTAGTCACATGAGAACGGGTCGTTTCTTCGACTCGTTCTTATGTTCAACAGCTCGGCTGTGGAATGATTTGCCGGCCTCTGTGTTTCCTCCTTCCTACAACATGGGTCTCTTCAAGACCAATGTTCATTCCTTCCTCTCCTCAAAAAGACCCTCCACACAGCATCCCAGATGACATAGGCCCTGAGGGAAATTATTTTCCTCAGGGCCTCCTGTGTGGAGTTAATGTAAAAAAAAAAAAAAAAAACCTCCAGCCTTACTACATACCCCATTGGGAATGTCATGTCATGTTTCAGACGGCATCAGTTGGGACTCTTGCACGATACACACTTTTTTTTAAAAATAGCCTGTTAGTAGCTGAAATCGTATTAATTTCATTGTTTTTTTAACTATTTCGAAAATTGTACGTTGTTTTACCAAAAGCCGCGACATTTTTGAATAATTAAATATTAAAATTCGCAATTGGTACTCGTTGCTGTACCAGGCAACTTTACAAATAACTAAAGAAGATATTTTAAATATAATCGCACCCTTCAGAAATACAGAAATCTCACCCAAAAATACATTAAATAAACAACTTTCAGTCAACTTAGGATTTAATTGGATCCGTTATAAGATTTATTAACAACAATAACTAAGAATTTAAAAGAAACCTATAATGTATAATAGACAAATTTTCAAAATTATAAGAATGAAATTGTACAATACGAGTCCAATTTGAGAGGATAACCAACACCCCCGCCATAGGTCACCCCAAATGGTTCGCTACGTTTAGTGACTGGCAGGGGTGTGCGGATCATGAGGTAAGGCTTGTCAAGGCCTTGGAGTCGTACACATTTGCCCACCTAATGCGTGGCGGGCCGGACTGGTTGAGGGAGACCTTAAAACCTCGCTAAAGTGGGAGAGACGGATTCATTCCGTCATTTCTAGACACACTGCACCCCGGATTCCTACTTACCCCTCATACCTTTTGCTTTCCCAGAACTTTATCTCTTTCTTCTCTCTAAAAGACCCTCCTCACAACATCCTCAAAGATGACACATGAGTCCCAGAGAGAAATTATATTCCTCAGGTTCTCCTATGCAGAACTAATGTAAACAAAATATTATTCAAGGTGCCCGTAACTATAATTTTTTTTGTGTGCATGGCGAGATGTGAAAAAATGTCATGTCAATTGTTCTTAGCCTAATATAGTAATACTATCTATTACCATGTTATCATTTTGAGCTTTTGCGAGGTGTCACAAAGCCGTTTAGTTCGAAGGTCGGTCAATTTGGCTAAAAGGGTCATTTTTCCAAATATAATAAAAATTGTGTGGAAATAAATATCAATGGCCCTCCCTGGCGCGTTACATTGTGTTCAATGTGACCGAAAACACTGCTTATAATGAAAATCGCTTTTCCCATTGGCAGTTTTTCCCGCCATTATTTATAAACCTAATATAAGTTGAAAAGGGTTCCCAATTTAAATTTCTCCCCAGGACGTATTTAATAAGAATTTCCCACTTGTCCGACATCAGTTTTCCACCCTCTCTTCCCCTTTCCTCCCTTTCCCTAGAAAGGGATGGTACCTTGCAAATACATTCACAGATACACCTTATCACTTTATGTTAATTCAATTTTACAATTGGACGAATTTCCCCTTCGTCTTCACTATGATGGGTATCTCTCGGATATCTGTTAAATTGAACAACCAGAGTACAAATGCTTAAGCATTTACTTTGAAATTTTTGCGTTTTATTGTTGTTGGTTGATCTTTTTGACTAGGTGTCAGAGTCGAATAAGACGTATGCAGATCTTTTGATGCCTGAGAGGTAATTTTCAGTAAAAATGGGGAGAGATGGAAGCGCACCTTTAATAAAAAGGAAAAAAAGGTTTAATCCAAAGCTCTTTCATGCGGAATATTAGGAAAATCTCTTTTTTGATGATAAGGTAATCCATATTTCGGTGCATGAATGGATTTGAAAAAAGATCAGACCTTTTTTGAAAAAAAATGTGGCATAAATCATAATTTGAATTTCGAAGACGGCTACACTCAGGTTTTCATGCTATGCAATACGAACCGAGATTTAGTTATGAAAATCATCCTGGAACTGAGCGCTTGAGGCGCGCGGACTTGTGGAAGGACTGAATTTATTAAAAGTATTTTTCAGTTCAGTTTCAGTGCCGGAAACCTAGGCGTTTATTTTATTTTTATTTATGTACCTAGATAGTTTTCTTTTACCCACCTCACTAGGCAAAGCCTGTTTGAACAAAATGTTCCATACATGCACCGAAATCATTAGCTGAAATCAGTGGATCCTTATCACCCTTTGTTGTGTTTGGTACTTTTTAGATGCTCCAAATACTTTTCTTATGGAGGTTAAAACAATGATCAGTAGATTCTTAATAACAATCTGGTTTATTAAACTTATGTTTACATATTTACAATAAAAATGCTACAAGTTAGCCGACCTAACTGGGAGAGAGCAAGATTGAATCTGTCGGCCGCGGCGATGCCGACCCACAAGTTGGCAGACGCGACATTGGCATCTCTTTCGGTCAAGTGAAGAAGTACTTCCCTAGTGACATCTCGCGGATTGGAAAGCTTTTACGATACATTACACCCTTAATTTACGATAAATTACACCCGCTTAGCCATAGTCGAAAATTTCAGTGTTTTACCATGGCTTTGAGTGTGATGTGGGTAATAGAAAAAAAATTAACACATAAAAATAACCACCAAAAAGAATTCCGCTTTTGTACGTCAAGGATTGTTTAAAAGCGCTCTGTACTCCGAGTTCCACGAAAGGCTCACAAAACTAGTGCGGCAGCATAACTTCCTTTTTGCAAAACTTAATAAAACCCTTCGCATGAAATAGAAATTTTTTATTTGTTTTTTTTATAATGTAGGCACATACCTAAAGTTTCGTTTTACTTAGTTTTTGAAGATCATATCAGGTAGGTGATGTCCCCCATTCTCCGTACACTGAGTAAACCAATTTTGTGGCGTTTATCATGACTCTTGCCAGCATATCATGCGTTATCCTGGCAATTTCTTCCTGGATGTTGGTCTTCAAATCTTGTAGAGTCCTTGGACAGTTCACATACAGAGGGTTTCAAAAAACACATATAAAAAAATCACAAGGGGACAAATCGGGAGTGCGGGCCGGCCACTCCAAATCACCCCTAATTGAGATGACTCTGCGAAGTGTTCCCTCAAAACAGGCAATCTATGCTAGGTGATCTAATGGGACAAGGGACTCCAGGTTTTCCGCTTGTCGCACCTGCAGTTTGTCTGAACGTTTTTTTTTTTTTTTTTTTACATTAACTCCACACAGGAGGCCCTGAGGAAAATAATTTCCCTCAGGGCCTATGTCATCTGGGATGCTGTGTGGAGGGTCTTTTTGAGGAGAGGAAGGAATGAACATTGGTCTTGAAGAGACCCATGTTGTAGGAAGGAGGAAACACAGAGGCCGGCAAATCATTCCACAGCCGAGCTGTTGAACATAAGAACGAGTCGAAGAAACGACCCGTTCTCATGTGACTAATGTCAACTGTGTACAAATTTTGGGCACGCGTTTGGCATGTTTCCCGACTATGCACCGGTGCCGAAGGGATCAATGATGCTAATTCCTCGGAGCATCTTCCATTGTAATACCGGTAGAACAAGGATAGCATTCCCACCCGACGCCTGTGCTCTAAAGATTGCAATCCGTCTGTTAAGATGGGAGAATCTATCAAACGGACCGCCCGTTTCTGCACAGAGTCGAGGGTATTTTTCAGGTATTTTGGAGCTCCAGACCAGAGGTGGCTGCCAAATTCAACCGTGGGGCGCACTTGCGATTTGTACAGGGTTAGCAGTTGTGTACTTTTAAAGTATCTGCGGGCCCTGTACAGTACGCCCAGTTTTTGGGAGGCTAACTTTACTCTGGCTTCGATGGAGCCCCCATACCTGAGCTGGTCACTTAGGGTTACACCAAGCAAATCAATGGAACGTAGTGACCCATATAACAATTGATTTCCGATCCGGGACAGAGGCTAAATTTAAGTGATTCCGAAAGGCCTGCTGGTTTTCAATCAT
This sequence comes from Limnephilus rhombicus, assembly GCA_929108145.2. Classification (NCBI taxonomy): domain Eukaryota; kingdom Metazoa; phylum Arthropoda; class Insecta; order Trichoptera; family Limnephilidae; genus Limnephilus; species Limnephilus rhombicus. The sequence continues at coordinate 30,481,398 of OV815288.1, read as the reverse complement.
AGAATATCCATTTAAAAAGTAGGCTTCAACGGCAAACGTAAGCTCCTCATTGTTCCAACGCATGATGGCAATTAAAATATATCGGGACAAAACTTGAAAGTTCCGTCTCTCGAACGAGATCACTAGCGCCCCGCTACGACATCAACCGACTGAATGGCGCGCATTTAAAAAAAGGAAGTTATGCTGCCGCATCCTGTACGTGTTGCAATATGGATTCATTGGTTACAATATGGATTCATTGGATATTTAATGAATTAAACCTGGCTCAAGCAAAAAGGAACCGTTTAAATTCCTACCTACAGATCTACGGGATTCGTCCTAACGCATTCTTTTTCGGTGATTTTTTTTTTCAATTCATCTTTATACATTATTAAATTAGTTATATACTCTACGCTTCTCTCTAGGAAATCTAGGACTGAAAAATTATTGAATATGTGGCCCTGATGAAAAAAATCCTCGGTGCATATTTCATCTTCGGCGAGGCTGCGTGAAGGTTTTTTTTAGGAAAAGGAAGGAGAGGAAGTCCTGGGAAGGTAAAAGGTATGAGAGGTAGAATCTCTTTCAACGGGACCCACTGACTCCCAAATTTCTCCCACCCTGAGCGGGTATGGGTAAACCTCCATTTCTTTTAAAATAACCTCCAAAACAACATCCTTATAAATGACCATGTGGAGCTATTGTGGTTAAAAAAGTAAAAAATAATAACTCCTCACAATTTTTTAAATTTTAATTAACCCTTAGTGTTTACGATAAGGTACAGATTATATCATTTGGGTTCAAAAAATTGTTTTACCCAATTGAGATGTTTAGTCACATTTTGTTGATTTAACTTTTTTTATAGACGCATTGCAAAGCTAGTAATAATTGTTACTTTTCTAGAAAGAAGATGGGCCTTTCAACGTGAATCAATACATTCCCAAACAGATGAATGATGTAAGTTATTTTTTATAAAACTCGTTTTTAGGATTTTCATAACAGTAATTTATTGAAAAGGAGAGTTTTAAAATATTTTTTATGTATTAGCAACCTCTTTGAATAACTTTTTTTTAAGTTTACATATTTAATTAAATAAAGACAATATTAGCGAAACTCAATCGAAAATCTGGAGACAGAAAAATCAGAAAAGATATTGGCTCCGCTGGGACTCGAACCCAGGACCCTTTGCTTACATGGCAAGAGCTCTCCCGATTGAGCTACGGAACCCATATCAATTCGGTCACTTTTAACTGTATCATACTTTGACTAAGTACTACCAACATTATATTCATTTTCTTAACGAACATATTATTGGCTGCAATTTTTTATCCATTTTATTTTTAATACGCGACATCTATTGACTTTTCTTTTGGTTCGAGTCCCAGCGGAGCCAATATCTTTTCTGATTTTTCAGTCTCCAGATTTTCGATTGAGTTTCGCTAATTTTGTCTTTATTTAATTAAATATTATAATTTGAGATTTTACTCATATAGTTTGAAAAAATTAAAAATAAATATTTATTTAATTTAATTTTTATTTTTTATTTAATTTTTTATTTTTATTTAAACGTCCATAGGGCTTTTACATAGAATGCAGTACTTTTTTTTAAATTACAGTATTTACAAAATACAAGTAACATAATATATGTTAAAAACAAAATTTAGGTCACATAAAATATAAGTGTTAAAAGAAAAAAAAAATTAGGTTACATAAAATATAAGCGTTAACAAAATACAGGTAACATAAAATATAAGAAACAAAATATAGTCCATAAAATATATGAGTTGAGATAAAGTAGGTAAGGTTAAAATAGTTCACATTAGTTTATGGGATATGTAGAAATAAATAGTTGGCACATACGGCGTTTGATGTTTGTTAAGTTCAAATTATTGTCAAATACATCCATATTGTTTAAGTATTTGTTACAAAGACTATGTAAACGTTGTATTGGAGAATGTAAATCATAGTTCGAATGAGATGTACGTATATAAAATGTCAATATTTGTCTAGTTGTTCGTGTAGGTACATGTAGATTTATTAATTGCAGGAGTTCACAACTGTTGAATTTAGAGTTTAATAATTTTAATAAAAAGGTTAGGTCGTTTATTTTTCGTCTGTTTTCTAATGTTGGAATATTTAAAGTATTCATTAGCGACGGGTAATTTATGACGGGTTTTAAAATTTACAAATCGTAGAAATTTTTTTTGAATTCTTTCAATAGTATGAATACGAATTTTGTAGAAGGGCGACCAGACTATGGAGTTATATTCTATTAGGCTTCTAACAAGGGATGTGTACAATAGTTTAATGATTTGTAACGATTCAAAGTTTTTAATTGTTCTTAATTCAAATCCTAATGTTTTCATACCCTTATTTGCAGTTTATTGAATGTGAACCGTGAAGTCTAGTTTCTCATCCATTATAATGCCAAGATCCCGTATTTCCGATACTCTTTCTAAATTCAATATATTCATCCGAGACTTGCAGAAAAGTCAATAGATATCGCGTATTAAAAATAAAATGGATAAAACATTTATCCAGACACTATCTAGATTGCATGTAGTTCGAGTTGAATCTTGCAATCATATATAAAGATAGCAGCCTATAATATGTGCGTTAAGAAAATGAAGATAATGTTGGTAGTTCTTATTCGATGTATGATACAGTTAAAAGTGACCGAATTGATATGGGTTCCGTAGCTCAATCGGTAGGCCTCTTTCCATGTAAGCAAAGGGTCCTGGGTTCGAGTCCCAGCGGAGCCAACATCTTTTGTGATTTTTCTGTCTCCAGATTTTCGATTGAGTTTCGCTAATATTGTCTTTATTTAATTAAATATTATAATTCGGGATTTTACTCATAAAGTTTAAAAAATTTATAAATATATTTTACATAACTGAGAAACAACAATTGAAGTTTGTTCGATGATTATAGTTAAAACACGTTTATTGGCAACCCTGATGTGTAATTATTTTTTTTTAGATATGCCTACTGATGTCGCGAAATGTTATTCGATTTAAAATTATTTCAATTACAAAGCTTGGATTTCCGTTCAACGTTTCTTATAGCTCTATCTGTGTTTTATAAATGAAAGTTTGGGGTGATTTTCCGACAATTCCATCAAAGGGTGAAATATGTGTACACCTTTTGAATAGAGACATCTGTGGATGAAAATACCCAACGCGTGGAGGAATGGTTTTTATTTGCTTATCCAAGTCCCACACCCCTAACTGAAAAGCTTGATCAAAGTGTGTGGTTTCATCCAAGCTTTTCGTTCTGCTCGCTAGGTACTTTATTTCCTCGGCCAGTGAACCTATTTACAAGAAAAAATAATTATAAACCGCACAATTTACTAAGAGTTTTTTGCCAATAATTAAAAAAAGTCCATCCAAATTTCTCGTATTTGTGATAAGGAACTCCGGTTAGAAATATTACGTATTTATACATAAATATAAATGAATAAATCTTTAATTTTTTATAAGAACAATTCTCTTTTCACAACTTTTGAAGGTTATTCCCATAAATGTAATACATCATTGAAGAAGAAGATAACAATAATAATCTAAACGAAAATATGACCATTATCTTTTCGGATTTTCTGTGTCTTGTTCTCTTTCATATTTTCGTTTAGATTATTGTTGTTATCTTCTTCTTATGATATATTACATTAATGGGAATAACCTTAAGCAGTTATAAAAGGAGAAAAAAGAATATTCGTTAAGAGTTTTATATAAAATTCCATATGAATAAATTCGGATATATTTATCCAGGTTACAAACCAATTCTTAGAATGGTTGTTTCCAATAAAAAGGGTAGTTGCCCGTTATATGGAAAAAAAATTGTTGAAGATAATATTGTTAATAATTCTAAAATTTGAAATATGACGGTTTGAAAGAAGGTGGCAATAGCGAAATTGGTTAACGCGCACGACCCGTTTAGTTGAGAGGTCTGGATTCGAGTCCCAGTTGCGACCATTGTCTTTTTCTGTGTCTTGTATATTATTTTATTTCATATTTTAGTTTAGATTTTTATTGTTATCTTCTTTTTCAATGAAATAAATCTTCATTTAAAATTCTGAAAACACTAAAAAGCCCCATTTGGTTGGCATCACCGAATCAGCTGTTTATTTGTTTATTATACTTTGGACACGTTGCTCGCCACAAAGTACTCCAACTTGAAGAAACTCGTAGACACTGGCAAAGTAGAAGGCAGAAGAAGTAGATGAAGGACACCAATGCGCTAGAGTGGCCAAGTATCACTGACGTCGGATACATCGGTGTCCGCAGCTCTTGACTCGAAGAAGAGGAGTGGAGGAGCCTTGTCCACCATGGAAGTTGGAGTAGGGGTCACGATCCTCAATAATGAGGAACCAACTTGACAAGAAGAAACGGAAAAATATGTAAATATATTAAATTAGTACGATTTAAAAAAAACCCTCAGAGGCATCGCCAGTTCGTGGGAATGCTTATGTTTTTTTGAAGCAGAAATTATTTACATATATATGCATTACATTTGTGGAGAATTAGAAAGAAAAAATCGTAAATACTGAAATTTAAAAAAAAATACAGAGTCTGCAATTTACAAGCTGTAGAAGAGAATCCTTCAGAAAACCAAAGAAGACAGGATTAGAGAGCAAAGAGGAGACCGTTTATACTATCTCATTCCCTCGCAGGCTAAATCCTGTAGACAAAGAAGTTTTCGCTTCAAAAAAATTAATTAACCATCAAGAATTTGTAGAGAAATTACAGCAGGTTAATATAAGAGTGTGTGCCAAGACCGAGTTGTTTGGCGGTCCGTCCTCTCTGCCTACCCCTGCGGGGAAACGGCGTGATGGTTAGTTAGTTAGTTAGTTAGTTGTGATTTAATAATATTTTTAAATGTGCTGTGGGTTGATATGTTTTTTAAGTTAGAAGCTATCGACTTATATATTGAATTATACATTTTTGGTGCAAGAAAAAAACATGGCTCTGCCCAAGCCTAATTTTGCAAAGAGGAACCTCAAGTATATGTTTTATTCTTCTGTTGAAGCGATTTTGATTTTAGAAATAACACATTTTGGGAAAATATGTTTTAAGGCACTGTTAACGTAAAAATTTCTGGCTTCCAAGAGTTCAACTTCTTGAACAGGGATGGTTAGTGGGTAGGTAATATTTTTATGCAAAATAATTTTTAGTGTTCATTTTTAGATGTTTCTAGTGGCTTAATATGGGTATTGTAAATATCCCCATCCAATTATTCCATAAGATACCAATGGTCACACCAAAGCATGATTCAATCATTCAATTCTTATGACATCGACTAGGTTATATAATCTTTTAAAAATGTAAGTTATAAAGGTATTTACTGTTATATAAAATAACTTGTTAAGGTATTTATTTACCTTTCTAAGTTATTTATTTAGCTCTTCTATGTGAGTTGTTTGTCCAAGTTGACTGACTTTTATAATTCCTAAGTATTTAACTGTGTTCCTCGAATTCATTTTTGAACATTTAGAGGAAGTAGGGATGCAAGCATTATTGTGAAACCTTATTTTTAGGCGAGTTAAGGGTGCCGCCCTTCTATTATTATAGAATGAAATATGTATCTTTTTTTCACAGTACAGAGTTAAAAGGTTTTTAATGATAACATATTATATTTGAATAGCGCAGTTTTGTGTCATTTCACTTCAAATGCGCTTTGACAATGGATACGCACTAATTTGCATTTTCAGAGACTTCGTCCCAGATTTACCATGAACTGTGGTTGCAGTATCATCAGCACATGAAACTAGTTTTCCCGGAATACTATTATTACATAGCATTTACACATCAAGAACAATAACGGACCGATAACTGTACCTTATTGAACCCCATTTCTCACAGATTCTGGTTTCGTAATATTGACACCAATTTTCTCTTCAAAATATCCTCACCAACTATCTCCCGTTATATTTTATCTGATAATATAATTTCACGCTAATCCCCTTTTCCATCTGACGAACAGAAATCACGTGGCAACTCTCAACTCTCAGCTCTCAGATATCTGGTAACAAGTTTCAACCTTCAGGTATTAGGTCTCAGCTCTCAGCTATCAAGTGTCAGATCTTAGGTACCAAGTCTCAGGACTCGCGGATTTTCGATTTGAATAACCATTATCATAATTATGCGAAAAATGTTTCGTTCCTTTGAACAAATTTTGCGGATTATCTTCTCCCCCTTTCAATTCGAAATTTCGCCTTAATTTTTTTTTATAAATTGAGATGGATATATATGTACGTGAGTGTCTTCGGTGGTTTTTGAAAATTGCCATGGTCGCGTATAATACAATGAAAAAAAAACTTTTTTTTTTACATTAGCTCCACACAGGATGTCCTGAGGAAATTCCCCTCATTCCTATGTCATCTTTGGGGATGCAGTGTGGAGGGTCTTTTTATGAAAAGAAAAGAGAGGAAGTAATGGGAAAGAAAAGGGTATTAGGGGTGGGGGGTATGTGTCCAGGAGTGAAGGAAGCATTAATCCATCCCTCCCACTGCGGTGCAAAACTATGTACGAACCGGCCTGCCGCTGGTGGGCAGACGCATCCACCGCCAAGATCCGGACACACCTCACCCCATGAACCCGGGCACCCCTCCTAAGTCACCAAACGTAGCGAACCACTTGGGATGACCTATGGCAGAGGTGTTGGTTATCCAATAAACGGTTCCCGGAGCGGCGCGGCGGTACTCATACCCGCATCCCAAATTCTAAATTTGCCTAACAAATTCAGTGTTGTATCGGTGACTCAATCCAATGTTATATTTTTCAGCCTTTCTTGAAAGATTTGGGTTTGTTTATGGACAAAACTAATTATTTGTATTCATATTATATATGTACGGGTGCAAACAAATAATTCACCTTAAAATTTTGAAGCATAACGTGCAAAAGTATTAAAAACCTAAAATAATTTATTTTTTCGCCATCTGTGAATGCGTAGATTATAACGTACACTACGTTTAACCATAAGTTAAAAATTACACAACGAAGCAATAAGGAACTCCAGTGAAAAATATTATGGCTTTAAAAAAATATGTTCATATAGACCAATAAACGCTGATTCTGAATATATTATAAGTTTTATTTAATAATATTAAACGCAGAGTTTTTAAAAAATTATTAAAAAGTCAATTTTTAAACCTCTCGTCAAAACACAGTATCAAGTTGGCATTACTGAAATGGTTAGTGGTGACGTCACTGCTAACTATTCTCCTGATGATAACGTGTTGAAGTTGTATCAAGATGTATTGACATTTGAAATCTTACGCCACGTAAGACAAGTACGTCATTCAACATTTCGTGTTTTTGGTTATTTTCATACTGTTAAAGAGATTTAGATAAATAATAGTTGTTGTGTTTATTGGAAACATTATTTAAGCCCTCAACAATTAAAATGACGACGGAAAAGGGATATATTTGAGGTTAAATATAGTCGTAAATATAGTCATAAATAGGTCATATATGACATTTGGTTTACGGTACATCGATCGTATTTTCGAATTGTTTTTAGTATCAAGGGCTTTTTAGACAAGTTATTACACAATTGTCATGATCAGTGTATTATAAATACCAGTGTTTCTGTGTGTGTTATACATAAAAAAATGTACAAAGTCACACCTGAACATAAAGTTCGATGGCTTACGATGTCATTTGTATTTGCAATGAAAAAGATCATTTATTGTTTTTATATTGCACTTTGGTAAAATAAAATAACAGTAGCGGTGAGATGTGGACATTTTACCAATATTTTTCTATATTAAAAGTAGTTAATCTTGAATAAAAAATGACTCGACTTCTTACACTCAAAAGTCATCCTATAGTCATTCCGCCATTCATTCTTCCATTCAAATATTCAAAACGACAACTTAAAAGTAAATAAAACTATCGGTGGGTGATGACGTCACACAATCCACCATAGATACTGTGGTTTTCAAGGGGTCTTGAAAAATTAAAACTTTGATAATTATTTTAACTATTAAAACTAACTATAAAAATAAAAATAAAAATGCAGTTATTTAAGTTTGAAGGTTTATTCATTTAATTTTTTTTTTTTAAATGGACTGGAGTTCTCTATTATCGATGGGCAACTGTCCGTGTTTTTTTTTTGTCAGTATCAGAGATGGAGCTGTGTACGGATTTTTTTTATATTTTCTTACTTTTCATTTAAGGGAATTGCGTTTCATTTTATTTATAGAAGGAGATTTATTATAATTATTGTATTTTTCCTTTGGAGGGTGCAGAGATACGTTCACCGTTTGTCTCATTTTCGACTGTTGACATTTAGTGTGTAAGAAAGAGGGGCATCATTATACGTTTAAGAACAAAAGCAAAACAATCAGCGCATTGACATTTGACGTTTTTGAATTTATGGAATTCACTAACTACTCAATATTATACTTATCACAATATTGCTGCAGCTCTTTCAAAAGATGGGAATTCAACACATACAATGTATTAGAAAAAGAATTTTATTAGACGAAACATAGGCAAACCTCACCCCATGAACCCAGACACCAAACATAACGAATTACTTTTGGTGACGTATGGTAAAGGTGTTGATTTTTAATTTTTTTTATTTGTAAATAACTCACTAGAGTCCCAGCTGCTCCCGTCCGGAGCCAGTGAGACCATGTCATCCCCGATTGGGGTATGTTGTGAGGCTGAAGGTAGTGGGTAGGGGAAGGATATGAGAAAGACGTAGGTGGGGAAGTACCTGGCTATTCAGATCTGGTCACCAAACACGATTAACGTATTTCGAGCATCGTTTCAATTCTGAATGGTGGTCTTAAACCAGGGCGTTACAGAGAATTTCTTCCACTGTGGAACGTGCCATTACACTAGACATTGTTTTAAATAAATTAATTGTGAAATAAAACAATTTATTCAAATAAAATTCATTTGCCTTCGGATTGCGGGTCAAGAGTCTTAGCCCTAGACCATGCCTACCGTTGATTGATTCGCATCCCAAGTTACACGTTAATTACTAGATTGTAAAAACAATAACCTTGAAATGTGTAAAAAATAAAATATATAAAATTTAATGTGACAAATAAGTGTAATAGGCCATTGAAAATTGTTTCACGGAAGATCTGTTAACAAAAACAAGGCATGGTAAAAACAACCTATTACCGGTTGATCACCAGTTGAGCACCTTTTACGCTGGTAAAACATATCACTTGATTGTCTAATCTTTTAAGATATGAGGATCTATAAAACGGCACTGATCTGTCAAAACCCGATCCTGTGTATGGTTTTTCAGCCAGTATCTAAGAGCAGAACTTTAAAAGTGGTAACAGTAGGGCGCACTTGCAATTCGAGATTCAAATCACCAAGACAAGTAAGACTAGGTTCCTTCTTCAGCTATTTTTTTTCATTTTTCCTACCACAGCTTGCCCTCGAACGTACCTTATTAGAATTTAGAGGAAGCCACTCTAAGCAATGAGTTAAATGTTTATACAGTCGTATATACCGAGAATATTTCACCGGAACGTGCGCTTCTTTCTTACTAGTATATTGCTCCACCTCAACATGATCCCAAATTTACCTTGAACGAATAGAAAAGCGTGAATTTAGAAAAAAAGATTTAGAACTACCTTGGAAGCAAGTTGTTGGTGTTTTTCATGTGCACAATCTACAAGTAAAAAGAAATAATTTTATCATCTCAAAAGTGTATAATACCGTTTTGTACTCATTCGTGTTGTTGGGGAGCAGATATGTTTTTCGAATTTCAGAATTTTTCGAACAGTAATTGGCCGGAATTCATATTTTTCGAATTTGTTAATCAACTTTTGAAACATATATTTCTCTTGCTTATAACTAACGAGATACTGTAAGGTTAGGTTAGTTGATATTGTCCATCCTATAATAAAATACTCCTGTACGTACTGTAAACATCTTATATTTCAATATCTTTGGTATACATACTTACATCAATTCGAAAAACTAGTGTTTCGGTCAATTGATGTTCGAAAAATATGTTTTCGAAAAATTGAAGTCGAAAAATTGAAATTCGGTCAATTTACCTAGACCCGTTTTATTGTGGCGATAACTAACTACTTATATTAGAATATATTTCTTCATACTTATTTTTTGGCACCATTTTATTCAAAATTAATTAAATTCTGAGTTTTAACCACGTTCTTTGTTTACAAAGTCAACATTTTTGGTAAGTAATGATTACTTCTTCAGGGTTTGCTTAAAACTAATTGCAATAATAAACTTTAGGATTTCAATTATATTGTGGTTATTACAGTGGTAAGTGATTGGTCATTCCCTTTTCCTTGCATACCTTATTTTTCCCGTGATTTACTACCACCCAATTGCGGGAAACACTATTTCGTCTCGTTTCACTTTTAGTATTTACAGTTCATTTCAAATGCATTTGAAGCAATCGTAAGCAGTTTTAGATGCAACATTTAGTATATGCCTATGATACAACATTTAGTATATGCCCATGCAACATGTATTATAAACTTATGTTGATGCAACATTTAGTACATAACTATGCTGTTGAAACAATTAGGATACGCCTATGTTGATTCAACATTTAGTATTTTCCTATTTCCCTATGTTGATGCATGATTTAGTATGTGCCTATGGCTTAGTATATTTCTATCCTACAAAATGATTCTCAAATGCATAGAATTACCTAGAAATATATATGAACTTTAAAAATATTCACAAAATAACATGGTTTAACCCTTAATTTACCCGGTAGGTCTGTGGGACTCCATTGAAAACTTTCAGCGCTCATAAAACCGTTAGTTTTTCGAATTACAAAAATTAACTAAAAATTAGTTAAAAAATTACTTTCACGCAGTGTCGAGCCAAACGTGGGGAGAGCGGACGTCAATGCGCGTGACTCCATTTGGTAAGTAATCACGCTAGTGGAGCCCGTGGGACTCCACCGGGGTATTGATGTTATAGTTTTACCCTATTGACGGTACTGAACAAAAAAAGCAAAAAATAGAATCATGTTACTTTTTTCCTTTAAAAAAAAATGCTTCTGTTTTTGTTATATAAATTTAAAAATTACTTTGTAAAATTGTTTTGTTTTTGAAATGTTGAGACTAGATGTTAGGTCTCGTAATTTTGTTACAAAAAGTGACATATTCTAGAAGTTCCTTAATAAAAGGCTGTGATTTTATAATTTTAAGTAAAATCCTATGCCATTTTAAAACCAAATATATAATAAATAAATATTACTTACGTTTCATTTAAAAAAGTGTTTATTTCATGTTAAATTTACGATTTTATTTCCTGAAGTCCTACGGACTCCACCAGGTAAATTGTGTATGTATGAAGTCACCGAGTAAATCAAGGGTTAATCATAAGTACTAAATCTCTCGCTAGGTGGCGTCGAGACAAATTATGTCTACATTTTTTGGTGGAATACTTTTAACTTGTTAAATATTAATTATTATTTTTAATTTATAAACTAATGTTTAAGACAAGATTTTTTATGGATAGCTCAAAGGTTAACAATTATTATAAGCAATAATTGTCAGCCTGAAACACTCAATTACATTGAAAAATGTTAGTTTATAAATTAAAAATAATAATAAATATTTAACAAGTTAAAAGTATTCCACCAAAAAATATAGACATAATTTGTCTCGACGTCACCTAGCGAGAGATTTAGTATTTACAATACCTCCCTCACAAAAATAAAGTTGGTTGTTTTCAGGTGGAAAAATATAATAATCAGTAATTGTTGAATGAAACACCAGTATATATTGAATTATTTGGCGGGTATTATATAAGCCGCCATAGCTCAGTGGTTAATCATAAGTGGTTTTGTTTTTTTTTTCTAAGTATGTCTACCTAATATTTCTTACGCATTTAATTTTGATGAGTCCCAACTGCTCTTAACCATCTTGAGCTAGTGAGACTACGAAATCCCCAATTTGGACATGTAGTGAGGCTGAAGGTAGGGGGAGGGGGAGGAGATGGGGAGAGCAAGGTTATATTTATTCTTAGAAAAATCGATGCAAGTGTTATTTAACTCTAGAAACGCGAATAAAATAATTTAGGCGACATAAATTTAAATACATCGAGCGATATCAAACAAAAAAGATATCAAAAATGCGCTGTATTATCAATCGTTAAAAACATTTTTTTTACAATTTATTTTTAATTAATTTTTATTTATTTATCAATATAAAGTATATTTACATTAGGTTTTTCGATGCCTGTCTGACTACGATACACCTGTGCTCCACTCGCGAGGCTCTGATGAAAAAAATTCCCTTTGAAAAAATTTGGAAGGAAAAAGATATGAGGTGCGGGTAACCTAGGTGAGAACCGAGACATGAAAGCTCCTCTTTTCTGCTATGGTGTTCATGACTAATGATGACATTAAATATAATATCTTGTTGAATGTGTGTCTCTTAACGTAACCCATATATTTTATACCTTATAACCCATATATTTTATAGCTGGTACTCGGCATGCGTTGCAATGCCATTCAAAGAAATAAATTGATTCTTTCTGCATGTCCTTTTCCGTGCGTCCCCGTTCCCTTCCACCTCCCCCGCCTTCCCCCGCCCTCGTTTCTTCCGTTTCCACGAACCCCACCTTTCCCCTGCCTTTCCTCCCTGCCGCTAAAATATGTAAAATACACACATTTTCATGTATACAAATTTCATAACGTTATAGCTTACATTATTATATATAGCTTATGTTACTCGCTGATAATGTAGCTTTCTATTGATGAAAGAATTTTAAAAATCGGTACAGTGGTTTAGACGTGAACGCGTAACAAACAAACAAACACTCGCACTTTCATCATCATCATCATAACTATTGGCTCTACAACCCCTGGTGGGTCTTGGCCTCCTCAAGAATCTTCCTCCACTCATTTCGGTTTTGTGCCAGCTCTCTCCAGTTTAGAAGCTCCAAGAGATATGTCTTTGAGGACGTTGTCGCTCCATCTTTATTTATTTATTGTTTTGGAACATTTACAGAGTATTAACATAAAAAAGTCATTAGATTAGCATTGTAAAAAGCGTAGATGTTAATAGTGCACTTAAAAATGTTCACAGAATGCACAGTTTAAGAGATAAGAAAAATAGTGATGATAAAATATAGAGATGACAAAGATAAAAAAAAGATCGATAATATCGATCGATGTAAAAAAACAGAAAAACAAAAAAAGTAAAGTACAAATACAGTAAGAAACAGCCATTCACATTCAAGTTCAAGATAGTCTATTGTTAATTTGCTTTTTAAAGTAAGCAAGACTATTTGCATAGATGTCTATATGGTTACATTTAATGGAATTATACAGACGACACATTCGAGACAGTGGATTGAAGTATGCAATGTTGTTTTTAAATAATTCGAGATGAAATATATTCTGACTCCTTAAATTACGTCTATTGGGGACCTTAATAAGAATATTGCTAAGACAATGAGTTGTTTCTGTTTGCTCAGACAATGAGTTGTTTCTAAAATTTGCTGACTCATTAAGTCAGCAAATTTTCTTCTTTTTTCCAGAGTTGTAAACTTAAAATATTGGAGTCGTTCCTCGTAAGATTGGAGTAAGGCATTTAGTCCAAGTTTAAATGATAACAATCTCAAAAATTTTTTTTGCACAGATTCAATAGTTTTTGAATATTTTAAGTAGTGTGGGTTCCAGATAACACTACCATATTCCAATTCGCTTCTGACCAATGAGTTGTATAGGGTTATGATGGATTGGGATTTTTTAAATAGTTTCGTTATTCTATGTATAAATCCCATCATTTTCAAGGATTTACTCGTGATATCACTGACGTGTACATCAAATTTAAATTTTGAATCAAGAGTGATTCATAAATCTCTGATGGTGGAAACTGCATTTAATCGAACATTATTAATGGAATATGCATAATCTTTTGTTTTCTTTTACGGGTGAAAGTCATAATGTAACATTTTTCAATATTTAGAAACATTCATTCTGAATACACCAGTTATGTAATGTGAAAAGGTCTTCTTGAAGCATAACTTGGTCAGAATCATTGGAAATTTTACGGTAAAACTTTAGATCATCAGCAAATAAAACAAAATTACAGCGTAACATGGGGCCAAGGTCATTAATGAAGATTAAAAAGAGCAGGGGTCCAAGATTGGAACCTTGGGGTACACCTGAGGTTACAATTATGGGAGGTGATTCATACCCATTTATAAGTAAGAGCTGTGTTCTGTTTTCCAGATAAGATTTAAGCCATCTAAATAGATCACCGTGAATACCTATACGATCAAGCTTCTGTAGTAAAATATAATGATTTACCTTATCAAATGCCTTTTTAAAATCTGTGAAAATAGCATCTACTTGAGTTCTTTCATTAAACGCATTGCAAACGTAATCACAGAAATCGAGAAGATTGGAATTTGTGGATCTGTTAGGAACAAATCCATGTTGATTGATGCATAATTGTGGTTTAAAGTGTGTGAATATGGAACTATAAATTATAGATTCAAAGACTTTTGCAAAACATGATAATATACTAATTGGTCGATAATTTTTCACAAAAGATTGATCGCCAGATTTATGTATTGGAACAATATGTGCATTTTTCCACAAATCTGGGAAAGTTCCCGTAGATAATGATTCGTTAAATATAATGAAAAGTGGCTTAATCAACGCGCTAGAGCAACATCTTACAAACAAAGGAGGTATTTATCTGGTCCTGGACCTTTATGTATGTCAATACTTTCTAAACAAATTTGATAGTTCCCATGCTTACGTTAAGTTTACTAAGATTAAATTGGTTGAATTGAGGAACATTCAGTCCGGAAGTATTTGATGTGGGATTTGACTGAGTATAAACTGATCCAAAATAATTAGAGAACATATTGGCAATCTGCTGTCCATTGTTTGCAGTCATAGAATCCATATGCATCGTTTTTGGAATTGAATTTGAATTACGCAATGATTTAGAATAAGCCCAGAAAGTCTTAACATTATCTTTTATCCCACGCTCAACTAGGTTGATGTAGGATGTGTAGCATTATTTTAGCATTTTTTTTAATCTTTTTCTAAGAGTAGCAAACTCGGAATGGTCTATCGGGTTATTATGTTTAGCCCGAAGTCTAACTTCATTTTTCTCTTTGAGGAGCATTATTAGAGATTCGCTAAACCAATTGGGATAGTGATTTCTTACGTATGTTTTTTTTTTGGAATGTGCTAGTCTATAATATCCCATAGTGTATTGTAGAATAACTGTACCTTATTATTGAGATGACAGTTGTTAAAAAGTGAGATCCAGTTTAAATTTATTAGATCATGACAACATCCTTCATAATTACCCTTTTGAAGTTGTATTTTACGGGAGAGTGGTTTTCTTGTAAGAATTGCATTTTTTCTAGACTTACATTTATTTCAAAACAGGAATGATGGTGATCAATTTTTGATAAGTTAGCTGTAGTTGAAATATTAATGTTGGTTTTATCGGAAAGAACAAGGTCAAGAATATTAAAATTTTTGTTAGGTAAATAATTAAATTGGTGAAGGTTGCACATTGAGGCCAAATTGACAAGGGAGTGAGCTTTGTGACTAGAATAATTGGTTGGAGCTAGTAATATGTTATTATATGCTATGTCAGGTGTCCATTTTATTTCAGGTATATTAAAATCACCAATGTCCTGAATATTTTTTATTCGATTACAGTACTCATCAACAGATAAATTGGGGGGAATGTAAAGTACACATATATGAACGAGTTTGAATATTCATGCAGTTTTATAGCGAACCATAAATCTTCACCATCACTTTCCCAAGATGATTTTCTAGTTGTTATTAGTTTCTTGTTGACTGCCGCTAATACTGAGGGGGTATTAGCGGCAGTCAACAAGAAACTAATAACAATTTTTTAGATGTAAAATTAGTAGATTAGTCTTACAGTGAATACCGCACAAGAATCTCAACTGCTCCCGTCTGGAGCCAGTGAGACTATGGCATCCCCAATTGGGGTATGTTGTGAGGCTGAAGGTAGTGGGGAGGGGAAGGAGGTGGGGAAGAGGAAGGTTGGGAAGTACCTGGCTATTCAGATCTGGTCACCAAACACGGTTAAAGCCATATTCAAGCAACGTTTCAATTCTGAATGGTGGTCTTACACCAGGGCGATACTGATAGTATCTTCCACTCTGGAACATGCCGCAAATATACTATATATTATTTTAAATGAATTAATTGTGAAATAACACAAATTAATCAAATAAAATTTATTTGCGCATGCCGGGTTCGAACCCGCAACCTCCGGATTGTGAGTCAAGAGTCTTACCCACTGGACTACGGAGGTCTAGATTAGTCTTGGTCTAGATTAGTCTTAGTCTTTGTCTTCTCAGGCTCCTTCGTCCTATTGGTCTTTCTTTTGGCACTTTCGCATTCAGAATATTAGTGTGGATTACTGTAAAGAATTAAAAAGTTTTACAGCTTTTGTCAAACTACGGGATTGCAAATGTCGCATTAAAAAATTACAAGCCTTTACATTTCATTAAAATATTAGCATCTCCCGCACGCACACTTCAGAGCGACTACTTCAGGCCGCGCCACTTCAGGCCGCCGCGTAGAAAAGTAAAAACCGATAGGTTTACAGCACAGTTTACAGAAGTTGCGCGGGACGCGGGACGCCGATGTTATTGAAACTGGAAAATTACCACGCACAATAAATATAAAACATCCTCCTAATAGATGGGCCTCTGTTCATGCCATATGTCCTATGGACAAAACATCCTCCGACAAAATATCCTACGGACAAAATAACCACCCAACAAAATATCTACTAAAACCTAACCTAACCTAACTTAATGTACCTAACCCAACCTTATCAAACCTAACATAACCTAACCTAACCTAACAAAAAAATGGGACGAAAATAATTCAGACAACCTGTAAAGACAATAAATTATTGTCCGAAAATAGTAAAATGAAAAGGTTAGGTTAGGTTTTAGTAGATACCTATTTCGTTGGAGAATGTTTTGTCTTTTGATTTTTTGGGATATTATGTCGAGGGATATTTTGTCGGAGTATATTGTATCGGGGATATTTTGTCGGGATGAAAATGCGCAGTACTCTATAGTAGTGGCACTTTTTTTTTTTTTTTACGTTAACTCCACGCAGGAGGCCCTGAGGAAAATAATTTCCCTCAGGGCCTATGTCATCTGGGATGCTGTGTGGAGGGTATTTTTGAGGAGAGGAAGGAATGAACATTGGTCTTGAAGAGACCCATGTTGTAGGAAGGAGGAAACACAGAAGCCGGCAAATCATTCCACAGCCGAGCTGTTGAACACAAGAACGAGTCGAAGAAACGACCCGTTCTCATGTGGCAAATGTCAACCGTGTACAAATGTTGGGCACGCGTTTGGCGTGTTTCCCGACTATGCACCGGTGCCGAAGGGATCAATGATGCTAGTTCCTCGGAGCATCTTCCATTGTTATACCGGTAGAACAAGGATAGCATTCCCACCCGACGCCTGTGCTCTAAAGATTGCAATCCGTGTGTTAAGATGGGAGAATCTATCAAACGGACCGCCTGTTTCTGCACAGAGTCGAGGGTATTTTTCAGGTATTTTGGAGCTCCAGACCAGAGGTGGCTGCCAAATTCAACCGTGGGGCGCACTTCTGATTTGTACAGGGTTAGCAGTTGTTTACTATTAAAGTATCTGCGGGCCCTGTACAGTACGCCCAGTTTCTGTGAGGCTAACTTTACTCTGGCTTCGATGGAGCCCCCATACCTGAGCTGGTCACTTAGGATTACACCAAGCATTTCATTGGAGGGCCTGTTTGGAAGATTGCTTCCCTGAATCTAAAAACCCAGTCCCACTCTCTAAACTTCTGAACAATGAGAAATTCAAATTGGCTAGTCCACTTTTCCCCTGAACGTTATTATGAAACTAACATCATAAGTATCTATAAAAAATCGAATTTATCTTCTCTTTTAAGACCGCTCCCCAACTAATTTAGGATCGCTTACAGAGTTTCATTTGTTAGGAAGTTTTGTGTTAAGCGGGGAAGGTATGGAAAAATGGGGTAGATTTTGCAGCATATGAAAAAGGAAACAACGCTAAATGAAAGGGATTTTTTTTACAATTTTCGACTTTCTTCAACCTCTTCGTATCTTACCCACTGGTTCCGGGCAGTTTTATTTTTTATTTTATAATACCTGGTTCCTGCCATATTCAAATAAATGCATTGTTTCTCTCTGAATCACCTTTCCCGTGCGTCCCCGTCCCCCTCCTGCGTCCCCTTCTTGCTGGCTTTATAAATTATAGCCTGTATGTGATTTTTATGTATTAGCTATTTTATCATTAAAATCCATTTAGCAGTGTTTGCGTGAAAGAGTAGCAAACACACATACATCTGCGTTTATAATAATAGCAGATATATTTTAAATTTTTTGCGTCTATATGTACATATAAAATATGACGATGAATTTAAGTACCTTTACTAATGGAATTTCATAGTCCTCCTCTGTAGGGTTCCTGTGCGATGCGCACTAAAGTTACGTAGTGACTCCGTTCTCGGAGATACTTACAAGATACTCGATCCTCGTGTGCGTATCATACGCGCCGATCGTAAGTACCCCCCGAACGATTTTGCTGGTGACCGTTCACGGTAGTCCTGGGTCGATCGATCGTTTTACACGACCCGGGTCGCTCACGACCCACTGTCGTCACGAGCGGGTCGCGAAGACCCGCTCTTTTCGGGACACAAAATACGAAACTCGGTAATCGAGTTTCTCGCGCCGGTCGCCGCCCAGATCGGTCAAGTCATATGCGACACGAAACCCAGGTTATAATTGTGTGAACATTCGCTCACAGCTGACACCTGTAACTAGTAATATCATGTCCCAGAAAAAAAAAAAAAAAAAAACATTCTTCAGGGGTAAAAAACAATGTTTTATCATGTTTTGAAGGATATAAAAACCATGTAAAAAACGTGTTGTTATGAAGCTTTTATTGAGAATTTAAATAAGTAAATTAGCTGTAAGCTGTAATGCTTTATTATAAACTATTATTTTTTATTTTTTCTTTGTGTAACAGGACAAAAAATAAAATAAACGTCCCCATGAATTATTATGATTTCTATGATTCTTTTTGATATTGGGATAGATAGGTTAGGAGTACAAGTTACAAGAGGAGAGGGTGTACAAAATAAATAATATTTGAAATGTTTGCACGATTTTTGTTATAATTTTAATAATAACATAAAAATTCTTATCCGTGTACGTACATAGATTTTTGTTAAATGTTATATTATTAAACCAAATGAATATTGAATAATTGTCTAAAGATGACCATAATAGGCTCAGCATAGACCGGTAACGGTTAAAAATATATTGTGGCGAAATTTTTCAAATTGTTTTAATATGTATATTATGTATTGTTATTTATCAACGTCATGCACGTGTGTGTTGACCGAATGTGTCGCAGTTCGCACTTACGCTTCACCCAGCTACTTTCTACTACCTGAGTCGAGAGGGCGGGTGGCGAAACCCGATGTTTACAACCCGCTCGCTCTCTAATACATCTATCTATCGTCGCTCGCCCCGCCACATCCGCACCCGAAATCCAGATTGCAGTTGTAGAGCGGTTGCGAGAAGTGGGTCGCGAGACCCGGGTGCTGACGAAAAATTGACCCGCTCGCTCTTTGGTGGTCTGTGAGCGGGTTTCAATGAGCGGGTCATTCACGACCGACCCAGGACTAGTTCACGGCGCTACGCGGTGGCTGTCGGCATAAATATACCAAAGCACCCACGCTGTCGGTTTCCTATCAGTATAACGATACCGACAGTGCTGATCGCACGCGACGGTCGTATCATTTGTATCTGATACTTATTCGTTTGACGTTTGACAGAAATGGCGTCGGAACATGAAAGTAATGTTAGATTTGTTTTGGAAGTGGAAAAAATGCACGTTTACATAAGTATACTTTATCAGAATACGTAAGAAACGAATTAGTGGAGAAGGCATGGATTGATGTTGGAAAAAAAGTCATATGACATCGCATGACAGCGTGTTCACTCCAAGGCTGCACGTAAAAAATGATCGAGTTCAGTACATTTCGGATAGCGCCGTGTACGGAGACTAGTATTAAAAAGTGGTATATCGGCAGGGTACTTGTGGTTTGGTCACAATACGTAGATTGTAAGTATCTCCATGATCGGAGGGTCTTACTCCACCACGTCGAATTATTTTTTATAACTATTTTTTAAACAATAATTTATTGTATGTGTTACTGTATTATTTTTTAACGACTTCAAAAAGGAGGAGGTTCTCAATTCGACTGTATTTTTTTTATTTTTTTTATGTTTGTTACCTCAGAACTTTTGACTGGGTGAACCGATATTGATGATTCTTTTTTTATTTGAAAACTGGTGCTTTCCGTGTGGTCCCATTTTAATTTGATCCATTTCTGACAATGGCATCCATGAGAAAACCATATAAGTCTTAAATTTGCATTAAGTATGTGCGCGACAAATGGACGAATAACTCAATATCACGCCAACCAATTTCGATGATTCTTTTTTTATTGGAAAGGATGTACTTCAAGGGTAATTTGATGAGAGTTTGGTTAGGTTCTAATTATCGGATCCATGAAAAATTAACGAAACTCGGCCGAATCTCTTAATTTGACCCTAACGTCGTTATGGTCAAATTATGTTTGTCTCATATGAGCAGCACGTCTAGTAGGTTTACCCATATTCAGACAAATTAGTGAGTGTACTTCAGATTCACTAAAAATCAAAAAAAAAACAAAATTTTTAACAAAACAATAACACGACTTCAAAAAATGCACTAAATAATAAAAAAATAATTTCGTATTCTCCTACAACTTCATAATCAACTTACTTTTTCTAATCATCAGTATGTAGGTACGATTGTTATTTTTGGAGTCGGTGTCAGCAAGTCGCTTGTGCGACACAAGCACATCTCACCTATAACTATGTATGTAGTTACAAACTTACCTTGACTGACACCGACTCCAAAAGTAAGAATCGTACCTACATATTGATGATTAGAAAAAGTAAGTTGATTATGAAGTTGTAGAAGAATACGAAATTATTTTTTTACTTTTTGGTGCATTTTTTTAAGTCGTTTTTTTGTTTTGTTAAAATTTTTGTTTATTTCCTGTCTAATGTTTCTGTTCTGGGAGTCACGATTCTCATAAGTTACCCGCACTCATTCTTCGTACATGCTTCGTTCATCCTAGATACGAGAGAGTGTAGACCTTTCAGGTTGTTAGAAAGGTTAGATATTCTCAGAATGAAGCCCAACATTTCATTGTTTTATCAGTAAGTAGCTGATCCCCGGCATGCGTTGCAATGCCATTCAAAGAAATAAATTGATTCTCGCTGCATGTCCTTTCCCTTGCGTCCCCGTTCCCTTCCACCTTCCCCGCCTCCCCCTCCCTCTTCTCTTCCCTCTCCGCGAACCCTACCTCCCCCATTCCCCTTCCCTCTGCCTTTCCTCAAATACACACATTTTCATTTTTTTTTTTTTTTTACATTAACTCCACACAGGAGGCCCTGAGGAAAATAATTTCCCTCAGGGCCTATGTCATCTGGGATGCTGTGTGGAGGGTCTTTTTGAGGAGAGGAAGGAATGAACATTGGTCTTGAAGAGACCCATGTTGTAGGAAGGAGGAAACACAGAGGCCGGCAAATCATTCCACAGCCGAGCTGTTGAACATAAGAACGAGTCGAAGAAACGACCCGTTCTCATGTGACTAATGTCAACTGTGTACAAATGTTGGGCACGCGTTTGGCGTGTTTCCCGACTATGCACCGGTGCCGAAGGGATCAATGATGCTAGTTCCTCGGAGCATCTTCCATTGTAATACCGGTAGAACAAGGATAGCATTCCCACCCGACGCCTGTGCTCTAAAGATTGCAATCCGTCTGTTAAGATGGGAGAATCTATCAAACGGACCGCCCGTTTCTGCACAGAGTCGAGGGTATTTTTCAGGTATTTTGGAGCTCCAGACCAGAGGTGGCTGCCAAATTTAACCGTGGGGCGCACTTGCGATTTGTACAGGGTTAGCAGTTGTGTACTTTTGCTTACCATTATATGTTAAGCTCTGGGGTTATGTTTGTATAAATGAAAATGTCTATATGTTATTCTTATGTATGAGCTATATTATTGAAAAGTTTTATTAAAATCCATTCTGTAGTTTCTGCATGAAGGAGTAACAAACACACATATATCCTTACAAACTATATTATTAAGATTGTATTTTTCCTTTGGAGGGGTGCAGACATACGTTCACTGTTTGTCCTATTTTTGACTGTTGGCATTTAGTGTGTAAGAGGGGAAGTATTATATGTTTAAGAACAAAAGCAAAGCAATCAGCGCATTGAAATTTGGCGTTTTTGAAATTTTTTCAATTCAGTACTCAATATTATACTTATCACAATATTGCTGCAGCTCTTTCAAAAGATGAGAATTCGTTCCATACAAAATGAGTAAGGAAAATAATCTTCTTCATAATTATGTTTTTCGTGAATTTTTGCGATGTTTTAATAGCTATTCCGCTATTCGGGGCGAAGACAAATCCAACAAATCAAAGATTGCAAAAATCGGTCCAGCCGTTCTCGAGTTATAAATGGTGTAATTAACCCAACTTTGTTTTGTATATTTATTAGATAATATTGTAATGTATTGAAAAAGCTTCTAAGTGATGCCGTCAAATGCCAGCAGGGGAAGTGTTTCTACCGATGACCGACGGGGCTTCCCGAGATGGCGGGTGCCGTCGAGACTGACTCTGGCCAGCCTACCGTCCAGATTCAATTTGCTACTAGTGTAGACAGGTCGTGTGACTTACAACATTATTAATGTAAATACGTAAACTCATAATTAATCAGTGTGTTAACAAGAACCTAAAGTTATCGATAAGTCCCCCACAGAACTAAAAGCGTTTGAATATAAATAATATCCAACATTACAGATATTACGGCGATTAGTAGTAAATATCGCACAAAAAAATTAAATAAATTTTGTAGGGATGTGCCATTTTGTCTTTCAGGCAACTACAACCACTGGTATCCATTTAGACTGTTATAGGATAGGTACAGGTAGGAAAGCACTTGGTAACCCAGTTAGGTTGTTTCAATTCCCTCTAGGCGGTCTCAGCGAATCAGAACAAAAACCTTTTGTGTCCAATTCAGTTTGGAACAGTAGAAGAATGTTATTATTTTAACCATTCGCTTTATGCTTCTGACAAAATTCTGAGTTTGAGGAAATGTTCATAATTATTCAATTCAGTGGAATTTATAAATACTTTTCTAGGACTTGGATTCAGTTTTTTCAAGGATCAATAATGGTATCCTTATTTATTAAAAATCTGGATTGTTGATTTTTTTCACATTGACTCCACACCGGACCCCCCTCGGAAAATAACTTTTTTCTACCTAATCTTTGGAGTTGCAGTGTGGAGGGTCTTTTTGAATAAAATGAAAGAGAGGAAGTTCTGAAAAGAAAGAGGTACGACAAGTAGGAAGGAATGTAAGGGTAACTGGATCCAGGAGTGCTGAGTGTAGGTGTACCAGGTGGGGTGTGATGTACCCCAGTTTTTAAAAAACATTGCAATAATTCCAAAACTGTGAAAGTGCCGAAGTTCGAATTCTCAGTAGCTGGAATTGTGACGTTGTCGCTCCGATTAGTGTTGCTAAGTTGGTCCGGCGGCGACCGCCCACACCCCACCTCGTACGGCGCGGCGCGTTAATAAAAAGGTATATATATATATATATATGTAGAACAATTTTCTCGGTTTACCCGCGTAACGTAGTCCTTAAAAGGACTTTTTAACTCCTGACGTTTCGGACAGATCACACTGTCCATCTTCAGAGGCCTTATGTCTTGAGTTTTTGTCTCAAACTGATAGCTTTCGCATGTCTGTTCGGTCCAAAAGCTAAAACTTAAGTGAGTGCAAGTCACTTCTTATGTCTAGAACGAAGTACCCGGGTTGCAGGTGATTGATGGTGGAGGGGGTGGGGGGGCGGGGCTGACAGTAGATACCTGATTGGTAAAGCTAATTGGAGACACTACTGTCTCCAGTAATAATCCAGTAATGTAATTGGAGACACCAGTAGTGTCTCCAATTAGCTTTACCAATCAGGTATCTACTGTCAGCCCCGCCCCCCACCCCCTCCACCATCAATCACCTGCAACCCGGGTACTTCGTTCTAGACATAAGAAGTGACTTGCACTCACTTAAGTTTTAGCTTTTGGACCGAACAGACATGCGAAAGCTATCAGTTTGAGACAAAAACTCAAGACATAAGGCCTCTGAAGATGGACAGTGTGATCTGTCCGAAACGTCAGGAGTTAAAAAGTCCTTTTAAGGACTACGTTACGCGGGTAAACCGAGAAAATTGTTCTACATCTTACACCCGTGAAAACCTTAATCATAACATATATATATATATATATATATATATATATATATATATATATATATATATATATATCCTATGTTAAATATTTGATAAACATAGGAAAGCTGTAAAAATATATCTTTCCTACGTTTAATTATTAGATAAACAAACATTTTAACAAAACAAAAAAACGACTTAAAAAAATGCACTAAAAAGTAAAAAAATAATTTCGTATTCTTCTACAACTTCATAATCAACTTACTTTTTCTTCTCATCAATATGTAGGTTATATTGTTATATTTGGAGTCGGTGTCAGCCAAGGTAGATTTGTAACTCTATACATAGTTGTAGGTGAGATGTGCTTCAGTCGCACGCGCGACTTGTGAACACACCGGGCCGGGTACCTTGGCTGACACCGACTCCAAAAATAACAATCGTACCTACATATTGATGAGTAGAAAAAGTAAGTTGATTAAAGTTGTAGAAGAACACGAAATTATTTTTTTACTTTTTAGTGCATTTTTTTAAGTCGTTTTTTTGTTTTGTTAAAAATTTTGTTTTATTTTTTTATTTAGTGAATCTGAAGTACACTAACTAATTAGATTAAGATTCGGCCAAGTATCGTAAATTTGCTCTTAAGAATTGGAGAGTTCCGTTACTTTGTCATGGATCCCATAATCTGAACTAAACCAAACTCTCATCAAACTACCCTTGAAGTACATCCTTTCAAATAAAAATAAAACGATCGAAATCGGTTTTTCGTGATATTGAGTTATTCGTCCATTTGTCGCAAATTTAAGACTTCTATGATTTTCTCATGGATGCCATTGTCAGAACTGGACCAAATTAAAATGGGACAACACGAAAAGCACCAAATAAAAAAGCTTTCATAAAAAAAAAAGAATCATCAATATCGGTTCACCCAGTCGAAAGTTCTGAGGTAACAAACAAAAAAATGTTGCAGTTTGTTAAATTAAAACGATTGTGATAATTAAAAGTGCCATTTAAAATAAGTACATATTAGAAAATGATGGTATGTTACAAAGATTACAGAAGTCGTATTTTTTTATTCTTTTATAATAAAAATGTTTTAAAACATACTTCCTACTCGCAGTTTTACTTAAATCTAATTATTACTATGTACTTATAAATACCAAATGTTAAATTCCGCCAAAAAAAATAAATATGATAACTTTTATATTTTTGGGTATGTCATACCCCACCAGCAAGGGACGAGCTTTTTAATCACCTGGTACACGGAGGGTTAAACTGATTTTCGACATAATTAATAAGAATACCTTAATAGTGAGGCACTTCTCTAATGTTCTTTCCCCATCTCCTTCCTCTCTCCAATCCATTCGTCGGAGAATCAACTCATAATGCATCGAATCCTGTTTGAGAAAGCCATTGCCCCACTTGCCCCGGGCAGTTGGACCTGTCATACAGTATAAGAGATTAGGTCATTACCTCTACAAATTCAGTCCGTTCGACCACTATCCGGCGTCACAGGCCTTCAACTACCATATTTACTATTCCCACCGTCATCTCAACACTCGAAAAAAAATCATGATATTCCAACCTGAAGATACTCTCAGTACCCCCCCGGTGTAAGACCACCACTCAGAATTGAAAGTTGCTTGAAATGGCTTTCGTCATATTTGGTGACCAGCCGCTGAATAGCCAGGAACTTCCCAACCTTCCACTCCCACATCTCCTTTCCCTTCCCACTGCCTTCAGCCTCGCAACATACCCCATTAGCCATAATCTCACCGGCTTAGGTGGGAAGCAGATGGGACTTTCGTGTGGTTTTACGTAAAAAAACGAAAATTAAAAACAACATCAAATACTTACCTATAAACCGACTGGAAACGAACCACAAAAATGAAATAAAACAACTTGTGTCCGTACTTAACTGAGAAACCACTTAAAGAATTCCTTATTATACTTAACAAAACTATATATTTAAAAACTAACATTTATGTACATACTAGCTTTTGCCCCCGGCTTCGCTCGCATAGTATTAGGGGGATTCCCACTCTGCCTCCTCCACCTTCCCTATCCCACTCCACCCCCTCCTCCCCCTCCCCCCTGTACCCTCCCCCCCCACTCCCCCCCCCCCTCCACCACACTTTCGCCAAACAGATCGCGTGCCACCTATTAAAATGTAACAATCAAACACGCGCGGTTTCGAATTTAAAATATATGTATAGGTAGCTGTTGGCTAAGGTCAAACTGTTGATTAGTAGGTACCTATTTTATACATATTTGGATTTTTTTTATCAAAGGAATCTCCATAGTAACCTAAAACATAACAAAATGACAGCGCACGTCAAACAATTACTTAGCAACGCTTTGCTTTTCGTCCGGACAATAAACGTATAATAAATAATTTCATAACGCCAGAGCTTATCAATATGTATAGCTTATATTACTTGCAAATAATGTAGCTTTCTATTTGTGAAAGAATTCATTCAGTATTTATTGCGTGAAAGAGTAAAAAAACGTCCACACATCCATACATCCATACAAACTTTCGCCTTTATAATATTAAATAAAATAATAGGCTTTCGACTAACATAATACGGGCATGTGCCTTGTGAGGTAGTCGAAAATCTTGTAAAAAACTTTAAAAAAAAAACGAAAAGAAATCAATTTAAATCATCACCAAAACATTAACTTTTTAAACAAAAGTCACTACACCTTAAACTGTTAAACGAATACTTTACTTGAAACCGGCTGGAACCGAGCCACAAAAATAAAAATAAAAGATATCATTAGATGTATTAGGCGAGATCTTTAAAAACACATTTTTAACAAATTACCACACTTAAAAGGCACGCACCTTCCATACAATAAGTCACCCCAACCCCTCGAGGCCTAATCGCTGACATCGGGTGCTCAGGACGCCGATAAAGACGGGACTTGAAAGTGACAAAAGATGATGGATGGCAGTGAATGGGTTAGCCGCTTCATTCAAAACAGGCACGTTTCGAACTTTAAGCTTGTTTCACGTTTTTTTTATAAACTAGGATTAAGTGTTTCTTTGATGTTGGAAATATTTCTCCTCGGATGAGAATTAATTACTCTTTTTATATCTTGTCGGGACAGACAAGATAATCTAATCCGGCAATGAAGTTCAGAAATTAAGAGCAAACAAGCAAGAATTTACGTGAAAGGGAAATTTTATTTGTGAAAGATATAAAACATTACATGTTTCGGGCATTTTTAATTTTTGAAGTAAAACTTCTTTACGCACGCTTGACTTGGGGATAAGGATAAGGATAAGGATAAGGATAAGGATAAGGATAAGGATAAGGATAAGGATAAGGATAAGGATAAGGATAAGGATAAGGATAAGGATAAGGATAAGGATAAGGATAAGGATAAGGATAAGGATAAGGATAAGGATAAGGATAAGGATAAGGATAAGGATAAGGATAAGGATAAGGATAAGGATAAGGATAAGGATAAGGATAAGGATAAGGATAAGGATAAGGATAAGGATAAGGATAAGGATAAGGATAAGGATAAGGATAAGGATAAGGATAAGGATAAGGATAAGGATAAGGATAAGGATAAGGATAAGGATAAGGATAAGGATAAGGATAAGGATAAGGATAAGGATAAGGATAAGGATAAGGATAAGGATAAGGATAAGGATAAGGATAAGGATAAGGATAAGGATAAGGATAAGGATAAGGATAAGGATAAGGATAAGGATAAGGATAAGGATAAGGATAAGGATAAGGATAAGGATAAGGATAAGGATGGTCACCGGGAAGGAACAAATATGAGGGATGGGTAGAAATCTGGAGGTCAATGTGTCTAGGAGTGACGAACGTGTGAATCTATCCCAGCCGCTGCGGTGCAAGGCATAGGTCGAGAGAGACTTGCTGGAGGAGAGGTCTAGGTTAGGTCTCCCTTAACCAATCTTTCCCGATGCGGCCCGCCACGCAATAAGTGGGTCAACACATATTCTGCCAATCCCTAGCCAAAGCTCACCCCGTGATCTCGGGCCCCCTTGCTAAATCACTAAACCGAACCACTTTGGGGTAACCCGAGGCAGGGGTGTAGGTTATCCAATAAATGGTTCCCGGGGCGGATGTACCCCTAATCACTTCCCAATTGTAAATATTACTTCATACTAATAATACAATTTGAACGAAAACTTAAATCTTACGTAAATTTTTGTATTCCTCATAAATATCGCAAATCCACAAAAAAACTACAAGAAATCTTTTGAAAACACGAAATTTCTGCACTTGTATTTTTGTCTAAAATGTTGAATTTATTCGAAACAATACACACTTTTTGCGTTGGTTTTGACACCTACCGCAGTAAAGTTGTTGCTGTCAGGTCGACCGGAAAATAGTGTACTAAAGTAACTTTTAAGGGCACCTCTTTCTTTACTTGTCACATTTCCTCAGAGGTACTGTTAAAAATAACAACTGAGTTCACAATACTCGCCCCAATTGAGGAGTTGGTTTTGTGACAAGATAAGAAAGGCGGTGTGTTTACAACACTACTTTTTAGATATACAAAATCTTACCGTTTTTTAATACTTACAGCAATAGGTCTTTAAATTTTTTTTTAGGCACAACTCGTTTTACTAAAACTTATGGTTGCTTTTCTACTTCAAGTACCTGGGTGGCCAAAGCAGGGTGGTAGTAAAATAAATAAATTTAACATATATTTGGGTATTCTAGAGGGTGACCCAACAATTGATACGGCGATAATTGGGTCGCCGACAGTTAATCCCCCGACGGTTGATCCGTCGGACAGTTGATCTCCTAATTATTTCTTTAAGTACTAGGGGCAGTCAAAAAGTAATGCCTCCTATTGTTTTGTACTTAAATAATGTAAGTTAAGGGAAAATTTTGAATTTGGTGTAATTCCTCAAACCTGTTTCTACAATCTGCTGCAGTAGTATCTTTTTTGCGCCAACAGGTGGAAGCACTGCAGTCGCTTGCAAAATGGCCGACATCAATGTTCGTATTAGACAGCGGTCTGTGATTGATTCTTCACTGTAGAAGGTGAAACGCCCATTCGCATTCATGAAAGACCGAAAAATGTGTACCATGATGCAACAGTGGACATCAGCACCGCTAGATGATGGGTTCGTTACTGTAACGAAGCTAAAGGACAAACACCGCTGGTTGACAAAAAAGTGACTACACGCAACATGGAGCGAGTATATGACATCATTCGTGGTGACACCAGATAACTACAGATGTCGCATTCTTTTCCTCAGTAAAGGCAGTGTGATGATGATTATTCGATTACTGATTATTCAACAAACGTTTTTGCAAAGATATTCAAATACAGAATAGATATGCTATGCTGTCCGCGCAACTGTCGCCGGACTACAAATGAACAAAAAGAATTTGTTCATTTTGTTGATTTTTTGAAAATGTGCATTAATATTGGTTAATAATATATTTTGAATAAGGAAAGAATTCGTTCATTTAGTTTAACGTTCGTTTGATTTATTCGTTAATTATTTGTTCTTTTAGTTTATTTGTTAATTGGTAAACAATATCGGCGACACCCGGAAGCGCAGACCCACATAGTAAAAACAGCAGATAGCACATCTACTTATATTTCAATATCTTTGCGTGTTTGCAAGGTAGGTACCAAGAAAGTTAACGGGCCAGAGTAAAGAAACAAGAAAAACAATAGCCTCACAACACTTGCAGCGCTTAGTTTCTAGAAAAAATTGTGACCGGAGACGAAATATGGATTCATTCTTTAATCCTGAATGAAAGATGTAGTCAATGGAATTGTATCACACAAACTCACCAAGGGCAAAAAAAAGCAAAACTGTGTATAGGCCGGGAAAGCTGTGGCGATAGTGTTCTGGATGTGACCTTGCTTATTACAATACTGTGATACATACCCTTGTTAAAAAACGGGCCAAAGCTGTGGAAATGGATGGAGATTATACTGAAAAGTAACAAATTAATCGTCAATAGTGTAGTTTTAACCCATGTTATTGCATTTTTTATATCTCGACAATTAAAGCAGAAAAAAATAGGAGTAATTACTTTTTGACTGCCCCTAGTAAGTATGAAGGTAAAAATCTGCTGTACATATATATTACTAACAATAATTCTGACTC
Organism: Limnephilus rhombicus; assembly: GCA_929108145.2. Lineage (NCBI taxonomy): Eukaryota > Metazoa > Arthropoda > Insecta > Trichoptera > Limnephilidae > Limnephilus > Limnephilus rhombicus. The sequence continues at coordinate 30,450,937 of OV815288.1, read as the reverse complement.
TCCGAAGAAGCATGCGATAATAAAAAAATATGACCTACTTATACGTGCAGTCGGTTTACCAAAAAACCGCTAAAGGTTCCTAACATATTTATCTGAATACGACACAATGGACACAAGTCCCAACCATCTGGAACCAGTGAGTTAATGGCATCCCTAATTTTGGTGGGTTGTGACGCTGAAGGTAGTGGGAGGCGAAGGAGATGCGGAAAATGTGCCTGACGCTTCTAGTCACCAAACACGCCTAAAGCCATTTCAAGTTACGTTTTAATTCTGAATGATGGTGTATCTCCAGGGCGATACTGAAAGTATCTCACACTCCTTTTTTATTTCAAAAGCACCAAAGGTAAAATTATTTGTGTAATACCTATAAACATATATTTGTTTTTTTAATTCAAAAGCACCAAAGGTAAAATTATTTGTGTAATACCTATAAACATATATTTGTATTTTTACGCTGGTGTATAGTGTACATATAGGTATAAGACAAATAATGTAATTTTTTTAGACAGGCGCTTTTGAATTAAAATTCTTTTATTTTAAAGAGGAAGATACTTTCAGTAACCTAAAATTATCAAACGAAATTAAGTACTTGGGAGTTATCATAGATGATCAATTACGATGGGAGACATACATAAATTCTGTAACAAAAAGACTTCACAAATTATGTTACATTTTCTACTCTCTTAGATCTATCCTTAACCTACAAACACTAAGATGTGTTTACTTTGCACTGTTTCAATCAATTGCTACATATGGTATTATAGGATGGGGAGGTTGTGCATCATCAATTCTTCATCCCATGGTTCTAATACAAAAACTATTGTTAAGGATAATATTCAAATGTAACCCATCATACCCATCAGAACCACTTTTTAAAAAACTCACAGTATTAGACATCCGACAATTATACATAAAGACGATTCTCATACACATATGGAAAAAGGATTTGATGAAAAAAACACAACAAAAAATTCGCACCCGGTACTCATCCCAACTAAAATGCATAATTCCTCCAACAAAAACAGCCTTCGCACAGCGCCAGTACTCTTACATTGCGCCCAAAACGTTCAATTCGCTGAGTATTGATACCAGGAAATCGAAAACTGGCGATAGTTATATCACAAGTGTTCAGAACTGGTTGATTGTAAAGGGAAGGAACTATTTTAAAGAATGCCTCACATCATTAATTTAGGCTAACTTGAATTAACTTAAATTAACTTGATTACCTAAACTAACTTAATTAACTTAACTTAACTTAACATTCTTAGCCCTTTCCACTCCAAGCCTTTTTTTAATTAATATATTTATTTTTTTTCTTCTTTGTTTCTTGGTTTTATTTCATCAGCTGCACGACGAAATTGTGTATTCAAGTTTTAGTTACTTTTTATAAATAAAATTGATAATTGATTATATACCACCAATAAAAGTTTTTTGTCTGTAAAGAACTATATGTAATTAGCTGAAATTTTAAATAATCTTAAAATATTTACTTAAAACTGTTTGGCACCACTGTGTATCGAATCCGACGAAGTCCCATGTCTACTTCCCAGCACTAAACCATGGTAACAATAATTATTATTTAGTATTCGTCGGATTGAAACATGAACAACTGTACTATATACTACATACTACTGTACAGCTGTACAATATAATTTACCGGACTTGAAGAATAAAGCCCAACATTTAATTGTACTAAAATTGGTGTTAAATAATGTAGATAATGTAGATGTAGATTTTCAACATAAAAATCCTTTTTCATGTGCTTACCATATAGTACTCACTTTGATTTTATACTCGTAACTCTTTTAAATTAAATTATTTTATACTATTTTGTATTCTATTATATTATTTTATGCATATGTATATTTTCTAAATACTCTCACACATTCTTTATATTGCATATGATAATTTACTGTATAAAAAATCGACCACCACAACACGGGCATGTGCCTAGCATGGTGGTCGAAAAATCCCCAATTTTTGTAAAAAAAGATTTTTTTAATGAATAAAGAAACTTAAAAAAAAAAAAAAAAAAGTATCCCATTGGTGTAATAATATTTTAGGGGATCAACTGTCCGGCGGTTCAACTGTCCCCCTGTCAACTGTCAGGGGATCAAATATCGGGGGATCAACTGTCGGGGGATTAACTGTCGGCGGGCTAACTGTCAGCGGGCCAATTTTCGCCGGATTCAATTATTGTCATGGAACTGTCTAAAAAATGATAAATAACACATAAAAAGGTATCAATAAAATACCTATGTAAATTGTTAGTTTTTTTAAACTTTCATCATTAACGACCTCCGTAGTCCAGTGGGTAAGACTCTTGACTCACAATCCGGAGGTCGCGGGTTCGAACCCGGCATGCGCAAATAAATTTTATTTGATTAATTTGTGTTATTTCACAATTAATTCATTTAAAATAATATATAGTATATTTGCGGCATGTTCCAGAGTGGAAGATACTATTAGTATCGCCCTGGTGTAACACCACCATTCATAATTGAAACGTTGCTTGAAAATGGCTTTAGCCGTGTTTGGTGACCAGATCTGAATAGCCAGGTACTTCCCAACCTTCCTCTTCCCCACCTCCTTCCCCTCCCCACTACCTTCAGCCTCACAACATACCCCAATTGGGGATGCCATAGTCTCACTGGCTCCAGACGGGAGCAGTTGAGATTCTTGTGCGGTATTCAATGTAAAAAAAAAAAAAAAATTAATTGAAACGTATTTGAAATTGAACGGTTGAAAATAATATAAAGTTCAAACCGTCAGCATCTTGGCCCATTGTGGAATCAACATTATGAGCAAAAATTTCCACACCAAAAAGTCTGCTCTAATTTCATGAAATCAAACGTTTACTGCTTAAAACAAAAAAAAGATTTTTTCTCTTAAACATAAGATAAAACTTAACATTCGCGTTATATTATCTTAGGTACGGAGGCCGTAAGTACTTATTTAGAAACTCTAAATAATATGCACAAATTTGCAGCAATCTCAAGACTCACGCGAAGCTTTTGATTTATGAATACCAAAGAAAGAAAACAGCATTTCTCGTAGATGTACAGTGACTTTCAATTGAAAATTACAAGCCTCTGATAAAACTAGCTGTCCTGATGTTGTTACCATAATAGACTAATCATATTACAAGTGGAAAGGAGACTGAAAACGACACGAGAAAATTTTGAAAAATCACCTAATCTTCAAAGGTCCTGACATAAAGGTTCCGAAATCATATCAACCTTTCTTAAGACATTATCTGTTCCTTGTACGTCCCTTGATGTTTTTAAAGATCTCCTTCATGTTCCAAAAGATCCCTGATGTTCTGATAGAGCCTTATTGAGGTTTAGAGGACTAAAAGGATCATCATTACTTTTACCCACGCTAACATGTGAGGCAATACTCTTTGAACAAATTAATGTTACTCTAGCGTGATAATTGGAGGAGCGCGTGGTGCTTCGTTGATTTCAGTGGAGTAACAATTTTTACTAATATTTTTATTAACTTAACTGTCTGAATGGTTTACCAATCGGCTGGGGATTTTCGTTTTTTTTACATTATCTCTACATAGAAGGCCGTCTTTGAAGTTGCTATTTGGAGGGTCTTTTAAGGGAAAAAAAGGAGAGAAAGTTCTGGGAGGAGAAAAGGTAAGAACAGTGGTTAGGAATCTGAGGATCCCGTCCAAGAGTGACGGACGTATGAATCGATCCCTCCATCTGCGGTACAACGCGATGAGTCGAGAATGTTCTATTGGAAAGTTCAAAAGGTTTGCCTCAACCTGTTCTTCCCGATTCGGTCCGCCACGCAGTAGGTGGGCAAATTCATCCGCCGCACTAGTCAAAACACACTCCGTAAACCTTGGCATCCCTGCTAATTTTTATTATTTGGCGGTGGATGCAACTGCCCAGCAGCTGCGTGGTAAGATGCCGGTTTAGAAAGATGCCTTGACCCCTCCAGCTGGTCTCTCTGGACACACTGACAACTAAACTCCTGTCCACCCCTCATACATTTCTTCTTCCCAGAACTTTCTCTTATTCTTTTCCTTAAAAAGACCCTCCACACGGCACCCCCAATGATGACCCCGAGGGAAAATATTTTCCCCAGTTACGTATTGAAATAGACGGATTTATTTTTATTTTAGAAACATATTTTGAAGTTTTCAATTTTATTAGAACAACATTTTTAATTATTTTTGATGGTACCCTTGTTCCGGCAAGATTTAGATATTTTTACGTGTTTTTTAGTTGCATTTGAGATTAATACCTTCTAATTTTTTATTTTTTATTTTGTACATTGTAAAATTACAACACATGAGATATTTTACCAAATTTATTTTAAAAGTAACTTTGATACAGTCTAGTAGAGCGAAAACATTGCTCAAACTCATTATTTCGAAAGATACGTTGGATTTTAAAGTCTGCAAGGTTGTTAAAGGATTTTATTCCTTGGTGTTTGTAATGTGTAATATTAATTAATAATATATGTATCTATCCGGTAGAATATTAATACGATCAAGTCAGTAAGTTTACGGGCTCAGGGGAACAACGTTGTCATGTTTAATGAAGAGATCGGAATGGGCAGGTATTCCCCCGGGAGGGAGATATGCTTCGACGTCCGCTTCAATCATTTCCGCCACTTAGATGCGATATACCCAGGGGAGTGTTTTAGATACCTGGTCCTTGTGATTGGAAAACTTGAGAAGTTCCTTTGTCTCAAAGGAACATTGAAACCTTTGACGACAGATATGATAGTATGATTTTTTTGTAAGAATGTTCTTACCATAACGATGATATTTTTCTTCTTTCCTTTAGATAACATTTAGATAACAGCGAAATGTGTCACGAATCACCATTCGTGACACATTTCGTTGAGAATTCAATTGGAGATTAAAATTGGTAAAAAAAATTACTCATAATATGTGTTTAACCTTTCAACGGTCGTGCGCGGTCTGTGTGTCCGCAGCGAACTTATTTTACTGATTATGCGCTATAAATAATAGACAATTGCGCTTCCGTGATATCCTTGGGGGGATGAGGTACGCCCCCTTAGTACTCCAGTGACATTCGTCACAAATGCACGTGTTTTTTGGTATATATTTGCGGTCTCAGATTCCGCGTGCGACTGGTTGTGTACGTGAAAAATCTCTAGTATTTCCTGATATTTGCATAATATAATTTTATCTGGTTTTGTTGATTTATTGCGTTGTTTTGTGTCAGATGTCTAAAAAAATGATATTTCACAGACTTTTATGTAAACTATTAGTACAAATTAAAAAATGATTACCAATTAATGTTTTTTTATTTATTTATTATTTTATACATAAAGGACATTTTTTTATTATATGCTTTATACAATATCATGAAATATTCAGTCGTCTTCTAAAACCAGACGCCTACAGTTGCGGAATCACCGACCGCGCACGACTGCTTATGTTCGGTACAATAGTGCGACTACTGGAAGGTTAAAAAGGTCTGAGGACTTTCCCATGATTAATTTTATATGCCCAAAGAATTTCATCATGTCACAGAGATGAGCGTCTTAGCAACGAGACACGTAGGTAGTAATTATTAGTTATCTTTGATTATATAAATATTTTAAATACAAAAATCACAATCTACGCAAGGTGAAATGAGTTTTTTTTGTAAAAAAGTAACATCAATAATTGAGTTCTTTAATTTGGAGAAAACCGAAAAAACTGACACATCTCTAGCGTAAATAAATGATGACATTTCAATTTTTTGAATAATGAATTGTAGTTATACAATTTTGAAAAGTGTTAATTTATGTACGCCTAGCATAATTTAAGTAATTTCTATAAATAAAATGGATTAAGCCGATTTTGATATTAACCTTGATATGATTGACAAACTAACAGATCGAGATTGGTTGAATTCAGATACAGCCGTTTTGGTTAGTAACTTCTTGAATGATATAGTGGGTTTCGTTTCTCACTCGCAGTTTTAACGTGGTTTTTGATCATAATAAAGGAGGTTTTGAAACTCAATTTTTAGTTCCACTTGATCTTCGCAAAAATGTGAACAAGATATCATAGTCAAATCATTTGATCAAAAAATCGGATATAGCGGGTATTGAAATTATAGGACTCTTAAGGAACTTATTAATTCTGTTTTTTTTTTACATTAACTCCACACAGATTCCTACCCACCCCTTAAACCCTTTTCCTTCCCAGAACTCTCCTCTCCTCCCTTTCCTTAAAAAAAACCCTCCACACAGCATCCTCAAAGATGACATAGGCCCTGAGGGAAATTATTTTCCTCAGGGCCTCCTGTGTGGAGTTCATGTAAAAAAAAAAAAAAAAACACAGGAGGCCCTGAAGTAAATAATTTCCCTCAGGGCCTATGTCATCGTAGGGGATGCTTTGTGGAGGGTCTTTTTAAGGAAGTGAAGGATAGGAAGTTCTGGAAAGGAAAAAGGCAGGGGGGTGTATAGGAACCTGGGGGTTAATCTGTCCAGGAAGACGTTTGAATCCATACCTTCAACTGCAGGGTGCTAGGTCGACAGAGTCCGGCTGGAAAGGTCAAAAGGCCTCCCTCACCTAGTCTATATCGATCCGGCCCCTCACGAAGCAGATGGGCAGACGCATCTGCCACCAAGACCTGAATAAACCTCACCCCGTGTACCCGGGCACCCCTGCTAGTCACTAACCACTTGAGGAGACCCGTGGCAGAGGCGTTGGTTATCTAGAAAATGGTTGCGGGGCGGCGGTACCCATACCTGCCTCCCAAATTATTTGTACCATTTGATAAAAAAAAACTCTTTGTTTAGAAATTTCCGCCAAAACTCAACACTTAAGTTTGGTGTAAAAAGACCGCGTATCTTTTCCTCTTAAGGTACGTTCACAATGATCAAGTGGTAAGTCGAAAACCGTTCGCATTACTTTCAAGTAGAGTACACTTGTGCCCGCCGCCATTGCAAGATGACGGCGGATGACGCGGTGTTACAAAGCAAAGTAAATACGCTAATTAAGCTTATTTTCATACTTATTTTAATGTTTGTTTTAGAAGAAGTAGAAGAATAAATTAGTAAGATGAAAATAAATAAACTATGGACACGAAAAGAGAAATAGCAGCATAAATAAATAAATTTAGCGTAGTGTCTCGGCTCTATCACTACGATATTTCCGCGCATTCACAAATGAACACTGCTAAAACGGTCGGTTTGCGCATGTCAGTGCGCAGGGACGCATGGAGGGGGTACTTACTAGCCCGGAAAATAGAACGAAATGGATTGAATCTACTAAAGATCTGACTCTACCCTTCTACTAAAATTACGGTGTTCGGACGCGTTTAGTTACTACTATACTCTCCACTCGACTAAAATACTTGATCAATCAGAATGGGGCGATAACGATGTGTATAACGGTATATTATAGGAATAAGGAAGTTTTATAAATTCATTCAAGGCTGTATCACATAAGTTCACATTCAACGCTTTCCGAGATTGTATTCGTGTTGTTCGAGCTTCAAAGCTTCTAATTTCGACTAATTATCAGTTGTATCAATTTGCGTTTGCTTAAAAGCATTGACGGCCTTCTTCAGAAGGAAATGTTAGTAACAGTGCGAGGATCCAACAGAGCGATGGAAAATTTTTGGTGAATATTTTTTAAGATTTTTGAAGTGAAAACTTCTTTAGCACCGTCTTGATTTGTAATTCGGTGAAACGGAAGTGACCTACACTAAAAATAGACATACACATACATCTAAAGGATTTATGTATCCTGCGAGAGAATGAGTTAGCAATAAAATATTTCTTTATTACACGGGTAGGAACTTGGTTCCAATATAATACGATAAATTCAATCCCCCGCAAGCCTCCTTTAGTCTAATCTAGGAGATCAATAGTCTAGTATCTAGTTCATCAATAATTTACGTATTTTAATTCCCCAAAATTTATAAAACGCCTGACGAATCGAATCTTAGCGGCCAGACATTCAGGGAACCAAAGATTGAATTTTACGAAATCCAAAAAAAAAAAGTTTTTTTGTTAAATAAATTTCCTATCTTTACATCACTCCAAAATGAACAGGCAAAGAAAACACAAAAGAAAGCGGCTACTAGTGACTCCGAAGAAGAAAACACAAATACTAATAAGATGATCAAATGTATAGGAAAACGTGCACCGGAATTCGCCGACAAAATATGGAAAAAATCATCCTTCACCTTTTTTTTGTTATTAGTTTTTGAGATATTATGCCGCGTTGCGCTACCTCCTTCTTTAGTCAACGTTTCGGACAGCATTACAGTGTCCATCATCATGGCAGATGTGTGGTATCCTTCACCTTGATTAAAAAAAGTACTTAGTAGTCTCCCCACCTTTGTCTACTATAGTTTACTTCTTCCGCATGTGAATTGCACACTCTGATTTTTTTTCTAATTTTTATCAATCTTTGTATTTAAGTAATCTATGTAGTTAAGTTGACTTGTAAAATTTAACTTTAACGTTAAGCAACCTATAGACCAAAGTTATGTCAATTTACGTTATTCTTGCGATTGACAATTATTCCTAATTGATCGTTTACCGAGGCGTAGACTTCCGATTGACGGGAATAATTTCTATTTTAATTGACACCACAGACAAGCGCTATTGATGCAGCCGAATGATCATTTCGCTTTTGCGAATGACAATCGTTCCTTCAATTGCTCTATTTACCGACCTCTTTGGAATGCAGTTTCATCGCGGAACGAGATTTGTTTTATTTATAATTATAGAGTTATAGAATGTAAAACTATAAGGATTATCACAGCATTCATAAACTTTAGAAACTTTTTGTACATACGTAAACACTGGGGTAGACTGAAGTTTCGTCAATCGAATTTAAAACACATTGACGTATGCACAGTGACAATAATTGATATTAATGATCTGCAGAGCCTCCCAAGTTGAAACTTGTTCAGAATATTGTTATATATTATATCTATAACCGCAATCAGGAAAAACAAATGAAACACAACAATGGCGCTATTAATCCTCCGTCCACCAGGTGACTAAAAATCTCGTCCCAAACTAGGTGGGTATGACATCCCCAAAAATAGTGAGTGATAAAATTATCATTTAAATTTTTTTCGGCGGAATTAAACATTTGGTGTTTATAAATACATAGTTTTAATTAGGTTTAAGTAGAATGTATGTATCAAAACATTTTATTATAAAAAAATCTTTGTAACTTAACAATCCTTTTCTTATGTACTTATTTTAAATGGCACCTAATATCACAACCGTTTTAATTTAACAAACTACAATATATTTTAAAATAATTACAAATCGGAAAGATATATTTATATCTTTCCTATGTATATCATTAAATTAACGTAGAAGAGATATATATCTTTTGATCAACGCGCCGTATGGAATGGGGTGTGTGATACCCATACACACTAGGGGCGTATAACTCACTTAGCGGTCGCCACCAGGCTGACTAATCAACACTCGCAATTCCAGCTACTGAGTTACAGTTTTGAAACTATTGCGATATTTGAAGAACTGGGTATATCACACCCCACCTGGTGCACAGAGGGTTAAAAATTCAATAAATTATTGGTGGTCGAGGGGTAAGGCTCTTGACTCGCAATCCGAAGGTCATGGGATCGAATCTCGGCGTGCGCAAATAAATTTTATTTAATTAATTTTGGTTATTTCACAAAATTAATTTAAAAATAATATACCCATATATACATACATATATATTATATTTACGGAACGTTCTAGAGTGGAAGATACTCCCAGCATCGCCCTGGTGTAAGACCACCATTCAGAATTGAAATGTTGCTTTTTGCTTAAAATGACTTTAGCCGTGTTTGGTGACCAGATCTGAATAGTCAAATACTACTTCCCCAACTTCCTATTCCCCATGTCCTTCCCTCCCCACTACCTTCAGCTTCACAACTTACCCCAATGGTGGATGCCATGGTCTTACTGGCTCCAGACGGGATCACCTGGGACTCTTGTGAGGTATTCACATTAAAAAAAACGAGTGTGCTTTAGTCTACATGACTGAAGTAAAACTACACTAACTTATAAAAGAACATATGAAATTGGGGTGACATATGACATTGGAGCGAGATATGACCACGGGGTGACCTACGACTGTGGGGTGACCTACGACCGTGGGGTGTCCTACGATCTTGGGATGACCTACGACATTAGGGTGATCTACGACCTTGGGGTGACCTACGACCTTGGGGTGACCTATGACTTTGGGGTGACCTACAACCTTGGGGTGACCTACGACTTTGGGGTGACCTACGATATTGGGGTGACCTATGGCATGGTTATTCAATAAATGATTCCCTTTGCTCGCACCTCTCTCTCATGCCCCTACAGTAATATACTACACGTTTTCGTAACGCATTCACCAGCTTACCCCCCAAGTCGAGCGTGCGTAAAGAATTTTTACTTCAAAAATCAAAACCTTATTTGTAACATAACTTCTTTAATTTGTTTATCGTTCATTTATGTAGAACACTAAATAGTATTATTTTATACAGTGCCAGCGAGGAGCGAATAGTTCCTGAGCTAATATTCAAAATCCAATATTGTGCGGTTTCCTGAGAGTCTCGCCCACATGGCGACATTGCATCGAGGAGATTGTTACTTGGAAATATCCGTAAGCCAAAAAGTAGAGGTCGTTAAAAAATGTATCAAATAAAAATCTACCAGTCAGAATCCTTTCCTCAAAGTAGCAGTAGTAGTATTAAAATATTCAATTTGATATAAAATATTGTAATGTGATGGGGTTTGCTACTTTAAGTAAAAGGGTAATTTCAAAATACTAGAAATAAAGTCAGGAGTAAAAAAAAAACATCAACCAAAAATTTATAATTACGCATTTTTTTATCATCTTTTTCAAGAATTCCTGAGATATCTTAATTTATTTTCAATATTTTGTTTCTCAAGCATCGCCAGGTACCATCCACTGGTAAAAAATAAAATAAGGATAACATGAGAAATGCATGGTTTATGAAATAGTAGGTAATACAATCGCGGCGCTCGTAAGACTAACTAACTAACTAACCATCACGCCGTTTCCCCGCAGGGGTAGGCAGAGAGGACGGACCGCCAAACAACTCGGTCTTGGCACACACTCTTTGCCTCACTCACATTCATACATCGTCTCATACATTCTCTTCTATTATTTTGACTTTTGACATGACCCGACTCAAGTATCTGATTCACTTGATCGTGCCATGTCTTCCTCGGGCGTCCCCGACTTCTTCTACCATTCACATTCGCGTCGTATATTCTTCTTACACTACTTCCTTCGTTCATTCGCTCTACATGTCCAAACCATCTGAGGGTCCCTTTCTTAATCTTACTCATTATGATTATATCTGCCTTACATTCTTTGCGGATATCCACATTTCTCACACGATCATACATTGTTTTACCACACATACGTCTCAGGGATCTCATTTCAACAGCATTCAGTTTACTTTCATCCTTCCTCTGCCAGTTCCATGCCTCACTGCCATACATCAGGGTAGGTACCAGGACTCCATTGTAAACTGCTAGCTTCGCTTTTTCGCTCGTAAGAATTTCTTAAAAACCAATTAAAGACCAATGAATAAAAAATGCGCACTATGTAGAAATTACTTCCAAGTAGATTTGAATGGAAACCAATATCTAGACTGGCTTATCACCTATTGATTATATTATAGCTCATAGTCTACCTTTCCAAAATTTCCTTTGAGAAATTTTTATTTGAAAAATTAAGATTCATATGTGGGCACTATATATATATTGCATTGCAATGCCATTCAAGAAATAGTTTCTTCCTGCAAGCCTTCCCTCCCTGCCACTAAAATATATGAAATACACACATTTTCAAACCACTCGCGCCCTATCAATTGTGGTAGGGACACCCTAATGACCTAGCGATATATACTTTACGACGTATTCTCGTAACCACCGAATATATATATAAAAAAATATCATAAAAAATCGGTCGAGCCGTTTCGGATGAGTGCGATCACAAACACCGTGACACGAGATTTTTCAAATATATATAGATGTACACATTTTCTTTCAAACTTTCTTTCGGCAGTAGGTAGGTATCATAATATTGAATGTTTCATATTGACAGTTCGTAATAGGGACTTGGAATTACGCTCATGTGAACTTAGACGAGATTTAAATATATTAACCGGTATTAACCAACACGGCCACCGTCTTTAACCGTAAACAAAATACACAAACAAGGTCACGGAGAGATGAAATGACATACAAACGGTTGATTGAAAACAGGACATTCAATCAATTATCCCTCCTTCACAAAACTCGTGTAATCCATTTGTATTGCATCCCATGCTTTGATATTGGTTTCGACTGAAGACGGAATTCGAGCAAATTATTATGGTTTCAAGCAGAATATTGAATTGAATTTAGTTCACAGTCAAATAAGCTTCTGGCATGTAGATTTCAGGTATTCATTTCTATTCCATACGTAGGTAACTACAGTAGATACAAAAAACACGACATGAACATAAATATAATTTACTGTACTTATTTTACCTTATTTTGTACGTTTAGTTTGCTTGAGAAAATCGGCCATGAACGAGAACCATTAATAATTTTTATTTTTCTAAAACTTAAAACTTTCGACTCGCAATCCGAAAGTCGCGTGTTCGAACCCGGCGTGCGCAAATAAATTTAATCTAATTAATTTGTGTTATTTAATTTGTGTTATTACGAGAGATGGGAAGGCTGAAAGAGATATTGAAAGAAGGGTGAATGCCGGTAACTCCATTAATGGTGGACTGAATGCCGTTGGCGATAATAAAAAACTGTCAAAAAAAGCGAAGCTAGCAGTCCACAATGGAGTCCTGGTACCTACCCTGATGTATGGCAGTGAGGCATGGAACTGGCAGAGGAAGGATGAAAGTAAACTGAATGCTGTTGAAATGAGATCCCTGAGACGTATGTGTAGTAAAACAATGTATGATCGTGTGAGAAATGTGGATATCCGCAAAGAATGTAAGGCTGATGTAAGCATAATGAGTAAGATTAAGAAAGGGACCCTCAGATGGTTTGGGCATGTAGAGCGAATGAACGAAGGAAGTAGTGTAAGAAGAATATACGACGCGAATGTGAATGGTAGAAGAAGTCGGGGACGCCCGAGGAAGACATGGCACGATCAAGTGAATCAGATACTTGAGTCGGGTCATGTCAAAAGTCAGAATAATAGAAGAGAATGTATGAGACGATGTATGAATGTGAGTGAGGCAAAGAGTGTGTGCCAAGACCGAGTTGTTTGGCGGTCCGTCCTCTCTGAAACGGCGTGATGGTTAGTTAGTTAGTTAGTTAGTTATTTCACAATTAATTAATTAAAAATAATGCATAGTTTATTTGCGGCACTTACCAGAGTGGAAGATACTCCTAGTATCACCCTGTTGTAAGACCACCATTCAGAATTAATTCGTTGCTTGAAATTAATTTAGGTAGCCGTGTTTGGTGACCAGATTTGAATAGCCAGGTACACGTTCACGTTCCTCCTCCAGATCTACTTCCTCTCGCCACTACCTTCAGCATCACAACATACCCCAATTGGGAATGCCACAGTCTCCTTGGCACCAGAGGGCGTACTGGACAGGGCCCGCAGATACTTTAATCGTAAACAACTGCTAACCCTGTACAAATCGCAAGTGCGCCCCACGGTTGAATTTGGCAGCCACCTCTGGTCTGAAGCTCCAAAATACCTAAAAAAATCCCTTGACTCTGTGCAGAAACGGGCGGTCCGTTTGATAGATTCTCCCATCTTAACAGACGGATTGCAATCTTTAGAGCACAGGCGTCAGGTGGGAATGCTGTCCTTGTTCTACAGGTATTACAATGGAAGATGCTCCAAGGAACTAGCGTCATTGATCCCCTCGGCACCGGTGCATAGTCGGGAAACACGCCAAACACGCGCCCAACATTTGTACACAGTTGACATTAGTCACATGAGAACGGGTCGTTTCTATGACTCGTTCTTGAGTTTAACGGCTCGGCTGTAGAACGATTTGCCGGCCTCTGTGTTTCCTCCCTCCTTCAACATGGGTCTCTTCAAGACCCGTGTTCACTCCTTCCTTTCCCCTACATTAACTCCACACAGCGTCTTCAAAGATGACATAGGCCCTGAGGGAAGTTATTTTCCTCAGGGCCTCCTATGTGGAGTTAATGTAAAAAAAAGAGGGAGCAGTTGGGACTCTTGTGCGGTATTCAACTAAAAAAAAAAACATTGATTGTAATAGAGTGTGCTGAATTTAATCCCAGTGATTGAGATAACTTGAAATATTTTCTAAAAATCTTTAAATAATATCGAGGTTCGTAGAGATTACAAGTTACTATATTTACATCATCGTAAGGTTTGTAGTGCATATTTAACTGAACCAGACGTCCGTAATGAAGGAGGCTCTAGTTATTCTGATGCTCGGCACTTTCCAAACACTGAAGTGGCCCTGCGGTTCATCATATGCCATCGGCTATTTTCGTAACCGTTTGTGCATTAGACACAAACGACGATAGCTGACACTCTTCTAAGGTACTACTGCTTTCTGTTGAGACAGATAAAAACTACACATGACAATCTGTACTAACGGCATCTGTTGAAGGATGTTGAATCTACATGTCTATATTCTAAATACTACAAATGGAAATTTCAATTACAATCCTCCTCCACAGGGATTCCTGTTCCGAGGTGGACTTAAGTTGCTGTGACGT